>CM061533.1:202647808-203371249 GCA_030545055.2 Neoaliturus tenellus | reverse complement strand
CCCCGCTCTGTATTTCACATTCACGCACACATTCATACATACACACAAGTCCCAGTCCAAGTCTTTACCCACACACCTATCCACTCTCATCCTCACTATCATCACTGTCCAACAGGCTTTCACACTTCTTAATCAGTTTTTCCCATTTACTCCTGACATAAAGTAGCTCCCTGCGAGTATTCTCTAGCATTCTGTCCCTTTGCTCTATCACTTCGTCGTACCACTCGATGATGTTTGGTGGAGTCTGAGTTGATGCATCCGTCGTGGTTGGTTGAGACGCTCCGCTGCTCCGCAACTCCTTCCTCACAGGACCAAAGCCGGAGAATCGGACACGACTCCTTGACGAAGGCCCCGATCGGATTGGTCCAATGCTCGGACTGGAGTTGGAGGCGACCGGGCCAGAGGTAGAGGCTGGGACGTTCATAGCAGACATGGTGGTGTTCAGCTTAACGGTGTAAAGCAGAATGAGAGGACGGTTGACCACCACTCCTATATATACCCATTTCTAGTGGTGGGGATAACACGGGGGGGGGGGGTTAATAAAAATTTTGCTTAGTCTTCCCGGTCATCAGTTTTACATACCTTTAGCACACCCATTATTTTGGTTTCTTCAATAACTTTACACACCTCAAACACCCAAGCAAACAGCTCATCTATGTTGTTATAATTAATTTTTGTCCAGTGTTCATACTTATGAGTTTGGTTGTTTATAATACACAGATAAAATGTAGACCCGTCTTGTCTTATACAATACTCAACTTCCATTCTATGCTGGTTTAGCACTTCCCAAGCATTGTGTTGATCTATCAAGAAGTCACCACCTTTGTAATTGTACCGTGACATGTTTACCACGGAGCACAGAAACAGACTGAAGCAAATGAACGGCTCATACAAGCTTAGTAAGAGCGTTAGAGTGGGGGTATCACGTGATACACAACATTAGTTGTAAGGTTAGCACTTTACTTTAAACAGTAATTTATATGGGTCAAGGTCATTCAAACTTTGAAAAATTTTTACCTCCAAACACTTGTAGCAAGCTACAAGTGTTTGGAGGTAAGTTTTTATTTGTTAATGATTTATTTGTAACTTAGTCTTCACCCTCAAGGACACGGTTTGAGATTGTCCCAGTGACTTTACATCACCGCCAGGTTAAAGTATTATACAAGTCAAGTATTTTTTTTTTTTTTTTATTAGTTGACTTGTATAATACCCCTCTCCCTTACTTTAAGAGGGGTTAAGACTAAATTTGGAAAAATAATTTGGAAAAAGACTTTTAATTATTGTCCAACACAACCTAACAATTTTGGCTTTTTCTTTTTTAGTGAGCCCATGTCCTAATCCATTTCCCAAACAGATCGGCATCCTTTTCTTCGAATTAAATAAGCCCCGGGGACAAAAAATTCTCTTTGTACCATCGCAGGTGGTACTTTCATTCTATGAAGGCGGCCATCACCTTTTAGAATGATTTGCACATTTATGTTAAATGCTCCATAAGCTTGAACAATGAAATAATATTTTTTGTCCCTCTTGAGCCTATTAATTTTCAGCTTCTGCGGACTGTTGGGGTGTTTGAACTTGGACTTTTCAGGCATAATATTAAGGCTATAGGGCTTTGGTGTCGGAATTTTGATTTTCTTATTCAAGTGTCGTTGGCAACGATCTTTTTCTGGAAGAGCAAAACTCGGACAACAAAGAACCACAGCCTCTCTGCTAAACCAAACATAATCGCATTTATCACGCTTGCCAGCAGGGCATTTAACACGATTACGTTTCTTTTGTGTTGGACTCTTAGTGTTTTGGAGCGGCGCTTGATCTAACTTAGGCTGGCTGGAAAGGATGGAGGGTGATGGTTTAGCACGGTCAAGGGGGTAATTTGCAAAGAATTTTGGGTCGGGTAGGAGAATGGGTTAGATCAATAGTGGTTTTAGGTGAGGTAGAATTGTCTGGGGAGAAGATCGATTTACGGGATGGTTTGACTGTAGATGGAATGTTGGCTTTGGGTGAGGTTGACTTGTCTGGGGAAAAGATCGATTTGCAGGATGGTTTGACCGGTGTGGATGGCATGGGGATACGGGTAGTGGACATTGGGTCTTTGTATAGGAAAGGATTTTCTGTGTACGGGAGTAGGGAATGATTTTGGACCTCGACTTCTTCTCCTCAAAGACCGCTGACTCCGAATCAGAATCTGACAACAATGAGATCGGCGGTGATGCTATGAGCACTCGGCTGCTTGCAGGGTGAGCGCCAGCCCCTCTTGAAGTCGACGGAGCGTCACCAGCACCACTGACACTTGGGCTTGTTGGTTCCGTTGGTGGCAGCGGAGATAGGCTGGGCATCGAAGGAGCCGACGGCATCTCCAAACAGCTGAGGATTGTGCTCATCAAACACGTTTGGAGAATCGGAGCAGCGGAGGTTGAAGTTGGAGTAGATGTGTTGGTCGGAGTAGACGTGTTGGTTGAATTCGATTTGATGTATGGGAGAACTGGTGGATAGTTCTTGAAGCGCATGTTGAGGTAGAAAGAGCGTTAAATGCAAATAACGGAGAAGTACTTCCAACGAAGGCTGGAGCAGGAATGAGAAGTGCGTGCAACCGGGCCCCCTTATATCCCCACCGGGGCTGCCACGCCCAGGATATCAGGGGTGGGGGAGGGGGTGGGGGGGGGGTTCGCATTTTTGTCGGGGGGGGGGGGCTCGCACTTTTTGACGGGGGGGGGGGGGCTCACACTTTTTCAAAAAAGAAGCCCCACTTGGGGCATTTATGTTGCCATCGCTGAAGCCTCCCAAGAGACCCAACTATAAACAATTCCAAACTTGTGCGTTACTAATACCTAACTGTTAACTTTTAAAAGACCTCTATATATAAACTGTGTTAGTAAGATCTGACTGTTAAAGATTTTGAAAACTTTTATATTTAGGTCAAGGTCACGAAAAAACTTTAAAAAAAATTAAGCCCCACACCCCCCTATGGGGGTGTGGGGCACTTGGGTTGTCATCGCTGTAGCCTCCGAAGAGACCCAACTATGACAACAAGGCAACATCCAATGTCGTGTACCCTTCGCCACGCGAGACTTGTAAACATTTACTGCATTTCCAACTATTAACTTTTCCAATAGCTAACGAAATGTCATTTACATAATTTTGAAAGAAACTGAGGACGCCCTAGTGGCTTACGTCCTCGGTCCGAGTGCAGAGGCCATCGGCTCATTACCCCCGTATAAGCGTACAAACGGACCACCTCCTATTTCTCAGCCGCATTGAAGCATGCATGAGAGGAGCCTAACAATTATAAAAAAAAGTGGCTTTACACGGGGGCCTACTCCCGTAACCCTATCTTTAATATTTTTAATTTAGCAATGCAGTAACTTTTTACAAGTCCTATGTGGGTCAAGGCCACACGGACATTAAAAAAATTTCGGCCCCCGTACATCCATGGCGAACCACGAATGTTCGGGGGCCTTGGGGACAAAAAAACACAAATAGCTAATACAGTTTCATTTACATAATTTTGAGTTTCCAGAAGGGAAACTAACTGAGGACACCCTAGTGGCTTACGTCCTCGGTCCGAGTGCAGAGGCCATCGGCTTATTACCCCCATATAGGCGTACAAACGGACGCTCCTATTTCTCAGCCGCATTAAAGCATGCATGAGAGGAGCCTAACAATTATACAAAAGTAACTTTACACGGGGGCCTACTCCCGTTCCCTGTCTTTACAATTGACTTTGAGCATTGCAAAAGCTCAAGGGGGGATTGCTAAAACAAGCGTATACACTTTAGAAAAATATAACACACTTACAACACACAATTGAGCTCAACGTAGTCAATGCTGGAACAAGCACATACATGTTAAACACATATAACAAACAAGACACAAAGGATAAAAGACACACAGTAGACATAAGGTACAAGTAAAACACTCTCATATAAAACAATTCGCAATACCCAATACCCAAACGCAAGCGCAATATCTTACAACTAATACAAGTCTTAAAGTTAGAGTAGACTTCGCTAAACACTGAAGGCGCCATTCAATGTTTAGTGATGCCTATGGCGGTCCGTCCCGATCGTTCACGTTCAACGCGCGGGAGCGGACTGCGAGCCGGCTCTGGCTGGGCCCCCTTATATCCCCACCGGGGCTGCCACGCCCAGGATATCAGGGGTGGGGGAGGGGGTGGGGGGGGGGGGCGCACTTTTTGTCGGGGGGGGGGCGCACTTTTTGTCGGGGGGGGGGGGGGGGCTCGCACTTTTTGTCGGGGGGGGGGGGGGCTCGCACTTTTTGTCGGGGGGGGGGGGGGTCGCACTTTTTGTCGGGGGGGGGGGGGGGGGTCAGGTAAGTTATGTGGGTCAAGGTCACCCACAACACTTGTACTCTAAGTGTTGGCTATACCCCCACCACAACTGGGGTCCCTAGGCTGCACAACACCGCTTCGCCAGTATGTCTCCGGCTTCCATGCGGTGCGTCTCGCTGTTCTCTAGCTCTCTATATGTAAGTAATTTTACAAGTTCTGAATGTAGGTCACTACACTTTAACTCTGGGACGATATCGACTTGTAGTATTTCAGTGTTTTGACTCACGGTCATCACACTTTAACTCTAGCACATCGGTTATCGTACCAGAGGTGCTCAATAACCTAACTTGTAATGTTTAGGGTGGCGTTTTCACGCCACGTGGTATCGCCATGAGTGTCCAGTCCAAGTTTTAAGTTAAATTAATTTTACTGTAATCTTTTCCATTTCCGCTTCGTTTTGCCAAAGTATAAGGTGTCGCTTAATAAAGTGGTATTTCTCTAAAGTTATAGGAGATTGCAAGGATACAATTAGTTTATTTAGGAGACTCTTCATCTTGGAGTTTAACACAATTTCCACTTTGACTTTGCTTCCTCGGCTCTCACAGCCTAAGCTGTACAGAAATGTTTCTTCTAGTGCCAACTCGGGCCAAGAGAACAGTGTGTTGACTGTAGGACAGCTCATGGTGAAGTGATGCGATACTCCAGCGTACTACCTCACCTTCCCCCACCACTGTGACCTTCCCCCACTCCTGTTGTTTCCCCACCTCTTTTCCCTTGACTCATGCGCTACGAGCAGTCTCTCAGTATTGTGCGGACTTTTGTGAGGGGAAGCCATGTCGCGGGACACTTTAGGTAAGAAACTTAGCCGTGTTAAGGCTTTATTAGTTGCTCACTGTCCACCACCCAAAGTTAAGAGAGTTTCAACTTTAGCTAAGTGGCGCAAACTGTTGCGCGGACACCCTAAGTTTTATACAAAACAGACTAATGTCAGTTTTACTGATGAGGATTTGTTTAAATTATTGGATGAAATGACTTTTCCTTGCAAAATTCAGTTAGTTACTCCCATTCCTGACAGTTTAGAGTCTTAGTCTCTCAAGCCGATATACCTAGCATACACAGAGCCTGACAGTCAGTCACTCGATGGCTGTCGTGGGGTGCGCATCGGTGTCGGCGCTCCGTTGTTAAGTGTTCAAGGTCACAGTAACATGAAATTGCGGGCGTTGTACTGGTTCAAGGTCACCTGAGGGATAACCGATTGCCCATTTAGGCAGAGTCATGTCAGAAACTCGAGTTTAACTTGGCACTTTTGCCGTTTCTTGTCGAAAATTCGCTCCAAGTGGTCAAGGTCACGGGGACTCTGACTGAACCTCGGAGCGTAGTGCGAGAAACGGCAAAAGTGCTAAAAAATTTTAAGTTTCTGCGTGACCTTGACCTTAGTGGCGTCGGTGACGTCGTTTTGATGACGTAAGGGGTGATGACGTCATCAGCACGTCATTTCTGTGACGTCATGGGTGTGACGTCATCGAAATGACGTCATTAGTGATGACGTCATCGATTGCGTCATCGATGACGTCATCGATGACGTCATCGGTGAGGTCATTGACCTCGATGACGTCATCCCTCAGGTGACCTTGAACTGGGCCAGCGGCCGCAATTTTACACTACTTTTGATATATTATATGCATTAGTTATTACATGTAATAGGGGCAATATTACTCTTTAAAGCATCCTTGAATTGGGGAATTGTAAGGGAATTTCATCTGTAAGGAAAACCCTATTTCGTTGGTGCCGAAGGTCATCCATATACTTTAAATATTGTCTCCAAATGACGAAAACACCATTCATTAAAATGTTTGTATATACAAATACTCATCTAGGTACATATATAAATATGTATCTAAGAAACTTGACATTATTTCATTAGTTATGCCTATTGGGATTGCCGTCAGACTATCGGAAAAGAATGATATAGATAGAGGTTAAGAATTGTAAAAAAAGTTTTAATTAAAGTTTGGGCTAATGTTTTATAAATTTGAACCTTTACATCCCCCTTTTTCAAACGAAATAATTACAGGAAACAATCCTAGTCATCTCAATGTCAAGTTTGATAAAACTTGAATGTTTTGTCAACAGATTTACTGGTTTCACGTAATTTCCAAACTTATTTATATACGTATCTAGATTGTATATGCGAATATACAATTTGTATAAATTTTTCTTTGTGCCTGGGGACCTTGCAGTAAAATATTAATACTGTTTAAGTGTTACGTATAACAACCGCACCACCGGTTCCCCGACAAATGAAATTCGCTTAAAATCAGCCAACTCAAAGTAGCTTTAAAGAGCAGTTTCACTCGTATTACATGTAACAACTAATGCATATTTTATATCATAATGTGCAAATTTTTTTTAACAAAATTTTATTTGTTTAAATACCAAAGCTGTCTTTTATGGTTAAAAAAATATTCAACAAAACGATATAAAACTACAGGTGCCATTTTGAAAAATCTACCGTAGCAATTAAACTTTAGTTTTCGTGTGACTCATGGAGTTTTTAGCTTTAAAATTTGGAATCTTCTATATGACAGAATTCATTACTCAAGTATGGCAGAATAAATCTAATATTCCTTACTTGAGCTTTAGTGTAGTAAAATTAACCCAAAATATGGCTGGAAAATGAAATAATTTTTGGACAGCGAATTTTTGCTGAAATGTGTTCTTTGCCATCCCCTGACCTCCCTCAGAAAAGTCCCCTGAAATCCCCAGTGGGCAACATGCCTAAAAATGATGGGATGGCCCACGTGGAGTCAGAAATAAATCTTTCTTCAACCAATGGGTTTATGTACATCAAATTAAAGCTCTTAAGTAATAGAATTTAATGCCGCAAACCCCATCTCAAAAGATTGCCTGAGTCAAAAACGGCAGCCTGTCAAACTTTAAATAAAAATCAAATTTTAACCTCAACGCTTAAAAATGTAATAATTTTCGAAATACTTGACCTTTTGAAGTGCGGTTTGCGGCAAATGTTTGCTTTTAAAATTACCTTTGAAAAAGCGGATAGCTAGTCATATGCTTATCATACTACCCTTCACCCTCCACATGGACGTCCCAAAGAGGAAGTTTAAAAAAAAAAAACTTTTTAGTCCATAGCCATGCTATACATAATTTTAAAGGTCATAGTAAAGAGAGTACATAGCCGAAAACCAGACCTCAAAAGGTCAAATATGTCGGATGTTATTGTATTTTCAAAGTTTTGATATTATTTTTTTATTATAAACTTTAAACGCCTGCAGTAGTGTGTTTTTGGGAAGGCTGGCTCATGACGTCATCACGATGACGTCAGCAGTGATGACGTCATCAATGACGTCACGAATGACGCCACTAATGACGTCATATGACGTCACATGACGTCACACCTATGACGTCATGATGACGTCCATTACCGCTGACGTCATCATGATGACGTCACTGACGTTAATTAGGTCAAGGTCACGCAAGAATACAAAAAAAAAATGTTTTTGCACTTTTGCGATTCCTCAAATTTTGCTGAGAAATTGAAATTTCTCGAGGAATCACAAAAGTGCAAAAAAATATTTTTTTTTATTCCCTAGCGATCAGACTCTTGACCTAATATATCCGTCAGGGGTCATTGACCCGTCCCAGCAGCCCCACTTGAAAAAAAAAATTTTTTTATATTTTACTTACCCACCGAACCGAGAGACTGAGAGCCGAAGAATAATTTCTTCAAACACCCGACAGTGCGACAAACGACACGCGATCCGAACAGCACCGCGTCCGAAGACGTACTGACTTGTACACAGACGGTATCCCAGGTACCCTGCTCAGTGGTGGGGATAAGGAGGTGGTGGGGGTAAAGTGGTCAGAAGGAAGAAAAATTTAATTTTTTACAACTCGTCCCAGCCGGTCCTTTACCGTAACTCGGATTGGAAATATTTCCTGAGAAATATTTATTTTTATTCTTTCTCAGGTGATCTTGCAACTTGTGAAATTTGAATCAAACCAAAAGTGAAAAACAAAATTTTTTTTGTTATTTGAAACTTTGCCGAAAAATTAAGAAATGTTTGATATTTGGCTAAATATTTAAATTTAAATTCAATATAAGTAAAATGAGTGCAAAAAGTGAGATGTGCACACCACAAGAGTTGAACAGCAACTGAGCAAGTCTCTCCGTGTATCTGAGGTACTCGGCAGGGTGGTGGGGATAAGGAGATGGTGGGGGTAAAGTGGTCAGATGAAATGAAAAAAAAAATATTTTTTTGCAAACTATACAACTGAGTTTGTTATTCAGCAATAGGCATAAGAAAGAAAAAAAATATTTTTTATCCACATTGCTCAAAGTGTTCAAACGTGTTCAAGGTCAACCATTTGAAGTTTTTAAAAAAATTATTTTTTTTATTTTATTTACAAAAATCCTCCTTCATCCCCATATGTGCTGTCCGGACTTGTGCTTGATGTTGTCGAAGAATTTTCTTCACAGCAACATGTTCCTTGTGTATTTTGGACTACCCCTTCTGCTTCATCCATACTGTCGTCGATGAGTGGACAGTCGTATTCCAAGTTCATTTTTATTATCATGCCTGAATTTTGAAGTAGCCGCATGTGCAATTTTTCATAGATTTCTTTTAGGTATTGAAGGTTGTCAACAAGTAATTCCCACTTCATTGTGTGGTGTAACCTTTAGCGTAGCTGAGTTAGAAATGAAGTCAGACTGGCATGTAGGATTGGTCTTTTGGAATTGTGGTGGTGGGGGTAATTAATACAACCAGACAGGTTGAAACATGTTCAAGGTCAACCATTTGGAGTTTTAAAAAAGAAAATTTTATTTAAAGAGTAGTGTTGAAAACTGGCAATTTGGCTGCTTTATCTGTACACTCGATGCATCTTAGGCAGTATACAACTGCGTATACCAAGTAGAAGAAGATTGCAATTAATAAGGCCAAGATTATGAAGAGATCTAATTTTAAAATCTTCTGAATTAGCATATGGTCCTTCCTGATCCGTCTTTCTTCCATCCTTCTTTCCATCATCTCCACTAGATCCACATGCTGGCATCTCCTCCTCCCCAGGCTTTCCGCTTCATCGGCCTCATATATTGGTGGTGGAACATCCATGTTTGCAGCTCAAAAGATGAAGATGTAATGAAACACATTGGTGCTGCATCTCAGGTCTCCAAGAGGAAAAGTGGTAGGGGAAAACCTGAACATGTTAGAACATGTTCAAGGTCATCCAATTTGTGTTTTAAAAAAATTCTATCTTGCTACAATACTGTAGCAAGATAGTTTTTTTATTTTGTTTTTATTTTATCATTCCTTTATTACAATACAAAAATATGCATATTGAAGTACAATGAGGATACAAAATATAAATATTAGTAAGGAGAAATATTCCAAGTTTGGACTGGCTTGAGTCTTCATGGATGATCTGGAGGAGTAGGCTGAAGAAGTTGATGATGGTGACCTAGGCGGCTCGTCATCCCTGGGGACATGAGGGCATTTTGTGTTGCAAGCAAAAATTTGCATGTTTAATCGGTATCCCTGTTCGATTAGTGATTTAAATTCTTGAACAATTTCGTTTAATTCTTGCAGATTTCTTACAAATACTTCTTCATAATTTGCACATTTTACAGTCAGAGCCATCTTGATGTTTTCCGTATGATGTCCAAAGGCGGAATGAATATTAGCATGGTCGTTTGAAGGTAGTATGAAATAGTGGTGGGGGGAAGTTGTTTACACGCTGTCTGATGAGAGGTGGTTAAATTTTTGCCAACTAAACATATTGATTGAACAAATGGCGCAAAGTTCTTTAGGTGTATGGTAACTTAAAACTGGAGCCACATGACCATATTGTAAACATCCATCATCTTGTAGGAATTGTGCCGGGTTGGATACAGCGGCCCTTCCACAACTTCGACAAAATTTTGTACCATCACCAAACTTGTACCAACCAAAAGTGTTGTAACCTCTGTTGTCTAGCTTGTACTGTTTGATAAAAATTTTAATTTGTTGAGGAGCGTTGGATCGTAAAGTATGGCTAAATAGCTGTTGATCTTCAATAATTTTTCTTACACAAAGCTCAAATAGGGTGCTCATTGTTTGACAGTTGCAATCAAACTGAACTTCTTTACAGTCTGTATGCTGGTAACCTGAAATGGTGGGGGAAAACACACACACACACACACACACACACACACACACACACACACACACACACACACACACACACACACACACACACACACACACACACACACACACACACACACACACACACACACACACACACACACACACACACACACACACACACACACACACACACACACACACACACACACACACACACACGCACACACACTCACACACACACGTATTGCTGTTTGAAAAAAAAATTTATGTTTAATTTGTGCAAAGGTCAAAGGTCAAGGTCACCCCAGAGCTTTAAAAAAAAGGCAACATATCAATATGTGAAAAATTTTTTTGTTTCACATATTGATATGTTGCCTTTTTTTGTTTTTTTTTGTTTTTTTTTTGTTTTTTATCTTTATTTAAAACAGTACAAACAAGATTACATGACAAAAATATATATAGTTAAAAAATACAAACAGATACAAGAAAGAAAAAAAAATAATTTTTTTTTTAACACTGCTGCTTGTCGGCGATGTGGATGGTAAGCTCGGTGGAGTTGCTGCCGCTGCATCCGTGGGACACCAAGTAGAGACATCCTGGTTGTATGGAGCGGAGATCTTCGTTCTGGAGTAGGTGTACAAATCTTTTGGGCAGGTAAATTTTCGGCTCATCTCCCGGAGTGTATGGATCTTCACTCAAGCTGCAGCAGATTGCCTCGCCGACTGTAGTTTCCATCTTCTTCATGGTATGTATAATATAATGTTTTTCATCCTTCAGCTCTGAACATTTTTTTACCGGCAAAATTGTAGACTTGGAGTGGGCGTTGAATTGTTCCACCAAAGTCTGCAGAAACTGGTTGGATGCCATGGTTGTTCTAGAGGTCTTCTTGCTCTGAGATGTTGTCGTCTCGGAATCTCGAGTAATACTCGTGCCAGGTCTCGGTCTGCTCCTCGCTTTTATAATCGCCGTTACCCCCACCACCATCGCCGATTTCTCCATCTTGCAGGTAAGTCGCTAATTTTAAAGCGTTTTTTAACGCACAGTGCCTGTCCCTTTCATGTTCCACACTTTGTGTGCAAATACAAATGTTTTCAGCAATAAATTTAAAATTTTTATCTATTTGCACATCTTTAACTGGAGTAGATGTAAATTGTTCTATCCATCTTTTCTTTTCAAGTCCTTTTGTGTAAATATTAGTAAATTTAATCTGTTTGAAAATTGATGCATAATATGATACAAGTCTGAATAACTGGTAAAACCGTCATACCAATCGATGTGATGAAAATATTTCCAAGTCCATCGGTTTGTTGTTGCGGCTTTGGTGGTTAGTGAAGAAAAAGAGCATGGTGGTTTAAATAAAAATGTGTAAGGAATATTTTTATCTAAATCGTAAAATACGAGTTCTTTAATTATAAACCGATCATCGTTACCACGAAAAGCTTGAAATTCAATAATACCCGGTTTAGACTTGATTTCTTCTTCCATGTCCATTTGAAAGGTCACCCGTCTATCCATCACGGTGTCAGAAGGTCAACTGTTTTCCACATCACGGTAGGCATTTATTTATGCCAGGCCGTACAGTTGAAGGAGCGTTGGTGTATATTTAACGTGGGCACCATTACCGGTAGGCCTACACCCACAAAATTTTGAATTTTTTATTGAAACTTTGCCAATTCTAGTGTAAAGTGTTTTGAAAAATTTTAAAATTTTATTTAACTTTCCATCTGGTCATATTTGTTGTAGTCATTCTCATCACTTTGATCCTTTTCATCACTGAAATGTGTTTCTTCATCCGATTTTACAAAATTATTTTTTTCTTGCACATATTGTTCCAATTGTCTCCACATTTGAACTTCATGAGGAATTCTGTTGAATATTGAAGTGTCCACAGGTCCATACAAAATTGGTGCATCCGGTTGTTTGTCCAAAGTGTCTGTTAAATAATCTTTAATAATTGAACTGGAGAATACTAGCTGTCTTAAATATCTTGTTATTGGTTCAGTTGCACATGTTAAAATAAAAAATTCTTCTCTGTTCAGTTGAATTTTTATGTCATGTTTGGTCATATCTCTGAATCTCATTTGATGTTCACCTCGGTGTTTAATAATATCAATTTCCAAGTCTGAATCCAACAGTCCTACTTTTGTTTTCCTGCCAAACATGTTGCTATTAAAATAACATTCCAACAAATGGAGGTGTTTCATAAAAGATTCCCAAGCGTTGGCTGTAAACAGAATCATTTTTGTTCCGTGGGTTAAAATTACTGTAGGTGAATAGTCGGTTGATTTCATAACTCCAATTAAAACACTTTTATCCAAACTTGAAGAGATTGGATAAAAAATTCGTAAAAATACCTCCATTAAAATATTTGGTGAAATATTTTCTTCCACATTTCTCTTCCTAAATATTTCTTCTTTTTACCTTTTTCTTCTTCTTGATCTGCGCCGTGTTGCTGTTCATTCATATCCAAAAATTCTGAAATTTCTTTCTCTATATCGCATTCCGTTGTACCACTAGTAGAAGCCATATTGAAGATGATGCTACCCATACGATGTCAGACAACAAACTGATCAGGAGCGGTCTGTGCGCTCCCCTTTTATAATCACTCGGGTGATTAAAATTTTACAAAAACGAGTTTTTATAAAACATTTTTAACAATTCCTGTCAAAGGTGTGTAAGTGACAATTTTATCGTGTAAAATTAAACAATATGCGGTAGTATTTGCTGGTATGGCTTTGGCAAATTCCATTTCTATTTTTATATCCACACTTGATGACTTTACCGATTCATTTTGTTTAGAACAATCGATTACTACTATTGGGTAGTTATCTAAATATTTTTCTGGTGAAAGCAAAGGCGTATTTGTTTTAACGTAATATGAATTTTGAAATCTCGCATACATATCGTATAGTATGCTGAATTTTTTATCCGCAAATGATACATTTAAATTGTCGTATGGGAAAAATTGTGAATTTAAATAAACTTTAATATTTTTCAAGTCACAATGATCAAATTGGCCCGCATGTTTAGTAATATCGTCTCTTCTAGCCGTTTGTAAACCAAATATAATATATCTGGCCCGTTCCACATAATTTGATGTTTTAACAGTCCAAGTGTGTCGATCCGTAGTAGGTAAACTGGGATGTTCATGAAATTCCCAACTTCTAAATGGAATAACAATATCACGATCAGCTTTTAATTTTCTTAATAGTAGCATTCGATGCTCGTCAGCTAATTTAACATGTGGAACTCTCCATACGATTTTGTCCAACGTTAATTTCCATTCTAAAGTCGCATCTGTTGTACCACTCGCAGCTTTAATAATATCTTTATCATTTGAAGATCTCAATAAAACTAATTCTTGTTTAACATTTAATATTATTTTTCTATAATCTTCAGCGAAACCAAGCAATAAACGTAATGGAATGTAGAAATCAAAGAATCCCTTTGAATTTGGGGTGATTGTATCAATTGTAGGTAAAACCCATCCGGCGGGTATTAATAAATTGGTATTAGTCGGTGATATAGATGTTAATCCTTTTAAAGTTGTTGCAATACCTACTTTTTTAGTGGAATCTACTGTAACACCTGATATTTCATATCTGATTTCATCAAACAAGAAAGCCATTGCGTTATTTATAAATGGAACTACTGTACCTACACTATTGTCCTTTTTTGTTACTTTTCCTTCGATATACAAGTAACTTTCACATGGTAGTGGGTAAATGTCTTGGTGTTCTATAGGAATACGATCTTCATCGTTATTGTTCAATTTTGATAAAGTGTAAGGGTTGTGGGTGTGATATTCTTTTTCCCATAGGGTTTCGTCGAATGTCGGACCCTGCGCTATATCCAGTATATCCATAATCGGTTAATTTTAAACCAATCTTTTCTAAGAAACGAATGTTCTCGCGTGTTAACTCCTCCACAGCTGAAGAGCTACTAATGCGGTTTCCCGTAGGTTGTCCACTTTTAAATGATAAACCCATGATTTTTGTATTAAAGTGTCGATTTTAAATGTAATCTAACTGTAATTGGCTCTTCTCGGAAATCTATCAAGTTACCGTCTTGATCCAATACGTTCAACACGATGTCTGAAATGAAAGTGGTGTTCAACGGCAGATATACTAGTTTTTGTGGCTTTTCAACAATTTTAAATCCTGGAGGTACACTCGGGTAAAAAGTATGTATTATATGAGTATTTGCTCCATCTCTGTAAGCTCCTTGTATAATGTTACAAGTTATATCTATACTATTGACTTTTAGTATAGTTACAGTTTGTTTACCGGAATGTGTTTGATTTGGTTCTAAAATTGGCCCATCTTTGGGAAATCCTAACAATTCACCGATTGAATGTTCCTGAGTAAAATCTATATAATATTTGCAGTTAGTTTCAGCTTTAATCGTATTGTTATTACCTTTTAATGTTATATTGTCTTTTCCCATTTTATTTTGCAAAAATTCATTAATATGATCAATTTCATAAGAACCTGTGGGTAGAGTGCAAACTTCTAAGTCTGTAAACTTCCCACTGGCATCTTTTCCTTTATAATAATGCAATAAGTTGTTTTTATCTTCCGTAACATTGGGAATAGAGTTGTAAGTTGTAAAATCCAACAGTGCCGCCTCCCAAAACCTTCCTTTTTGCAAGCGTAACGCTGGAAAAAGGATACTTCGTAAAGTGGACGATTTTCCTGTTAATGATACCGTATAGGATGACATGTCAATGGGGACTGATACTTTTAGCTAGGAATTCCAAACATAAATGGCCGCATATTAAAGTGTTATCGGGTTGTTCTCTTTTATAGTTGTAATATATGTTTTTAGCAGATTTAAAGTAACGCTCAAGTTCTTTAGGTGGTGGTAAATTGCCAAAACTATCAAAGTAATATATATTATCACCTAATTTCTTATAACAAACCCAATGAGTGCCAGGACCTTCAGAATTGTCTAAATTTACAATACCGGTTTCGTTTTCCACATTTTAACTGGTAAATCATCTTTCATAAAGACACCGCGAAAAAAAGGTATTTTTAAACATGAAATGTATTTAAATAATTCGATATTTGTTAACGCTTTATGTGGTATTACTAATTGATTTCTTTTATTTAATATGCACGATATGGTCTTAGGTATAGACCTGCCCCGTTTTTTACCATTGACCATACTGTTGGTTTTTTTATTACCCTTTCTGGTGGAACGTCGTTTTCTTCTAATATTTCCTCCATGTTTCGTCTTAGTTAAACTTTTTTTACCCCTACTCCTCCTTTTTCCACCTCCTACTGCTGTTTTAGCCTTCATACCTGCTGTTACCGCTAAAGCCGCCGCTTTTTCTGCAATACTAGCGTCACTAGACTTTACTCGTTGCCAAGCTATATCCGCGAGCTTTTTATCAGCTATCGATCTATTTTTTGTATCGCTAAATGTGGAATATGCTATATCGTGTTCTTTACAAGCTTGATCTAACTTATTTATGCCTGGATCACCTCTTTCTAACCGTTTTTTCAATTTCGTTCCTGGTCCGCAATATTGATAACCTCCTGGTATATGAAATTCGTATGGTAAAGCGTCTATTGCTCTATTTACGACAGATCCTACTGGAATTCGATTTAAAGCTTTACTCAATAGAGAAACCGCTGTGGACGTAATCCCACCTCCTTTCCTTACAGTGTCTCGATATGGACTGATGTACTGAAATGTCATGATTGTCTTTTATAATTGAAATGCACAACTTATGTGTTACCTCTATGACGAGTTGGACATAAATGAAGTCATTTATTAAGTTATATAATTAAATATCCAAATCACCCCAATCTGAGGATCTAAACTTCTGGGTGGGAGGATTAATGAAATATTTTTTAAAAATCTCATTTTTAATCCAAGTACCTCTGTTACTTTCACTTAAAACATTAGGTTTTGATATACAATTGTGTAAATCAAACAATGCATTATCTAAAACTTTAATAAGAAAGTTTACAGTGACGGCATCATCCACATGTTGAGGGTCTTTAAGTTCTGTGATACGTTTATTATTACAAATATATACTTTATTGTTGTGTGTCATACAATAATCTTTGATGTATTTTAAATTTACAGCATCATTTTCATCTTTTGGATAACCTATATCGTTAATAACAAATTTATAAAAAGAAAATCCGTCTTTTGTCTTTTCAGGTATTATAGAATGTAAATAACGTCTATTTATGCTGTCGTTTTCATCAATAGGGTCTGCTATGTTGGATATACGACGATTTTCAGCATTATACGTATTTCCATTAAATGTTAAAGTATTTGTTAATTCTGATGATAAATAACCTCTGTTTATTGCATCAGTGTTTTGATTTGGCATACCAACGTTGGTAATTCTGTAATTACCAGCGTTATATGTATTTTTTTTCTAGTTTTAATGTCGATGATATTTCTTTCTTTAAAACTTTTAAGTTTATTGCATCGTTTTCATCTGTAGGATCATTAATGTTTTTTAACCGTTTATTACTAATATCGTAATCTCCATCAGGTGTTTGTGGTAAACCAGCAGCTCTTTTTAAATTATTTGTATAATATAATCCATCCGAGGAATACCGTCCGAACTTGTCGACACTCATGGTGCAACTAAACAGCATTCTATAAAGTAGTGCATTTTTATGATGTTCATCCATTGGTTCTTTTTTATACAAATTAATCGTCTTTATCAGTTACATTTTCATCACTCCCAGGACATTTAAAATATTTTAAATCTGAACTAATTAACGCTTTATCTGCTTCTTTCTAAATACATGATTTTTATGAATAAATTCTTCACCAGACAATTTTCTAAATCTACTAAATGAATTTGGATCTGCAATTAATATATTTTGATAATCATTTACATCCATTAATTTAAATCTTTTGGTATTATAAATAAACTCTTGATTTGCACTATCATATTGTAATGTTTGTCCTACAGTTGCAGCATCCTTTGAATCTGTTCCTTTTGCCAAATTACCTATTTTCTTATTTTTCGCATTGAAAGTACTACCTCTTGGTTTGTCTAATATTAAAGATTGTTGTACTACAACACAATCGTTATCATCGATACCTGGAAATATGTTAATTATTATCCTTCTATTTGTACCCAACCAACTTCTATGATAATTGTTTGGATTAGTATGTAAAACTTGTGATAAAATCGGAACATCATGAGCATCTGTAGCTAATTGCGCATTTGATAATTTCATGTCTTTGCAATCCCAAACATTATTTTTTTGTTCAAGTAAAATAAAATTTTCATTTCCTTGTACAAACACATCACCCGACCGTGATATTACTTGATCCTGTTTTACAAATCCAGATGTTTCTTGCTTTAAAGTTTCCTTCATTTGACCCACTGTTGCACCATCTGATGGCGCTGAACCATCTTTTACATTTGCTAAACAATTACCGAGACAATCAATAACTCCTACATCACGTGTAATACAATGATCTTTTATATATTTGAGATTTACAGCATCATTTTCATTTTTCGGATAACCTATATCGTTAATAACAAATTTATAAAAAGAAAAACCATCTTTGGTCTTTTCAGGTATTATGGAATGTAAATAGCGTCTATTTACGCTGTCTTTTTCATCTTTAGGGTCATCTACGTTGGATATACGTTTATTGTTAGCACTATACGTTTTTCCATTGAATCTTAACGTATTTTTTAATTCAGATGTCAAATAACCTCTGTTTATTGCATCACCGTTTTGATTTGGTTTACCAACGTTGATAATTCTATGATTTTCTGCGTCATATGTGTTATTGTGTAGTCTTAATGTTGGTGATATCTTTTCCTTTAATATTTTTAAATTTATTGCATCGTTTTCATCCGTGGGATCTTTTATGTTTTTTAACCTTTTATTGCTAATATCATAATCTCCCTCAGGTGTCTGTGGTAAACCAGCACTTCTTTTTAAACTATTTGCGTAATGTAATCCATCCGAGGAATAACGTCCGAACTTGTCGACACTCATGATGCAACTGAATAGCATTTTAGGGAGTAACGCATTTTTATGAGATTACCCCGCGGTTTCTAAGTTCATCCACTAAAGCCACCCATTCGTTTTCCAATCCAGTATGACCCGCTTCTTTGGCTTCATGTATTAGTTTCATTCTATCCACCAATTTATTGATATTATTGTAATAAATTACGTTTGTATTGTATAGTTTCTTCATCAATCCTTTACCGGTGACTGATTTGCTTCTTTTTCTCGGTTCTGGGGAACTTAAATCTAAAGTTGATGCTACTAATCTTCTTTTTACAGGTTTTCTTCTTATAATCGGTATTAATTTGGAAACAAAATCTTTATATTTTACAGATTTATTTCTATATATGGGTGCTTCAGGTAAATAATTTCTTCTATATGCATTAGTTTGTTCCAAAATTTTGCTATACACTTCTAAATCATCATTTTTTACCAATGCTTTTAAAGGTTTATTTTGAAATAATAATTCAAATAGTCCCCTTGTTCCCTTATATATTTGATCACCTACGCGAATATTATCATGTTCATCGACATCTAATTTGCTATTACCAATCATTACACCTTCTTTGGACATTCTTGCTCCATAACTGTGGTATTTTTTAGTAGAATTCGTTCCAATTAACAGTTTTAACAAGTATTTTCTTCCTAAAGGTCCTTTTGTATGAATATTTTCACCCAATAAGCTTATGTTTGATGGTTCTCCTTCTGTTTTTTCTTCTTCACTCGCTATAGATACCACTTCTTCTTCACTACCAGCATATACATCTTCTCTTTCTGCCGTTGTATCACTAAATATGGAGGCTTCCGGGTCCTCATCGCTAATATCTTCTGATATTACACTTTCCCTTTCATATTGTGTTATCGGAGCAATAATATCACCTTGAAAAGAAGGTTTAGTCAATTTTTTGTTCAATTGTTTCAAAGGCTCTGTAATAGGTTTAAAAGTAGATTCGAGAAATTTCTCCCTTTCGCTGATACCTAACTTTAACGCTCTGTTTTTAGCCCGAATAGAATCACTAAGTGATTTAATTTCCTTTACTAACTTTTCTTGGTTAACCATGTTTGTAGCAAGACGTGCTGTACAAGAATGATTGTGTGATATAGTGGTTAGTGAATTAATATAAATTTATCGAAACCTATCCTGTATCGGCCGTTATTTAGTGGTTGTTCCTTCATAATTGTCAAAAATCTATAATTTTCAGCCCAAGCCTTACCACATATGTCTTTAAACCGTTCATATGACATATCCGCATTGACATGATCGTAATATATGTGTTTTAAGTTAGTTTCATCCTGTTTGAATACAATTAACACATTTGCGTTGTCTCTTATCAGTTGTTTTGGTATTTTACTATAAGTATGGCCTATGTAAATGCTATCTATATTGTTATGTCGCCCCATAGCGAAATAACTCCTGATAGTGTTTTGGTTTTCACAGGATACATCATCAAATATAAAAACTGAAAATGGTTTAGCTTCATGCGGTTGCATTACACTTTCACTTGCATCAAACTTGTAATATTTCACTTCTAGAACATTATTAAATATTTTTTCTAATAATTGGTATTTGGGTTGTTGTAATGATTTGGAAAATACATACAAGTTATTGAAACGCAATCCTTTTGGGTTTGTAATCAAATCGAATACTACATTTGTTTTACCACAATTGGATGGACCGGTTACAAGACAACGCACCGTGTTTGGTAACAAAACACCATGTTTGCCGCTGTTTAATTCCGAATTGTCCACCGTGAGTTCATCAATATTATTAATAGTAAAACTATCCTTTTGCTGTATTATCTCCATCCTTTGTAAAGGTTCAACCTAAAATGATGCCCCATCATTATATGAGATTCTTTTTAGGTATCCAAGAATCTTCACTCTTATTAAATCCTAACCATCGCACTTTAACTTTATCTTTTTTCCGTTGCAACACCTTTTCAACGAGATATACATCACCTACTGTGGATTTTAACATTTCATGTCCATAAAACCCTCCTTCAAGCAATTGCCCTTTATTATCTTTTAAAATGTAAGTTTCTGGTACTGTAGGTTGCACCTTAAATACGGTAAAAACCTCATTTGTCCAATTTGGCAGATATCTTTTACTGAATACACCTTTGTATTTGCTTATTCGCACTTTATCACCAACATTAAACACTTTAGGCTTTAGTTTTTCAACTTTTGGTTTAGTATTCATTTTTATACGTTTTAATACGAGTTTTTCATTTTTCCTAGTCACTTGGTTCGGTTTCATACCAATTGTTCTATGGAACTTGTTATTGTAATCTTTTATTAGTTTTGGTAACATATCAATCCATACGTGCGATCCTCTGTTTGAAAACATCTTGTACATCGCACCTTTTAAAGTTCGATTGAATCTTTCTATGATTGATGCTTTTACCTCTGAATTAGTGGAATAATGGTTTATATTGTGTTTCTTTATTAAATTTGAAAATTCTTTATTGAAATATTCTTTACCATCATCGGTTTGTAAATGTTTTATGGTATTTTTGTCTCTCTGTATCGCAGTTTCCATGGCTTTTGTTACACTCTTGCCGGTTTTATCTTTTAGCGGTAAAGCATCTGCCATTTTTGTAAAACAATTGATAATAGTCAATATATATTTAAATCCTTTATTTTGTTTACTATAAGGAATCATTTCTATTAAGTCCGCTTGATATAAGTCGTTCATTCCTTTTATAACGGTATTTCTACGGGGAAATTTTCTTCTAGCAGGTTTATGAAGTTCATTAACAATTTTTTGTTTTAAATCCATTTTTTAATCCTTCCGTTATTACGGTTGAAATAGAAATGAACTTTATGTATGTATTAAACCCTATTTAAGTCTGTTAAGGTATTCTAAATTGGTAAGAAATACTATTTAAATATATTTCCTTAACCCTCAAGGACATGGTTTGGGAAATGTCCAAGTAATGGTTTTTTATTACATTACCCCCAGGTTAAGGTATTATATAAATGAATGATATTTAAAAAATATAGTTCATTTATATAATACCCCCTCCCTTATTTAAATAGGGTTAAGAAAATAATTTTATAAACAATTTATTAATTATGTTTAGGTTGTTATATTACCAATAAAGTGGAAATAAAAATTTTGTTTCTAATTAAAAACTGATTTTGAATGTGTCAAGGTCATTCAAATTAATGTAAAAAAATGGGGAACAAGGCGTTGGACTTGCCGCGTTCCCCATTTTTTTACGGAAGGAAAAGGAATTTAGGTCGAAGAAGGATGAAGAGGGACGAAGAATAGGTTAATTGTTGATAGGGTTAAGAGAGTAGTGGCCGAAAAAGGAATTTAGGTCAAAAAAAGGACGAAGAGGACGAAGAATAGGTTAGTTGTTGATGGGGTTAAGGGAGTAGTGGCCGAAAGGAAGAGTGTTGATTTTGTCATCCATAATGTGTCTTTTGTCATCCTTGTTCGAGAGTGCTTTCTTAACTTCTGTAACACTGTACACTTTGTGTTTTTCACTCCTTATGGTGTTAAATTTAGCAGTCAAGGTGGTGTCGTTAAATAAACAGTTTTTGTATTGTTCAAAGTTTACATTTTTCTTCAAATAACTTGTCTTCACACCTTTTGCTTTTTTGGTGGTAGATGTTTCTTCTTGATGTCCTTTATATACTTTAGAAGAATATAATTTGGACATTAGTGCAACGATTTCTTCCATGCTTGCTCCATTGCATTCATCTTTGAATTTGCCTAAAACTTTCTTATTATTTTCATTAAAGTTCGGGTGATTTCTTGGGTAGTCGGAAAAATCAAAATCATTTTTGTGTATGAACGTCCGAAGATCTTCATACATGTCTTATGTCTTAATCCAATAAATTAGTGCGTCCGTGTCCATGTAGGCTACTCCAATATTTTCTCTTCCATAATGTTGAACCATTTTGTTGTAATGAAAGTCATACATGTGCGTTTTACTTATATCCAATATTGACATTCCTATGTACAACGGTCTATCCATTACTATCTTGGTTTTCTTCATGCTGACTGCTACCAAGTTTTCATTAATTATCATACTTGTTCCAAAATTCGGTTTCTGTACAAGTTTCTGCATCTGTCTGGGGTTTGTTACTAATTTTACAATTTTGTGTTTCCTTTTGTTTTCTAAAGTTTTTCCAAATATTGCATTGTTCATGAGCTTGTAAAAATCTTTTTCAAAAGCTGATGTTGCTGCTGCTCTCCTTGCAGTGTTTGAATCAATGTATGGTTTTAAATAACAAGATTGTGAAAATTTTAAAACTCTATGAATTTTGGTAATAATCAATCCTAATTCCAACGCTTGTTGTACAACCCAATAGTGCGCGACATAACGGTTTTTGTTGTTTAATGTCATCATTAATTTGGGCCATTTTCCCGTCGGTGATACTTCAGTTTTAGCCAACAGTGGCAAGTCGTAATGATGATCGTGTAGGTGTACTGGATACTCAAAGTCGCAGTCTAAGATGTAGCCGGTGTCACCTTCTTTGGGAATATCCATAATATTTCCAATTGAATCAGGGTCTACCCATTGGAAGTCGCCATACGGAAGGGGTTTGGACATCGCCCAACCGTACAAATTATTCGCATCAAAATAGCCAAGAAAAATCGAATCTTTGGTTTCATCATAGTTTGGTAGAAATTTATTATTAGCTTTCACATGTCTTGTAACGGCCTGAGTTAATCCACCGCGTACACCTGATTCGATCATCAAAACCATATCGATGTCGGTTAACAGCTCCAACTTGCACTCGGTGGATTTTAACATGGCCTGCCATGCTAAGCCGGGAGATGTAAACGAATGAAGGGGGTCCAGTCCGTAAGCGGTGAAACAGGTGTTCCTAAATTGTTCCATTATGTCACACAATAATGTTACATCTAGTTTTACATAAAAGTCAGAATAATCACCCAAGGTATTCATTCCTAATTCATTCCAGACTTTCTGAGCATGATTATAATCTTCAATTGAAATTTCGGTTTCAGTTAATTTACTTTTAAACGCTTCGATAGGTGGTAGTCTTGTTTCTTCAAATTTTTCCATTCCTGTAATATAATCATAAGGAAACACTCCTTTCCTTAGCACCAAGTCCATTTTATCTTCTAGCACAATTTTTCTGGTTTCTTTTAAATCCTGTCGTCTTAAATTTTTAGTTAGGTTGGCAAGGCTAGATGACATGAATCGAAAAGAGTCCACGAATCGAAGCTTCATCTTGCCAACAGTCTTGGAAAAACTAATGTAATTTTCTGTGCTGTTGGCCAAAACATCAATTTTCCCATCATCCCTGCCCAATTCCGGAATAATAAAATGTGAATCATAACCACTAAGGTTATGCAAAACAACTGGAATGAATTTCGGAAGTTTATAATTAATATTACAAGCATTGCAAGCAGCCCCTCTGTAATAACCAGTAAGGTGATCGTGATCATGGACTTTATGGTTGTCAAGAGTAAATTCTTTTTTACACAAGTAACAATTAGTGGCATTGATATATTGAATTTCCTCCTCTTCATCAAGAGGTAACATTGGAATAATATTACTGTACACTTCTTCAACCTTACCAGCTATATAATACAAGTTATCTACAAAATGTTTAGCAGCATCCTCACCTCTGTACAAAATTGGGGTTGAACTTAAACCAAAATTTTTCAAATGTTCTTCTGACAATGTGGATTTAACAAGCAAACAAAAACTGTTAGGTTTATGCAGCTGATATTTTGTCCTACTGGTAATTTCCCCTTCTGGATGTTCTTGGGGTACCAGTGTGGACTCAAAGTCTGCATAAATTACAAATGGTACCCTATATTGATTGCTAATCTTTTCAAATTTTACAATAGAGCGAGTAGGTGCAGGCAAACTAATTTTGCATTCAAAATTTTCATTACAGAGTCTTTGGTGTTCTTGTAGCCATTCCGCACCTCCTCTCCTTACTTCTTTTGACACAAAACAAAAACATCGCTTACAAATCGTTATATGACCATGATGCTTAGTAACTTGACTTCTGACAAGTTGTTCAAAATTCTTTATATATACATAGTGTGAAATTTCACCTTTAGTTATTAATAACAAATCAGTATGGTTCCTAAGTTCAGTTTTAGTTACCCTTAAGGGGCACACATTATTTGCATCATCCAAACCAAAAATATTTACACTAACACCAGGATTGTGTTTCTCAAGATTAGAAATATCTGAAATTTTTACAGGGTAAGATAGTCCTACAAAATTATACCTATTATTTACATTTACATAATGTCCACATACTCTCCAAGGATTCTGTGTAGGCAAAATATATTTACACAACATAGCATACTTAAAACACTCATTATCTTCATTCTGTACATTTATACATGCTTTAGTTTTCCCAATGGCTTTTGGTAGAGGGATGTAGCTGCTTCCTCTCATACCAAATCCGTGCTTATGCACTCTTAAATCTAAACCCTCTACAGATGTAAACATCCAACCTGACCCTCTCCCCTCATGTTCCTGCAGTTTTACCATCAATTCTTCTATACATTCATTTACAATTTGATTTATATCCGAGCCAAACATCAAAGTACGGTTTTTTGTTATGAAACCTCGAAGTGTGGTTTCACCATCAGATTTACTAAATTTTGCGTCCAACACTAAACCAAATTTAATAACATTTAATCTTGCCAATTCTTTAGTTAAAGTTTCACAAATCAATGATTTTGCCTCGGTTACAAAATTTTCTAAATCTAGTTGCACTTTATTTATTTTGTTATGTATTACCGTGCGTCCGGGAAAAGCAGTTGTGCGTAAGTGTCTGGTTCCTTCTTGTTCTGTTTCTATATTCAAATCCATGTCCGTGTCTAAATCTGTATCAGTGTCTGTTTCTTCATCTTCTCGTTCCGCAACAATTCCTCATCTAAGTCCTGACGGTCCAGCACCTCCAAATTGGATCACGCTGGGTCGTCCCTGCTGCATTTGTTGCAAATAACTCTCCCAGTTGTCGAGCCGTTGATTAAATTCATCCAAAAATTCGTCAATCCAATCGCAGTCCATTTCATTAGCCGTTAAACTTGCCGGGTCTTCCATATGTAATTCTTGATGTATAGCTAAAATGTCTTCATCTGGGAAAAATTCCCCACAAATATGGCAAAGAAGCATTTTAACACTTTTTACCACTAGCGTCTTTAGATGTTACCTCTACAAAAGTTCACCAAAGAATGAGAGACGCTCTTGGCCGACCTCCTTTTATAGCGGGTGGTGGGGGGTGATCTTGGGAAAACCCGTTCTGCGCATGCGCAGAACAAATCTGAACATGCGCAGAACAAGATGTAATATATTTATTTAGAATTTACTATTTAGGACAAATATATAGGTCAAGGCCACCTTAAATGTGGTAAAAAAGAGGGAACACTGGATAAGAGATGGTAGTAAGATTGACTTTCTAACAAATACTTTCAATAATATGTCAACTGGTTCAAAAGTTAAATATTTTTATTATTTACTGCCCAACTTGTTCAAAATTAAAACTTTTAAATATATTTGTTTGAGCAAATGCTTTTGGCACACTTACCACACGCCAAAACTCAAAAAATGTACAGAATTAAAACTGATCTCGAGGGGAAATACTGATGTGCTACCTAACATTGGTCATCTGACTCGATTTTTTTGGTTTCCTTTAAGTCTTGTCTTCGTAAATTAGCTGTTAGTTTGCTAAGGCTGTTGGCAAGATCAAGCTTCGATTCGTGGATTCTTATAAATCTATAAGAATCCACGAATTGAAGCTTGATCTTGCCAACAGTCTTGGAAAAACTAACAGCTAATTTATAAAACCAAGACTTGAAGGAAACCAAAAAAGAAATCGACTCAGATAACCAGTGTGAGGTGGCTACATAGTATTTCCCGAGAGATCAGCTTAAATCCTGTACTTTATATGAGTCTTAGCGTGTAGGAAGTCCGTCAAAAGCATTTGATCAAAACAAAATATATTTAAAATTTTAAGGTTAAACAAACTAGCGAGTATAAACATAAAAATATTTCCTAACCATTGACAACCTGTTAACATATTGCAGTGTTAAAGTATTTGCTATTGAGTCAATCTTACCATCACCTCCAATCCAGCGTTCCCTCTTTCTTACCAAATGAGAGTGAGGCTTCACTACCCGTATATATAACGTTTCCCCCACCACTAATGCTCTCCCCCACCACAATCAATTCGCAAAAGTGAGTCAATTCCATCGGAAATTATTATTTTGAGCGGGGGATAGAGCATCTGCTGCCCTATCTCCCGCTCATATTTTTTTCTCTTTTTTTACAGTTTTATAAATTTTTTTTCGATTTGTATAAAATGCGAAACAAAAAATTATTTACAAACAAGTTTCTAAAAGATTTGAAAATTCAGATCCTTACAATTTATATTTAAGGTAGCACTAAAACGGTGCTACCTATATTTTGAAATAATTACAAATATTTTTTCCATCCTTAAAATTTCACAGTTTAATACTTTTAAATATATTTGTTTCATCAGATGCTTTTAGACACACTTACCACATGACAACACTCAAAAATGTACAAAATTAAGAATATTTCCACGGAAAAATACTAAAGTGTTACCTGCATATTCAATTTAGCTCAAAAACAATATAGAATTAATACCAGCATAAAAAAATTTCAAAATTCAGATCTTTAAAATTTATATTTAAGGTAGCACTAAAACGGTGCTACCTATATTTTTTAAATAATTACAAATACTTCTTCCATCCTTAAAATTTCACAGTTTAAAACTTGTCAGAGACAAACAAACTGAAACAATTTTTTTCTAATCTAACCATTACTAAAAAAACATACATGACACCATTGTGCAAAATATTACCTTTATACTTACGCTACATCTAAAACAGTGGAACATCCATGTCAACCCATTGGCGGCTCGAAAGAGAATGAGATGAGTCAAACTTGCTTCAGAGGTACCTCAGTGGTAGACTGGTGGGGGGAACAGTATGCCACAACTATTTTTAACTTGTTGTAGGAGTAACAATTTCACACTACTGGCTTGGCAGCTCCACCTCCCCGGGGGGGCGCAGTTTTCGTCCTGAGCAAAAAATTTTTGGTCAAGGTCAAAATCCAAAAAAAAAATTTCGAGGGGGGGGGCGCAGTTTTCGTCCGGGGCTCGGGGGGGGTCACCTACCCCTAGGACTTTAACTCTTGGATACCTGCTACCCTTACTCATGTGTCAACATCAAATAATATTTTGTTCCACCACAGTTTGGACAGCCAACACTTAGTCGCATCTCGCTCTAAGTCCTGAGGAGTCCTCAGAACTCAGGCAAAAATCCGCCTAAGTCATGGCTGACCTACATATCGTGTGGAACAAAATATTATTTTATTCACACACAAATATGGGTCAAGGTCATCCAAAAGTTAAAAAAGAAATCCCCCCGATGCCTAAGACCGCCGGCGGTCAGAGGCATCGGGGGGATCTCAACATTTAGGGGGAAGTGATTTAATAAAAAATTATTTATTTAATTTGGAGTTTCCTTAAGGGAAACATGCTACAATAATTTGGAAGAGGCCATGCTAACCATGACCGAGGATCCCGTCTTAACCCGTAGGTACTGACTTTTGCTTAGCACACCGGTCAGTGTCAGGATCTGACGCCTCGTGCTAAAGGATGCCAACCACCCATCTAGAGTGATGAGGTCCAGTAGCGCCCCTGACCGAAAGAGGCCTAAGGGTGGATCCCCAGGGGCCTACCCCCGGGCTCGTTAGGCGCCATGCTATTGTTGGTAACAAATAATTCTTGAGGTTCTGAACCTCGAAAAATTTTTATTTTACAGAGACTGTTAAGTCTCAAAAGCCTAACACTTAAGCCGCCAATTTACGGAGGAGTACCTCCAAGATGCGAATTTAGAAAAATGTCTACTTGGGGACAACCTGTGAAGATTAGTACAAAGAAATATTTTTCAACACACAACACTTAGACTAAATAAATTCAACACCAAGACCTAGCAGAAGCAGCAAGCGCAAAATAAAATATTTCTTAACACTACACATGCCATGCCTTAGACTAAAAGAATTCCCAATATAATGCGGCGCCAACATTACATTGCGAATCCTGTAGGGCAGAGCTTCAACCACTCAGCTGAAGTGTTTGAAACCAACTGCGAGGAAGCAAAGCCTCAGAGAACCGAAGCTGAGCCGGTCAGGAGTGGGGGAACCGGATCTGGTTACGTAAAAAGCCAGAGCTCGACACGTACTTGTTTGTGGCATTGGACAATCTAAAAGAGCCACACCTGAATACATTACTAACCGGATCTCATTATACAACACGTGTCAAGGTATGGCAACGCCTCGGGCTATGCCACCTCCTCCTCCCCCGGGGGGGGCTCACTTCTCGTCCGGAGCCGGGGGGGGGGAGGGGGAGGGGTCTTGGGACTTAGAATATTTTCCGTCCAAGTCAGGTGTACTATAGAATAATATTTTAGCTTGCCTTATTCGGCACAGCCGGCAGAGACGGTTACATAATGCTTATATAACAGACTGGTTTCTTGGCAAACTGGTCAAATGTAGCTCAACAGAAGGTAAGTCAGTTTATTGCAAGCCAACAAACACGCCACACCTCGCCGCCGCGGGACTTTTCTGTGAGTAAATTTTTATTTTTCCTTCTTATTAAACTTAGCAAAACAGAACCTAGCCTGTTTTGCACAAAATTAATTTTTGTTACACTGCTACACTTACGTTTACTTAACAAATTATTTTCCACTCCTTATTTAATATTTTATTCCTTACTTGTTAAGGCTTAGAAACTGGAAGACTGTTTCATACAAAATTAATTTTTATTTAGCTATACAGGTCTCCTAATATTTTCCTACACTTGTATTTTGCAGGTGTGGCTAAATATTTTTCGCTCACAATTTAATTTTATTCCACACAAGTGGATTTTGAACTTTACTACAAAACTGATCCATGCCCGTCTCCTACAAAATTATTTTTCATTTGGCTCTACCTTTTTTAGTCTTACATTAAATATTTCTTGGAGTTAAATTATACACAAGTCTCTCGGTTAATTTTTCTGCACAGTACGTGTTACTCCTTGGACAGTTCCCAGCAGACTGTTTCTACACTTAGCAACAACAGTCCGCATTACCCCCTCCACTACTCATTCCCCCACTATAAGGCTGTTCCCCCACTACTTCCAGCTAAGGTCAGACACTTGACTAAGTGTTTCAATTATATCCAAACCTTACTGTGAAACACATCTATGGCTGAAACTTTGCGAGAAAAATTATTAAGAGTAAAATTTTTGCTGGCCAAGCAAAATAATTCTGTTAAGGTGTCCAAGACTTCCACTTTAACAAAAATGAAACGTTGCTTCAAAAATAATCCAAAATTTTACTCAAGGGACACAAATATTACTATGGATGATAAAATGTTTCAGAAACTTTTAGACGAGCTAACTTTTGCCAGTAAGGTTACGTTGGTGACTCCAATTCCCGACCAAGTTCCAAGATCACCTGAGAAAGAGTAAAAAATAAATATTTCTCAGGAAATATTTCCAATCCGAGTTACAGATGTCCGGTAAAGGACCGGCTGGGACGAGTTGTTTGTAAAAAATTAAATTTTTCTTCCTTCTGACCTCTTTACCCCCACCACCTCCTTATCCCCACCACTGAGCCGGGTACCTGGGATACCGTCTGTGTACAAGTCAGTACGTCTTCGGACGCGGTGCTGTTCGGATCGCGTGTCGTTTGTCGCACTGTCGGGTGTTTGAAGAAATTATTCTTCAGCTCTCAGTCTCTCGGTGGGTAAGTAAAATATAAATTTTTTTTTTCAAGTGGGGCTGCTGGGACGGGTCAATGACCCCTGACGGATATATTAGGTCAAGAGTCCAATCGCTAGGGAATAAAAAAAATATTTTTCTGCACTTTTGTGATTCCTCGAGAAATTTCAATTTCTCAGCAAAATTTGAGGAATCGCAAAAGTGCAAAAAAATTTTTTTTGTATTCTTGCGTGACCTTGACCTAATTAACGTCAGTGACGTCATCATGATGACATCAGAGGTAATGACGTCATCATGACGTCATAGGTGTGACGTCATGTGACGTCATATGACGTCATTAGTGGCGTCATTCGTGACGTCATTGATGACGTCATCACTGCTGACGTCATCGTGATGACGTCATGAGCCAGCCTTCCCAAAAACACACTACTGCCTGCCATTTCACTCCCGACAGTTATATTGAGGTCTGGTTTACGGCATTGAATTTTACATTTTAAGACCTTTAATTTGATATATATAAACCTTCTGGAATGTATTTAAATTTAGTATGCTTAGTATCAACTCCTTAGGGGCCAACCCCTCATTTTTAAGCGTGATCCCCATATGGGATTTCTGGGGACTTTTCGGAGGAAGGTCAGGGAACGCCATAGAACACATTTCAAAAGAAATTGGCTTTCCAAAAATTATTTCATTTTCCCCGACTAATTTTACTACACTACTGACGCTACGACCTTTGGTTGACCTTGCCGTCTGCCTTAACCTTTATCCAGTCTTCTCAGATATCGACTTTTCCTGACCAACTTCTAACACCCAATGCTGCCAAATATGCCTCTACTCAATCTTGCCATTCTATGGCGTAGGTCTTTTAGTTAAGAGCTTAACGTAGCAAGTAAGTTTGGCCAACAATTCTGCTAGTATCCCCTAAAAAATACAGTAATGTTAACCTGACTGAACTTTTCTACAGATTCCAAATATATTGCAAATGTCACGAATTTTGTTAAATATATAATTAAGAATGTAACTTAAGAACCATGTAACTTTAAACTGGTGCAGCAGATTTTAAAAAATTCCGAAAAGCTTTTAATTATTTACAATTGCCTAATCAACTTGAGGTTGGAATAAAACGTTGATGGTCTCTTTTTCAAACACCATTATCCCTGGCGTACCCGAATGTCGACGTTCAGGGACGATCTGTTGTGTCCACCAACCTGGGTCAATGTTGAGGTAAACTTTGTGTGTACCTATTCTGTGTTGCAGTAGTTGGCCGTCTCTTCTCTAAACAACACCAATTGAATCCCTGGCGGTCTTGTGTCCACTAACATCATACTACCAACGAATCTAATCCTCTTCTTTAATACGAAGGTACATTTGGATACAGGGTGTCCCTGAACTCTCTACCAACTTTTTCAGGTATTATTCCTGGGCCATAGACAAGTCAAAATATCATATTCAAAATTTCGAAAACTCAAAAGTTACTCGTATAGCAGCCATTTTGTTTTTTACACAAAATAATTTTTATTTCCGTAATGGATCATTGTATTAAGTTAATATTTGGCATGCACTTTCATCAGAGCAATACCCATTTTCAAGAAAAAGGTTATTTTTTCCAATGTGTATTTTCAAAATGGCGGCCATTTTAAAATTGTAAACTAAAATATCTCAAAACCGGTAAATTTTATAAAAATGTTACTAGACACAAAAAAAGTTGACAAATTTAATCATCTAACCAATGGTACCAAGTTTGTAAGGATCTGACAACAAATAACGGAGTTATTGAGGTTTTTCTTCATAAAAACATTGATTTTGCATTGTAATTAATGCAAATTAAAGTAATTTTAGTTGAAAAATCTCAATAACTCCGTTATTTGTTGTCAGATCCTTACAAACTTGATACCATTGGTTAGATGATTAAATTTGTCAACTTTTTAGTGTCTAGTAAAATTTTTATAAAATTTACCGGTTTTGAGATATTTTAGTTTAAAATTTTGAAATGGCCGCCATTTTGAAAATACACATTGGAAAAAAATAAATTTTTTCTTGAAAATGGGTATTGCTATGATGAAGGCGCATGCCAAATATTAACTTAATACAATGATCCATTACGGAAATAAAAATTATTTTGTGTAAAAAACAAAATGGCGGCTATACGAGTAACTTTTGAGTTTTCGAAATTTTGAATATGATATTTTGACTTGTCTATGGCCTAGAAATAATACCTGAAAAAGTTGGTAGAGAGTTCAGAGACACCATGTATATGTATGTATTTGTGGTATTTATGGTATTTGTGGGTCACATAAAAATACTCTGACGTTTTTCTTTTAAATTTGCAAACAATTTATTTCTGGGATACAATAATACTTATATAAGATTATGCTGGTAAAAATCGTATCCCTTTATGGTAAGGAATTGAAAGAAAATAGCATTGGCCTTACAGAGTTTAAATCAAAACAAACGAGTTGCTCAAAACAGCTGACTCAACTATCAAAGCACGAACCACGTCTTAAGAGAGAAAACCTTTTGGACTGGCATTTTAACATAGCCTACAGTCTGTGACTAATAAAACTAGACTATATTTGTCAGTTGTCCAATGACAAATGGCAACTGGATCCTGAATGCAACCTTAAAAAGCTACCTTTCTCAGAATGGAACCGGCAACTTATGGACTCAAAGCCAAGTACTGTAACCCCTCAGCCACCCAGCCAGTCCTATACTGTAATACTGTGGTAGTTTTCATTACTACCAAAGGATTTTTCCTCCACCCACTATCCAAAGCCGTATTTTACTCTTATTGAATAGAGTACTAAAGTAATAGTTTCATTCCATGTGACTTGATGACTAAATTTTTTACCTAGGGAAAATTTAACTTTTTTGCACCACGGGGCTAAAGTTGGTTACATAATAATAACATTTAAAGGAAGATTAAGAAGAACATGGGTGACAGTCAACTGTCAATTATTGTATTCGTTTTGTTATTCTTTGTTTACTAATGTCGTCTGTTTCGCTATTTCGTAAGCAGTTTATTTACATTTCACTTCAGTCTTCAGTTTTTGTTCGTTGTAAAATGGATTGTGGATAGCTAATGATTAAGGAGTGATGGAAAGGAATTATTAGTTTTTACTCAGCCAAACATTAAATGAAAGGCAGAAAATGTGACATCAAATTTTCCGAACACAATTTTACAACACTGTGATGGCTTAACTGTCAAGGACTATATCAGAAGTAAGTAGACAGACATTTTTCAATCCAAGTATGTATGAAAAATGTTTTTAATTATTTTAATTTTTTATTTATTTATTTATTTATTTATTTATTTTTTGTGAGAATCCTGATTAGTCCTAGATCATGTTTTGTTCTTTCTGTTGTGTTCTATCAAATTTATATATCCTACCTTGTGAGTGTGTGTGTGTGTTTTAAATCCAGGTTGTCGGAGCAAAGGATCATATGAACGTTAAATTCTTATTGTTATAGGCGTAGTTATTTGTTATTCGTGTAGGTGAAGGAAAAATGTTGTGTGCATCTATGGAGTAAAGTACTTTATTACCCTCAGGGAAATTATCGCAATCGGCTTCATTTTCGAGCGAAAGCAGTTTCCCTTCAGTTATAAAAATTAGACTTTAGTCCCTGGAAGCACAAATAACTATTTTACACAATAATGTTTTTAAAGAACGAATCCACCAGTTTTTTGTTCTTAGTGAACAAAATGAAACGATTTTGTCCTAGGGCCTTATTGTATTATTGTTGTTTCATTGATTTTAATACGCAGTAAAGTGAAATTTAAATTTGTGATTATAAATTTAAACAATGTATAGTTGGGAGATGACTTGATGGCTAGTGAAGGGGAAGATACCCCCACCACTATCAGCTGTTAGCATTGAAATGAAATAAGACATTAAAAATTAACCAATAGGAGATCTATAAATCACTGAGTTGGGGGTAACCTCCCCTCAATCCCTTTTTCCCTAGCTGGCCAACAAGTCATCTCCCAACTATACTTCTCTTGTATACATAACCTCAAAAATAAAACTAATAATTAAAATTTTCAATGGTTAAAATTATAATTCCGAACTATAATAAGAAAATTGTTCATCACTATTAGCAAAGTGCTTGATTGTTTTTACAAGCTCGCCTTAGCCTTGCTTGCAGAATGATAAACAATTGTATTATTTTTGTAAAATTATTAATAAATTATATGTGTGCGGAAACATAAATAAAATTCTGACTCAGCAGTGCTTTTAATTTTGGGAAGCTAATATTTGAGATTAAAAAGAGAGAAAGATCTAATATGTTAATCAGCCCAATCTGGCTCCATTGTGGTAATCCGCCCTACTAGGGAATGTATAATTAATGTAGTAGCATAGCAGTAAGGCGCGAATACCCCAACAAAGAGAGAAAAGTTTTGGTTTTTATTTTTAAAATATAATGAGATTTAAAATTCACAAAATTAGGGTTTGATTAACTCATAATTAAGTAACTTTAGCCCATTTTTTAATCAAGAGAAATATTTTTCACTTGTTAGTTACAGACTTTTTATTATATACTTTTTAGGAAGTAATCTGTTTTGTGAAGTTCTTTATTATCTAGTATATTAAACACAAGATTTCAACTCCAACTTTTATCATCATAATTATAAACCGTTTTCCCTTCTCTAAACACCGCTGCATCCCTAGTGCACCCGAATGTCACAATGATCATGTCAGCTTACGGTGACGAGCTGTTGTGTACCTATTCTGGGTTAAATCATTTGTCTGTGTTCTCTAAACAACACAATTCCCAAATCTGGTGATCTTTGATCGTAAAACTTAGCTATTTATGTCCACCAATATTAGACTACAATATTTAATATAAAAAATAATTAAATTAAAAATTGTATTTTTGCCAACATATTTTTGTGTAGAAATTTATAAAGATAGTCTATAGGTTAATTGTTTATGAATTCAAATTTAAAAAAATCCTAATACTTATGAAAGTAAAAATATAAAATGTTTAAAATTCTCATATCCAAACTATATACAAAACCACATTTTTAAGTGTTAAATATTTAAATGTAAATTATATGTGTGAGTAAAAAACTATGAAATAATAACCTAAATAGTAATTTTAATTTTTAGAGGCTAATATTTGAGGTTTAAAGTCGTGAGGCAGGGTTCAATATGTTAATCAGCCTATTCTGGCTCCATTCGGGTAATCCGCTTTACCAAGGAATGTATAATGTTGTAGCAAAGCAATTAGGCCCGAATGCCCTCAAAAAGTTGGAACTCGATTTTTATTGGTTTTTTTTAAGAAGGGTATTAATAAAATTTAAAACGGTGTAACTAATATATTACTAAAATATAAATATGCACAATGTTTAAGTAAAAATCCACGATTTTATGTTGAGTTAGTAATCTAAACATTTTACTACCTCATTATAGCTCATTATTCCTTCATTTATATCTCCGATCAACCAATCATATAGAAAGAAAAATATTTACGTATCCTTTAATATTAAAGTTATAATTTTTGCCTATTTTACTCAATAACACTCCGGATACTTCGTGAAATCAAAATACATTAAGCGTTTTTACAGAGTAGCCTAATTCCCTATTTCGCCGAAAGCATAATAATTATTTGGAGCACCTGACAACGATTTTTTTTCTTCAATACTTTAAGAGTAATATAAGATGAGAACTGAATAATGGCACTCGCACAGTCCAATGAAGTTTGACCCATGAATGCCAAAGTGACCGTGACAGTTTCTGAAATAGAGCAATCGCCAACCTGATTAAACCTTGGTTATCTTTGCTTATCTTATTAGATTTTCATACTCAGTAAATGTGAACAAACTGTTACGGAACTATTACGGAGCCATACTGGCTTATTCTATATATAATCTTTGCTATTACTATAGTACTGTCTTGTCAGTATATTCTAAATATTTGCTTTGCACGATACACTGTTAAATTTTGTAACCCATCCTGTAATATAATTGTTCTATGCATTATTTGTAAATATAGCGATTGCTGTTGATAAATAAATAAATAACTAATAAAACTTTCAGCTATATTATATTTCGCATATGAAACTTTTCCTGAACATTGTACCTCCTGTACTGTTTCTAAGGCTGAGGAACCGGATGATAACACCATAATTTAGCACTAGAATGTTTTACAACCCATGAAATATGCCACTTTTATGTCCAAGAGCTCAGCATACGTCTCGTTTAACTTCAGTTTAACCATCTGTCAAAATATCATCTGCTTCTACTGTTTTTTGTTTTAATAAAACAGCAATTTATTACGAATAATTCACCGTCTATACGGGTTTTTAGGTACCGTTCCGACACCACACAAAAACGCGCATCGGCTTGACGCATGGGATTCTCATGGAAGGTCTACTATAAGAGTGACTGTCGCGTGCGTTTTTACATTTTGAAACCCAGATATATCCAAATCATAATTCTTTGTGTCGCGCTGGAACAGCATGTCTAAAACACCCGTATAGACGGGACAATTAAAATAAGAATATTAAATTTTATTTAGATTATTGGAAAATATCTGGAAAGAGTGCAATATTAAATAGTTGTATCTGAATAAAGTACCTAACCAGTAAAGTCTAATCAGTATATATACCTCAATTATGACTACCAGATGTGAGCAAATGCTGCAAAACCTCACCTATATATTATTCATAAAATTAGAAAATCTGGATGCCAAAAATTCCATCAATAACATTTGCATACCTCACAACAATCTCTTAAAAATAAAACGAATGACAAAACAAAATAGTAGTTTTCATCACTAGTACGAAAAGTGGCTTTTTTCTGTGCGAAATCGCATTTTACCATCGATTGAGCACAGAAAAAACAGTTTCAGTCCGAGTGATGAACAAAGTTTTTCATCATACTGCAAAAATATAAAATGGACGACTCATTTTAAAGTAAATTAATTAAAATCTTATTATCTGTTTACTTTTATTAGTTGACTTCCATCTTAATTTAAATATTCCTTATAAACAGCTGATATATACGTTGAATTAAAGAAATGTCCAAATCTTGCCCTAAAATTGTAGTCTCAAGAAATCTAGAATGAGAAGGAGGTAGGTGACATCAACAAAAACAATAACAAAATCTATGACTCAACGGCAGCAAGTCACGGGAATTAAGTGCAGCACTTAAAATATTCAGAGCAAACCAATCTTGGGTCAAGAGAAACATCATGATGTCAAAGGTGCAGAATCCGCTTCAGTTAGCTGCTGGTGTCACCTACCTCGATTTGTTCTAGATACATTGGTCTGTATGTTGTTTTTTTGTTTACATTGACCTTATATGTTTTGATTAGTATTATTTTTGCTTAAGAAAACAACAACTTTTGAGGTTAGCGCACGGGAAAAATTAATAGATGTATTTTCGGGGCACTTTTAAAAGGCTACAGAATACGCCAACTTTTTGGACTAAATACAGGTCAGAAAACGGCTGTTCTACGTGCAGTATGATGAAAACTAGTTTTTTTATTTATAGTATCGAAATAAATACTATTTAATATAAAAAATTCTTCACTTTGATGAAGTGTTTGATATTAAAACACTTCTGCAAGATAAGGAAGGAAGTATGACCTCCACGGGGTATAAAAGCAGGATCGCCGCCATTTAACCACATTTCCTCAGCTGAGTGTCGCTCGGGGGCCGCTTGTCTTGGCATTCACGCTTTTGTCGATCCAACACTTTTGGAACCTTGATAGCTATAGTACTCAACTTGATAGTATAGTACTCAACTGCTTAAAAACATGATTTACAATACTAAAAAAAGGTTGATGAATATATATTAAACCTTTAATATATGCCTCCAACAATTTTAAAAAGGTGCATCACAAAACACTTAATAATACTTCAGCTTACTTTCTCTAGAAAAAGATTAGGCGTCAGCTTGAAATAATATTTTGTAGAAAGAAATACTCATTTAAAACGAAATTGGTACCAGTTATATGCACTAAAAGAACGAATGTGTGTAAACCAAAAGACGAAAGGTGTCAAAATGTTTAGATATTGACGTTTTGCTGTACATCAACAACTTTTTTCGACAGTTGTTACTTGTTTTGATTCTAGCATCTTGGAATATAGTTTTAGAGGTCAGAGATTTGGTCAAGATGTTCAGTTATAGCTTATTAAAAACGGAAAATTCTTAACTTCTAAACATAATTTTATTTATTTACTTATTTTTACATTTATACTCAAATAGAGTCATTAAAATATTTGATATTGCAAGCAGTTACCCAGGTGAAAGTTCATTTTCATTTTAGTCATGGTGTTCTGCAAATTCTTAACTTAATATTTCTTATGCTGAAAATTATATTTACTTATAACTGAAATTAATTTTGATAGCTTCAATTTTTGCCATTAATGTTTTGTTAATTCAATTTCATTGCATTTAATGGACCATTTTTTAAAGTTTATTTTGTTTTATTTCTTTCCTAATGAATTAATTCTTATTTTATTTCTTTTTTCCTTTGATGAATAGTCTGCTTGATGTCGTATTATACCTATTGTTGCTGATCTTACCTCTTTCACTCCGCTTGTTCAATTTTTTTATTAAGTTTGTATATTGCTTGTTTCACTTTGCTGATGATTATAAGGTTAGTTACTCATGTCACAACAGTATTTATAGAATAATTTTCTAGTCACATTGTTGTTACATTCTTATTTATTGTTATGGTCCTGTAGGATTTAAAATAATTTTCTATGCATGTTACCATCTATCAAAATCTATATTATTATCTAGAAAATAATATTGTTACCTTGCTTTCAACAGTTGTCTTCCATTCTAGTCATGTTGTCTAAAACATGTCTAAAACCTACAATGCTCCGTTCTTCCTCATCAAACTTTTTTTATAACAACATGCTTTCAGTTAGTACTGTTTAGTTGCATTGTATTTTAAGTTGTTACCATTGTATTTAAATGTAGTTTGTTTAAGTGTTTTGTGTATTTTGTGTTTACCGTTGAAAGATAATAAATAAATATATAAATGTTATGTATATAACTTGACTGTATAATGTATTTCAATCAGCTGTTAAATTCAAAGCATGTGGTCGAAAAATCTGGTATTTCTTTCAATTAGAATATCCTTCTTGCAGGCTTTGCGTACATTGCCCTAGAACTATGCTACATATGATACATCAAGTAGACCTAACGGCTCATATGAACAGTCCCTATTTATTTCTATATGTTTTTTTTTTTTTTTTTTTTTTTTTTTTTGTAATTTTCACCACTAATATGCTATTTGACCACGAAAATAGTTCCAAGTTTATAGTTACTGTATAAAGTGACATATGTTCGTGTGCACGAAATGTGTAAGTAATGTGTATTACAAAGTGCAATAAAATGAAAAGATAGCGCCACAAATGGAGATGTTACATAACATGTTGTAGAGCATAATTTACCCAAAAAACTCATATTAAGAAAATAATGGCAAAAAAATCGTCACTAATTGCAGCTGTTTATGTGCAAATCACATTTCTCCACAGCCCTTTTAACTGTGTTATCAAAAGTATTTTTACATTACTTGCCCATTTTAAACAAGTGCTCATTGAAGGTAAAGCCACTATAGTAAGACAAATATTATATACGAAATAAAAATATCGTATCTGTTGGAAATATGACCAGTTATTCACACTTTACAGCCACTCCAACAGCTTTCCAGAATCCATAAACATATATTGTCTTCACTATTGAGATTAAGTCTTTGGGGGTTATGCGAAGAACAGCCATCATATTAGATTGGCAATATTATAATATAATGATATATAAAATTATTGCACACATACAAATGTGGTAAGAATATTTATATTTCAAGAAATCAAACTTTTAAAACCTTTTAAGCATTTTAATATCTTAAGGAATGGTGTCCTTACACTTTCTTATCAGATAAAGACCCACTATAGTACATATTGATGGTGAATGGGATTAAAGGGTGAGTATGATAAATTTTCTGAATTCTGGTTTACTTTATAACTCTCTTACTGTTTCCATAAAAAATATTATTTGATCAGATAATAACAGTTGCATATACAAAAAAGTTTTGTTTTAGGGAGAAATTATTAATTTAGTATCTTATAAATGACAGTAATCAATAGACAAGGCTTTGTCACTTCTAAGGCTTCCTTGAGCAACGATTTATTTCTGAAGCCTTTGTGGCTCTCTCTTCAGACCGGCCGAGTAATAATGGAGATCATCTAAAGTTCCCCTGTGGCCTCTTTTCTTCTGAAGAGTAATGATAGTAATTATAAATTACAATTATTGTCTGAAATTAAGACAGTTCGTAAGATTAATCCAGAACATTAATGTTTTGTTTAGCAAATGTTTACCAAATGTTTAGGAGTCAGAAGAAATAATTGATATTGTTAACGTAATTATGTGAAACGAAAATGATTTTGCTTATATTTGTAAAATCTATTTACAGAAGGGGATCTACTCATATAAAAACTTGGTTATGTTGTTATTTTGTTATTTTCTAATTTTGTAATCTGTAACTTTTCTCTCATATTTGTCTAGTAGTATACATTACCACTAAAAATAGAATTAGTAGTACCCCTAATATAGTAGTACATCCTAATAGTATAAAATAGTAATATACGTTAGTTAAATACTTTATTTACGTAAATGTTATACATCGTTATGAAGTTAGGTCAAAAGAAAACAAACACAAACACAGACTTGGTTCACTTTTACTGTTATGGAAGAGTAAATTGAATATACTGTATATTAATTAGTTACAATTTTCTTGGAAATACTATTAAACCTTAGATAAAGTAAATAAATACGGAGTTTAATTACAGCAATGTTTGTGAATATAACAAAACTAACATATTTGAGTGTTTCTAATTTACTCAACGCATTACGTTAGAGTTTGTAATCCATAACAAAGCTGTGCCCTTCAGTTACATACTAAACATATTCAACTTAAACTGACAGATTTAAAATTATTCAAGTGTTTCTTTATCAGTGAAGCTTTTAATTTGATGGCCAGTGAATAAAACTGTCTCATAAACCGTCTCAAAGGCATATCGACGCCAAAGCTGTAAATGAAAATTAATGGAAGCAGCGATTAGATAAAACTTAATTTATTGCCTAGTAGAAGGCCTATATTTAACTACATTTTATTTTGTTTTCAGCCATTTATGATAAAGCCGCATACAAAATTCATAAACTGAATAGGTTTTGACTATAATAATTTTCTTATCGTTTTGGTTATATTTAGACTGAAACTGTAGGCTATAGTGGTCATAGCCCACGACAAATAGCCACAGCGACAAATCGAGCAACCATTTCAGATAAAATGTACAGTAAAACTGTTAACATAAAAAAATTGAGACATTAGTTATTATTAAAAAGTGTAAAATTCAATTAGATACTCTTAATAGATTCTTAATACATTATTATAATTACTTATTAGTGTAATACAGTAGTATTAATATTTCAGTAATCATAACCTCTTAATGCATTAACGACCAAACAACAATAAAGATTTGACCATGTTACAGGAAAACGTATTATTATAAGACTGTCGAAATTGTATGCAACACTTAATAACATAATTTTTGCACAGAACCTGTTGTCATTTTTCTATCCTATAATGCAACACTCTCCCACCTCAAATTCCATTGGAACACTTGTTGTAGTACTCGTATTTGCCTGGTTTTAATCATACCCTTCGTTTCATCCTAGGTAATCCGGTTTGTTTGTGCTCTTTAAATACATCTAGTTGGAAAATTAATATATAAAACGCTTTAATTTAAGATGTATTACTTTTAATTGCTGTTTATTTAATTTCATAAAAAGTTATCAAGGCTGTTATAATAGTATTCCTGTTATATTTGTTTTCAAACATAATTAAAAATATTTAAATACATTATGTTTTATTTTATTTTTTATTTTGTGTGTCTATCTACGCCAGTGGCATTTTTAACGTTTTGATGGGGAACGGTCCAAACCCCAGTCTTGTTACTATCTAACATCGACCAGTTGTTAGAAAGCATCATTAATTAATAGCCCAATGACAAATGGCAACTGGGTCCGGAATCGAACCTTAAAAACCCTACTAACTTTTCTCAGGATCGAACCGGCAACCTTTGGATGCAAAGGCGAGCACTATAACCACTCAGCTACCCAGCCAGTATTTAAATATTAACAGAGATGCAGATGTTAACATATCAGATAGGATTGTATGGAGGATTAGTAGATTTTCTACTTAAAAGGGGACTAAGGGGCCCCTCTCAGATCGTCAGGCAGTGCTTCACCTGGACCCATTTGGCACATTTGCTTTACGATCAATAAAGGTGGAAGGAGTTTTTAATTAAAGATAAAGACTTAAGCTATTTTTCTCGTTTTTTAAATTTGTTATATTTTGAATCTATACTATGCTTAGTGTTTAAAGGTTGATCAACCTTAAATCGATTTTAGACCTTCATAATAGCTTATTATGAATTAAACATATAAAAAAATCAAAATGCGAATATAATAGCCCAAATCTTTAATTTAAAAAAGGCCATATCCTTATCGGACCTGACATAAAAGGTCAAAATAAGATCAGGTGAAGTACTGCAAAATGAATTCTAGATCCCTGAGACCTCCGATACTGACAGCCTCTATCGACAGCTGATAAAACTGTTGGGCGCACAGGCTAAGAAAACAGAAAATGAATAGCATGTATTAATTAAAAGACATTTTTCCGCAGGAAAATCTCCTCCCTCAAAATCATCTACCTGAGTCGTGGGTCTCACATGTGCTGAGGTGCAGCAGCACATGTGAACAGCAGCACTTTAGCCACAGTGTTTTACACCGAACACTGGATGTTGTTTCTCGCCCTTTGTATAGTTGTGACCAATTCGACAATTATTAAGGTAGTGCCCGCAACGACCACTTGGCTGCACAGGCAAAATAATCGCTCTATCCCTTTAGCCCCCTCTTGAATCAATTTTTTCTAGGTAATTCTAGATTATTCAAAGTCGAAATTCGAATTACTTTGACTCAAGAATGAGAAAACTCACAAAAAAATGTTTATTACCATTGAAAATAAAAAAATAAAATAAGATTTTAGTTTTAGTAACAGTTTTTATATGAGTTAAGTGTCCTTCTAAAAGCGGTTACATTTTTATTCTCCCAACCAGTAATTAAAATCTGATGAAATAAGTAACGTTTAAATTGAAAGTACATTCATTCTGCAAAAGCTCTTCTTATCGGAAAAAAATAACTAAATTTTAAAATACTGTCTTCAAATTTCTAATAAAATTTTATCGTCGTTCATATAAAAAGGAAAGTAAATTTTTATTCACCCCAAAAAATTTTGAGGGTCTGAGTAAACGGTAGAGGTTAAAGAGTATCCTTCTGTACATTTTAATTACGAAACTTTCCTAAGTGGTTCTGAGTGGCCTTGAGCATATTCTGCATAGTTATTTAATAAAGGATCCAAATCAAATTCTTGTCTCATAGTGTCGAGAGTTAAGTGAATTTGCTTAAGACTCATTTTCATATATTAGGCCTAAATTTAATCTGGCACTTCATAATAAATACAAGTATAGTTTAATAAGGTCCGTATAACAAACACCCTATTTTTAAAGTACTAAAATAATACAAATAATATAGATTCGTATTCCATCTAAATCGTTTCTATCTGGTCATTCTAATTATTAACACATGATTTCATCCAAGGGATGTCCGAATTCGTTTATTATTTAATAATAAGAATAAGAAGCACATCAAAAAACAATTTAATAGTAAATATTTTGTTTTAAAACAGATTTTATTTGTGTATTTTGATGTACTGATTAATCGTTTTTTTTTTTTTTTTCAATGTCCCACAGTAACCGAAAAAGCAAGTCTAAGTAAGTTGTTGTATTATATAACGCCAGCGGAGTGGATATTCACGCATTCACACCCGAAGTTAAGCCGATTTCGTCGAATTGTAATGATTGTTGGAGATAAGAGGTTGAGGGGATGAGTGGGGGGGGGGGTAGTGGTTGGTAGGGAGAAGGTAGTCTCTCCAGGCATGAAAATAGATACCTCTCACCTTTACCACGCTTGGTGATAAGGGACGTATATTGAACTCAGTACATTTAAAACAAAAAAGCTATAAACGACAACTCTAATCAAACAATACAAATAAATCAACAGCTTTAAAGGCTGGCCCAAATTGCCCAATGCACTCGCTCCACGAAATTTTTACTCGTGAAAAAAATATGTAAGTGTAGGCTTACTTTTTATTTAACTGAGGGACAAGTGTGAAGTTTTTCAGTTTGCTTTGTCATTTATTTATTTATTTTCTTTGTATGGTAAATTTTAGATGGTCACAAAAGCATGGAAAAAATTTAGTTATAAAATGATGTACTTCTAGTACATACAGGGTGTCTCACGTAAGGTGTCTCAAATCGATTACAGATCAACAGTTTGTCCTACAATCTTGAAATTAAATTATTTCCTACTAAATTGACCCCAAGGAATAATTTAAAAATATTTTTAACGTTGTATAAATACAGGGTGTCCCAAAAACTGGGGGTCACAGGTTCGAATCTCGGAAATTTCAAATACAAACATATATCATCATTAGAAAGGTCTATTTCATACAAACATTTTGGTGGAAACAGAATTTTGTTATCTTAATTCGTTTCAAAATGGCGTCCATTTTTGTAGCCAAAAACAAAATTGACGGAATACCCTGTAATTCTTTTATTATTTGTCATAAATGACTTCTGATTCAAAATACTTATTTGAAATAAGCTAAGCTTTACAATGATATGTCACAAGACAAAATTTATAAAAAAACTCAAATTTCAAAAATTTTATATTTTTGAAAATTTTTACGTAAACAAAACTCAAAAATTTTTAATACAAACACATGTCTTTTTGTACATCATATTAAAGCTCTCGTTAAACTGAACAACTTTGTAATTTACACTAATGCCGTATCTCTTTTGGTTTTGAAGTAATAACGTAATAATGTCATTTTCCCATTTAACTTGCATGTTAATTAATCAGGACATAGTCAGGCAGTCCTTCTTCCATTGTTGTCATACCAATTAATTAACATGCAAGTTAAATGGGAAAATGACCTTTTTACGTTATTACTACAAAACCAAAAGAGATACGGCATTAGTGTAAATTACAAAGTTGTTCAGTTTAACGAGGGCTTTAATATGCTGTACAAAGAAACATGTGTTTATATTAAAAATTTTTGAGTTTTGTTTATGTAAACATTTTCAAAAATATAAAATTTTTGAAATTTGAGTTTTTTTTATAAATTTTGTCTTGTGACATATCATTGCAAAGCTTAGCTTATTTTAAATAAGTATTTTGAATCAAAAGTCATTTATGACAAATAATAAAAGAATTACAGGGTATTCCGTAAATTTTGATTTTGGCTACAAAAATGGACGCCATTTTGAAACGAACAAAGATAACAAAATTCTGTTTCCACCAAAATGTTTGTATTAAATAGACCTTTCTAATGATGTATAATATGGTATATGTTTGTATTTGAAATTTCCGAGATTCGAACCTGTGACCCCCAGTTTTTGGGACACCCTGTATTTATGCAACGTTAAAAATATTTTTAAATTATTCCTTGGGGTCAATTTAGTAGGAAATAATTTTATTTCAAGATTGTAGGACAAACTGTTGATCTGTAATCGATTTGAGACACCTTACGTGAGACACCCTGTATATAGTTTCTCCTATAACATTCTTCATGGAAATAAATATTTTTTATTATTGATACACCTCTATGTTGTAGAAAGGTAATGACATGGATTTTTTCTTCTGCTGGATGTCCCAAAAAAATCAAAAGCCAAATTCAGTTAGACATTCGGTACATGCTTCACCTATCTACTACCCGACATATGATTGTTAGTTTCTGTTATAAAAAATTTTATAACTAAGTATATTGAGAATCCTCTAACTCCAATAGAGCAAGTTCTACATATAAAAATCATTGTTTACTTTTTTCTTCCATCGTATTTAATGGAGGCAAAGGATATTATAGTTAGTTGGTGATTATAGAGCAATGTTACATTTTTCCTGCATAAATATAAAAATTCAGTGTCAATTTTTGCAAACAATTTTAAGTCCATAAACCTCAAAGACATGAGGGTGTAATGCTTTAACAATAAGTATGAGTTATAGTTTAAACTTCGGGTATAGAATCACTAGTTCATTATTTAAAATTTTTTGTAAAAGTCTTTAGAGTGGTTTGTGAGTCATCGTTGAACACTGAGGCTTTAAAAGCCCTTTCACCATCACTTCGAGAAAACTCAAGTGTGCCTAACCTTATATTAAACAAATGGTTCCTTTACAAAACTGATCAATTACCAGCTATACATCCAACATGTATTAAAATAGAAGATTTCAATAAAATATCGTAATTAGATGAATATTCGAATTACTTATTTTAAAATGTAATCTTATCGTGTTGGAGAAACTATCACAGTGATTGGTGATTATTGTGTTTAAATCAAAAAGAGAAATATTGGGAATGTCATTTTAATCGTTGCTGCTTGTTACTGAAAGTTAAAAACGTGATTGCTAGTATTGTTACATTTAAGAAGGTGGATGTGATTACAGCTCAAAAGGTGCAACAGCTGCTGGAAACTTTGTAATAAAATCTTAACGTTGTATCGAGGGAAATAATATCCTAGAAATACAGGAAGCGTTCTCTCATAATTTTCTTACGACGAAAACAGATGTGTTACTTTTATGATCAAGTATACCATAAACTCTGTTGTTACTCACCCATTAATGTATTGCTTAGTATTATTCAATAAATGTATTTGACCGTATCAAAATTTACTTTTGTCTAGTATATTAAACAAACAAATTATTTAGAAGTATATATTTACCGCAAAACTCAAGCAAGAACATGGTATATTCAATCCAATGTCAGGACGGATTCCTGCCAGGGGTCCAGTGTGTGGTCTGGGAGGTAGACCTCAACGTTATGTGGTCGCTTACATTCATACTTGATATTCAAAATCTATATGTGTTTTGATAACACCTTTCCCATTGAATTCATATACAAAACCAGCTAATTAGATGTAAAATACATCACTTTTAATGCCATATAATATTTTAATACAATAGTGAATAGTTTTCATTTTATTTTATTTAAAAAAAATAATTTTCGAGAACAACGTAGTTCCAAGTTAAATATTTCAGTTATAAATATCTCAATACGCTAAAACAAGTTTCTTATAAGGAATACAGCTTATAAAAAGCTAATTCTCACTTAATTAACTCAAATTTAGTTAAATTTGAGTTTTTAAACTTTTTAATTTAACTTTTTAACTCGAATAATAACGTTATTGAATTTATTGGTTTATTTCCACTGGAAAAAAACCAATCCATCATGGAGTACAACAAATAGTTATTGGCTAATGTCTAATCGTTTCCATAATTCTTTCTTTGCAATTAATAATTATACTATTTGTTGTTATTGTGTTTTTGTGTTTTTTTTACATTTTATTTCATGTTTTATACTATACTATATTTATCCTGCATTAACCTTTTTTTAAGTTTAGTTTTACCATGACTAATGTGGAGAAAATTTCTCAAATGCCCTCTTTTAATAATAGGCAAGACTTTCGCTCACCGTTTCAATTATGTGGTTTAGAATATTACAGTACCTACAGTTTATGTGCAAAATAAAAATTGGGAGTTGAAATCTCAATTTCAATAAAGGAATTTAAAACAATAATAATTCCTGAAGACAATCCAAAATAACACATTAAAAGTGTCTCAAACTCAGGGAAAAGTGTGTACTTGTTTGATAACTACTCAGCCACCATTATATATTTTGAAGAACAATTTTAAATTTTAAACCAGCTTGTCTTAATGAGTATATTAAATGTTTAATAAATTTGGTACACAGCTTTTTGAGGTAAAGACCTAACGAGAAAAAATAATCAATTTTTTACAATTCACATTTTTTAAGTAGTGACATTTTAAAAATCTTTACCCTGAGTGATTTAAATATTTAATATTAGTAAACTCACCGTCTATACAGCAATCCTTTGAGTTCAGATAGTAACAATTGTTTCGCCCCTCTGTCTAGGGGCATCATCAGCGCATACTGCCACGAGGTTGAAACATTGCAAACGTTAAGTTCTTGTCAAATATAAAATTACATTCACATTTAACACGCACACGACATTTAACAAAACACGAAAGTTTACATTTACGAATACACATCCTGCGCGTATCAACTGGCCCCTAACCTCACTTTCCACTAACGCGCACCGGCCGGCACTCTGTATATAGGCAGTATGCGGTGATGATGCCCCTAGGACATAGGGGCGAAACAATAATTGTTCGCATCTGAACTCAAAGTATTGCTGTATAGAAGGTGAGTTTACTAATTTTATTAGCAATTCCTGGTCGCCAATCACCACAATATAAATAATAATAGTTCTGAATCTGGGTGGGTTACCTTACGAAGAGCGCTGTCTTGGGGCCAGCTCAACAAAGGGCCACATACCCAAACCTCGGTATGGAAGAGCGGTGCGATACTGACTATTAGTTAAATCACTCTTAATTTATTAATTTAATATTAAGTCACACGAATTAATCTTGATACCTTATTTAGTTTTATGCAATTTTAGGTTTAATATTTTTTTTAAGTATGAATTATTGTAAAAGTTGTTTATTGTTCTTCAATTAGACCTTTACCTCAAAAAGTTGTATACCAAGTTTAAGCTTACGAAAAGGCCGTTCTCATACTAAAAAAATGTATTTAAAGAAATACAAAATAATGTAAGTGTATAGTTAACTATTGAGTTTTAGAAATGATAAATGTGATATATTGGCTTGTCTTTGGGCCTGTAAAAATACCTGAAAGGGTCGGTAGAGATTTAAGGGACACCCTGTATAAAAATAGAATAAATGTTATTCTTGAATTACAGTACTTGATTAAGATAGATATATTGTTTTTATTGTCTCTGATGTTAATTAATCGTGTTTTATAACGCATTTGTTTTAACGCATTTGTAGACACTATCAAATAAGCATTAGTTGATTTTCTTACCGTTTTGCAGTGAAATTTATTTAAAAAATGCCTGTTATAAATAACTATATTTGAGCTCAAATTTAAATATATAATTAAATACGACCTACATAGGGTAAAGGTTTTACTAAGGCAGAATTAGATACTGGCTGATATAAGCAGATTGGATTGAATAATTACAATGATTGTTGGAGATGAGAGGTTGAAGGGTTTGAGGAGGGTGGTGTTGGTGGGTGGGGTTGGGGATGTTGGGCAGTCCCTCCAGGCATGAAACAAGATTACCTCTCACCTGTAATACGCTCTGTGATATGAGGCGACTCTCTCCTTCTGTACTTTACAAAAACATAAACCTTTAACACAGTTATGCTAATTCTAAACAATTGTTTGTAAATATTTGGTAATTGTTTTTGGTATATTTGTATTCTATAGTCATATTGATGGATTTAACTCCTTTGAGTGGTCAACTTATGTTTAAAATCCCACTATGAAGCTAGGAAATAACAATAAAGAATCTATATGGGACAGTTTTAATATTCAAGTAATACATTTATTTAAACAACATTAAAATGAATAAATTGCAAAACAATGGAAAGATTATTTTATTTCCAATATTTTCTTTCAACGTTGAACATTATTATAATTTCACATTCTACAATATTCCCTCAAGACCGTTAAACAATGTAACAAGGCGAAATGTTTTAATTTAAGATTCCGGCACAACTGATACCGCGATTAGCATTATGGGATGATAAATCACTTGACATATTGGTTTGAATTATTCATCAATTGTATCCGCTTGATTTTTGCCTTATCAAATAACCCTTAAAAGAGCATAATTTATTTATTTCGGAGATTACTTGAAGTTAAGAATGATAGAAAAAGTATACTTTTAATTTACAGTAGTACCTATTCACCATAACTTTTGAAGAAATTCACACTTGTTAGGTTAAACTATTTACCTAAAAACTCTCAACATCAAACGTAAAATGAAGTTAATAATTTTCTTTAATAATTTCGAACTCACCTTAAGGTTCATTAACTTTAACATGCGTTATGAAATACGTTTACGGATAAGCCTACATAATTATAAATGTATTAAAAACAATTTTCTTTAAATTAGTTTATTTAACTTTTTATTTTGCATAACAAATTGTGTTTGTCTCGCAAATTACGTTTACCTTTGTAATTTTGCAAGAGATGTATAATCTTTTTCTTAGTAAAAGATCTGCTCAAGAATGTACTTACATATTTAATCACAACTTTTAATCATTTAGGTATATTGTAGATATAGCAATAAACAATATCTATTTTGATATACTATCAACATATTGTTTTTGTAATTTGACCAATTTTTTTCAGGTGAGTGGAGGCAGAGTTAATCACTACTGTAAGTAATTATTTACATTGTTTCAATTGCATTGAAAAATTAATATATTATTATAAGAGCCTATAAAAAAACTTTTCTAAACCACCCTATTAAGTTTGGTTAAATATTTAAAGTATGGTATTTATGATTAGATGATTCAGTTCTACTAATATGATCAGTCTAATGACACTGTGGTTATATTCCTAATTTCAGAGATCTTTGACTACTTAAAATGGTCACTATTTAAAACCGGAATATTAGATTTGTCAAAATACATTAAAAACAGGATCATGCAATAAATTGTCATACCAAGTTTCAATTTGATATCTACAGTAATTTTTAAATACTCATAAATAAAATAAAAATTACTAATCAACAGACAGAGAGTAAACTATTCACTTGAAATCCATTTTTTCACTGCAAATTATGTTTTTCTCGCTTCAATGATTAACAAACATACGTAATGGACCAATAGGGGTCAATTTATCATTTTAATTAGATTTTATTTTATTTTAAGGTCCATTGAGTGATATAATCTTAATTAATGAGTAAGTTAGTTTACTAAGCTGATACGTTAATCTTGTTTGTAACTGTAAATTACAGTATGATACACTTAAGTGATGCAAAGCCTAACATGAAAAAAATTTAAAAATCAACAACATCGGGAGTATATTCCTTTTTTGTCGGGTAGTATACCACATAGTATAAGAAAATTAGTACTCAAGCCACACCGAGTCACTAGCAATAGCGTGTGGCAGGGCCAAGGGTGACGAGGGAACGGCCATGTCATATATGAAAAAACTAATAATATTAGGAGTTAGTACACAAAAGATTAAAAAATAATAACCACTTATTTTTTTGGTCAGGCTAGAGAAATGTTTATGATTGAGTTTTTTCAAATGGGTTTATTATGAGGAAGAAATTAACTATACAGCTACTGTAATTAATAATGGGTTGGTACTTGTTAGTAATCCCAGATAAATATTAGTACTCAAAGGGTTTTCTGGTAACTAACACTCATTCACTGTGGTCGGGCAAACTAAATGTTAGAAAATAAATTATAGCCTAATTATTTAAAAAGATTGCAAATATTAAGCAACACAGGGAGTTAATACTTAATTAGTCCTTTTGAATACACGAATATGAAGGTTAGTATACTCTAAGCGTTACACGGGAATGAGCCCCTATATTACTTTGGTCTAACCAACAAAATTATCTTTTAGTTTTTATTTTTTTTATGCTTCATAAACTGCACCAGAACTTCATAACTCTAAGTACGATATTACTAATTAATACTCCAGCTTTAAGGTTAGTACTTAAAGGGTTTCCCGGCAATAAATACTTTTTTATTGTTTACGGGATTTTACTAGCTGATAAACTAATGTAAAAAGAGTGTTTAAGGTATTACCTCTTGTATTACCTCTTGACGTTTAATTTTCCTTTCTTCCATGGCCGGCCTCACATTTCCCTGGCCCGGCCACACTTAGTTGTTAATAATCAGATAACACAATGAGTACTAACTTTCATATTATAGTATTAACTAATACTAAATTAGTACTTAAATTATCATTAAAATTTCAAGTTTCAAATATTACTGAGCCAATGAAATTTGACAATTTTTTGAGTTAAAGTAATACTCATTGTCAATCAAAATATAATGAACGAAATATCGAAATTAAAATATTATATCATCGCCGAGGTCTTATGGAAAATTCCTAAACTTACTGTGATATTGGAAAGGGGTTGTAATAATCCTTTAATTCATAAAAACAAACAAATATAACAACTTAATTTAACAATATGCTAATTTCATTAAGCAACATTCCTTCACAACGAACCGAGAATATTGCAGAGATATTCCAGAGAGAGATAAATCTATTTGCAACATGTCTTGTGAATTATTCATCAAGCAAATCTACTTTATTCCGTCCTATATTTACTCGAATATTTTTATATGATAAGAGAGACTTAATCTCATTTAATCTATAAACTCCAACTTTATCATTTCCTCTACCTGAAAAGTTGGTAAAAGCGTTACTTCCTAAAAAAGTACAAAGTATTCGTTATATCTATCCATTTGAATCCAAAATACTCAGAATAGGTTAATGACAAACTATGACAAGCCCTTGTATTTTAATGCAAATTTTATATGTGAATAAAGTATCCAAGTATATGTGCTCAATCAGTATGCAAAAAGACCCGAAATTAAAAAAAAATATTTTCTGGAAGATCGTATGCATTTAAAAATATTTTTTTTCGAAAATTGATATCATGAAATAATTTTTTATTTTTTAATAGTAATCTAACAGTTACACCACATAAATATGATTATCGGTAAAAATCACCAAAAAATTGTGTTTTATAGTTTTTTTGTAATAGTGCTATAATAATGTTATTATTTTTAATAATCGAAATTTTAGAAATAATGTTCTAGATATATATATATATATATATATATATATATATATATATATATAAGTAGATAGTATCATGTTGGTTCTGGCTCACTTTTGGAGACAATCAAAAATCAAACAAATTTCACAGTTTTTTAATACAATTATGCAATATTTTTGCCACTTTTTGGCCAATTTTCAGCTTTTGTCAAATTATCATAAAAATATGCAATTTTAATGAAATTTTTAACAAATATGCCTAAAATCTTCTACAAAATAAATTTTTTTTAAAAACAAGTAAAATTATCACATTTTATAAGTATTTTTTCAATAAAATCAATAGTCGACTTTTCATAAGGTAATTTAAAATTTTATAGTATTTTTTTCAATAAATTTGACTAAAATAGTAATAATATATTCTAATTAATTTCAGTAATATCATTTTTGATTATATTATATTCAAGTAATTTTTCAGATACAATAATAATATAACAATTTGTTTTACTAGTAGCTACTATATCATAATCAAAATCTGCATTAATAATAATATCATTTTTTGAACTTGAAATATTTGTTGGATTTTTTGTAGTATCAATTACATAAATTGGTCTATTTTCTAGAAATTCTGTTGGACTATAATACATTTTACTACTAATATAATAAACTTTTTTGTAGTCTTGATACATTTCATACATAATTCTAAATTTTTCATTGTTTATATCAAAATTTTCCAATTCATCAGGGTAATAATGACCATTTAGTTTTACTCTTATATTTTTTACATACATACTATCAAATTTAGAAGTATCAAATAACTGATCATTTGTTCTTGATTTTTGAAATCCAATTATAATAAATTTTGGATTATAAATATTTCTATAGATATTTGTTATATCAAAACTTAAATTCTTCCCTGTAATATTTTTTTGTTCAATGCATTGCCAATGATTAAAATAAAAATTTACTTTTTCAAATTTGCTTAGTTCATTAATTAATTGAATTTTACTTGTTGTTTTGTATTCAATTATAGGAACTCTAATAAAAAATTCATCAATTGTTATTTTACCTTCAGTTGGTAATGTAGCATTATCATAAGATCCATCAGCCTTTTTAGTTTTCCATCTAAAAATTGCATCATTATCTTCTGATCTAATAAATGTTATATTAAAACCTCCTTTGTATATTGGAATATTTACATTTTCAAAAAATCCTAATCCAAAATGAGATAAATTACCAATTGCTTCAAATTTATTTTTAAAATTTGATTCAAAACCATTATTTATTTGATTTATTTCTGATTTTGAATAAGTTATAGTACCTTTAATTGTACTTAATAGACCAGGATATTCAATTTCATCAATCAATTTATTATGTTTTATAACTTCAATTTTGGAAAATAAAAATGGAACAAAATTATCAATTAATTTTATATTAGCACCATTATCATATGCATTTCCATCAGATTAAGTCAATTTACCAGATATATAAAATTGAAATTTAGAAGTACAAAATCCATCTCCAAAATCTATATTAAATTCAGTTTTTTTATTAGGTTCATTTAAATGTAATTTAGATAATGGATAGAAATTTTTGTATTCAGCTCTTTCAATATCATTTACATATTTTTTGTAATCAGCCATTTATTAAGGATAAATTTTTTAAATCAAAAGCTTTTTTAAAACAAGTAAAATTTTTATAATTTTATGATGTCAAATTTTATTTATGTATCAATTTCATTTTTACTTTTAAAATATTCAATTTCAGTAGCATGATCAAGTATAAATTTTGCTGATATTTTTTGATGTTCTAAAATTAATTCCCAATTTAATGTAAATGCATAATCATGAATAAAATATTCAGTTAAATCTTGATATTTACAAATCAGATCAATATAATCTTTTAATTGATAATTTATGAATTCAGTAATAAAATCTACAGTTAAATTTTGATATTGAGCAATTTTTTGCCAATTTAATTTATTTTGAAACAATCTCATCATATTAATACTCAACTCATATTTTTCAGAAATATCATCCCAATCATCTTTGTTTAATTGATTTTGGTTTCTGATAGTGAATAAATCAAATGAACTGTATAGAGCCATTTATTAGGGAGAAAATTTTGTAAAACAACTTTTCTTTGAATTACAAATACAACATTTTGATTTAATTACATTTATATTTTTCAATTTTATTATCTGAATATCTTTAGAATTAGTTTTTTGTTTACATTTAAGACAATAAATCAACTCCATTTATATAAAATAATTATTGTAATTTATCTATATCATCTTTAATTAGTATTATTTCAGCATTTAATTCTTTTATGGATTCATTGACTCCATCAAATAGAAATTTTAGTTCTTTTTCTAATTTTTCTTCTAAATTTTCAACATATTTTCCAATATTAATTAAAAAGTCTGTAATTTTATTTAAATCCTTTTTAGTTTCTGAATGATCATTACCAATTTTAATAATTGAATCTAAAACTTCATCTAATTCTGATTTTATTACAACATCATATTTATTTATACTTGGTTTAATATTAACAATTCTTTTACCATTAATACTTATATAATTTTTTGATAAACCAATAGCATTTACTAGATTTTCAGTCTTTTTTACATGACTTTTAAAACTTTTACTAAAATTATTAAAAAATATATTTAATTTAGAATTTATATAATCTTCTTTAATATTAATTGGATGTTTTTTCTGTCTTCCAAACAGATCAAATATATTTTGTGAATCCATATTTATTAAGGATTAATTTATTTACTATATTATCAAATTTTTTATTATTATTTAATTCATTTAATATAAAAATACATAAATGACCACAAATTGGTGGATCATTATAATTTTGAATTTGATTATCATTATAAAATATATTATCTTTTCCTTGATATTTAACTAATTCTATTGGTGGTTTATTAACTATATTTCCATATGAATCAAAATAATATTTAATTTTATCTTTTTTATAATAACAAACCCAATGAGTTCCATTTCCATAAAATGAATCTAAATTTATAATTCCACATACAAATTTATTAACTTTATTAGGTAATATATCTCTCATAAATACACCTCTAAAATATTTTATATTTTTACACAATTTTTCTAATTCACCTAATGTTAGTGGTTCAAAATTTTTTTATAGTTTCATATATTTTAATGTTTTTTTTATCTAAACCAGATCCTTCTACATTTTTTTAATTCATGATCTAACCAATCAACAAAATTTCTAAATTTAGGAATTATAGATTCTTTTACAACTTTTGCTCCCTTTCTAACATTTGGTGTATAATTTTTAACTATAGGTATATTATCAGCAAAATCTAAAATTTCTTTTAGTAATCCACCATTTTTTATTTCTTTTAATTGATTATATGAAAATTCAAATCTTAATCCTTTATTTAATTTTTTATGTTTATTTAGTTTATTAATTTGTCTTTTAGATAATAATATAATATCTTTTCCATTTTCATTAAATTGATCAATATTAAATTGAATTATAACTGATCTTTTATTTTTAAATGCTAATTTTATTTTTGATTTTTGATTATCTGTCAAGTTTATATTTATTTTTTCCATTTATTAAGAAAAAAATTTATAGTTTTTTATAATACAGATTAACATAATTAATGAAAAATTTTTATTAAAATTTTAATCCTACTTCTAAACCCATACCAAATTTTCTTTTCATCCACATAGCACCTGATGTTGGTAATGCAATTAATCTTTCACCAATTCCATGATCATTTGATGTTACTATATCCCATGCTTTATCTTGTAAAATTTTATCAGCTATTTCATTTCTAGATTTTGTATCTTTATGATCTCTATAAAATAAATCATGTTCTTTAGCAGCTTTATCTAAATCATTTATTCCAGGATCACCTCTTTTTACTCTTTTATTTAATTTAGTTCCAGGCCCTAGATATTGATAACCAGGTACATGTAATTCAAAAGGTAAATTATTTATAACATCATTTAAAATACCTGATCCATCTTTTAATAATGGTGATGAAATATTTGCCAAAATTCTTTTTAAATACTTAATTCCTTTAGGTTTTTCAATTAATTCGTCTATTTTATTTGATATAAAGTCTTTAATTGCTCTCTTTTCATTTAAAAAATTATTATTACCAGCTTTTTCTTGTGCATATATATAATTAATAATATTATCTAATTTAGTTAAATCATCTATAAATCTATATTCAATTTTATTTTCTGTATATTGTCTGATTCCTGATCCTTCAATTTCACCTTTTAATTCCCAAATATGTTTAATTAAATTAATATATTTATCACCTTTACTAGATTTTGGTTTCTTACTATTTGGATCATTATTTTTATAAATTGAATTAGTTTCCCATAAAATCTTTGAATAATTATTTAAATCATCTTGTGTATATAAATTATTATCTGGTTTCTTTTCATAAGTTAACAATCTCCATAATCCATGTGTTCCATTATATTTTTTATCATCAATTATTAAATCATCATTATCAATTACAGTTATTTTATCACCAATCATAAATGATTTTTTATGTTTATTCCAATATAAACCAAATTTAGCATCTTTTGTTCTTGGTAAATATTTTTGTGCTAATGGACCAATCATTTTATCTAATGTTTGAGGTGAAATTAAATTTGGGTCAATAAATGTCGATTCTTCTTGAATTATTGGTTGTCTGATTGGTCTAAATGGAGTACTTGAAGGTAAATTTAATTCTTCAGTTTCTGGTATTGATATATTGGCAAAATTATTAACAATAGGTACCAATTCCATAAGGTTTTTATTTTCATTTAAGACTTCACCAATTTTATTTTCAACTTTACCAATTGCTGATGTTATAGGTTCATATGCTTTTTGTTTAATTTTTTCATAATTATCTTCAATTTTAATTTGATTTTTAAATTCTTTTATTAATTTTTTTTCAATATCATCTAATTTTTTAGCTTCATTAACGGATATTTTATCCATTTATTACAAAGAAAAATTTATGTTCAACACAAATCATGTTAACATAAACACAAATCATATTAACACAAAACACAAATCATGTTAACACAAACACAAATTATGTTAACATAAAAACAAATCATGTCAACACAAAACACAAATCATGTTAACACAAACACAAATCATGTTAACATAAACATAAATCATGTTAACACAAATATAAATCATGTTAAACACAATTCATTTTACTTTATTTCTGTAATTTTCATTAAATATATAAATACTAATGAAATAAATAGTACTAATAAAATAAATATTCTATCAATTATTGAATCAAACATACAACAAGCCATTATCATTATTTAATATCAGAAAAATTTTTCATATATTTTCCATCATTTGATTTTTTTCAATAAATTAATAGTTAAAAATCCATAGTCTTCTTTCCAACAATCATTACAAATAGTTTTAAATTTATCAAATTTCATATCTGATCCAACAAAATTATTATATATTTTTTTCATATAATGTTCATTTTGTTTAAAGATGCATAACATATTTAAATTATTTCTAATTAATTGCATATCAACTTTTGAATAACATTGTGATAAATAAATACATGATATATTTTTATGTCTACCCATTATAAAATATTCTTTAATTTTATCTTGTTTTTCTAAAATACAATCATCAAAAACTACTAATGAATTTGGTTTACATTCATTTAGTGGAATCATATCATCACATGAAAAATGAGAAATTTGTTTATTAATATTTGATTCTATATTTTTAAATCTTTTTTGTAATAATTTATAAGATGGTTGTTCTAATGATTTACTAAAAATATATAAATTTGAATATGGAATTAATCTTTTGTAAATAAAATTTAATAATAATGTAGTTTTACCAGATCCACTTGTTCCTATAATTAATAATCTAATAGGTTGATCATTTTTATTATTTTTTCATATGATTCTAATTTATATTATCTTTTTTTCTAAAAATTTCTCCATTTAAATAAGATGAAATTATTTAAAATAATTGGTCATTCATCCAAACTACAATTAAGATACAATCATACATCCAATACATTTAGATGGAAAATATAGTATTGGTTTAAGTGGATTTTATTCAGATAATTTTATATCAAATATACCAAATGATTATAAAAACTGTTATGGATATTCTATTAAAGATGAAGATGATAAAATTATAGATCAATATTTTGATATAAATAAAGGAAATTATACAATTGAAGAAATAAAAAATATTTTTATCAATAGTTTAAAAGAATTTAAAAAGAAATTTAATAAATTTGATGAAAATGATTTTATATTGATAAATGATGGACCATATATTATAATAAAATCTCCTGTTAAAATTATAGTAACAACAATTATAATTGATTTATTAGGATTAGATGATAAAATGATTGAACCAAATGTATTAACAAAAGGAATAAAACTACCAAAAATTAGACCTTTTGATGTTTTTGAAATTCATTGTTATTTAGTTGATCCTAGTTTTGAAAATCATAAAGATCTTTTACATTTACATAAAGAATCAGAAATTCTATATTCATTTTATCCAAATGTTGAATATGGATTAAAAATTAGTGAAAAACCAAATGAAATTGATTATATTCCTTTAAAAAATATAAATAAAATTCAAAATATTATAATATCTATTCAAGATAGTGATGGAAATCTAATAAATAATGAAAATATTAAAAGTATTGTATATTTAAGATTAAAACAAAATTTGTAATATAAAATTTGTCTATATAAATAATAAAAACCATAATTGATTTAATTAACTATAATTTTATATTTAATAATAAATTAATTGTATTTAATAAACAAAATAATCCTTGGTTTAAAGGAAAAGATATTTGTAATATTTTAAATATAAAATTCTAGAAAAGTTTTATTTGATAATGTAAAAGAAAAATATATAAAACTTTAAAAATCTCAAGTGTAACCAACAGTTACACTTACATAATGATGATAAATTAATTTACATAAAAATTATAGATGTCACAAATTATGACACCCTAAAAACTGATGTACAAACATGTTTTTAGATGCCCTAAAACAGGGCGTCAATAAAATAGATATTAAAACAAAATTTATTAATGAATCTGGTTTATATTTATTAATTTTAAAATCAAAAAAGGTAGAAAAACAATGAGGATATATGATTATAAATTAAAATTTATAGATATTTTTAGAGGGGACAATTTGTCCCCCCTATCATATAATAAAAAACATACAAAACTTATTAAATTAGGTAGGACCCAAAATGGGTCCCATATAAATTATAATATTTATTTTAAAATTTTTTAAAGGAGGTAACCTTATTATACAATAAAAACTTAAGGGGAACAAAATGTTACCCTTTAAACATTCTAAAAATATTCATAAAGATAATAAATTATATACAAATTTGAGACCCGTCTTAAAGACGGGTCTTACTTATAATGATAATAAAGTAAAATTTATAGATATTTTTAGGTTAAATATTCAATAAATTATTAAATATATTTAAATTTATTAAAGAAAATATATTAAAATATAAAAATTAGGGGTAGCAATATGCTATTTTAAGAAAATATTTAAAAATATACATAAATTATAGTATAAATTCAATATCATATGGTTATAAATTATTAATATAATTTTGATCATTTTCTTTAAAACTTTCTTTAACATAATTTTTTATTATATTTATAAATGGTTCTATTATAAAATTAAACTTATAATGATATACAAAATAATTTTTATATTTAAAAAGATATATTAAAAATTTATTTGATACTTTAGTTTTAAATAAATATAATTTTATATCAAAATCATTATTTATTAATTCTTTTGGAACAATTAAAATTTCCATTTATTTATAATTATTTTTATACCCCCAAGGTAATGTATCAATTTTATTTTCACAAATAAATCTTTTGTCATCTCTATTACTTAAAGCTAATTTATTTATTGTAATTGTATATAGTTCATGTTTAAAACTTCTAATACAAGTCATTTCCCTATATTGTTCTTGATCATCAAATAAACATTTTTTAAAATCATCCATATGTAATGTTTTATCAACAACACTTTTCTTAATTCCTTTACATTTTACAGGATTTTTATTATTAAATTCATAACTATATAATTTTGATCTTAAACCACAATATTCTTCTAATATTTCACCATTTAACTCATCTTTAAATTTACCAATTATTTTTTTATTCTTTTCACTATAGCATTCATGTTCTTTCTTATAATCACTTGTATCAAATTCATTAATATTTTCTTTAATAATTTTATATGGATCATTTTTAAATTCTATAAAATAACTGTCTGTATCCATATATAATAACCTTATATTTGGATCAAACTTCTTTAATTTTTCATAATAAAATTGATACATATGTAATTTTGATAAATCAAGTACTGAAAATCCTATATAGATTGGTTTATCAAACTTAACCTTTTCTTTTATCATATGTGAAGCAATACAGTCTTTATCAAATATACTAAATGTTTTAAAATTAGGTTTTTTTGCTTGTTTTAATGAAAACTTTTCATCACCTAATTTAATATCACATCTATTTCTAACATTTTCCATAGTTTTTCCAAAAACACTATTATTCATCAATTTAAAAAAGTCTTTTTCAAAATCTGATGTTGATTTGGATCTTAATTTGGTATCTAATTCAATATATTTTTTCATATAATCATCTTGATCAAATGCTATAACTCTATTAACTTTCTTTAATTTTAATCCTTTTTGTAGATAATATTTTAAGTTTCTTGAATGAATAACATAATCTTTTTTATCAAATAATGTTGTGCAAAGCTTATTATTATAATGTTCAGGTGCTAATGGTAAATCTTTATGGTCATCATGTAATTCAATAGGATATTCTAAATCAACATCTAATATATATCCATATTCAGCATTTTCATCTAATTCTAATATTGTTTCTTCCCATTCTTTTAATGTATATGTATTAGGATTCATCCATGTTATATCTTTATAAGGTAATTTTTGACTTAAAGCCCATCCATATAAATTATTTGCATCTATGTATAACATATAATTTTCAGATTTTGTTTTATCATAATTTTTTGTATATTTATTGTTTGCTTTACAATATCTAGTTATACATTGTGAAATACCACCTCTAATACCTTTTTCAATCATTAAATACATATCATAATCACTTATTAATTCTAGTTTAATTTTTGTTAATTTTAACATAGAATCCCAAGCTAATGATGGTGATGTTAGATAATGTGCTGGATCTAATTGATAATTTTTCAAACAAACAGATCTAAAATTTTCAAATATATCAGCTAATAAAAGAACATCTTGAATATTATATAAATCTGAATAATTACCTAATGTTTTTACTTTTAATTTATTCCAAACTTTTATATAATGTTTATAATCATCATCACTTATATTTTCATTAGTTAAACAACTATAAAATTGATCTTTTTCTAATATTTTATCATAGTTTAATTTTTCAACATTATCAATAAATTCATATGGAAATACACCTTTAGAAGTTAATATTTTTAATGTTTCATTATCATATTCAATTATATCATTTTCTTTTATAAATTTATTTATATGCTTAAATTCTTTAAGATTTTTAGCTAATTTTTCAATTGATGTAGCCATAAATCTAAATGTATCTACAAATGAGAATTTTATAAATTTTCTAGGTTTATCATCTTCAAATTCATAACCATAACCAGAATTTACTGAATAGTTTATATATTTTTCATCTGTATTGGCTAACAAATCAATTTTACCATATTTTTTAGCTAATTCTTTTATAAACAAATGTGTATCATAATTTGAACTATTATGACAGAATATAGGAATATTTTGAGGAAGTTTTAGATTTAAATTACAATTTAAATGTGCAGCACCTCTAAATTTTCCTGTTAAATGACAATGATCTCTTACTTTTATTCTTTTATCATTATCAAAACCACTATTTTCACAAATATGACAAATATTTGTTTTCTGATAGTTAATTTCTTCTTCATTAGTTAAATTCATAGGCTTTTTATTTTTTGAATTATATTTTTTAGCTATATATTTTGAAATTTCATCTAAATATTCAAATAATTTATTTGGTACATTTATTAATTCCTCTTCAGTTTTTGCTCTATAACAAATAGGTTTATACATTTTATTAGTTACTCTAGATACTAAATAGATTGTAAATCCATATGGTTTATGTTTTTGAATTTTATTTGTATATGAACAATTTGGATTATTTTTACAATTATCAATCTTTTCTAATATACTTTCAAAATCCATATAAATTACATATGGATGTTCAAACTTTTTATAATAATTTTTAAAACTTACAGTTTGACCTTTAAATGGCATTATAGGTCTACAAGGTTCTAATGATTTACATATTTCTAAATGATTATTCAAGTCTTTGTTTTTGTAGAAATGAGTTAAACATCTTCTACAAATATATTTTTTATTTGTATTTTTTTGTGTTAATTGCTTAGATACTAACTTACTTAAATCTGTAATCAATATATAATGAGAATTATTACCAATTTTATAATATAATAAATCAATTTCTAGTTTTGTATTATAATGTTCAGATATTTGTAATGGCACTATTTTTTCATCTTCATCAATTCTATAAATATTTATTGACATTGATGGATAATTATATTTAGAATCAAATGATCTTTTTTCAAATAATTTAATATCTTTTAATGTTATTGGATAATCAAAACCTTTAAAAATATCATCATTTATATATTTTTGGTATTGTTTAACTCTTTCAGCATTTTTGTTTGGTTTATCAATAGCACATCTAATTGCATTAATAAAACAATATCCATCTTTATTTTTAAAATTTACACAACATTTTTTATTCTTAATTTCATTTGGTAATTCTATATATGATCCAGCATTTAATGAATTATTTTTAGATAATTTTAGATTTAATTCAACACATCTTTTTAATGACCAACCAGAGCCTTTTGATGGTTGATTTAGTTGTTCTCTAACTATTAATTTCTTAAATTGATCATCAATAAAATCATCTATATTTAAAATATCTGAACTTTTTATACAAAAATACATATTACTATTTTGAAATTTACCATTTATTAATTTTCTTTCATATTCACATTCTAAAGCCATCTGTCCTTTAATATTTTTGAATTTTTGTTTTTCTATCAATTTTTTTATTTCATTTCTTTGAGTTTCTAAATAATCATTAATATCTAAATCATCATTTGAATTTGTTAAAATATAATCTTGAAAATATCCTTTTAATGACGAAGCCTCTTGAATATTTATTATATTTTCTTTTGGAATTGGTTTATTTTTAAAATAATCATTTAATAATCCAATCAATTCTCTCCTAGTTTTATTAACAATTTTAATACTATTTTTAATTGCTAAATTTTGAATATATTTTAATGATCTATATCTTAAATTATTTGGATTTTCTTTAATTTTGTTTAATCTTTTAATTAGTTCATCTCTAGATAAATTTTCATAATTTCTGACAGATAATTTTTTTGCAATTTCATTTAATTTTTCTATATTAAATAATGAATAATTTGTAAGATCAAATGTTTCTTTAATATTTGTTAATTCATCTAAAGTTTTATTTTTATAATTATATATATTATTATTTTTACACCAATGTTTTAATTCAAATATTTTATTATCATATTTTTGTTTATTTAATAAATGTTTAGTTGAGTTATAAAGTCTATCATAATTTTTATATAATATATTTTTATTACAATAAGGACAATTAATATTTTTATTTGTTCGTTCCATTTATTAGAAATAATTTTTACTTAGAAATAAAACTCTTAAAAATATGAGAAGTTTTTCCACTTTTTTCTAGGTAATTTATAGTTTAAATTATAATTTTTCAATCAATAGTCAACTTTTCACAAGTTAATTTAAATTTTCTAGAGTATTTTTTCAATAAAATCAATAGTCAACTTTTCACAAGTTAATTTAAGTTTTCTAGAGTATTTTTTTCAATAAAAATCAATAGTTAACTTTTTATAAGTCAATTTAAGTTTTCTATAGTATTTTTCAATAAAATTTAAACTTTTTTAAAACAAGTAAAATTATTATTTTTATCATATTTTTAAATTTTCTAGTTTTGTTATATTTTTGTCATGAATTTTAGTTTCTAAATGTCTTAAATAATTATTGGTCCATTTAATATTTCTTCCACATTCACAAAATTGTGGTTTTAAAAACATTTCTCTAATACATTGTATACAAATTGTATTTTTTCTATCTTTACTATAATGATAATTATTAAAATTTGAAATATCTTTAATTTCTTTACATTTATGACATTGTTTTTCATTTAATTCAATAACTTTAATACTATCATATAATTTTTTATAATACACATCCTTACATTCTTTACAATAATAATATAACCCATCTTTAGTATTTTTGTCTTTATAAAATTTAGATATATCTTTATATAATTTACACCTTAAACATATCTTTTCCATTTATATAAAATAAAATTTACAAATTGGTTTTTTTCAATTCATATTCATAAAAATGTCCAATAATATCTTCATTATTTTGATCTTTTATACTATAAGTAACTGGATTTGTATTATTAATTTTAGAAATTATAAATATTTCTCTAGACCAATTATTTTTATATTTATTAGAAAATGTTGATTTTTTATTTCCAATTCTAACTCTATCATTTATTTTAAATTTTGATTTGGTTATTATTTTTTGTGGTTTATATTTAAAAACAATATCTAATAAATCCTTTTCATTATTTTTATTTACTTCAATTGGTTTCATTTTAATTGTTGAATGATATGAGTTATTATATTCTTTAACAATTTTTGGTAAAATATTTATCCATCTATAATTTTTATTAATTTCAAATTGTATTTTCATTTTTTCATTTTGTGTTCTATTATACCTTTCTATTATACCTGATTTTTCTTCATTTTCTGTATGATACAATTTAATATCATATTTATTTAATATTTCATTAAAATCTTTATTGATAAATTCTAATCCTTTATCTGTATGTAAAAGATTAGGTGATTTATGATTAATTTTAATTGCATCCTTAATTATTTCTTCAAATGCTTTAGAAACTGTTTTTCCATCTTTTTTCTTTAATGGTTTTGACCAAACATATTTTGAGAAAGTATCTATAACATTTAACATATATTTATAACCATCATTTTCTTTTTCATAATTTTTCATTATAATTAAATCTGCTGCCCATAAATCATCAATACCTAAAGTAATTATTTTTCTTTTTAGAAATTTCTTTCTAATTGGAGCATGAATTTCATTTGCTTCAATTATTTGTTCATTTTTAGTTAATTCTTTTTTAATTATAGGTTTAACTTCTTTTTTCAAAATTTTACTTTTATTTGTTTTACAAATTGAACATTTAGTAGCAATTCTATATAATCCATTTTTCATTTCAACAATTTGTGGATTAATATTTTTAGTTTTTTTCTTACATTTGTGACAATGAATTGGTTCATTCATTTATGTATAATTTTTTTTTAAATAAATGGATATGTGTTATAGATGTCATAATCAAACTAATTTTACTATTATTGGAAATTGTGTAGGATGTAATATATGTAAAAGAATTATTTATGAAAAAAAGATTAAGAGAAAAAGTAATAAGAATAAACATCTTAAACATATTTTAAGAGAATTTAACCATTTTCAACCATATAAAACACAACAATTAATTAATGAATTATATATTTTATGTATTTCCAATCATTTTGAAATAACACCTAAGAATATAAAATTATTTTTAAAACAAAGGAATTGTACAAATTGGATATTTTACTATCAATTTTTAAACAAAATATACAATATTGATTTTGAATTGAATAATGAAGATAAAGAAAAAATTACACTATTTTTTAATAAATATTTATGTTTTAAGAAAAGTAATATATCATACAAAAAATTATTACCTATGATTTTTAAATACTTAAATATGGATTTTTGTATAAAGCCTAATTATGACAATGACTTTTTAACATATCTATCACAAACAAGTTTGTGATATTTTTTCCTATATAAATGGATCTGTTAGAAGAAATTAATAATATTGGAGAATTAAGATTTAAAGAATATAAACCATTAAAAAGTTTAAATTTAAATGAAAAATATAAAATTGAAAAATTTGAAAGAGTTAAAGATAAATATGGATATACAATTATTGTTGAATTAGAAAAATGTAAAGTACATTTACCAAAAAGATTTACTAATGTAATTGATGATAAATCAATTAAAGAATTAAATAAAAAAGATTTACATTTAATTGTCACTGATATTAAGACTTTTGATGATAAAGAAACTGCTTTAGTTAAATTTGAATAATTATTACAATATTATTGATACTAAACCTTAATTTTACTTGTTTAAAAAAAAATTCAAATTTTATTGAAAAAATACTTTAGAAAACTTAAATTGACTTATAAAAAGTGAACTATTGATTTTATTAAAAAAATACTTATAAAATGTGATAATTTTACTTGTTTTTAAAAAAATTTATTTTGTAGAAGATTTTAGGCATATTTGTTAAAAATTTCATTAAATTTGCACAAAAGCTGAAAATTGGCCAAAAAATGGCAAAAATATTGCATAATTGTATTAAAAAACTGTGAAATTTGTTTGATTTTTGATTGTCTCCAAAAGTGAGCCAGAACCAACATGATACTATCTACTTATATATATATATATATATATATATATATATATATATATATATATATATATATTTATATATATATATTGAATTATTTATAATAAAAAATACGAAAACTTTAATTTCAATTTTAGACGGAATTCATAAGTTTTACAAAATATTATTTACTAATTAGTAGTATTTAGTAGTTTGAAGCTATTACCATAGGTCTTATGGTAAGACCTAGGCCCTTGACCATGTTACTTTTTCGTTTTGAGGTGCCCAGAGACAAAAAAAAATAGTCATTAAAATGTTTATATAGCATGGCAGCAAACCTGCATACTCTTTTTCCATGTTAATCGTATGAAGAATCGGCAAACTCCTTTATTTATGCTCAGATATTGATGAAACTTAGAATATGGCTTCACATGGTCGAAATATTTTTTTTATGATAAAAATACCTACTTTTAGTGTTCCCCATGGCAGCATACCTGCATACTCTTTCGCATGGTGTATATGTAAAAAAATACCAGATTTCAGTGGAAAATCGCTGAGTTGAAGGTATGCTGCGAAGGGGGTATGTATTAGGCACAAATTTTTGAATGTTATAACTATTTTAAATTTATAAATGCAATTGAATAAGGGGTTGAGGGGGAGGTGGTTCATGGCGAGGGGAGGGTTACCCCTCCCTCCAGGCATGAAACAAGATTACCTCTCACCTGTGCATCCCTTGGTGATATGATGCGTCTATCTCCCGCAGTTCTTTCAAAAATAAAAGTCAAAGTCTTCTTTTTCAAATTTTACGAAGCAATCTAAAATTTGTATCATATTATTTACTGCAACAACTGTTTATTAAGCAAAAAAAGGCGATGATGAAATTTAAGTGATGATAAAACATCATTGATAATATACTACAATAATGGCATATTATTGTAGTATATTATCAATGATATTTTATCATCACGTTAAGCTTCCTGTGGCACCTTCTCAAGTAGAAATTGGCATCTTTACTTGGCAATGATTATATATATATAATATACTTATATATATATATATAATTCCGTAAGCAAATCGGTCCCCAAGAATTATCTCGAGTTAGAAGAAAGATAGGGTAACGTATGATGGCTCATTTTAAAGCTTAAGGGCCAAGGACTCAAGGAAAAATACCAGAGTTATCAAAAGTTACCTGGGCTTCGCCCCATTGAACCTTGAAGTTCCAATGTTAATCTAATGGGAAGACAATTTTTAGATCAACACGTGTGATTAAACAGATGTTCCAGTGTTTTATCATAAACTCAGCTGGTTATTGAGAAGATATTTTGAGTTAAGATAACCACAAAGTTATAACTTTTTAAAATTGGCAATGTACTATAAAAAACACTAATAGTCATGAACGGATTACGGATCCACAGGAGATTTCATCTTCGTGACCCCATCCATGTCATTAAGGAAAAATTAGTAAAATGATTGGTATATTGATAATAAATTTTTTTAAGTTAAATTTGGCTTGGACGTGTCATGGTTGTTATAATGGTTAATTGTCTTTACTCAGTGAATGTAGATTAGTTATTTTGTTGATGATTTATATATTGGCTATTTAGTAGATAGAGTTGAAAAGTTGGATCGTTCTGTTGAGTGTTTGTTTATTTTCGACTGAATCATTATATGTAAACTACTAACATTGGATAACCTCCATATGAGGAATATTTTGTTTTGGTTTTATCAATTCTCTGATTTTTTTCTTTATGTAGGTCGTAGGCAAACAAAAAACGCCCGTTAATCCATAAAGACGTCGAGTTTTTCATGTAAATGATAGTGTGCGAAAACTTATAGTATATCAAATCAGTGTTCTACTTCATTGACGAACAGACAAAATAGACTACAATCAAAGTACGAGGAACGTCGGTGACGTGAAGGGTAAGGGGACATGAGGACACGAGGGAGACATGGGGAAAACCGGGGAAACGGCAGGGGGCACATAAGGGTACGGAAGGACGGCGTAGAAGGAGGCACGGGACCATGGAAAGGACAGGGGTTTAGGGGATATAGGGCACAAAGGGCACGACGGGCATGAGGGGTGTCGGTGGCACTGGTGATAGGGGGACATGAGGGGCAGGGTGGAGGCATGGGCAACATAGGGGCACAGGGAGGAACGAGGAGCGTAAGGGCACGTAAGCATTTAGGGTACGGGGATGCGGGGGAATAGGGGGCACTTTGGGGAGGCATGGGAGTGCACTGGGGCACGTGCCGGAGGGGATGCAGGGCACAAGGAGCACTAGGGGCGTCGGTTACAAAAGGGGTAGATGGGCATGGGGGCATGGTTGCCACGGGGAGCAACGTTGGGCAAGGGGATAAGTAAACATAGGGTGCCCAGGGCCACGTTGTGGCGCGGGGGTGGGGAGGCACAATGGTCACTAGGGGCGTCGGTGGCACGAGGCACGGGGGGCAGATGGATATGGGGGGGGCACGGGGGAGGATTGAGGGACTTAGTGGGCATGGGGACCACGGGGAAGGACGGCAAGCATGTGGGCACGGGAGTACAGTGAGCGCGGGGGCATGGCGATATAAGGTGCACGAGAGGAAGGGTGGGCATGGGGCACGGGGGTATAGGGCCATGGGAATGGGAGCACAAGGGGGGGGCCTACTAGAAACGTCGGTGTCACAAAAGTTGATTAGGAATGGGGGGCATTTGTGAAGAATGAAAAACAAAGAGGGCACGGGGCTACCAGGAAGAACTGCGGGCATGTGGGCACGGGAGAATGGGGGCACAGGGGCATAAGGGGACAAGGGTGTACGGGGACATGGGGGGGGGTGCTCGAGCCCTAGGGGGAATAGGGGGTACAGAAAACACGGGTCAGGAGGGGTGAACGGGAGAACGGGAAGGCATGGGGTCACGGCGAGTGTTGGGGAATGGGGACACAGGGGTCCCGTCTGAGAGAGTGTACAGAATTAATGGACTTATATGGTATTGAAATATTTTATTTATTTGAGTTACAAACTCATCATGAACATGCTTAAGCGTATTCATTGGTTTAAGTTTAAAACTATTTTTACCGCGTTCGTTAGTATAATAGTGCAATTTTTTCCACAAAATAGATTATTGTATTTTAATTCAGAGTAAATTATTGGTAAATTACTGATTTGATACCGATCAAAAAGTTTCGTCAAGATTAGGAAATATTTTATTAGAATATCCAAACTGTAAAAACACACTACAGCTTGAGGAAAATACAGTAATACTGCAAGGAGGTGATAAATTGAAACTTACTTTTGGAGACAGCATCACCATTTTGATTTGTAGGGGCTTATGCGCCTACACGCCACTAGTTGCATTATACTTCGTTTTCCTTCTTTTCCGATCAATTAAATTTGATGAATGGTTCCTAGATAGTACGTGAAACAGTACATCATTTGTGTTTACAATAGCATCGAGTTCTATTTCTAAAAATAGTGAGTGATTCGTGTAAAGGATGCGAATTGTGTGTGAAAATTAATTTGAATATTCTCGAAAGTAAGCTGGAGATTAATTCATTTTTAGACTAATTACTAAGTTTCGAATGTATGTTCTTGTGTAACTACTGCAGAGTTGACTATTTTTATTCTTGGGCAACACTCACCATTGAAGAATGTGATGACTATAGACGTGAAGTCGTTGTCAGAAAAACACAAAACACGGACACATATACACAGAGAGTACTTCACACAAATACACAATTACACGAAGTTTTGCGTAACAAAAACGATTAAAAATGTTCCGCGTTTTCAAGTGTTGTCGCGACGACGAGTTTTTCGGTCCCGCAACGGGCTCGATTGTTTAATCCCGACTGCCACCGTTGACATTGCTGAGTCATCCCGCGAAGAGCCAGGAGAGGGCGGGGGTGCATTGTTGCCTGTACTTTGTACTGATAACGTCACCGGTTGACTCCTATCATTTGCATCCTTCTTTTGTCTCTCAACCAGTTTTAAATGTGTGATTGAAAAGTTCCGGAACGGTGAAATATATTTTTTACCATTATAAATAAAGTAATGAAACTTGGTATACCTATAATAGCTATAAATATCTACTCTTTTAAGCTATTACCACTTTTTTATCCCTTAAATGGGACAGCCTACGAGGAGTCAGTCAAAATTCTTAAACAGCAGCATAGGTCGAATTTGGTATCAAATTAAAAGTCTTAGTTAGTAGAGTACAATGCCACAAAATAGACTTCAAATGGATGACTGAGACCGAAATGGTAGGCAAACAAAGTTTCCATTAAAATCATGTGGGTAAAACTTAAAAATGCAATAACGTTCTTAATACTCAACCTTTTGACGTTGGAATTGTAGCTTATTACTTTTAAAATGGTGTATGATGTAACAAGGGCCAAAGAAGCTTCATTTTACATACCCCTTAAGGGATGTCCATCTTGGAAGTCTTACAAAAATCTGCTTTGGCCCTTGTCACATCATACACCATTTTAAACGTCTTTGCATTTGGAGTAATAAGCCACAAACCCGACGTCAAAAGGTTGAGTATTAAGAAAGTTATCGCATTTTTTACCCATATGATTTTAATGGAAATTTTGTTTGCCTGCCATTTCCGTCTCGGTCATCTGTTTGAAGTCTAGTTTGCGGCATTGTACTCTATTAACTAAGGCCTTTAATTTGATACCAGATTCGACCTATGCTGCTATTTAAGAACTCCTCGTAGGCCGTCCCCTTTAAGGGATAAAAAAGGTGATAATAGCTTAAAAGAGTAGATATTTATAGCTATTATTGGTATACCACGTTTCATTACTTTATCTATAATGGTAAAAAATATATTTCACCGTTCCCGGACTTTTCAATCACTGTTTAATGGGTTGATTTCAATTGAGGGCGTGGATAACGGTGCCGACATCATCGCCATAGCAAGTGCTTCTGTTAAATTTCTTTTTTTTCCAGTTTTCCTCTTTGTACAAAATGAACGAATTATCCCATTCAATTGTATCTGTTAGTAAAACCTAAGTATTTATTCGTACATCCTTACATTCTTATCACATTTTACAATATCCACACCTTTTGTTTCATTCTTACCCACTTTTCACGCCTGTTGATCTATAATATTTTACTCATTCTATAGTCTAGTGAAATTGAAGCGTTCTTAAAACACTCCCTATTTTTTTCGTGTAATTATGTACACTAGAGATCGCCCACTGGTCGAAATTCGACCAAAAATACAGTTAATCTTGAGCCAATTGGTTTTAAAATGTTTTATAACTGAAACATCTGTTCTTCATGATTTGCTAGCAATTGTTATTAAAACAGCTGTCTTATGATTCAATCCTTCTCCCATAAGATTAAAATTGAAACTTTGAAAGCCTGTAGGGCGTATCCCTGAGGGCGGATTGGAATTATAATGCGATTCTGCTCATCTGCAGCACAATACCTTTCTAACGGTACTAGGGGCTTGTAGGGGCAAAGGCCCCTAAAAATCCAAATGGTGATGTGATATCCAAAATTAATTTTCAATTCCAGACCTAGTTGCACAGATACTTTATTTCCCTTTATTTCTTCTCAAGCTGTAGTGTGAATGTACAGTACACGGTTGAAGTTTCTTATAAAATATTACCTAATCTTGACTAATCTTTTAGGTGGTATAAAATCAGTAACTAACTAATAATCTCATCTGTATTTAAATACAGTAGATAGTCTATTTTGTGTAAAAAAATAAAATTTATTGCACTATTACTGTCGAAATCAATAAAAATAATTACAACCTTAAACACGTATACATCATGAGTTCGTAACTCAAGTAGGCCTAACTACAATAGTTCAATATAACATCACAAAATGATTATTACCCCATTAATATTGTACACTAATGTATCCTGGACCCCTGTGCCCCCAACTTCTCCCATGCCCCAGTGTCCCCCGCACTCGCCGTGTCCCCCGCACTCACCGTGTCCCCCCAAGCCTACCCCGTCCCCTCTTCGTAACCCGTGCCTATTGTATCCCATATTCCCCCGTGACCTGAGTACCCTTCTGTTACCGTATCAATGTGCCCCCCCCAATATTCCCATGCCCACAAACCCGCCGTACTTCCCCAAGGCCCCCGTGCCCTCTTTGTAAAACTTTCCTCTTCATGCATCCCTCCCCAACTACCCCCTCCCCCCCATTGCCACCGACGTCTCTAATGACACTTGTGCCTCCATTCCCATGCTCCCATGCCTCCCCCTTGAACCCATTCCAATCCCGTAACCTATCCTTACCGTACCCCATATGTCCCCGTGTCCCGAGTACCTCCATGCACCCGTACCCCCCATTCTCTTGTGCCCACATACCCTCCGTTATTCCCCGAAGCCCCCGTCCTATGTCTCCCATTCCTTCACCCTGTTCCCCATGGCAAACTACCCCCCGTGCCACCGGCTTCTCTAGTGCCACTTGTTCCCCATTCCCATGCCCCTGTACCTCCCTTACCCCCGTGCCCCCATGCCTGCCCCATGCCCCATGCCCCTGTCCACCATTCTTCCTTGAGGCAGCCGTGCTCTCTTTGTTCCCCATTATTCATCCGTGCCCCCAATGCCCATACCCCCGTTCCTCTCATACCCCCGTGGCGCCCATGCCTGCTGTTCCTCCCCCACGCCCCTAAGTCCCCTCAAGACTCCCTCTTGCCCCCCATTCCCCTTCTATGACCCGTCCTTCCTATACCCCTGTCGCGAGTACCCATGCTATACCCATTCCTATACCCCTGTATACCCCCCATGCTATCGACAGCTCAAGTGCCTCTTTACCCATACCCCCGTGCCTCCATGCCCGCCGTCCCTACCCGTGTCTCCTATGTCCCGGCCCTCGTCCCCCATTTCCCCCTAATCCTCAACGTGCAATCCTTTCCCCTCTCGTGACCTATGCTTTCTGTACCCCCTATGCCCTGTGGCCCGTGTACCCCAAATGCTTGTACCCCAGTGCCCTCCATGCTTCTGTGCCCCCCATTCTCCGGTGCCCACATGTCCACCATTCTTCCTTGAGGCCCCCGTGCTCTCAATGTCCCCCATTCTTCATCCGTGCCCCCAATGCCCATACCCACGTGCCTCTCAAACCCCCGTGGCGACCATGACTGCTGTTCCTCCCCGTTCCCAGCATATGCCCCCATGCCCCCTACCGCCCGTACTACCGACACCCCTCGTGCACCCCAAGATCCCGCACCTATGGTGCTCCCGTACCCAAAATCTCGCCGTTCATCACCTCCTGTGTCCCCGTGTCACCTATTTCCTCCATGCCTCCCTGTGCTCCCGTGCCCCCGTGCAACCCCCCCCCCCCCCGTCCCTTGTGTCTACCGACGTTCCTTGTTATAAATTAAATTCATTGCGTTCCTTGTTGTTCCTTGATGATTGTAGTCTACTTTGTTTGTTCGTTGAATTAAGAAGAACCTTGTTTGTCATATTGTCCGGTTAATGTAAAAACTAAACGACATGCTGAATAAAGACAATATATTAACTATTTTATTAAGCATACATCGCCTAAGTCACTTTTAGCTGCGGTATATTCAGCACAAATAAATCATAATGTACACATACAAATGGCATAGATGGGGCCACGAAGAAGAAATCTAGTGTGGATCCGTAATTTTGCAATCACCCCGTGTTTTCCTTTTTTATAGTGCTTTGCCAATTAAAAAAGTTACAATTAAATGGTTATCTTGACTCAAAATATCTGCTCAATAACCAGCTGAGTTTATGAAAACAAATATTCTTTGGAATTTAATCACACGTGTAGATGCAAAAATCTTCTTCTCATTAGATTAACATTGGAATTTCAAGGTCCATTGGGGCGAAGCCCAGGTAACTTATGATGATTCTGGTATTTTTCCTTGCGTCCTTGGCACTCAAGCTTTAAAATGAGCCATCATACGTTACCCTATCTTTCTTGTAACTCGAGATATTTCTTGGGGACCGATTCGCTTACGAAATTATATATATATATAGATGCGCGGAAGCTGAGGAAAAAGGAGGAAACGAAACATGCTTGCCTATTAATATATAGATATGCTAATGGTACATATTTATTCCATGGCTTACCAGTCATATGGCTCAACATTGTTAAGTTAGTTTTTTCGAATAAATCTCTTCGCTACTATTGCATTTCAGTTTCTTGAAGGTTAATATTTCAATGTTTTCTCCTTTTCTTTACTTATTTTGGCAAGAGATAAGTTATAGTCTAGTTGTCTATGCACTATTGACCTAAAAGATATTAATTTTTACAAAGATGGATTGTTTGAGTCATTAGGGATAGCTAAATCTGATTGAATGGGGTATCCGTAGATACCATATTATAGTTTGTTTCCTGAACAAATTATCTTAACATAATAAGTGTATTATAGTATTTTTTCTTTGCCATAGTATACTTATTTGCCGGATTAAAGAGTTTATTCTATCAAACTGTTTAGTTTTGTTTTTATTTTAGTATATCTTTGTCCCAAAAATACATCATCAGCATAACTACCGTAAAAAATCAACATTTCCGCTTTGTGAGTTCAGCTAATATATATTACTTTGTCCATATTTTTGTACATACGATTCAGATAGTAATGATAACAATGGCCCCCCCATTGGCAAGTCTTTCTTTTCACTGTAAAACTTATCCTCCCACTAGAAATAGTTTTCATTAGCTTTATCAACAACAAAATCAATAGCATCATCACTTTTTCATGTGGAAACTTATTAGATTGTTCTAGCTGTGTCTTTAACACACACAGTACCTCGACATTAGGTATGTTCCCAATACATGGTTGTTACTCAAAACAATAGATTCAGACTACTGAATTGGAAGAAGTAATTTTCAGATTTTTACTATTTACTACATTTTACCCAGATGTTTTCCTAACATATTAGACAGCAAACCTAGAAAATTGATGGTCGGTATATTCTCCTTTTTACGTGTTACATTAATTTAGGTGCATATGGCAGTGTGTTAGGCACTACAATGCCTAAACTTTTTCGGGTTGATCACACAGCCATTTTTCAATCTATATTTATCCTTTCAATAAACTCTTTTTGTCCTATCATTTATTTCAAAACCCCATTTTTTGAGAAATAAAACTTTTGGTCCAAATGATAAAAAAAATAATAATAAACAAAAAACTAGTACAGTAGGTGAATTTGATTTAGCAGCTTGCAAAAAGGTACCTTAGTTATTATTTTATCAGTGATAAAATATTTATAAACACTGTTAAGAACACATTACAAAATTATTAACATTTTTTAATCTTTTCTCCACGTATTTATACATTTTTTAATTGCCGTCTCAGTTTCATTAATCGTAGTTTATAGTCACTGTCAATATAAGGATTAGAGGATTGATAATATAAATTCCATTTTCAAAAAAGGTCCAGTTTCTTATCATTACATTGTAGATTTTTAAAGTTTACAACCGTAGGATAAAACTGACGAGCATCCACGTTGACACTTTTAACTTATTTTCAATATATCTTTACTTGATAACTCCCATTCTCGATATATTTCATAAACTCACTTTACAAACATTGTAATTTGCTTTGGGGGCATTTACTAAGTGGTTCCATTCATCCTTTACGAATCTTTTGTGACGCATTTTACATTTTTTGTAAGTGGCCTTAATTTAATTACATATTTTACAATTATTTTGCTTCCTATAAGTAAAAGTGTTGTTGTATGTTTTATGCTATTTACACCTAATATGATTATTATTATTTCAACTTCAATTTTTTTATCAAAAACTAAATTAAAATTAATAATATTCGTCTGTAATATTGTATATCAACTAAGCAGACGCATGGACAACAGGCCGATATCTGCGTATTAAAAAGAGATTTTCAAATTGTATATACAAATAATGTATATTTGCTTGATTTAACTTACTATACATTTTTTTTAACATTGTTTACTTCTCCATTTATGTAAATGTACGATTTTATCAAAATAATAGTAATTACGTTTTGTCATTATCATATACATGGTGTAATTTTGTTTGTTTGCTTATATTTTGTATAAGGCCGGTTCCTACGTGGGCGACAGATGCGACGCGACGAGAGCGACTGGAGCGACGCCAGCGACAAGCTTGCATCGCCATAACGTTATACATTGTAAATTGTTGTCGCTCCTGTCGCCCACTAAGAACGATCCAATGCTTATACATTTGTTTGAAATTTTGTCGCTCCCGTCGCGTCGCATCTGTCACCCACGTAGGAACCGGCCTTAGCCTTGAAAAGATTTTGTGAGGATTTTGTTTACTTTCAAAAAATAATATTTTAAACTTCAGTTTATGATGCAAGAATAATCATGGGTGCAATTACTCCAATCCACTGATTGCATACATTTTATAATTTAGAGCATTACAATTTTTACTAGGCCTGCTTAATATGAATAGTAGTTTAATTTATATTATTTTTATTATAAAATTTTATTCGTGAAAACTCAACGTGGAAGAGAACTGTACAAAAACATGTCCGAATAAAGGGCGGCCGGTGATGGGTAAACTTTGCATTCTCGTCCTTGTTTGCACGCTGTGCTTACTACTGCCGTTTGGACACGATTGTTCTCACCCTCGTCACAAATATCGAAAGGCAGTTCCAGATATTTAGACTATTTAAAATTATTTATAGAATAGTATTTGTTAATTTTATTCTTAACAATTTATAAATCCTGTTTCGTATTGAAACATATTATTATTATCTTTCAGTGAATAAACCCTATAATTTTAGTAATAATTGAATTAATTTCAATCTATGTTATTTCTTACAGCAAGTTTAACGAGAAAGTTTAGCAAAAGTAAATTTTCGACTCTAATTTGTTTACTAATTTCTTATAAAAGAATAACTACATAAAATTTTATCGTTAAAATATTATACCAACAATACTTGTATCACACCATCAGATAGTTTTACAGCTTGTCTGCACTTATTTTTGTTACTTTTTTAACTAATCATTTTTTATACCCAGCATCTAGGATACTACTAAATATTTTAAAGGGGTCAAAACCATTAAATTTATCATAGTTTACCAAAAATGTCATAGTATGAATTTACCAAATATTCATCTCCAGAATTTTATCACAAAGATAAGTTAGGAAGCTATGGGTGAGCGAGTGAGAGCTTAGACCATATGGATGTATAGATTTATACCCGCAGATCTAAACGGTCTTCTCCAATGCGTGAAATGAATGGCTTCCCAATTCTCTGGCGCTAGACATATCGCTCTTCAATGATCTTCAAAGCTGAGACAATCACATATCTGAATATTATTATGAATAGTGCGTATCATTTGAACTACGTTGAAGCGGGTATTGATATTTTTACAATTCATATTATGTCTTGTGTTATCATGTATCATTATTAAGAATCGAGAACAGATATCATACAGAATTTTGAAATAATTTTTTTTTTTTCATTTTGTTAATACATCAACACATGTAAATAACCAAAATGTTTGTTTTCATAATTTTGAACTCAAACTTTCATAGATGTAAAAAAAAAAATAATAATAAAATTTCCTTTATTGCCGGAGATTATACAAGTATTGTATATCATGCGTCAAACATATGCAGTATATTAAATGAACATTTACATTTAAAATATACTATAATCATCATTTGATTAATACATTAATAAATATAAAAAATTGACATTCAGACACTTAAGAAGCTTTAAAACTCCCCACAGAATGATTACCAGGACCCAAGCCTATGCATATGCCTGTGTAGTCCATGAACTCCTCCATCAAGTAAAACACATGCGACACTAAAAAGCGTCTTAATTTTTACTTCAATTTTGATTCATTGTTTTCAAACCGAATAGCCTTCGGAATTCTGTTAAATATGCCAACTCCGCTTGGGCCGGTAGCCGAGCCTGTGCTGATATATTCTGAAAACATCCCGGGATCATGTGTTAGCTCCTCGTATTAGACTAAATAAATTTGGAATAATAAGCAGTTTCCAGGATGTAAAGCACAGCTAGAGTTAGCAAACCCAACTCCCGGAATGCTTCCCTACACGACTCCCTAAATTTGAACTTTGAAATGACTCTACTGTTTTTTTTTTCTTCTTCTAAAGGACAAAAAGCGGTTTAAGTTTCTCTGCGAGTAACCACCCCACAGAGTGATAAATTATGAAAGATGGCACTGATGTTTTAGGCGTACAGACAAATAAATTTTAGTTTAATTAGTATTATTAATATTTAATCACATTAACGGATGACTTTAATTCATTCATATAATTCTGTAACAAATAAACCATTTGTAATTATTTTCTTCTAGTATATGTATATGAATGATTTACAAAATACATAGATAAATATACAGTTGTATATTAAAAGAGTTTAAGAGTTTTACAGAAAAATGTTGGGTAACACGGAATAGCTACTTTATTTCAGTTACATTTATTTAAAAAATAAATTAATATAAAACACTGAAATCCAGTATTAAAATACGTATCATAAGGTGGAGTGCTAATTAATATTTTACCTATATTAATTACTTTACTTTTAAAACTAGCACGGAAAAAATTAGTTTTAAAACATTTTAACTATAGTAAATGATATTGTAACCAACTGTTAACAATATCTGATATAATAAAAGAGTGCATTAAGGGTACAACAAATATAAGCAAAGACACCAAGATTGCAATTATTATAAAAGCAGTAAAAATATTTAACAGATGGTTATTAAATAATTAATAAATTATTACATAAAGAGAGATACTTATGATAGATTATTCCATTTATGGTATTTAAACTTAAGACTTGTAGATCAATTAAGTTGTTTAGGCTTATGTTTAGATGTATTAACCAACAAATAATGAACTAGTATTACAAAAAAATATTATCTTTAGATTGAAAAATACTCATTACTTTATTTTTTCATTTATTTTATAGCTGTCATTTATAGCTAAGACATTTAACTTTTTTAATGGTCTTGCAGGATTATCCTTCTTTATATTCAACAATGAGTTTACTGTGAAAAAGGTGAATATACAGAAGATGAACTATGAAGATATTAGAAATACGAGACATAAGAAGAAATACTAAGAAAAATTTAGGATATGGAAATAAAGGGCAATAAAGAGACCGAGAAAGACAACAAACATTTTGAATACCGTAGATATTACCAATAGGAAAGACAACTGGCATGAAATAAATATAAACCTTTAAATAGAAAATCTGATTCATGAATTTTGTAATTTTTCATGGGTTTACTATATTTTGAAACCATATCACAGAATGGACTATTATTGTTTTACCGTATACCTGTTCAAATTGCTAAAGAAATGACACCATTTAAGTTTTAATTTATGTCGTTAGGGTTTTCATAAATTTTGAGAGGACGAAAACGTATATCACACCTCTTTAGAAATATCATCATAAGAGCATCGCGTCATTTTTGACGGGCTGTTAGTTGGTATAGTTATAAAAGTATATTACGGCAATATTGCTAAATAGTCAAATAAAAAATCTCTATGCTCTAATTACACACAAATTGCAGCTTAGGACAATTCATTTTTGTGTAACGATCGTATCTTCGTGTGTTAGTGGTTGTTTGGGTGTAGCTCTAGCTTTTCCTGAATGCTGAACCCGACTGTACAAAGTGTATTATGTAAAATATCACAAAACTAAAGCAAAAATTGGTTAGAGACCAATAATTACATGTTTTACTTATTTAGCTTCATTAGTTAGAGGTAGTAGGCAAGAAGTGTGGTATACGTTGTATTTATGATAGGAACAATATCAGAATTTATATTAATTTTAGTATGATTAATAGATTTTAGTGTTATTGGAAATCGAACCACGTGAAAGTAAGTTTACTATAATTTGGATCAAAATAAACAGAAATTTACTTTTCAGGCACGTTATCTAATTTTAAGTTGACAATACGGATGTATTTAGGTACTAATAATATTTACTAATAATAATAATACATAGTAATATAATAATTCATAATTAAATACATTATAGTAAAAACAATCGTACGGTCAAAGCAACCGTTAAGAGTCATCTTCACCCCTGGGCCAGTAACCCATTGTTGCGCAGTCGGCAATGTTAATCATACGGCTTTTATGCTAAAACATGGTTTTGTATTCCCCTGTTTCGGACGCCGTTTTTCAACCGATTTTCTTGAAAGTTGGTAAGTGTTTAGTTAAATACTTATATTAGGTTTCTCATACCTCGAAATTTTGAAAATTTTACTAAATTTTAAAATATTAACAAAGGAAAATCGAGTTATTTTGCGATGTCACAGAGAGTAATATTTGTTAAATTTTCAAAATTTCGAGGTATAAAAAAACCTAATATAACTATTCAACTAAACACTTACCAAGTTTAAAGAAAATCGGTTGAAAAACGGCGTCCGAAACAGGGAAATAAAATACCATGTTTTGCATTAAAAGCCGTATAGTTAACATTGCCGACTGCGCAACAATGGACTACTGGCCCAGGAGTGAAGATGGCTCTTAAGTTTATCTTTCTACTAAATACGTTATATTTCTGCGCCTAGGTCTAGTACAGGTAGTTAATATAAACGCGTAACTTCCTAATAACAGGTATAATACATGTTGTAACAGTAGTGGGAAAAAGCCACTTCTAAACCGGAAGTGACGTCAGCTGCCAGGGCAGCTGCAGGGGTCAGATGGTGTCAGCTGCCAGGGCAGCTGCAGGGTGCAGATGGCGAGAGCATATGCCCTGAATTTGAAGTAGAATTGGGCATGAATTAAGAGTTAGTTCAAAATTGAAATTCAACAGTTATAACTGGAGCCTGGAAAGTATGTCAAGGTCATCCAGAGTAAGTTTTAAAAAAGCCTACCCAACTACCACTAGAAATAGTTCAAAGTTGAACTAGTTGGTGATAGTGGGATAGGCTGAAGTAAATTTTGAATTTTATTTGTGAACATATAATTAATGTGCAACAGCAGAGTTTAAACAAGTTGAACTTTTGTGATGAACTACAGAGTTGTAAATGCAAACACCAACGACGATGAGAAGGTAAACGCAGAGTCCCCAGATGATGTATTTGAAAAGCTTGAACAAACGTAACATTTCGAGTTGGTTTTCCCGTTCCATTTCCAATCGTTTAATTTCCAATTTCAATTTATCCTCTTCCATTCTAGTTATGAAGGGAACTTCATCCATCATATCCATCATGATTTTGTAGTGTTTGAAATTTTAAAACAAGTGATGTTGATAGTTCAAAAGTTGAAGACGGAATGAGAAGTGAAAGCGAGAAATGTTAGTTAAATAAAGAAGTGGTGGGGGGAACGAAGAATTACAAAGAAGTGGTGGGGGAAATATTTTGCTGTTCATTATTACCATCAGTAGTGTCAGATGGTGCAGGAGTTAGATTTAGTAAACTGTCTTCGTCCGAACTTTCAATCTTATCACAAATAGGACAATCGTATGTTATTTCCAAATTCATTTTGATGGTTGTAAAATTATCTACAAGTTCTTGTAAAATATTAAAAATGTCTTGTAACTCTTCTTTAGAGTTTATTTCAAAACTAGAATTCATTCGGGCCAATGGAGAGTTGTTCATTATTGGAGAGTCGGTGATGGAATGAGGATCGGCGCATAGGGAGGGGGCTTATATAATGGTGACCTTGAGCAGGCGTCTAGGGAGGGGAGCTGTCTAGGGAGGGGGCTTTTATATAGGGAACCTTGAGCTTATGATTGAATAAAACGTTTAGTTCTTCTTCTCCATCTTTTAATTCAATTATTTGAACCGAAGTAGTTGTTTCATCTTCTTCACTTGATGAAGAAAACAATTCACCAGGATTTAAATATTGAACTACAATTCTGAACCATCTTATAGGATATTCGTCAATGACAGAAAGTAAGTTTTGAAACAATTCTTCCATCTCCTCCCTGTCAGTTATTATATGTTCAAATTTGATAAATTTGTTTTCCATGTTGTTAGTTAGAGTGTTGGAAGTGGAATGATTTAATATTATATAAAAATTAGAACTAGTGGTGGGGGAAATCTCAAGGTCATCCAAATGAAGTTTTAAAAAAGAGTGTAAAACTGAAATTACACATTTGATGGTTCTACAGGATCGGAATACCAATCTGACCTGTATTTACATCTTTTTATCATATGTGTACAAAAATCATCTTGATGAGAATTGGTGCGTTGACAATGAGCAAGATCTAGAGGGTGAAATTTGAAACATCTTTGAGGACAACATGTATGAAAATATCTTGATTTGTAAAATTTGAAAGTTCGCAATTCCGGTGGTGGTAGTTGTTTTGTTTTGCATTTGCAATAACAAGATCCGAAGAATTCACATTTAGTACAAGCTAACCCATCCACCATCATTGGTCCTAAATCTGTACACTGTTGTTCACAACAGTAACGAGGTTTGTACTTGTATTTTTGCTCTTCCATGTTGACGCTGCGGAGTCCAATGAAAGAATAAGAGTGTATAGTGTTGAATAGTGAGTTTTATGTACTGTGAAAAGTGGTGGGGGTAATTTCAAGGTCATCCAAATGGAGTTTTAAAAAATTATACCTTACAAGTGTAAGGATTATTAAAATTTAGGAAGTTTGTTTTTCTTTGTTTTCTTCAGACTTTTTCTCTCTCTCCGCCTTAGCCATAGCAACAAGTTCTTCTGTTGATAATGGATGTACTTCAGGAAATTTTAAAATTAATTTAGCTTGATATCCTTCTTTAGTTAATACATCTAAATCTTGGGTCATTTGTTCAATGGTGTTGTAGTCTTTTCCATAGATTTTTCCATCAAGTTGAATCATCATTCTGTACAACATTTTCTTAAATAGGTCTTGTCGTGGTGAGAGCTGAGAAGCAAATGATTATTTATACAAGTATCACATCCTTTTTATTAACTCATATTGATCATGTGATTCTTTAGTTGTAGTTTTGTCTGTCAAAAGTTATTCAACATTGGTAATACTTTTGGAACTTGATGTTATGTTGACCAGTTGGTGATGAAGAAGTTGTAGGTTGTGTAGAAATAAATATTTCATCATCGCAATATTTTGTTTTAGTGAACATCCTTGTATTAGTAGCACTAATATCAACAGTTAAGTGATAACCACCGGTAAGTAAAACTCGCATTTCGTTGGTTAAATCTTCGAGTTGTTCAAAAGTTGTTATGGTGTTAGTATCGTAAGATGCACACTTGACCTTTAGGGACATGTTGCAGTTTTATATTCAGGGATTAAGAGCGAGATGTGTACGGTATGAAAGGTAGCAGTAGACTGATGAATTTTGCAAGTACATTTCCCCTTTTATAATTATACAAAATTGGGTCAAGGTCATCCTGTGGAATTTTTAAAAAAAGCAACATATTGTAATGTACAAAAACATTACAATATGTTGCTTTTTTTATTTTTATTTTTTTTGTTTTATATCATATTTATTGAAAAAACAAATACAAAGAAATATTTACAATGTTATGTACAAATTAATCAGTAGTAGGTGTTACATGAATTGTAAGTTCAGTAGAGTTGTTTCCACTGGGTCCATGTGATACCAAATAGAGTGTGCCGGGTTGAATTATACGAAGATCTTCATTTTGAAGTAGTTGTACGAAGCGCTTTGGTAAGAAGATCTGAAATTTTGCTTCATCACCAATTGTATAAGGTGCCTCGCTCAAAGTGCAATTTATAGCATCACCTACTGAAGTTTCCATTTTCTTAATAGTATGAATGATGTAGTGTTTTTCTTCTTTTAGTTCAGAACATTTCTTCGTAGGTAGAATTGATGATTTAGAATGAGCGTTGAACTGATCAACTAAAGTTTGAAGTAAGTTCTGTGATGCCATATTGATGTTGTTAATCTTCTTGTTAATAAGAATGTCCGTCGGAGATGTTGTCTCTTCGGAGGTTTGAGTAATACTCATGCTGTGTCATGGTAGCGCTCTCACTTTTATAATCGACACTACCCCCACCACTGACACTACCCCCACCAGTTTGTTGAAGGAAATTATTCAAGCGGTAGGCATTCTTTAAAGCGCACTGCGACCTTCGATGTTTAAAACTTTTTGATGAAATACAAAGTTCGTTGAAGTAGCATTGGAAATCTTTATCAATTATTGCATTAATCACTTCGTTGCTTGTAAATGATTGTATCCAATTTGCTTTTTCCAATCCCCTTGTGTAGATAATTTTAAACTCTTTGCAATAATGATTCATAATGTGCGGCATCATGTTATAATTAATGAAACCTTCATCCCATCTTAAGTTGTGAAAATGTTTGTTCAACCATTTGTTTGTAACTTTCGCTTTAGTTGTTAGTCTATTAAATGGTACTGGAGGTTTGAACAAATAATGATAAACTACTGATGTGTTCATGTCCAAGATTACTAATTCTTTAATAATAAAATTACCATCATTTCCTCGGAAAGCTTGAAATTCAATTATACCTCTTTTAACTTCCATTATATGTGGCGCATTAGAAAACGAAACCCGTTTATTCATGATGAAGTCTTACTAACAACTGACTTAAAAATTGAATGAGCCGATGTTTATAACAGACAGGATTGTTCTTCTTCTTTCACTTCTTGTGCCACTTCATCAATATTAAAATTGGTGTGATAGTTGTTTAATTGTCTCCACATTTCAACTTCTTGAGGTATTCTATTAAAGATTGAAGTATCCACGGGACCGTATAAAATTGGAACAAATGGTTTTTTGTCCAATGTATCAATTAGATAGTCTTTAATTATTGCACTTGAAAATATTAGTTGTTTCAAATATCTGGTGACGGGACCGGTAGTACAACTTAAAGTGTAAAATTCTTCTTTAGTGAAATATAATTTAACATTATGTGTAGTTAAATCTCTGAAGCGAACAATTTGTCCTCCACGATGTTTTACTATATCAACTTCAATATTTGATTCCAATAAACTTAATCTTGTTCTTCTTCCAAATGTGTTGTTACTTAAATAGCACTCCAAAAGATGTAAATGTTTCATGAGAGATTCCCAAGTAGTTTCACTGAAAGTAACCATTTTGTTTCCATGATTTAAAATAACAATTGGTGAATAATCCATTGATTTTAAAATTCCAACTGATATACTTTTTGTCATGCATGAAGAAATTGGGTAGATAATCCGAAGAAATACTTCTGTTAAAATATTGGTTGTAATGTTAACTTCAACCTTCTTCCTTTTTACTTCTTTTTCAGCTTTTTCTTCTTCTCTCTTCTTATGTTTGTTGAATTTTAGGAATTCGTCCATTTCTCGTTCAACTTGTTTTTCTATATCTGAACTATTATCATCCATTAGAGGTGTATTTTCTTCTCCGTTAGTAGAATTCATCTTGCGAATGATGTTTCCCATACGACGGTTGAAGATAGAATGAAGTTTCTACTAATTATTTTCTCGCTTTTATATTTTTCGTAAATCCTTGAAATTTATACAATTACATAATTGTTTGTTTTCAACTTGTCTTTCACAAATGAAATTCTAACCTCAAAAATTAAAGCAGATAATTCTAACCTCAAAAATTTGCAGTTGTTGTACAATTCTTCTTAAAGTACATTCTTCACAATTCCGGTCAGCGGTGTGTAAGTAACTATTTTATCATGTAGAATTAGACAGTATGCCGAAGTTCCATCCGCTACTGGTTCTTCAAATTCCATTTCAATTTTTATATCCACACTTGATGATTTTACCGATTCATTTTGTTTTGAACAATCGATTACAATTATTGGAGCCTTGGAATAATACTGGTCAGGTGATAATAGTGGTGTATTAGTCTTTCCATAATATGATGATTGAAATCTTGCATACATATCGTATAAAATGGAAAAACGTTTATTGCTGAACATGACATTCAAATTGTCATAGGGAAAGAATTGAGAGTTTAGGAAAACTTTACAATTCTTTATTTTACAGTGATCAAATTGACCAGCATTTGCAGTGATAACATCTTTTCGCTTAGTTTGAAAACCGAGTATTATGTACCTTGCTCGTTCCAAGTAAGTTGATGTCTTGACGGTCCATGTTTGTCGTTCTGTCTGAGGTAGTGTAGGGTATTCATGAAATTCCCAACTTCGGAATGGCATCACAATATCACGGTCAGATTTCAACTTTCTCAATAATAGGATTCTATGTTCATCAGCCAATCTTACATGAGGTACTCTCCAAACAACTTTATCCAACTGTAGTTGCCATTCCAGTTTATCTTCCGTAGTTGCAGGGTCTGCAAGTATCAAGTCCTTATTAGTTGAAGATCTGAGTAATACTAATTCCTGTTTGACATTTATTATTACCCGTTTGTAATCTTCAGCGAATCCCAAAAGCAATCGTAAAGGTACATGAAAATCAAAGTGACCGTTGGAAGCTGGTGTTATAGTGTCTTTATCGGGGGCAACCCATCCGGCAGTGACTATTGAATTCTTCTCATGCGGTGTTAATGATGTTAATCCTTTCAATGTCGTTGTTAAACCAACCTTTTTTGTTGAATCAACCGTCACCCCTGATATTTCATATCTTATTTCATCAAAAAGATATGCCATCGGGTTATTTATAAAAGGAACTGTTGAAGCAGTTTTTCCATCCAATTTTAATACCCGTCCTTCAATGTACAAGTAACTTTCACACGGTAAAGTGTAAATATCTTGTTGTTGAATGGGGATCCTTATTTCATCGTTATTGTTTAATTTTGATGAAGTGTAAGGGTTGTGCGTGTGATATTCCTTCTCCCATAGTGTTTCGTCGAACGTTGGTCCTTGAGATATATCCAGGATATCCATCGCTGTTAAGTTTTAATCCAATCTTCTGTAGAAAACGAATGTTTTCCGATGTTAACTCTTCCAATGTCGAGGAGCTACTGAGCTCCCGAGTCTTCCGTTGCGGTTTAAATGATAATCCCATGTTGACTTTTATGTTGCTGCTCTGATGTGTATCCGTATAGTAATTGTTTCTCCTCTAAAGTCAACACTATGACCGTCTTGATCCAATATGTTCAGTACGATGTCTGAAATGAAACTGGTGTTTAACGGTAGGTATATCAAGTTTTGTGGCTTCTCAACAATTTTAAAACCGGGAGCCACTGTTGGATAAAATGTATGTAAAATATGTTGATTAACTCCATCTCTATACGATCCGTGTATAATGTTGCACGTGACATCAATACTATTTACTTTCAATATTGTTACAGTTGAATCACCCGAATGAGTAGTTCCAGGAGTTAAGATTTTCTTTTTTGTATCTGTAAATCCAAGTAAACTGCCAATCGACTGTTCCAAGCTGACATCAATATAATATTTCGAAGTTATTTCTGCTTTTAAAGTATTATTGTTTCCTTTAACGGTGATATTGTCTTCTCCGAGTTGTTTCTGTAATAATTGGTTTATGTCATCAATTTCATATGCTCCAGTAGGAAATGTAATTATTTTCAATTCTGAGTATTTTCCTGCAGCATCCTTAGTTTCATAATAATGTAGTAAATTGGTTTTTCCTTCTGTAACATTAGGAATTGAATTGTAGGTAGTCAAATCAAGTAATGCCGCTTCCCATAATCTTTCCTTGGATAGACGCAATGCTGGGAACAGCGTACTTTTTAATGTGGATGAATTTCCACTCAGTGACACTGTATACGATGACATCTTAAAGCTGACTGACACTCTTCGCTAGAAACTCCAAACATAAATGCCCACATATTTCAGTATTGTTAGGTTGTTCTCTTTTGTAATTATAAAAAATGTTTTTGGAGTTTCGAAAATAATGTTGCAGTTCTTTTGGCGGTGGTAGATTGCCAAAACTGTCAAAGTAGTAAATGGTTTGTCCGAGTTTTTTATAGCATACCCAATGAGTGCCTGGACCATAGGTGGAATCCAAATTTACTATTCCAGTTTCATTTTTCCATATTTTAGTTGGTAATGCATCTTTCATAAAAACTCCTCGAAAGAATGGTATTTTCAAACATTTTACATAATCATTTAACTGATGATTTGTTAAGGCTTTATTTGGAATTATCAATTGATTCTTCTTATTTAGTACACACGGTATGGTCTTAGGTATAAACCTGCTCCGTTTTTTACCATTTGCCAAACAGAAGTCTTCTTTACACTTGCCTTATGAGTTCTACGACGTCCTTTTTTAATGTTTCCACCTCTTTTGGGAGCGCCTCTCTTTGCAGGTCTTCCTCTGCGACGTCTTCCACCACCTAACTTTGCTTTTGTCTTCATGGCTGTAGTTACTGCCCAAGCTGCTGCTTTTTCTGCAATATTTGCGTCACTTGATTTTACTCTTTGCCAAGCTTTCTCCGCTAAAATTTTATCTGCTATTGATCTATTTGTTGAATCTTTATACTTTGAATATGCTATATCGTGTTCTTTGCAAGCTTGATCTAATTTATTAATTCCAGGATCTCCTCTTGCTAAACGTTTTGCCAACTTAGTTCCAGGTCCACAATATTGATAACCTCCGGGCAGATGTAATTCGTATGGTAAAGCGTCTATCGTTCGATTTACAACAGCACCAACTGGAATCCGTCTGAGCAGGGATAATGCAGCTGATGTTATACCACGTCCTCTCTTGCCGCTGTCTTGACGATGACTGAGCGATACGGTCTTCATTATGTTGTCTTATATAACTGGTGTGTTTACTCTACGAGATACTTTACATAAATGAATAACTTGTGCAAAATCTTTTATATTTAAAGACTTAGTTATTCAAATTAATTATATACTGATTTATGATTCTATTTTTAATCCAAGCTTCTCGTTCATCGGGTTGAATCACCACATGATTCGTTGTACTAGCTATATGATTGTGGGTATCAATAAGTAAATTACCCACTATTCTTATTAAACAATCTAAAGTTACAGCATCTTTTGGATGTTGAGGATCTTGTAACTGCATAATACGTTTATCATTACACGTGTAAGCTGTTGAATCACTTTTTGATGTTTTTATGACTTGTCCAATAGTAGCAGCATCATTTGAATCTTCGCCTGGTAAAATATTAATTATTTTCTTCATCTTTGCATCATATTTGGTCCCAAAGTGTTTATCCCAAGTTATTGTTTGTTTCATTGTAACACAATCATTTGCTTCGTAACCAGGATAAATATCTTTTATTCTTCTATTACGACCATTGTATGTACCTAATGTACCACCAGTAGCAATTAATGTTTGCACCATTAGAGGTACATCTGTATCTTTTATACCAAATCTTCCATTTGTTATTGTTTTACGTCCTGCATCCCATTCATCATTATTTCCTTGCATTAAATTAAACTTTTCATTTCCATGTATAAATTTATCTCCCCGCTTTAACACGGCATCTTCATGTTTTACAAAATTGGATGTTTCCTTTTTTAATTCTTTAGATAATTGTTCTATAGTAACAGCATCTTTTGGTTGAGAACCGAACTTTACATTTGACAACACTTTCCCATGACAATCGATTTCATCATCATCTTGTAAAATACAGTTGTCCTTGATATATTTCAGGTTTACAGCATCGCCGTCTTCCTTTGGGTATCCAATGTCGTTTATAATAAATTTATAAAAAGAATATCCATGTTTAGTTTTTTCCGGTATTATAGAATGTAAATATTCTTTATTAACTGAATCTTTATCATTTTTGGGATTTCCCACGTTGGTTATTCTATAATTTCCAGCATCATATGTTTGTCCATCTTTTAAGTTGTTACCCCATTGCAATTTTAAAGTATTTGAAAGTTCAGATGATAAGTACTCTTTAGTAATTGCATCAGAACCTTCAGTTGGTTTACCAACATTAATTAATCTATGTGATTTAACATCGTAAGTATTCTTATGTAATTTTAATGATGTTGAAGTAGCTTCTTTTACTGTCTTCAAATTTGCTCCATCAGTATCTTCTTCTGGATCTTTAACTAGTTTTAAACGTTTATTACTTATGCTATAGTCACCTTCAGGTGTTTGCGGTAATCCACTTCTTTTTCTGTCTTCTCCAACTTGCACTCCTAAAGCGGAGTACCGTCCGAACTTGTCGACGCTCATGTTAGAACTGATACGTCTTATGCTTGCACCTCTTTTATATCCACGGACAATTATACGACTATACCGCGATTCCTAAGTTCATCAACTAGAGCCACCCATTCATTATTCAAACCTGTATGACCGGCTTCCATGGCTTCATGCAATAGTCTCATTCTATCAACCAATTTATTGATATCGTTGTAGTAAATCACATTCGTATTGTATAGATTTTTCATCAATCCTTTACCAGATGTTGAAGTATCTCCTTTACTCTTTTTACAATGTTGTTCAAGAAGTGATAAATCCATAAGTGATAAAGATTTTCTTTTCAGTGGTTGTCTCACCGCTGGTGCAGTACGTAATGTTGGCAATTTTCGTGGAGGAAACAACTTTTTTATAACGATGTTATATTTTGTTGCACGTGAACGATTTATCATTGCATCCTTTACATAGTTTCTTTTATGAGCGTTAGTATTTTGGAGAATCTCCTTAAAAACACTTAAATCTTTGGATGAATATCTTAGTGGTATGTTTTTAAAAATTAATTCATATAATCCTTTTGTTCCTTTATATCTATGCTCACCAATAATGATGTAATCGTCTTGTGTTATTTCAAGCTTTGAATCGCCAATCTTCAATTCATTCCCATCAATTCTTGCTCCGTATACGTGTGATCTACTCAAATTCGGGTTTGATTTCATATCATGTAGCATTTTCATTATATATTTTCTTCCAAGAGGTCCATGTTGTAATATATCGCTACTCAATTGAGTTAAATTTGGAATAGATTGTTCAGCTTCAGGTATTGGCTGTTCTTCTTCCTTTTCAACAATTGGTTCTTCTTCTTCTTTTGTTTCTTCTTGCTCACTAGCACTTGTATATGAATCATTATCTTCTTCTTTTTTTAATGCTTGTACTTCTTGTTTAGAAACTGGTAGTAAAACATCTCCTTCATAACGAGGTTTACCAATAGTTTCTGATATCTGTTTTAAAGGTTCCGTAATAGGTTTAAATGTAGTCTCTAGAAATTCTTCTCTTTCACTTAAACCCATCCTCAATGCACGATTCTTCATCCTAATAGAATCACTCAGTGATTTTATTTCTTTCAATAGTTTTTCTTGATTCACCATGTTTACACTGTGAAGTTCAACATGTAACTAGATGTAGCATCGGTAGTTCAACGCATAAATACAAATTTATCCAACCCTATACGATATCTACCATTTTTAATATCTTCTTCCTTCATAATAACGAGAAAGCTATATTTCTCATTCCATGCTTTGCCACACATCTCTTTAAATTTTTCAAATGGCATATCCGCATTTACATGATCATTATATATATGCTTTAAATTTGTTTCATCTTGCTTGAAGATGATCAACATATTTGCATTGTCTCTTATAAGTTGTTTTGGAATTTTACTGTATGTTTGACCAATATAAATGCTATCAATATTATGATGTCTTCCCATAGCAAAATAATTCCTTATTGTGTCATGATTTTCACAAGAAACATCGTCAAATATAAAAATAGAAAATGGTTTTGCTTCATTTGGTTGCATAATTGTTTCACTGGCATTAAACTTGTAAAAATTCACTTCAGGTACACTTGCAAGTACTTTATCCAATAATTGATATTTTGGTTGTTGCAATGATTTTGAAAAAATGTATATATTATTAAAACGCAATCCTTTAGGATTAGTTATAAGGTTAAAAACAACATTAGTTTTTCCACAATTTGAAGGACCAGTTATTAGACATCTTATCGTATTTGGTAGTAATTCACCATGTTTTCCATGATTTAACTTATCATTGTCAACTGTCAATTCATCAATGTTATTGATATTCCCCTCAGGGGCAGTGGGCTTTCCACTGTACGGGTGTTTCTTGGCGACCCCGAGGTACCTGAGCCAAGCTGTGAGACCCTCCTCACAGTTCTTCCCGAGCTAAGGCCTTTCTTCTCATCTTTCAGGTCTTAGCTCACCGTCTTTATTCTTTCCTGAGCTAACCTTGCTCACCTTCTTGTTTTCGACCCCGAATCAAGGGTGTCTTTCCACCTTCTTTCGACCGGCGCATGCTGGGGGGTCCTGGGAGTGTCCCTGTTGTGTTGCAGGGACTGATGTGTGCCTCGCACTGCCGATGGTCTCCTCCAGTGTGTCGTCAGAAGCCAGCCGCTTCGGACCTTAGTCAGGGAGTGCGGCATGGATGCAGGGATCGGACTCTGCATTGCCACGGTGCGACCCCCAGCACGTCCGGCACATTTTGTGTATCGGTGCTGGGCAAACGGAGGTTCGGGCCCCGGAGTCCCGGGGTAGGGGTGTCTTATCTCCTACGGGGGGTAGACCTCCGAGGGTGTACCCGCTCCCGGCCGATGAAGGGCCGCCTCTTGCCGCACGATGCGCTGGTTACAAAACAGTATGGATTGTCAACTGCAAAACACGAATCTTGGAAAGGAGAACGAACAGGCTGCTTTTAGGCGCAGCTCACTTGTGCAGAGGTCTCCGACCTCAAAGACTGGGACGCCGACGGTTGGAATTAAAACCTCCCCTCCGCCGGCCCCGTTCAAGGCTGCTGGTGTCGCTGGATCATCGGCCGTAACAGGAAAGGAGAAAGATGAGGTTGATCTGGGTATGGGTGTGACCGAGCCGGTAACACCTCTAGCCAGGATGCAAGGAATCCCTCCCAGGAAGAGCCCTCTTCGTGCGGCATTCGAGCTGCAAATGCTTCGGCAGCAGCAGGACGACGCCCACGAGGAGGAAGACTCATGTCTGAAGAAGATGAAAGTTCTTTTGAAGGAGATGGCCAAGGTCCTCCTAATTCAAAAGAACATAAACAAGGCGATAAAAGAGGGGATCCCGAAACTCGAAGATGCTCTAGAAGAAATCGAGGAATGCCGGAAAATCAGGCTAAAGGCAGTGAAGCAGGAGCGCGATGTCACGAACCGAGTCATCTCTGCTTCACCTCAAGCTCATCTGGCTGAGTCCCAGACTCAAGCCAGAAAGCGAAAGAAGAGGCAGAGCGGTTCTTCGCCGGGAAGCCCTGAGCTTATTGAGGTGGACTCAGTGCCGAGACCGGTTTTTGTCACTGCGGCATCGCAGACATCTCCTGTCCAGGCTACTGAATCCGCCCCGGGCGCTGCCGTGATTCCAGCGGCTACTCCTGCAGAGGTTCCTGCTCCGGCGGCTAATCCTGCCTTGGCAGCAAACTCTGCCTCAACACCTTTGGGGGGCTGGAAGACGCGCCTGTCTAAGAAAGAAAGGAGGAGGCAGAAGCAAGCGGAGGCAGCTTCGAAAAGTGCGTCGAGGGTGGAGCGGACGCAAGTCTCAAACCCGGTTGGGGAGGCCTCTGGCAAGTCTGTCAGAAAGCCTAAACAACCCAGGCCTAAGAAGCCCAGGACGGAGGCAATCTTGATCAAGCCCTTAGGGGGGCGATCTTTTGCCGATGTTCTGGGTCAGATTAGATCGCAGGCCAAACCGGAAGAGACCGACACCGTTATCAAGTCTATTCGGCGAACCCAGAACGGGGATGTCCTCCTCGAACTGGGGAAGTCGAGTGACAAGATCGGTTTTGCCGCTTCCCTCAAGACTGCACTTGGGGACAAAGGCTCCATCAAGGCCCTAGAACCGAAGTGTTCGGTCGAGATTCGGGACCTTGATGTCCTCTCCACCGAAGATGAGGTGACCCGTGCGATCCAGGTGGCACTCCCGGAGATACCGGCCGATGGAGTGAGGGTATGGCTGACAAAGCCTAACCGAAGTCAACTCCGGATGGCTGTTGCTGAGATGAGCGAAAAGCACGCCAATAAGCTGCTTAGCCTTCAGCACCTCAGAGTTGGTTGGGTTAGTTGCAGGCTCAAACGGAGGGTGGTAGTTTCGAGATGCTTCCGCTGTCTCGGTTTCGGCCACTCCTCCCGAAACTGTAAAGGGCCCGACAGGAGTGCCAACTGCTTCCAGTGTGGAAGCCAAGGCCACAAACGTAAGGAATGTTCCTCGAGCCCCTCCTGCTTCCTCTGCAAGGATTCAGGCTCCAGTGCCCTCGGTCACTTACCCGGGTCTGGTCAGTGCGGTGCCTTCAGAGCCGCACTTGAACAGGCAAAAGGCAGCGGCCGGTAATTCGCATCCTCCAGGCCAACCTTCATAGATCCTGGGGAGCTGATAACCTTCTAGATCAGCTCGCCCGAGAACTTGGTGCTGACGCGCTCCTTATCAGTGAACAGTATCGGGACAGAGACCCAAACATTTGGATCTCGGACAGCCTCGGTACTGCTGCATTTTGGGCACGTAATACACGAGATGTTTTGGTGCGGAGTCACGGGCGCGGCCGAGGATTCGTCTGGGTTCGGTGTAGGGACGTGACTATCTTCAGTTGCTACCTCACACCCAACGAGGCCGTCCAGGACTTCCGCGACAAGATAGATAGCCTAGAGGAGTGCGTTCTTGGCACCACCGGGCATGTCGTCGTTGGTGGCGATTTCAACGCCAGGGCCGTCGAGTGGGGAATGCCCTCTACCAGCTCCCGGGGGAAATACATCCTGGATTTCATCGCCAGGGCCGGTCTTGTCGTCCTCAACCAGGGCGACACACCTACTTTTCGGCGCCCCGGGCAGAGAGGCACGATCCCCGACGTCACCTTTGCGTCTGAGTCGCTCCTTCCGAGGATCTCAGGCTGGAGGGTTGTGGAGGACTACACGGGTAGCGACCACCAATACATCGTTTTTGACCTGCATGATCAGGCAAATCGTCGAGTTTCCGCATTTCGGGAAGGGCCACGCCGGTGGAACACCAACAAACTGGACGTGGTCAAGTTCACCGAAGTCATCTCTCGGGGAGCACAGGGGAATCCTGGTGAGGCTGGGGCCGAGGCACTAGTAACATCCACGATGGAACTGATCGTCTCGGCCTGCGACCAGTCTATGCCGCGAAGGAAACCCCGACGCGACAAACAACCCGTTTACTGGTGGACTGAAGAGATTGCGGAACTCAGAAGAACATGTTTAAGAACTAGACGAGCCGCCACAAGAGCGAGAATTCCCGCAGACAGAGTTCGTAAGTCGGAGGCCTATAAAGCTGCGAGAAAATCTCTCCGCCAGGCGATAAACAGGAGCAAGGCGAATAGCTGGAGGAGACTTCGTGACGACGTTGACTCCGACCCGTGGGGCCTGGGTTACAAACTTGTAACACAGAAACTCGGCGCCCGCTCTCCACCTTCCATCATGGAGGGCGCCACCATGGGGAGGATCGTCGCTGCGTTGTTTCCTGAACATCCACAGCGACCGCTGGTTGACTTCGGACGGGTAGAGGACGTTCCACTCTTCACTTTCGAGGAGCTGGAAACCTCCGTTCTCTCCCTGAAGAGCAACAAGGCTCCTGGCCCGGACGGGATTCCCAGTGAGGCTTTAAAGAAAGTATTTTCAATTAACGCTGACTTGTTGTTGAGAATGTACAATGCCTGTTTGGTAGAAGGGGTGTTTCCGGCTCCCTGGAAAACAGCCAGGCTTGTACTGATCAGCAAGGGCAAAGGTGATCCCGAACTGCCGTCGTCCCACAGGCCTCTCTGCATGTTGGACACGGCTGGGAAGCTGTTCGAGAAGCTGATCCGTTCCCGCCTGACTTCTGCCGTGGAAGCTGCCGGGGACTTATGCCCCCGTCAGTACGGCTTCAGAAAGGGACGGTCAACGATCGACGCTGTCACCGAAGTTCAGAGAGCTGTGGAGAGAGCCGAGAGCCACAACCATTTCTCCCGCCGAGTAGTGCTTCTTGTTACGCTTGATGTCAAGAATGCCTTCAACTCGGCGAGGTGGGTCGATATGTTGGATGCGCTTCGCAACACCTTTCGTATTCCTGCATATCTGTTGCGGCTCATCGAGGATTATCTACGCTCTCGAAGCCTGATCTATGACACAAGGGACGGAACGCGGACGATGGAAGTCACTTCTGGTGCCGCACAAGGTTCAATACTCGGCCCGGATCTCTGGAACGTTGCCTATGACAGCCTCCTGAGGTCCGAGATGCCTGAGGAAACCACTTTGGTTGGGTACGCCGATGACGTCGCAGCTCTCATTGCTGCACGCAACGTTGAGCTGGCCCAACTAAAGTTGAACCGAGTTATGCGGGTTGTCAACAACTGGATGTCCGATCACGGTCTCTCGCTTGCTCTTAGTAAGACGGAGATCGTGATTCTCACGAAGAAGAGGATCGACACCGTCGTCCCGTTTAGAGTGGGAAGGGAGGTGGTCACATCAACTCGTGCCGCCAAATACCTTGGGGTTATGGTGGACACCAAGTTAAGCTGGAGGGATCAGATCTTCCGTACGGCGGACAAGGCCGCTAAGGTAGTTACTCACCTTAGTAGGCTGATGGCCAATGTCGGGGGTCCCCGATCCAGCAGAAGACGTCTGTTGATGTCCGCGGTCCAGTCCGTGCTCCTTTACGGGGCAGAGGTGTGGGCAGGCGCTCTAGATAAGGAGTGCTACAGGCTGCGACTCGCCCGGGTTCAGCGTCAAGCCGCGCTCAGGGTGTGTTCCGCCTACCGGACAGTGTCCGAGCCTGCCGTCCTGGTGGTCGCCGGAGTCATCCCTGTCAAGCTCTTGGCAGGGGAGAGGAAAGCGATTTATCAGAGACAAGGCGAGATCGGCAAGGACACGGCAAGAACAGAGGAGCGCTCCCGAACCTTCCAGCAGTGGCAACACAGCTGGGAGCACGACACCCGAGGACGATGGACTGCGCGTCTTATCAAGCAGGTCCAACCATGGGTGGAACGGCGGCATGGGGAGGTGGACTACTACCTGACCCAATTTTTGACAGGTCACGGCTATTTTCGGTCGTACCTGAACCGGATGGGAAAGACCGGTTCACCGGACTGCATTTATTGCCCGGGTGTTCCCGACGATGCGGAACACACATTCTTCCGATGTCCCCGTTGGGAAGGGCCCCGCCTGGAGGCCACACAAATATTTGGTGCATTTTCGGTGGACTCGGTCTGCCAAAAGATTTTGGAGGATGAGGGCAACTGGGATTGTTTGTCACAGTTCGTCCGGGGCATCCTCCTGGAAAAGAAAACCGATCTGGACCGCGAAGTGGCCCAGATCCCTTGATAGAGCGGCTGGATAAGGAGCGAGCCCGACGGGCGTAAGCCAAATTTAGGCCTAGCCTGACGTAATGTGATAAACAATTCCAGGTTAGATTCCTAAAGAGTAGAGGAGGTTTTTTAGTGGGTAAACCCGTTTTTTAGGGGAGCCCCACACTACAGGCTGGCCACCTGTGTGCGTAATGCATTTTTCCGCCTCTCCCTCAAAAAAAAAAAAAAAAAAAAAAAAAAAAAAAAAAAAAAAAAAAAAAAAAAAAAAAAAAAAAAAAAAAAATGTTATTGATATTAAATCGATCTTTTTGTTGTACAATCTCCATCTTGTATAAAGGTTAAACACACAATGAGCTATTAAACAACTATACTAAGTCTTTTGAAGGAATCCAAGAGTCTTCACTTTTATCAAACCCTAACCACCGGACTTTAACCATATCCTTTTTCCTTTGTAAAATCTTCTCGACAAGATATACATCACCAACTGTTGATTTCAACAATTCGTGTCCGTAGAATCCACCTTGAAGTAATTCACCCTTGTTATCCTTTAATAAATAGGTTTCAGGTATAGTTGGTTGCACTTTATAAATTGTAAATACTTCATTAGTCCAATTTGGTAGATATCTTTTACTAAATACACCTTTGTATTTGCTTATACGAACTTTATCGTTGACCTTGAACTTCTTTGGTTGCAATTTTTCCAATTTCGGTGTTGTATTATTTTTAATGCGTTGTAATACAATTTTGGCATTAGCACTATTTACATGGATAGGTTTCATTCCAATGGTACGATGATATTTGTTGTTATACTCTTTTATAAGTTGTGGTAATATGTCATACCACACGTATGATCCTCGTTTTGAAAATTGTTTATACATCGCACCTTTTAATGTTCTATTGAATCTTTCAATTATTGAAGCTTTAACTTCAGAATTTGTAGAATAATGATTTATTTGATATTTCTTCATCAAAGCTCCAAAGTCTTTATTAAAATATTCTTTTCCATCATCGGTCTGTAGATGTTTAATTTTAAATTTATTTCTTTGTATTGTGGTTTCCATAGCTTTTGTAACACTTTTACCAGTCTTATCCTTCAATGGTAAAGCATCAGCTATTTTAGTAAAACAGTCTATAATTGTTAAAATATATTTAAATCCTTTATTTATTTTACTGTGCGGTATCATTTCAATGAGATCAGCTTGATAAAGATCATTCATTCCTTTAATGATTGTACTTCTTCTTGGAAATCTTCTTCTTGCTGGTTTATGTAGTTCATTTACAATCTTGTCCTTCACACTTTCCATCTTCAGATGTTTCTTGTACACCGCTTGTAAAAATACTGACCCATAGAATAGTTAATTCTCATTTATATAGTTTGAATATAGGTCAAGGCCATTTCCTATTAGTGTAAAAAAGAGGGAACATGGCATTGGGCTTGCCATGTCCCCTCTTCTTTACGGAAAGGAAAAAGGAAGAAGGTAGAGGACGAAGAATAGGTTTACTGGTCGATAGGGTTCAGGGAGTAGTGGCCGAATGGTAAAGTATTAATTTTATCTTCTAAAATATGGCGCTTGTCATCTTTGTAGCTTAATGCCCACTTTGTTTGTTTGACACTAAAAAGTTGATGATTATAACTTCTAATAGTGTTGAACGTTGCAGTTGTTTCAACATTTTCAAACAAACATCTTTTATAATGTTCAAACTGTACGTTCTTCTTCAGGAAAGAAGTTTTTATTCCTTTGGCCTTCTTCGTGACTTGATGTTCGTTCCTCTCGTTTATGTACAGTTGAAATGAATACAGTTTGGACATTAATGCTACAATTTCCATCATCGGCACACCATTTGTTTCATCTTTAAATTTTCCCAATACTTTCTTATTTCTGTCATAGTCGTAATTTGGATGATCCTTAGGATAATCGGAAAAGTCGAAATCATCTTTATATATAAAGGTGCGTAGATCTTCATACATGTCATTTGTTTTAATCCAGTAAATTAGTGCATCCGTGTCCATATATGCAATACCAATGTTCTCTCTTCCATAATAGTTAACCATCTTCTTATAATGAAACTCGTACATATGTGTTTTTGAAATATCCAAGATTGACATTCCAAGATACAAAGGACGATCCATTGTAACTGACTTCTTGTTCATGGAAATAACAACTAGATTTTCATTAATAATTATAGATGAACCAAAGTTTGGTTGTTGCACCAATTTCTGTAATTTTACTGGATCAGTTACCAATTTGATATCCTTATGTTTCCTTTTGTTTTCCAAAGTCTTGCCAAATATTGCGTTATTCATTAATTTGAAAAAATCTTTTTGAAAACTTGATGTAGCAGTGGCTCTTCTTCTTGTGTTGTTGTCGATGTAAGGTTTTAACCAACAAGATTGAGAAAATTGTAGTACTCGATTAATTTTTGTAATTCTCAATCCTAAGTCTAAAGCTTGTTGTATCATCCAGTAGTGTCCAACATATCGAGACTTGTCGGTTAAAGTCATCATTAATTTTGGCCATCTTCCAGTAGGGGAAATTTCAGTCTTAGGAAGAAGTGGTAAATCATAATGTTGATCATGAAGATGTTCAGGATATTCAAAATTAACATCAAAAATGTAACCAGTTTCACCATGCTTCGGTATATCCATTATGTTTCCAATCGATTCTGGATCTATCCATTTAAAATTATCATATGGAAGGGGATTCGACATTGCCCATCCGTATAAGTTATTTGCATCAAAATAACCCAGGAATGTTGTTGGTTTTGATGCATCATAATCGGGCAGATACTTGTTGTTCGCCTTGAAATATCGTGTAACGCTTTGCGTCAATCCCCCTCGAACTCCTGACTCTAACATCATAACCATATCTATATCAGTAAGAAGTTGTATTTTACAATTTGTTTCTTTCAACATAGCTTGCCATGCTAATCCAGGTGAAGTGTACGAATGAAGAGGGTCCAATCCATATGCTGCAAAACATGTATTTCTAAATTCTTCCATTATATCACATAGTAAAGTTACATCCAATTTAACATAAAAATCTGAATATTCTCCCAATGTTCTAAATCCTAAATCGTTCCATACTTTACATGCATGATCATAGTCCTCTTGAGATATGTCCATGTCATAAAGTTTACTTTTGAATTCTTCTTTAGCCGGAAGTGATGTTTCATTAAATCTTTCTAAACTGTCTATGTAATCATATGGAAACACACCTTTCCGAAGTACCAAATCCAGTTTGTCGTTATTTACAATCTTCTTTGTTTCGATTAAATCTTGTTTCCTTAAATTTTCTGAAAGTTTGGACAAACTCGACGGCATAAATCTGTAGGAGTCTAAGAATCTTAGTTTCATGTTTCCAACTTCTTTGGAAAAACTTATGAACTTCTCTGAAGTTTCAGCTAACACATCGATTTTACCATCGTCTCTTCCTAGTTCAGGTATTATAAAATGAGCATCGTACCCACTGAGGTTATGCAGAACCACAGGAATAAATAGTGGTAAACGATAGCTTAAGTTGCATTTATTACAAGCAGCACCCCTGTAATAACCTGTGAGGTGATCGTGATCTTTAACTTTATAATTCTCAATAGTAAAATCATTTTTGCATAAGAAACATCGAGTTGCATTTTCATGTTGAATTTCTTCTTCTTCCTCCATCGGTTTCATTGGTACAATATTTGTATATAATCTTTGTGCATTTCCAGCTATTGAATATAAGTGATCAAGAAATATTTTTTCTACATTTTCACCACGATATACTAGAGGTTCTGAAGTTAATCCATATCTGTTTAAATGTTCTTCTGATAATGTTGATTTAACCATTAAACAAAAACTGTTTGGTTTGTGCATTTGATACTTGACACTTTTTCTAGCTTCACAATTTTCATCTTCAACAGGAACAAGTGTTGATTCAAAGTCCGCATACACAACTAGAGGAATACGGTACTGATGATGAACCTTTTCAAATGTAACAAATGCTCTGCTTTCCGAAGGTAAAATAATCTTTGCTTCATAATTATTGTTACATAATCTTTTGTGCTCTTGTAACCATTCTCTTGAGTGTAGCCCATCTCGTTTAAAATTGAAACATCTCTTGCAAATTAACTTTCTGTGTCGATCTTTAGAAAGCTGCTTATTAACAAGACGATCAAATTGCTTTATGTACACATAGTGAGACACATCTCCTCGCGTTAGTAGTAGTAAATCCGTATGATCTGGTAGCTCTTCTTTTGCAATACGTAAAGGATACACTTTGTTTGAACTATCTAATGCAAAAACATTGATAGACGTACCAGGATTTTTCTTCTCAAATTTTGATATATCTTTCAGTGATACAGGATAAGTGATTCCTTGAAAATTGTATCTAAATCTTTGATTTTCATATTCTTGGTTAGGTCTATTCACATGAAGTGGTGGTACAAATTTAGCTGTCATTGCATAACGAAAACATTCATTGTCTTCATTTTTAACATTAACACAAGCTTTTGTATTTTCAATTCTTTTTGGTAAAGGAATGTAACTAGATCCCATTAGTCCATATCCATGTTTATGAACTCTTATATCTAATACTTCAATACTTGTAAGACTCCATCCGGATCCTCTTCCTTCGTGTTCCTGAATTTTTGTTAATATTTCTTCTATACAATTTTCTATTATTGAATCAATGTTTGAACTTTCCATAATGGTTCGGTTTTTTGTTATGAATCCTCTTGGTGATAATTCTTCTTGTACATTTATAAACATAGCTTCTAGTAGTAAACCAAATTTAAGAAAGTTTAATCTTTTCAATTCTTCTTTTAAAATTTTACTTACGATTGGTTTTGCTTCTCTAATAAATTCTTCTAGCTTCAAGTTTTCATTTTGAATCTTATGATGCATTACTACTTTACCGGGTAATGCAAATACTTGTAGATTCGGTAAAGTAGTTGAAGATGTTGCTGTTATTTCATCTTGTTCTTCTTGTTGTTCTTGTTCTTCTTGTTGTTCTTGTTCTTCTTGTTGTTCTTGTTCTTGTTGTTCTTGTTTTTCTTCTGGGTTGTTGTGAATTAGTTCTTTATGACAGTCTAATAGAATTTCATCGTGAAACGATTCCGAACATTTATCGCAACGATACATGTTGAGATGTTTACTCTTCGAAATTTTGCCAAGAAATGAAATAGGCTCTCGCGTTCCTCCTTTTATAACGGTCCCCCCACCACTATTTCATCTTCTTCACTATACAAGGAAATCAAACTTTTTAAATAAAAATATTAACCTTCAACAAACTAATTGTTCATTCGTGTTCTTTATTCCCATTGGAGTTTTAGTATATACTTCTTTATATTCAAGCTTTAACTAACTTTCCCCCACCCAACTAATTTTAGTTACTTTTAAAACCAAACACCTGCCCTCCAAACATCTATTAGGACAGATGTTATGGGACAGATGTTGAAAGAACAAATGTTAGGGTGGAAATGGCTAGAGCACAGGCACTTGGTTAAACTAAATTTGCACATAAATTAACTAGAGTTGAACTAAAAATTCGCATAAATTAAAAGTTAGTTCAAAACTAAAATTCGACAGTGTTAAGAAACTCTAACATTTGAACAAGAATAAACATTAGTTCAAAACTGAAATTCAACAGTGTTAACCAAATTCTAACAGTCGAACAAATAGGTCAAGGTAATCCAATTTTAACGCGAGAACGAGGAATAGAGCACTAAGTGGCATGTTAGTCCATTACCACAAAGTGATCTATTCCTCGCTCTCTATTCTACATCTACTTTTTTCAGTTTACTTATTTATATTAAAATGTTCAAATTTTACTATGTAGAATGTCCATTCTTTCTCTTCAACTCTTCGATTGTTTTTAGCAATTGTAACAAATATTCGTTAGTTTTCACCAAAGTCTTTAGTTTGCTACATCCAATTTCAATGGAAGGTATTATAAGTTGTAATTTTATAAGTTCAATCTTTTCTTTCTTGCGAATTTCTTTCTTTATTATATTATTCCTTATTTTTGCTGAAGATTTAAACTCCATGTTGTTTCTGCTAAAGCCACAATAATAATAAAAGTCTCTTGAAACAACCTGCATTTATACACATTCCCCCACCACTTTATAATCCCCACTCCTTTCCCCCTCTTCTTTATATGTGGAAGGAAGTATTATAATTAGATTCCTAATATTTCTTTTCCTTCTTCACTACGTGGGGGAAGGGTAATTTGTTATTACACTAGTTGTGCAAGAAAATAGCCGCCAGTGTCCACACCTTGTTCGTAGCACTCCATCATAGATTGTGCCCACTGCAACATGCGGTCTCTGTCATTTGGTGTGACAAGGAAAGAATGACTATCACCATACAATATAAAAGAGTCAATTCGTACATAACATCCTGAGTCCAACCATTTATTAGCTTCAGCCATAAACTTTTCTATTGTATCAAATGGAAATTGTGGATCAATTGCTATGACTTTACGTTCTTCACTAAGTTCAACAGTATAATCATCATCGTCCTCATCATCTTCACTTTCACTGTCGTTACTTAAAGTGTCTTCAGATTGTTCAAAAACATCAGAAATTTCAGAAAAATTAAAATTTTCATTCAGATGAGGAGGCATTTTGAAGCAAGAAATATTATAAACAGCAGAGACGAAACGACAAGAGCGGCATGTAGAAGAAAAATGAAGGGGTGACCAACGCTCGCTCCGCTTTTATAATAGTATGCAAATGAGGGGTAGGTGCTGACCATGACCAGTCATCGACCCAAAGGAGTGGGGGAAGTACTTTTCTTACTACTTGGATGGAAGTAGGTTAGTAGGTCACGAGACTTAGAGTGTTAAAAAATAATGGGGGAGAAACACGACGCTATAACGCGTTGTGTTTCTCCCCCAGTATTTTTTTAAGCAATAATTTGGAAAAAGCTATGTGAATTTACTTGCTACGCCCCCACCTTGTAATACCATCCAGTTTGTGTCTGAGGAGATAGTCTTTAGAGTCTAACTCATAAACGGATTTCTCTTTGCGCAAGGATTCAATCACTTTAATATTATATCTTACGCCGTTACAAGTTGCCAAAATGTGTTCGTTGTCAATAACACTTTCAAAAAAATAGACACAACCTCTCTTAAGCCTATTTCCTTTCACACCAATAATTTTGGATTGGTATTCAACAGTGGGGGTTTCTGTCACTTGTAGTTCAGAAATGTGTTTTACGACATGTACACGGCAAAAACTTTCGTTTTTTACACATTTCCTCCCACAAGGTGATCCTTTCTTAATTCCCCTAGTAAGCATTTCAGGGCAAGTAGTGGGACGGCTAAATGCCCTACGACGCTGTTCTTGTAATAATTGAAATTGCTCTGAAGGAGCGGGTTTAGGAGTAGGTTTAGGAGTAAGTTTAGGAGCTGGTTTAGAAGCTGGTTTAGGAGCTGATTTAGGAGATGATTTAGTAGCAGGTTGAGAGGATTCAGTTTTGTGATAGGTATGATCTTCAGGTGTACTAAGTGGTGGGGTAGGAGACAATGGTGATAGTGGGATAATGGGTGTGCTTAGACGATGAACAATGGTTTCAACGGAAGGGGTATTAGGATGGTGGTGAACTGGCTTCTGCGGTGGCGGCATAGTAGTTGATGGTGGTGCGGAGTCCTTTGAAGGCGAAGGCGGTGAAAAAATACTACGAAGTCTAGAAGTGTTAGTTGGCGGAAGAATAGCTCCAGAAGTTGAAGGTTGAGATGCAAGTCGATTCTTGTAGCAATCAGGAAGGTTTTTGAGGCGAAGAGTTTTCTTAGGTGCAGGAACAGCCGTAGTAGAAATAGAAGTCGAAGTAGAAGTTAAAGTAGAAGTTGTAGTTAGCAGAGATAACATGGTTGTGGCTCCAAGTTCGCAGCGTAACGTCTGGAATCAGAATGAAATGTTAGCCGCAGTCGGTACGTCTTTTATAACAATATGCAAATGAGAGGGGTAGCAGCTGGCCGAGACTGATTATTGACCTGGGAGGTGGGGGAAAAGGGGAATGAGAAGGTATTTATTTAAAATAATTTGCATAACTTTTGACTAAAATAAGATAACCAAATTTTTCTTTTACCAAAATGTTTGTCTTACATAGACCTTTTCAATGATGTATCGCTTGTCCAAATCCGTCAATCCGTTATCAAGTTATAGCCATTTTAATTTTTCAGGTCATGACCGGTCGTTCACCCGTAGTGGGGGAAGGAGTGGGGGTAGGAGTGGGGGAGGGAGGGGGGGGGGTCGACTCCATTTTTTCGGGGGGGGGAGGGGGGGGGGAGGGGGGGGGAATCGGCTCCATTTTTTCGGGGGGGGGGGGTCGACTCCATTTTTTCGGGGGGGGGGAGGGGGGGGGAGGGGGGGGAGGGGGGGGAGGGGGGGGGAATCGGCTCCATTTTTTCGGGGGGGGGGAGGGGGGGGGGGTCATTGACCCTTCCGAAAGTGGGTCAAGGTCATTCAAGATTTATAATGATCCAAGGTGATGGGAACAGTAATACTGTTCCCACCACCCTGTTTGCCTAGCGGTTCCCACTCCCAACCCACTAGTTACGTTCTGCAAGGGAGGTCCCTGGGCCGTCCGCATCAAAGCGTAACGTCCCGTCCGCATCAAAGCGTAACCATTAATTTCAGGGAAACTGGAACAGCAGGGAGGCCCTGGTCCGTCCGCATCAAAGCGTAACGTCCCGTCCGCATCAAAGCGTAACCATTAATTTCAGGGAAACTGGAACAGCTAATGCAGAAACGCAACTCTAACACCCACCCAAACTAATCCCACCCATCATATTCCTAAACAAAATGCAAAAAACCTAGTCCGCAATTTGCGGATGTCCCACCCCTTCTAAGTGAAGTTCAACTGAACTTCTGAATTTACAGTTAATCTACCCCCTAACATCTAGCTGAAAGGCAAAACAACAACATAAATTATTAATATCAACACTTAAAACTAACAACACATCATTATTAAAAACCAAATAATTCAACACAACCAAATACCATCATTATTCTTAAAATTAATACACCTTAATGCTAAACACCTCTTAAAATTAATACACCTTAATGCTAAACCCAACTTATAACTAACATCGCAATGCGCAAATTATTTCTTAAATTAAATACAACTTAAAACTAAACACACACACACACACACACACACACACACACACACACACACATATACCACATTGCATTAAAAAACGCAACATAGTAGAAGAAGTTCAAATATATATAGGCCTACTATATATTTGAAACCTCTTGCTGAGTCGCCAACAACCTTTCGCTATGAAAGTTTGTTGACGACTGACGCTAAGATCAGGCTCGTATTGCTCCTCGGATTCTCGAGTAGTGGGGGAAGTTGTTTCACTCCAGTACAGTGTTCAATCCAGTCCAGTTCGCAGCAGTGTAAAAGGAAGGCGAAGGAGTGGGGAGCAGCATATGCACAGCAACGCAAAACCAAGGTTTGAGGTTAGAATTATCCATGTGCAGTAGCGCTAAAGTGAGTAATACAGGACTAGGCGCATGCGCAATAGCATAGTCACTATTCCGATCCGGAGAACTCGTTGCATGCGCAGCAGGTTTGAGGTTAGAATTATCCATGGCAGCTGCCATATTTAGTCTGGTTTCACCACATAAAGTCAACAACCGGTAGTGACCGGCCATTGACCTGGAGGAGTGGGGGAAGGAGTGGGGGAAGGGGGGGGGGGCTCCATTTTTTCGGGGGGGGGGGCTCCATTTTTTCGGGGGGGGGGAGGGGGGGGGAGGGGGGGGGGTCATTGACCTTTCCGGTCGGTCATTGACCCCAAGGAGTAGGGATAGACACAGAACCCTACTTCTCTTACTACTCAGGTGAAAGTCGGTCAACCAGTCATTTGCTTGCCATCTGCCGCCATCTGGCTGGAGTTATTGCCTCTATAAAGGTGGGTAGTTTATCGCGCTACAAACATTCATTGCCTCGCATCCGCTCGGTCATCATCTCTCGTTAGTTTTATGTTATGACTACTTCACTTACTAGGTTTGAGGTTAGAATTATCCATGGAATAGCCTTCGTAAATTCTAACCTATAAAATTACTACTCTGGCTTTCTGTTTCAATTTCTTTTACACTTCATTTTATATCTCAGTCTTATTTTAACTTCTGAACTTAACACATCGGTTATGATGACTGCACAATGTTTAAAATTAAAGCTTTTGCGAACACAACACATATTACGAAGTACTTCTAAACCTTCAATTTCAAAGTGTAGAACTAATTTAAATAGAGTTAGGAAGAAGTACAGTTTTAACCCATTATACTCAAAGACTTCGCAGGTTAATGTTGATGATAATGTTATTTACAACATTTTGCATTCTATGTTACAATTCAACAACTTTGAACTTGTTACACCTATCGACTGTGTTCAACAAGTTTTTTTATTTTACCCCCACTATTCCTTATATAAGTGCTCTAACCACAATTCCTACTTCATCCTTCTCTATTCTGTTCAGCTGAGCTAATATTTGAGGTTAGACTTATCCATGGCGGCCGCCATGTCTGGTACAGTTTTACCACATAGAGTCGGCGACCGGTTATTAGTCTAAAGGAGTGGGGGAAGGGGTGGTGGGGGGAAGGTTGCCGTTTTATAAGCCCTCTCCCTAGGCGGCGCTTCTCATTCGATCGCCAACTTTCAAACAATAAACACCTCTCCCATGGCACGAATGAATTAATTATCCCACTATCACCAACTAGTTCAACTTTGAACTATTTCTGGTGGTAGTTGGGTAGGCTTTTTTAAAACTTACTCTGGATGACCTTGACATACTTTCCAGGCCCCCAGTTATAACTGTTGAATTTCAGTTTTGATCTTACTCTTAACTTTTGTTCAACTTTTAGAGTTTAGTTAACACAGTTGAATTTTACTTTTCAACTAACTCTTCATTCATGCCCAATTCTACTTCAAATTCAGTGCATATGCTCTCGCCATCTGCACCCTGCAGCTGCCCTGGCAGCTGACACCATCTGACCCCTGCAGCTGCCCTGGCAGCTGACGTCACTTCCGGTTTAGAAGTGGCTTTTTCCCACTACTTGTAACGTAGTTGTTATGTATTTTTATCTACTAATAGCATTTGTTAAAGGATTTAATCCACTTGAAAAAAGCCAAAGTGATATTTCTTATACTTTTTTGGATGGGTGTTGGTAGCGATATATTAACAAAATTTGGTAACCAAAATACTGTATTAAATGGTTTTATTGAAATAACGACATTAGATCCATAATGATCTTGGTGAAGAACCAAGATCGATTTGGTGATATTTTTAACAGGTATGTTAAAAATATGCATCTGTATTCATGCACATGACTTCGTAAGACTCGGAAACAGGCTTATAACAAACCAAAATAACTTTTTACCCTCCCATTTCAGTGTTTTGTGAGGTGATCTCGTTTCTATTTCAGATAGCAATTTAAAAAAAACATTCTGTTTTGACAGAACAACGAGTCTGAGAGTGGCAATGTCATTTCCCTTGTTGAATTCTCTTAGTGTTGTAATATTTTATAGTTTTCTTAGAATATTTACTTCTACATTCCTCTTCCATTTAGTAATGTTGAAAATGAGCTGATTAAATTAATATATAACTTTGATTGAGAGTATTATTAACTTGTTATTTATAAAACGTAACACAACTAAAAAGTTAAAACAAATAATTTTTTATGTACAAAAAAACAAGGATAGCAAACATTTTGTTAATAACTCAGAACATCCATAAAACTCCCTGTTTAAACTAACTTTAAAAGTACTGGCAGTTAAATGTTCAACTTCATGGTGGTTAAATGCATTCATAAACCGAGTTATTGTTAATGACGATATTCACCAGTAGGTTCATCATTATAAAGTTTCACGTAACGACAGTGCTAAACTGTAAGTCTACCTTTTCAACGGATAAATGTTTTCTTAAATGACGTTTTATTATTTTAGTTAAATTATTATTTCTAACCATAAAATGTTTACAATAAAAATCAACAATATTGATAATAAATTAACTTAAATATTTCTTTGAATTCTAATTTTCTTTAGCTTGACTAATTTCATAAGTGGTTTTATTATTTATTTATTTATTTTAATATGTGAAAGAAATTTTACTATCTTAAACTAAAATAAATTGCAAGTGAACGAAAATTTTAAGGTGTACGTACTGAAAAAAATGTATTCAAATGATTCAAATGATTTTATTTTTCCATTAAACTACAAAAGCAGTAGGCTACGTCACACAAATAAATAAATAAAATCCTCTTGACTAACAAAACTAGTCCAATAAAACAAGCAAATGCAATCCATGCAGCAGTCCATGCAAAGGCACACATCATTAAAAAAACCAAAATGAAAAAAAGGAAAAGAAAATTTAAAAGCAGATGGCATTTTACCTTTATGACATTGCCACATCTAAATGAATTCTTTTATTGATGAATGATCTGCTTCATAGAACTCAGATGTTTTGTAAAAAGGGTTTTCCAAAAGCCAAGACTTCAATGTGTTAGCAAGTTTGCGCACTGCCACCCGCCTTACTTCTACTGGTATACAATTGAACATTCTTATGCCGTTACACTTCATATACGTTCTTCATATTTTATTCTTCATTACGTACACTTTGCTCCTCGATTGGTACAATTTTGGCCAATAGCAATGAAAAAGGAACTCATGTGACTATGATGCCATTTTTCCCTTTTATTACTAGCCCACAATGTGGATTGTGTCATTCTCTCTTTGGGCCTGATGATGATCGATGTGTACTGTCGAAATCGATTGCCAGTTTCCATATTCTCATATATTTACCTTCCGTATTCTTTACAGTATAGTTTCCAGAAGTTCTAACTTATACTGATAATATTTTAGTAATATATTTACTATATTTAGCTGGAAGTTCAGCTGCCTCCCCCATCCTGGACTTCTTCAACGAGACGCCTGAGTCGTTCAAGCGAAAAATGGCTTTGTTGATAAAGTAGTTTTGCACTACCTTCACATTAATGTCTTGGATGCTATATTTATTTTTCGTTGAGCATGTTTGTATAAATATTTATTAGCATGGTTAACTGCACGATGCGCACGCATGTGTTTTCATTATTATCTTCACTATAATTTACCTGTTAAGTTTATACATTTTATTTATTGTTGCACTTTTAGTTTTATTGATTTTTTTTTTGTTTTAGTCACTAGCTCGTTGTAATTAATTATTTGTATTTATTTCCGCGTTTCTTTTCAGTTACCAATGTCGTATAACCTCACCTGTTAAGTTGTCAGTTGCATGTCAGTTCCTATTAGCATAAGCTACAATTTGTTTGTTGCCATACCTCTTTTACTGCTAGATACTATCTCTGTTTGGTTTCTTACTTATTATTATTCATAGCCATTTACGTTATCATATGTTAACTATTGTCAATTTTGAGAATTGTAGAGATTTATCCTTACTCTGTAAAAATGGTGTAATCCGTTGGTGAACAAATAAAAAAAAGAAAAAAAGAAAGAATGCAACGGATAGGGGCTCCCATTTCATGGATAATAGACTTTAAATGGTGTCATCATACCCACTTAAGTGTCATGTTTTTCCATTAGTTTAATATTAAATATTCAAAATCAAATTCAATTCGCTATAAGAACATATCACTCCTGTCAGATTTTGTAATTTTTAACTCAGGAACTTAAAGTAGATTTTCTCTCACTGTCAATATTTAGCGCTCCTAATCAGAACAAGTGTTTTCGTGTAAACAAAGTAGCCATTTTAATAACCAAATTAATTAATTAATAATTATATTTTACCTTTCATGGAGAATCTTTAACGTCAGTCATTCTGCTTTTTTCTTGATTTGTGGGACAAACGTCTCTCTTATGACTCTGCAATCTATGAAATGCACTATGTTTCTGAGCTGAGCGAATGAGGTAAAAAGAAACAAGCCTTCTGGAATTGCCATTTAAGCGTTTGTGTTTAGTATTATTACTACACAGAATGGTTTACGTTTACCAGGCAAATGCTTGGCCCCCAGTTACTTAATAGTTTATCTTCTAATTTCCGTTAGAAATATGTTTCTATTCATAATAAGGTAGATTATTGTTATTTGATATGAACATATAATAATTCTCTTGTCTGCAAAGGCTTCAATTTTTTTTATACAAGTAGAAAATACAAATTATAGCAATTACTGACTCAAAATCTATAAAATGTTATATGAGCTTTCCTATTAGGGAGTATTGCATCCTTGTTGTTGGGTGTAAATAAATCAAAGTCGCCTCACTTCAGACCTCCAACTAATTACGTTTACACCAAATATTTGTTCTTGATTTAATTAAAGCTATTCTCGGATATGCCGTGAAACGTTTTTCAAAAGAACTAGGTCTACACATTATTTAAAAACACGCAATGTATTTGGTTAACATGTAAGGCTGGCTATTGAGTTTCAAATTTGTGAATCAAAAACATAAAAATGTGTCTATTTTTATTTTAGTGAAAGTGAAGGTCAAGTTTAAATTAAAATGTTGTAGAAGTAAATCTATCTAATTAAATAAATATAAATATAGTATATAAAAATATATATTTATTTATATTTATATAGTTTCATTTATTATTTTAGAATATTCGTAGTTTTAAAAAGCTATTTGTCTGAAATTACAATTGCTCTCATGGCTATGGGTATGTGATACATTTATTGGTTCCAATGCTGATTATTAGCCTTATGTAGGCTAAATGCTATTTTTATTATTTCCGTATTTGTTGTTGTATGAGTACTAAGAAACATTTAATTCTAACAGGATATTTTACTATTTTCGTGAGCCTATAGGCATTATTAGGTATAGCTGCACTCGTCGAATCTCTATTACTTTATTTTCACAGCATCGTAGAAGTAAAAATTATATTAAAACTGATTTAAAGATTATTAAGTCCCGTTTTCTTTACATTCAACTATAAGTTTTTACACACAAATCCTAAAATAAATAAATTTATGTTGTAAGTTAAAGGAATCAACACTACTATCCTGATGTTTCGTCCGTAGACAATATTGTAATATTGTAATCAATAAAGGTAAATTGGAACGGCAAATATACTAATGATTATAAAATCTAAAATTATTATATGAACCAAAAGTTCTGTTCCTGATTTTTTACACTATACCAAATAATGTTCCAAAACTATCTAATTACTTTTATATGGTTCTTTTATTGAAAACTATATGTTTTGAGGATTTATTAAAACTAATAAATATAAATACAATAAATACATTTTTCCTATTAATGACTATATACATTTATTTTCATTAAATAAGATTCTTCGATACCGAAATTTTTCAAGCTCTTTTACGCCGGGAGAGGGTCACTGTTATGGATGATATAATAAAAATGTAACGTATCTCATCAATCATACAACAACAATAATACAAAGACAACATAAGCAAGATCTTCAAATGAAATGCTTAATTTACGGTTAAAAAGAACTCACTTGTCCTTTATGTACATAACATGGGGCTTCTCCACCTCAGTCGGTCTCAAACACGACTATCCTTGATACAAACACGTACATTAACAGATATTTTTTTATATATTGTGATATTTTTTATAGATTTTCGATCTTTTCATCTTTTTTAAGCTAAATATGCAGGAGTTTAATCACTTACTGCATTTCCATTTGCAAATCATCTACTCTATTTATCAGAGTTAGTTTTTAGCAGTTTATCACCATTTATCTGAGTGTATCACTATTCATCACTCGCTCACATCGTGCCCAGATTCAACCTGATGTATTCATTGCATTAAATAGAGAGTTGCATCAATAATGTTATTTGTTTATTACTTTATTTGCTAGAAAGAAGAATTTTATTTAATTACATTTCTGTACAAATCACTCAAAACTATTTTTCTCGTAGGTATGCAAAAAATAAAATAAAAACGACTAATTTCGTACATCAAAACTACACTATTTTCTAAATCAACACAACTTTAATCAACATTACATAATTTAAAGCAGTGTATATGAAATATAGTCAACATAAATTAAATTATAACTATTTTCAACATTAACACAATACGAGTATTCATTTACTATTCCTTGTTCTAACAGAATATTTCCCATTTTCTATTTATTAAAGGACTTTTACCTAAGTCGAGTGGAGATAAACTGCCGTACTTTATCATAGTTGAGGGAAGATGCTATAAAGTGGATCTCTGTTGAATAATTGATGTCCCCTGTCGTTAGGTATTATCCTTCCACAGCCAGATTAGTAGCTTATTTTACACGGGATTACTGAATTATATTTTCCTTTTATGAAGAAATAGATGAATCAAGCATAAAAATGTTTTGTAAATTGGTGTTGACCTGTTTGAATGTGTTTTTTTTTTCAAACAGTCAAAGCTAAACCTATTGTTATTTTACATGACTTTGTAATGTTGATTATATCAGTCTTTTGTATCCATCCAATGAATAAGAGAGTACAAATTTATCAATCTAAAAAAAAGTTCTGTGTTCAGTTTTGGATATATTTTTTTATTTCCTGTAAAATAGTAGTATTGTAAACAACAATGTTCCTAAAGTTGAAACCAAAAAAGAAACTTAAACAAATATAAAACCAACATTTTGTCTATTTTTACTATTAATTGACGTCAATGAGAAATTTTCATTCCTCTATGATTCGACCCTAACCTCGTTATGGTATGTAAATAACAACAACAATTCACAGCAAATACATTTGATTGGTTTCTTAGTCAACAAAATATAATTTTAAAATTCCCCTCGATTCTTTAGCACCACTGTCAAACACGTATGTATTCGCCAAGAGATTCGCGTCCGCCTAGAGATATAAAGGTACCCGCACGACATCATTAAACTGTAAAGGTGCTCATTCACCAGCTGATGGAATATTTGATGCCACTTTTGTTAAGGGAGAAGAGAGTCTTTTAGCTAAGACTTCACTACATTGGAGAGTATCGTATGGGAATTTTTGTTGTAATGATTGATGAACCAATATAGTTTACCATATTTCGCTGATATTTGTAAATTATTCAACATTAATATTTTAAAGAGATAAACAATAACGGAAATGAATTTATAACCTAAACTTTGGTTGCACGCAAATCAGAAATCTATACTGCACTATGTCACACCACAATATCCATTTAATTTTGAATCGATATTAAGCTACTCACTTGTAAAATAAAAAATAATTGTTGATGTTGTTCAAATTCTTTTTGTTTGTTAAATTCCTCATGGTTAATTGTAACAAAAAAAAATTGGTTTAGTTAAAAAAAACTTTTCAGCAAAATTTATTTCCAAATTTAAAGAATATTTTTCAATGAATACAACTAAATTCAATTTAGATTATTAAAAATATATAAACGAATGAACTACGACATTAGTCGTATTTTTAAACTCAACTATTCCACACTTTTTAAACTTGATGAGCTAAATTAAATGGACGAATGAGAAACGCATGTTGTAGAAGTTGTTGTTGTTGATTTTGTTGTTGTTGTTGTTGTTGTTATTGATGGACACGGAGATCCCTGCCTCTAATGGGCATTTTGCGCAAGCCCCCGGAAAGATGGGGCATTGAACGAGGAGAAATTCTGAGAGACAGGACATCAGACGACCGCTTGACCACCCAGAGGGCCAACCCCCGTGCTCCTGGGCAATGGTCCGCTCTGCCCTCCAAATGACCAACAAACCGACTGTCTCCTCACGTTCCATCTAGGGTTTTCAATGCTCATCGTATTCAACCCCCCCCCCCCCCCTCTCCGTCTTGAACATGAATAGATTATGAAGGAAAGAAAATTGTCATAGTGGACAGCCAAAAGACTTACCACAGTGTTATGACAACTTCGTTAGCTCTAAACAATGTCCACTTTGCAACTAATATAAACCAGTTTTAAAAGTGTCCTGGGACAAAAAAAGTACGCAGGCTGCTGATAGCTGCAACATGTGTGGAGGAACTTTAAATTTCTAGCTCGATCTATTGTAAAACATCTATCACTGTCCTGTAAGCTTCTTCGTTGAACTAAACACACAAAAAGAAGTCTTGAGCTACGTTGGCAGGGACCATGCAACATTCATTGTTTCTCTAAGCAATGTGTCCCAACATGTTTTTGAGATGTCAACCACAGGTTTTTTCTTAAGAAATAATAGATTTTAAACAACTTTTAATGGGACTTTTCATGTTTTTCAAATTTAATGGCGTGTTTTAAAAACTATTTAAAGGGGTAGGAACTTTCTTCACTAAAAAAATTAATTTCACAGAAAGCTTGAATATAAAACATAACTTAAAATAAAATTATTGCTTTACTAGTTATTTAGTACTATTATTTTTGCAAACACTTTCAACTAGAATCTAAGTAACATTAACCAAAATTAAATTGACTATTTCATGATTTATTTAACATAAACAATTTTAGCTAAAATTTCAGTTTTTACTTTTTACAATATAAAATTCCTTTTTTAGTCAAAGGCATTTCTAACAACAACAATAAAATAATTATCTTTCCAAGTTCTTAGAACATCAATATTTTTCCTAGATTTTTTAATTTACTATAAAAGTAGTAACGTTTCATCGATATAACCTTAACTCAGACAGTTCTGAAGTAACGGTCGCCTGATTAAATTTCCGGTAAATGTTTGGGGCCAACTTTAATTTAAACTCAAGACAATGTTTAACGAGCGATGAATTTTTGTATTTGTTTTATTGTTTTGTATATTGATATGTTGGGTCAAAAAATACTCCTTCAAAACATGTTCTTATGTAGTTTATACATTTTTAATCAAATCGTAATAATTATAAAAAACACAATTTGTTAAATTGGCCCAATATGTACTTTATACTTCATTAACTACTAAACAAAATCTTAACTTGAATAAATATAAGTTATGTTCATGTGTTGTATATAAGTAACGTACTGTATAAGTAATATGCGTGTTGCTGTGTGTAATATGCGTGTCAGAGTGAGTTTCTACTGACGGCCATAACTTCGCCAGTGGATTCTAATCACCAAAAGGAACAAAAAGGTCCCAGTTAACCCTAGTCCGATTTCAAACCGTTTGTCCATAATTTCGAGTTTTGTGGTTTTTATAATAAAACTGGACTTTGCCCCACTATTTGCGTGATAAAAATTAAACCAATTAACCTATCGACTCAGACTTAAAATAATTAGATAGAGCATACAATTTTCTATAAAATCAAGGTTACTTTTAAAAACATTCCATTTCTTTCACCGGTTTCTAGCCAGATTTAGATAAAAAAATATGCTAAATTAATTATTTAGGTTAAGTTTCAAGAGCATTTTTCGTTACTTAAACCTAATGTCACGTAATGTCCAACTAGATAAAAAAAACTTTCCAATTTAATAAGTTTTACCAATTCCTATATAAACCTGTTTCAGTTAGGAATGACAGAAAAAAATACAACAAAACTAAATTAAAACACGGTTTACAAGTGAGGGTATAATGTTTAATATTAAAAGGTAAATAGCCAAAAAACTGTAGTACAGTAACTCAATGTAAAATGATTTTGTAATAACAAGGAATTAAAAAGCCTCCAGAAAGGCCAATGTCAATAGCTACTTAATTAAGTTTTCGAAATGACCGCCATTTTGTCTGATACAGATGTGGACACGTTTTCTCAGTTCTCTTACAGTCGCCTTTAAGTTGACAAAATTGCGCAGTCATGCAGTAGCTGCTACAATCCGGTTTCTCACTTCTTCAGCTGATTCCACTGGTGTCCGATAAACTTCTTGTTTTAGATACCCCCAAAAGTAATAATCAAGGGGATTGAGGTCTGGAGAACGTGGAGGCCAAGCAACGGTCCCACCTCTTCCGATCCACATGTGGAAGTTGTTGCTTAAATAATCACGTAGATTGACATCGTAGTGCGGGGGTGCACCATCGGCTTGGTACACAATACGATCACGCAAATTCAATGGAAGGTCCTCAAGGAGTTCTGGTAGGATTTCAATCAGGAACTGCAAGTAGTTTACTCCATTAAGCGTTGGAGGAAGGTCAAGATATGGTCCAATCACTCGATTTCCGATCAGTCCAGCCCACACATTTACCTTGAATCGTGACTGACTTCGAGATTCACGAACGAGGTGTGGGTTATCTTCAGCATAGTGATGCTCGTTGTGAAAATTAAAGACCCTATCTCTCGTAAATGTACATTCATCAGTCCATAAAATTGTTTTCAGGAAGTCACCGCGGTCATGTTGCTGGATCCACCGACAAATCTGAAGCCTCTGAGGCGGATCTCTCGCCTCGAGCTTCTGTAGGGGCGTGAAATGAAATGGGTGCAACCCCTCTTTTCGTAATAATTTTGATATAAAGGTTTGAGAAACCCCAAATTCAATCGCTAATGTCCTCGTACTTATCCTCGGATCTTCACGTACCCGTTCCAGCACAGCCTCTTCCAATCCGACATAATGCATGAAGTTACCGACTAAGCGGTCGTTGGTTGGAAACCTTCAATTTTCACGCAAACATTGGTGGACACGAATAAAAGTTTTTCGACCAGGAACTCGCCTATTTGAAAAGCGTTGTCTGTACTCGCGAACACTTCCAGATGCATTTCCAGAACAAAAACCATAGACAAAATGCATGTCAGCATATTCTGAACTTGTAAACGGATCCATATCAAAAATAATAACAAACAACCGCTTTTATGAAGTGGAATCCAAATAAACATGAATTAATTGTTGCGTTTATACGGCATTCAGTGCAGCTGATATTCAGACTTTTTTATGGACAACAATTAATCAGCTGATTGGAACCAGTAACAAGATACAGGATTTCATAACACAAGACACTAGGGTTGATTATTATCTGTATGTTTGTTACTTTGCTTTTTTAAAACCAAATCAGTAGGTAAACTGTTTTTATTTTAGTTTTATTTTTAAAAAATACTTGTTAATTCCTTGTTATTACAAAATCATTTTACATTGAGTTACTGTACTACAGTTTTTTGGCTATTTACCTTTTAATATTAAACATTATACCCTCACTTGTAAACCGTGTTTTAATTTAGTTTTGTTGTATTTTTTTCTGTCATTCCTAACTGAAACAGGTTTAAATAGGATATTGGTTTAAAGCTTATTAAATTGGGAAGTTTTTTTATCTAGTTGGACATTACGTGACATTAGGTTAAAGTAACGAAAAATGCTCTTGAAACTTAACCTAAATAATTAATTTAGCATATTTTTTATCTAAATTTGGCTAGAAACCGGTGAAAGAAATGGAATGTTTTTAAAAGTAACCTTGATTTTATAGAAAATTGTATGCTCTATCTAATTATTTTAAGTCTGAGTCGATAGGTTAATTGGTTTAATTTTTATCACGCAAATAGTGGGGCAAAGTCCAGTTTTATTATAAAAACCACAAAACTCGAAATTATGGACAAACGGTTTGAAATTGGACTAGGGTTAACTGGGACCTTTTTGTTCCTTTTGGTGATTAGAATCCACTGGCGAAGTTATGGCCGTCAGTAGATTTAAGGTCAGTAAATTTAAGTACCTGATGTACTTAAACAAATTTAATTCGCTTTCTTGCCCGGGATTGCCAGCTACCTCAGAGTCAAATTTCAGTCAATAGGACCGAATAAAATAACAAAATTATAAACAAACTTTCACACATTTATTTACAATATTATAGAATTGATATCTTAGTACTCAATTGCTACAATCTCCCTAATGTAAAATTTGGTATAATCAGTTATTTCTCATGCATGATATATGACTAATCAAAAAAAATTTTTAACATTCTAGTAGTCGCATAGAATTTGACAAATTATTTTTGACAAATCATTAAACGGCTTTGAATTTTTTTTATTTAAGAACTAAGTATGCATTAAAATGTATATTTTAAAAACCTAATAAAACACAATGACGGAAAGCCATGTGTGTAAATAGCATCTACGAAATTTACTTTTTCCGTTATAGCAGACATATTGAGAGATACCATGTTTTTAAATATATTTTTAAACCATACTATGGTATGAAATTGCCAAATACACGTCCAGTATGAATTGATTATTTCAATCAATTTTTTTTTGTATTTTTCCTACATTTAAGTTAAACTTGTAGAATCTCCAAAAGTTAAGTATGTTTTATTGTTTTGCTTATGCTGGTGACCATCTATGAAAGTGACAGTACAATATTTAAGTAGCTGCAAGGGGCCCAACAGCCCTTAGGAGGGCTCTGGAGCAGAATCAATGTCCTCCCTAGGTGGAGGGAATATTTCATGAGGTCAACATCTGCTTGGACATTCTACAAGTCATGATATCAAGCTTAGAGAGATTTACAATTTTTTTATTTTATAAATAATATTTAAAAAAAACACAATTGTAAGTCAGTGAAGTAATATAATTATTTTAATTTCATTTTATTTTAATATTATATCATTTTATTTTATTTTATTTTATTTAAGGAAGAAAGGCAATGCAATCAGCTCTCAGGGTGAATGTTAGCTAGCCATGCATAAAATAATGTTTAAAAAATAAGAACTGAAACCGGCTTCACAAGTATTCTTCAGCCAAATTGTTTTTACTTCTTGGTTTCTACACAACCTAATGGAACAAAAAACTTAAGGTAAACCTACTATCACATTAGTGGGTTTGTTGGATGTCATTTTGTTCTTATTCCAGTTAAAGGGGTTAAGAGTGAGATACCAGAAATTCCCACTTGTAATTTGGGCTGTACTAATTTCCCTTTCAACTTTTTTATACTCATGTAAAACTATAGTTAGAAAATCGCTAATATTTTGTTTTTCTATTAAAAATTATTCAAAGAATTTAATTCTTCAAATTGTTCTACAACTTGAATGAACATATCTAGATTTGTTGCGAAATCAATGTCAATATTATTTTCAAGCACCTATTTAAAAAATATATATAACAAAAACGTATAAATGTACCTCTATTTTTCTATTGGATGAAGAGGCTGAAATTGGTTTGGTTTTGACAGAACAATATTGTAGAGTGTCAATGTCACTTTATATTGAGCATTCCTTCTAGGACTTACTTATTTCAGAAAGATATCATGTTTTGACATTTCATCAAAAGTATAAAAAGTACAAAGTACAACAAGTCTACTATAATAAAGTATTTAAAAAAAATTATATTATGCTTTCTCATCTACATATTTGTTTTTTGTTTCTTGTTTTATTTAATGGTTTTAAAATATCTGTAGTATTCTAAATTAAAAACAAGACAGCATACTGAATGTATATTGAGGTAGGGCTAGGTTCCTCAACATTAGGCTTCACTTACACATAGTACTCTGTCAAAAGTAGTATCATACGTTAGAGAAAATTATCAGGAATAACATATCAAAAGTTTACAGCAAAATATTCATTTGAAAATCAAAATTTGTCCAAAATAGAATCTGAATCCAATATGTCAAGTCTATTATAACTTGAAATATTTTAATATACGTCGTTTATTAACGGATCAAAAATCTTTGTTTTTTTAGGAGAATAATGGGTTCTACAAATTTTTTTTACGAGTCACCTGTAAACTACACAAGTAATAAAAAAAGTAAATAAAAATCAAATACGCAATATTTTATGTTCTAGCAATTTCCATGGTCTATTGGAAGTAAAATTAATCTTGGACAAATTTCAACACCAGTTGCTTTAGTGGTATTAAAAAAATAACTCTTATAACATAGCTTATCCAAAATCAGTCTAAATTGGGTTACGGGACTTTTGGTTTCCGGCCATTTGAAGAAATTGTTTTCAAACCCATTAAAAAGAGGATTAATAAAAAAACAGTTTAAATATAGAGTTACAATGATTATCATCTTAAAACGGCCATTTTTACTAATATAGAGAGGCAAACGGGGGGTTTTTTAACTTTACATACACATACATACTGTATATTTCTACTACAGACACCCAATGGTATTTAATGCATGTTGCATTTTACTAAATGTTGACTGGTCGTTACATACCTACGAAATCCCATTTTATTAAAGCCTGATAAATATTTTGCAATGAACGGTGTTACAAAAAAAGGACAAATTAAATACATTACAAATTACAAATTAAAATAGCATCAACAAGTACATCGTGTCGTAGTTGTCACACGATCGGAGAGGTGGAAACCTTTCCGCCCTCCAGATTGGCTGACAGTCATTCCAAACTAACGAAGCAGTTCAACTGATATCTTTTAAACCACAAAGGTTTCTTAGTAACCTGAATAATCACATTTCATCGAAATGTTCACATTTCCAATAGAATCATTTCTCAATATCTCTAATAAAGGTTATCTGCTCTTCAACGTCCAATTGAACTGGATTTTTTATTTATGTAAATGTTTTTAATAGCTAATCTAGACTTTACATCTTACATTACATCCGTCGTTGCTCAGTAGTCCACCAAAGTGACTTTTTTCTGTCACATTGCATGACTTTGTCAGTAATCTTACGCTAAGGCTTAGGCTAAGTTGTGGGTTGGTGCAGGTCAAGGACTGGATATAGCATGTCAGTGGGTGTGACGGTTAACTTTCCAACGTAAAGAAAGCTATCAATGTATTAAAAATATGATCAATAAGAAATATTTCCAGCCTTTTTATAAACTGGTGTTTTTGGAATACTTGACAGGGTTTTGAATAGTTTTCCTCATATATTCTGCGTTCATAAGGTAGCGGTTTGTGAACTTCTGAGAAGTTTAATTTAAAGCAAGTGTTTATTTGTGATGTTTTCCAGTTGTGAGTTTATTATACTTGTTTATGTACATAATAATATAAAATAAGGTTTATGTCGGTTAAAATATTTAGCTGCCTGTGCTCATCTTGACTACTGGCATCTTGGCCATGGCTTTTAATGGAAAATTCAAAACTTTTTTAAAATTCTCTTTATTTTATCCACAAATAATTATGGATTTATTGATGAGTGTTTCGAAAAGGGAAAGATGAACCGTCCTTGCCAATTGATTGTTATTAAATTTACAGGCTCGTCTTAAAGTTAATAGCCCTCGTTATTATTACCTTTAAGCCACCCGACATGCTCATTCAAGGTCATGTTCTTGTCCAATCTCACTATCTAAACGTTAGCTGTCTCTAGATTTGCTATTTCGTCTTCGCCAATGAATAATCTTTTAGTCAAAGTTCAAGCGGATGTTTTTCATTAGCTAGATATTATCTGATGGAAATTCTTTCACTTATTACGAATTATCCATGTGAAAAATAAAATATTTCAAATAAAACCTGCCAAGTATTTTAGGTTACCAGTAAGAACCGGAGAATAAAAAAATCCGAAAATAAATATAAACTATAATTAGAGTATAACAATATTTTCATTAATAAACTATTATAAAAATGAATGTTTAATTCTTTTTTACTTTCTCCCTCTATACCATAGTATATGAAGAAAGTATTGTTTTCGTCAAAATTTTCGAATTTGAGTTGTTGGTGGATTTATCCATTTTGGTTCCCCCTGAGTCCAAAAAAGTGGTTTTCGGAGTGATGTCTGTGTGTGTGTGTGTGTGTGTGTGTGTGTGTGTGTGTGTGTGTGTGTGTGTGTGTGTGTGTGTGTGTGTGTGTGTGTGTGTGTGTGTGTGTGTGTGTGTGTTCGCACTTCGACACTTGTGAATTCCAAACTGTGTACCCAACCTGAGTTGTGAACTCCGTTTTACTTGTGAACTCCGTTTGCCGGAGTTCATAAGTACCTGACAGCAGATTCGTTATCTGTGAGATAAGACGAACATTTATATATAAATTTTATTAATTTTTTTATCGGAGCTCAAAAGTACGGATATTTGAGACACAAACACGGATTTTAGTTCCAGTGTGTATCCATGTAGACAGCGCCCTCGTCGCGTTTTCGGGTCTCCCGCATTTCACATCTGTAATTGTGAACTCCGAAGCATAGCTTGAATATAACCGGACTTGTGAGCTCCTGACAAAAAAGTTAGTTTCATGGTTCAGTGAATCTGATACCTAGCATGGTTTTGGTGTGTCTCCCTCACAGTTGTCGACTCCACTAGAACCGAATGTATTACAAGCCTTAGTTTTAAGTATTACAAGCCGTTTAGCTACTCTACGAAAATAAAAACGAATCTACAGAAATTGCTGCAGTTTTTCTAGTCCTAAAAACTCTTACGTAAATGTAGAAGGCGATATCTTGTTAAGAATTATTAATACACATCTTCAAAACGTTAACGTTTTTTTTGAAGAATCTTAAATCAACATATAAGCAAATAACTTGGTAGACACAATTGCACAACTATGCTGCAAAACTAGATATATTTTAATTTTGTTAAACTTTTCAAGCACAAAATTTTTTTATGCTAACCAAATACAAGAGAATCATGTAACAAATATATATTCGCAACAAATTATTCTCTATAATACATTGTTTCTCTACCTATTTGTGTCTGCGTACCACTTAAGAGTCATCTTCACCCCTGGGCCAGTAGCCCATTGTTGCGCAGTCGGTAATGTTAACAATATTTATAACAATAATTTAACAAATATTACTCTCTGTGACGTCGCAAAGTAACTCATTTTCCTTAGTATTTCAAAATTTAGTAAAATTTTTGAAATTTCGAGGTATGAGGGACATAATATAACTATTCAACTAAACACTTACCAAGTTTAAAGAAAATTCGTTTAAAAACGGCGTACGAAACAGGGGAATGAAATACCATGTTTTGCATTAAAAGCCGTATAGTTAACATTGCCGACTGCGCAACAATGGGCTACTGGCCCTGGGGTGAAGATGACTCTTGAGCTCTTACAATTTTTTAACTCATACTTACCACCCCCTCCCACCGACAACCTACCTCTTATACAGGTTTAGAGAACCTAGGATATTGTTTTCTATTTAATACGATTCCCTATAGCGATTGGTGTTCTAAAAAGAAAACACAACTTTACAGCAACAATAATTTGACATTGTTTTTATTTAATTGAGTGAACAGAAATTTGAATGAACATTCTAGTTCGAAACTATACAAAACTAACATGAAGTTAATTATAATATAACATAATTAAATAAATAACAAAATTAAAACAATGTTCTGTATGTTGTATCTGCTATAGCTGCGTGTTATATTAACAAATTTGAATACAGTTAAATCGAAAAAATATGTCAACTACACACTTACACCACCATAAGAAAGTTATTTTTCATTTCTAAAAGTAGCTAAAACAATAAAAATACAAAACGACCAAACTAATAAATATTGACAACAAAAAAGATTGTTATGATGGGAAATTTGTTGCTCTGTTTTGTTCAGGAAAGAATCAATGTCAGAATTAACTAATCACTTCTAATAGTAAACGTGAACAAATAACTGACCCAACACAAACTATTATGACCATGCAAAGGGATTTTTAAGATCACTCACGGGGATCACTCTTCATGTTTAATTGTTTTTGCGGAGCGTCTCTCGTAACTTAAAATAGTTCATGGTACTAGATCTCGAACTTAAAATAATTTAAGTTGAGATGACTACTATTGACACAAAATCATTATTCGTTAATTTTAAGTGCTTGGAAAACGGAAGTCTTAAATATAATTTACTTTTCTAAGTTATTAATAAATTGCTTTAACCACACAAATATGCTGGTAGGCCTACCTTTGTCTCTCAAACTAACTATAATGCGTTGTAAGCACATATAACCTACAGATGTACTGTATAATTTATTTGTGATTGTAATACAAAACTGAGCTGACCAAAACATCAGTTGGCGTAACATCGATCAGAAAGTTTATTTTTATTTTTTAAGTATTTAATTTTTATTTCTTCGTTTGTCTCTCGCGTACCACCTGTAATGCTCTCTCGTATCACCGGTTGAGAAACCACTGTTACATATAGAGGATATATATATATCTATATATTAATACGCAAGCATGTTTCATTTCCTCCTTTTTTCTCAGCTCGTGTACATCGTAGGAGAAATCCGGGCATACCGTTAGAAAGGTATAGTCCTGTAGATGAGCAGAATCACATTCTAATTCACATCGGACTCCAGGGCTACTTCCCACAGGCTTTCAAAATTTCAATGTTAATCTTATGGAGAAAGGAGAATTGAATGAATCATTAGACAGCTGTTGTAAAAACTAATGCTAGAAAATTAGGAAGAACAGATGATTTAATTCTAAACTGTTTTTAGATTCGTGGGTCCAGATCAACTGAAATTTTGATCGAATTTCGATCAGGAGGCAATCTCTAGTATATATAATTCTGTAAGCGATATTTCTTGAGCAAAACTGTGAGCGTTATGCGGATCGCAGAAAGATGGGAGGGGTCTCAAATTAAAGGTCTCGGTCCCATGCATGAGGGAAAACTATCGGCGTGTCTATAATGTTAACAGGAAATGAGAAATTACGTAAAACGTCCACCATAAGAATAGCATGGGGATTCGAAAAACGTCTGCTTTTTATACATTAGAACATGTGTTATGGTTTAGTTTCAAAATGAGACACAGATGATAACATTGAGTGAAGATAATAAAATAATTCACACCAAGAGAAGCAATCTGTATATATAATTCTGTAAGCAAAAATTCTTGGGCAAAATTGTGAGCGTTTTACAAATCGCAGGAAGATGGTAGGGGTCGCAAATTAAAGGTTTCGGTCCATAAAGGAAATGATAAATATAGTAAAACGTCCTCCTTGAGAATAGCATGGGGACGAATATTGACAGCAAGTGAAGATGCATTTTAAAGTGCTGTGTTTAAATGTTGTGACTAAAACATAAAAAAATCTGACAGGAGCTAAAAAATCAATTCAATTTTAGGACAAACTAGACAATGAAATGGGTATGATACAAAGTATTGAAAGTATATTGACTCTGAAATGGGTGCTGAACATCCGCCATATATTTTTTTTCATTGCCGCTTTTATATGTTATATTAAAAAGTCGTCATAGCTCAATTAAGGAACTATGATTTCTTTCAAAACTTATTTTTCATAGATCGATATAGTTTAACAACAGACAAAATGAAGCATTTACAAACGTGACCTAATAGTACAGGATTATTTAGAGTACTTGAAGGTGAATGGTCTGTCCAAACGGTATTGTTAAAATATTATGTACCGCAAATTAAAATTAAATTTTCTGGAAACCTTCGTAGTGGAAGAAATGGTAATACGCTATGTATGGTTCATGCTATTTTAATTTTATTATTAGGGGCTTTTGCCCCTATGAGCCACTAGTTTAAAAACATAATTATTATTCAAATCAATCAAGCTGTATACATTCAATTAATATACGTGTAACTGGATTTATTAAAGCATACAGTAGTTTTAAAATAATGTTAACTTATAACCTCAGATAACGAGATAGAAATGGTTTGTGTACGTCTATCTCCAAATGTTAAATCAACGTTTTTAATTCCAATTATGCCTAATAGTCGACCTAAAAATGTTTACGAAAATATTTTTGGACTCCGTATCCACCTAAAAAATGGTTAAACAATGTCTTCAAAACATTTGCGATTAAAGATTTTATATTAAATAAATAAGAATAAATAGGCAATAGTGATGTTATTGGAATAGCTCATTGCTGTCGTTACAATTATAATATTATAAATGAAAACGTATTAATTCAAAATTAGATGGATTGGCTTTTAGAGTACAGTATTTATCTATCACTTTTTGTGGTCAACCTAGTAAAGCTTTACCGTTGCAAGGTATCGTAAAAAAGTTTAGTGATGTTTTTCCTTTAAACTTGTAAGATGATAAAAATAACAAATTTTAAAGCCCATAAGTACAAGGTAAAAGCGGTTAGAGTTTAAACGTAGGATGCTGATTTTGCCTAAATCTTGTTTGCCATTTTAAATATTTTGAGATAAAGATGACAAATGAGCAGACCTTCAAGGAAATTGAGAAAGTGGGTTACAAACAACTCTAACGCCAGATGACACAGCGGAGAATTTTGGGGCGCTATTGTTTGGCACGGATGGATCCGGGGCTTAATCCTTCAAAGTACAGGACAATGTTCCCGCTTCGACAGCCACGTGAAAAGATCGGCGACCTTGAACCTGTCGCGACGGGGACATACCGACATTTACAACAGACAGTACGCTTGACCATCAGACATTACTTGTACAGCAGATTGTAATGCAGTGGTGTACGTGACAATCTGAATAAAGTAGGATTTTAAGTCTGGTCACTTTCACAATCATATTTGTGTTTTTATTATAAAGTTTTACCGACGATATTATAATTTAATAAAAATTAAGAATATATACATTTATACTGTATAACTGTTTAATGTATAAGAATATAAACTGTATTTAACTAAAATAATAATTATTAATATAATTAATAATTATAAAATAATTATTGTATAACTGTATTTAATCAGTTTTACTCCATGGCCTGTTATTTCGAAAGTTCGTTGTATTATTCTTAGTGCAGAGATTTTCTTTTAAATACAGATCTTAATCAATTAGGTACAACTAACTTTCCTTTGTATATTTAAGGAATCTTATTTTTAACTTCCGGGTTTTTTAATTTCTTTTTTTATTTTATCAAACAGTTTTAACTGGGCAAATTTTTTTTTAAACATTGATTTTTTTCGCGAAATATTGCTAGTGTGACTCGTACGCCTGATTCTTACATTTTTATTAAGTTTCAAGTATTTTTAATTACCGTATGTCTTTAAACATTTCCATGGCTTACTAATATTATAATTTAACTTAAAGGTATATCATTTACAAATATTTACTATATCTGAAACAAGAAAAGTGAAGCCGATGCCAGAGCCGTATCATCAGAATCCCCCTTAATACTACATATTATATCCATTAATTGCGACCGTGTAACGGGCTCCAGTGTGAGGACGGCATCACAGGTGTCTAACCAAACTAACCAAACTCAAACTTTTTTACAGTAGACCTATCTTATCTAGCCTACTTGCCTACAGTTATGCTGTATTTCAAACCAATATTTTACTTTTTTAGTTGTTTTTCGTTAATTAAGGGTCTAGTCCAACAGAATACAAAAGATATTGAATAATTAAATTTCAACTAAACTAAAAAATAAAAATACTAAGTTAAAACAAGACATGTTTTTTGTACGGAACTCCTATCATTCAGTTGTTCTTCATTTTCCCATTTTATTAACATATTGCGACTGTAAGGGAATTGAAAGCCTTTAAATAGTAAAAACAGTACACTTAGAGCGGAAGACAAAATTATATATACTGTTACATTGTTGCAGTTACGTTTTTATATTTTTGCTACAGTGCTAGAACAATTACATAAATTTTGAAAAGTGCTGGGCAATTATTCATATTACTCTCGAAAAGCGCTAGGATTTCCAAGGGGGTGGAGCCGAGCGCATAATATAAAAATAAAAAAAAAGAGTTAAACCCAAAAGTGCCAGAGGCCTCTATTTTGTATCTCGATCGTATGGAGAATCAGATGAAATCATCGGTGTTTAGAAATAACAATCGAAACAACTGATATTTCCGTTTAAGTCCGCCCTTATCGATATCGGCGGCCCGACGATATATGGTTGCTTCGCACTTTTCGGACATAAGGCGAGGCACGACATATCGTTGCTTAGCATTTGGAGAGTAAGACGATAAACGATATATCGTTCCATAATCAAAATAAAAAACATATTTATTTTACATTGTTCATAATTACATTTTATACAGTTCTAAAGTAAATATTCTTAAAGCTAAATATGATACGTGAAATTAATTCTTGCAAAGGCTTAGTGCCTGTCTGTGAGAATGAGTCCTGTTTTAGGTTAAAATGCAAATAACGACTTACAGGCTACATGTTAAATGCAAAAGTTTAATATTTAATTCATTCGACATATACATCAGCTGTTATAAAGGAGTATTCAAATCACAGTTTATTTTTTTACTAGAAGCGTGTAATATTGAGTGGAATATCTTTGAAAATGAGCTTCCTTTGTTCGTAGTATTTATATATTAATACGCAAGCATGTTTAATTTCCTCCTTTTTTCTCAGCTCGTGTGCATCGTAGGGGAAATCCGTGCATACCGTTAGAAAGTTACAGTCCTGTAGATGAGCAGAATCACATTCTAATTCACATCGGACACCAGGGGTACGCCCCATAGGCTTTCAAAGTTCCAATCTTATGGAGGAAGGAGAATTGATTGAATCATTAGACAGCTGTTGTAAAAACAACTGCCAGAAAAAAACAGGAAAAACAGACGTTTCAGTTATAAAATGTAAAGTTCTTGGGTCCAGTTCAATTGAAATTTTGATCAGGAGGCGATCTCTAGTAATAATGAGTTTCTAATTGTCAAATTTTGAGGTTCACATGATTGTGTGGACAAGCATGATTAGCCTATATTACAAATTAAAGTTCATTGATGGAAGTCAACTACTGAACTTAAGTAAATGATGAAATTTTTAATAATTCGTCTTGAAATTAATTAATTATTTTTTTATATTTTTGTAGTACCGTGTGTTGGAAAAGTTATTCTAGTGAAGGTGGGAAAGGAAGTTGAGACGAATATTGAATACGCCATGCTAAGTTCTTATTATTTAAGTTAGTATTGGAGTGCAATAGTTGTTCATTCGTTGTTAAATTACATTTATTTCAATGCATTTTAATACAATTATATGCATTGTCTTCTATTTTAATTAATTACTTATAACTTTTCCAAAGTAAACTCAAAACTGGCAACTTACTTAAATAGATTAAAATATGAATAACCAAAACTATTCACTTCTTGTTGTATCTTCATGTTATTAGGTGTGCTATTAAGGCTCCGGTCTACCCCAGCCAAAACAACAACAATGCCGAATCCCGTATTCCATAGCGTTAGGCGTTCCATAGCGTAGGCCATAGCGATAGGCGAGTTTAATGGCGGCAGGGGTTTACGGGGATCGTGTTTCAGAATTAACCAATTAAGATAGAGATTGGCTGTTAAATTTTTTTTAAAGTAGAAAAAAGGATCTAGTCGGCTATCATTTTAGAATTTTTGAATAAAATTTCTAATTTCAGTAATAACTGTCTAAAATCATCTTTTTTTAGTTTTGTAAATGCAGAGGTTTACGGGGATTGTGTTTTAAAACTAACCAATTAAGATAGAGATTGGCTGTTAACTTTTTTTTAAAGTAGAAAAAAGGATCTAGTCGGCTACCTTTTTAGAATTTTAAAATCAAATTTCTAATTTCAGCTATAACTGTCTAAAATCATCTTTTTTTAGTTTTGTAAATGCAGAGGTTTACGGGGATCGTGTTTTTCTCGATTTTTAACTGAAGTTTTCTATTGGTTTTAATGAATTAATTACAAAAGTGTAACAGAGGAAAATTAGTACCGTTATTCTTCTTTAATATGACACCTTATTTATAGCCCTAGGCTTTATTTGGCAGAAGATAACACGATTCTAAAAAACCCTTCCATTTGGGTGCGCGCCAGGGGTAGAAAGGCTCCGGTCTACCCCTGTCAATTTAACCCGTTTTCTACCTAAAGTTCGCCGCTGTCTGCACTCACCACTATCGGGCCGACACCGTTCCCACTACACAATGCCTACGTCTTCTAAGAAAAAGAGAAAGTTTTTGGCTTCCTTTTGCCAACAGATTCGCCACATGCTCCGTTAGGGTGTGTATGTGGACTTCACAAATTAAAACTTTGATGCCGGAGTTCACAACTACGCGTCCGTTCTTGATAATGATACACGTGTATGCGGAGTTCATTAGCGTGCAATTTGTAACAAGTGTGTATGACGATAAAAAATATTAGGTTTTTTAAAAATGTAATTACATAGTTAAATTCTACTTACAATTAGAAAAATATTGGTGAAAGAAACACTCGTGTGTATGGATTTTTAAGACGGAGTTTATAAGTACGGATATTTTCATACGGAATTCACAAGTGTCGAAGTTTCAGTATGTGTGTGTGTGTGTGTGTGTGTGTGTGTGTGTGTGTGTGTGTGTGTGTGTGTGTGTGTGTGTCAGGATGTAAACAGAGCTAGAGAATGCCCTAATGGTCCGATTTTAATGAAATTTGGTACATAGGTCCAAATCCACAATAATTCCAGGCGTTTTTTTTTCATTTTTTTGAATTTTTGATTTTTAAGGGTATTTTACCCCCAAAAACCCTCAAAAATCGCCAAAAATCAAAATTTCTCAAAAACGGCTCTAACGATTTTGATTAAAATTTTGTGGTTTATTGAGCTTAAAATGGCGAATAAAATGACACCACCCGCATCTCCGAGAAAATTCGCGTTCAAAAGTTGTAGAGTAAAAAGTGTTTCAAAAATAAATTTTTTGGATTTTCAAAATAGCTTTTGTCTTGAAATAAATTTTACTTATCACCATTAAATCAAGCTCAAAAAACTAAATAATCTAGTATTTTAAATTATTGCTCTACGTCAAGTGGTTGCGGAGAAAATTCAATTTTTCGTTTAGCGGTAAACGCAGTACGTTGTTAAAAGTCACAGACGCGCGTAGGGTCAAACGAGCGCTGCTCAGCCGGTAGCTATCCGACTGAGTCATCAAGACATTAATGTTTGAAGCTTTTAACATCTTTTTTATATTGTTGGGAGAAAGTATGTGTCAGTTAACTGATACCGTTTATTTAAATAAAACTAACCCCATATTTCAATGAATTAAATATATTAATAATAGTCATTAAATTAAGAGTTATCTATACTGAGTGAAAAAGATATTTCTAGATGTTAAACAATCCTATTTACTCTCCTTTTATCTCATTGTATAATTTGTATTTTCTCTGGATACTAATACATTTTCTAAATTAAATAGTTTCATTATGTAAATAATTATAATATACTTTCTGCACATTACTGATATTTTTATTAATACTATTAGTGCATAAATATCAATAGAAATATATTAATAATATTCATTAAATTAAGAATTATCTATACCGAGTGAAAAAATACTTCTAGTTGAGTAAACAATCTTTTAACTCTCCTTTTATCTCATTGTATAATTTGTATTTTCTTTGGATACTAACGTTACAGTTCCTATTAAATAGTTTCATTATATGAATAATTATAGTAAATGTTCTGCACATTAATTATATTTTTATTATTATATACCATTTTAGTTATTGTAGGCTTCAATTTCAAGTAATAATTTCAATGGATAGTCAAATTCCAAATATAGTTTTCTAATACCCTTTTGAAAATTACATGTAGGCTACCCAAGCTGATGCTGACATCATGAAGTATTCCCGCGTCCTGAGAGGACATTGATTCTGCTCCAGGGTCCTCCTAAGGGCTGTTGGACCTGTAGCTACTTAAATATTGCAATATCACTTTCATAAGGGGAGTCCCACTTTCATGCCTATTGAAAGCTACATTCATCCGTTAAACATATACTACTAAAAGTTAACACAGAAAGAATTAACTGTCATAAACACCGGGAACTTTAAATTATAAGGTACCAAAGAAAAGTGAAACTATATTTAATTTTAACTATTACTATCCGACATGCTTGGTCGCTGTTGAATGTATTGCATAGTTAAAATTACATACGACATTCCAGTAATAGTATATGAACTCAAATTATATCTTAAGGCTTAATATCTTTTTACTATTTAATATATAAACCAGATTATTTCTAGGAGTTCTAATATACTCAAGTTTGTGAAAAATTATATTTATATGTTATATTGTAACAAAATCGTTAAAATAATAAACTTATTAACTTAACTTTTTGACATTTTTAACTAAAAATGATTATATTTTCATTCACTCTTCTTCGGCTTTTGAAATATCTAAATTAGTGTGATGAAAATATAAACAATCAAATAAATGATCATTTTATGTAGGTTTTAATAAAATCTGACCAAAGAACGACTATTTACTATATTATTTTAGTTCTTTGGGAGTTGAAATCTTTAAAGATTAGATAATGAAAACGCAAGAGAGTAACGGGGTTTGGTCTTAACTACAAACAATAAAGATTGGATCATAAGGTAAAGTACATTTATAATTAATATTTTGTCTTGTCCTGTATATTTAATTTTGTCCTCTATTAGGACCATGTAAAGTATTCGTGGAGGCGAACTACTTCAATAAAGGAGAATTCCTCGCTTGTCGAAGTACAAGTATGCCTTTAACGAAGTTACCTCGCTTATTGGTTAGCGTTCCTCCCTCTCGAGCAAAACCACCTCATTTGAGAGGTAAGGCCTGTTTGTAATTTAGATATTGGATAACGATTTATTCATTAATACCAGATTTTTTCAAGCCAGGTAAAAGTTTGTCCATGAAAATATATAACAATTATATTTTACGTCCGTTTGGAATAAGTATTTTAATTACATGTGTAGGAAAATATTTATGATTAATTATCACCGAATACAACATGATGGTTATATTAATATGATAAATAAAATAAAATCTATTTATATTCCAACTGGATAATCACATTGCATTCCATATGTAAAACATAAATTTTTTTGTTTTAATTTTCAATGAAAACCCATGAGACTCAAATGATGTTAAATAAATTTAAGATATAATATTATATAGGTTATATGAATATATAAAACATATTTTAACAAGAGGACCCACTTTTATATATATATATATATATATATATATATCTTGTTATAAGTTTAACAAACAATATATATTAATTTTCGTCCATCCAGTGGACTTCTTCAGATAAAGTATAAAATAAAGTGTATAAATATGTACAATTTAAAAAGTAAACAAAATAAAATAAATGAACAAGATTGACAAAATCAAAACCAAAACACAGTTGTTAATAAATACTCTTGCTGATAGTTAAGGAGGTAAGGCGGTTTATATTCATTGAGTATGTATTATTATTTTCTGAGTCATCTCAGATTTAGGCCAGTGGGATGTCAAGTTTGTAAAACCAGTTGATGGGCCAATTCAGAGCGTCTGAGATTTATGGAATTAACATTTTTGTTTTGGTAAACTTGAACCTTGTTAATGAATTTAAGTCTGTAGCATTCTTCTATTTTGTTTTTATCATGAAATATTGCGTGTTTCGCTACAGGCTTATCTTGGTCAACATGGTTAATGCCGGCACGATGTCCAGTCATCCGCACTCTCAAGTAGTTGGACCTTTGACCTATGTATTGTTTATCGCAGAACTTGCAATTTAATTGATAAATGACATTTTTACTGTTGCAATCAGTTTCTCCTCTGATTGGGTATAATTTCTTTGTTGAGCTGCTCTGAAATGTTTTGCTGGGAGTTTTAATGGGTTTGAAAGTTCCACATCTTGGATTCCCTCATGTTATTGAGACGTTCTTTTGCGGTCCATTCTTTTTGGTCAAATCGGTTTTCACCAACATATTTTTGAGGTTTGGTAGTCTTTTAAAATTGACTCGCGGAGGTTTGGAAAACAAGATCTTTGTGTCTGGCGAGGACTGTAAAATATGAAAGGACGTCTTTAATTAACTATTTATTTTGTGAAGTCCTGGATAAAATTGTGTTATGAATTTGGGTTCATTTTTAATAAACTGCCCTTTCCCTTGATTTTTTGGTTTGTTCATTTAATTTTTGATCACTTTTTCAAGGTATCCAGAACCTTTAAGAGAAGCTGTCAACTTTTTTATGTATTCCAAAGAAATCTGCATTTTCACTGAATATCTTCTGAGCTCTAAAAGAAAGGCTTTTATAAATAGATTTCTTTATATAAGTTGGATGAGAACTCCGATAGTTTAAATATTGCATAGAATTAGTTTCTTTTAGGTTTAGTTTATTTTTAATACTTCCCAATTCAACTATGACATCAACATCAAGGAAAGTAATTGATGTTAGGGAGTAATTCCATGTGAAACGCAGTGAAGAAAACTCATTAAGAGATTGTAAAAATGTCTTTAGGAGTTCCTCTCCATGCTCCCATATAAAAAATATGTCATCTATGAATCTGTACCATACAAGTTTAATACCAGACTTAACACCCTTAACTTTGACATCAGTGGGTAGTCTTGTGATTTCAAGAAATTCTTTTCAAATCGACCCATAAACAAAGTTTTCATAGCTCGGAGCCATTCGTGTTCCCATGAAAGTCCCATTTATTTGCAAGTAGGTTCTGTCTTTGAAACTTAAAAGCGTTCATTGTTAAGATTAATCTAATTAAACTTGTTAAGAATTTAGTCGATAGAAGTGAATTAGCTGACCTGGAATCAAGAAATTCTTTTATGGCTTCAATTCCCTCACTATGTGGGATATTTGTGTACAGTGAGGAGACATCGGCTGTGACAAGTATCGTGTTTTGTCTTAAAGGCTGATTTATTTTCTGGAGTTTTAAAAAAAATCATCAGTATTTTTTACATGGGAATGGAGTTATTTCACAAAATGTTGTAGTTTTTCGTCTACGAATCCTGATATTCTTTCAGTTGGGCTACCATAGATAGCAACAATAGGACGTCCTGGTGGTGATCTGATACTTTTATGAATCTTGGGTAGAACATAAAATCTTGGAGTACATATATATATATTTTTTCAGGTGGTATGCATTATTTTATATTGCAGTTTATTAATTTAAATAACAATTTTAAATTGAACAATTTTACAACAATTTTAAACAGTAATTTAAATAGCAAACAAAACTAATTGTATATACTGTATTTCACATTCTTAAAAACGGTAATATGCATTGAAAACAACATTTTATGTAACAATTGAACGGTGGTGAGTAATGATAATAATTTCATAAAAATACCACATCCTTATTCATATTTTTTATATTGGTGAAATAAAAAGTTACTTTGGATAATAAATTAATATAAAAATAATAGTTTTTTATCAAAAAATATCCCCTTGAACGGCAGTAATTTTCATTTTAATACCAAAGCTACAGAATGGATTTTAACTATTTTGGAAATTTGCTCTACACTTACCTTTATTAGTCTGTAAGGAAATATTTTATTTTATCTGTCCTAAAAGAACATTTAGTATATTATATAAATCACTTTCAATAAAATACCATCTTCTTTATATGCTTTAAATTATGAGCAACAAAGTCCATTGTTCATATATATAAAAATTATAATAATGGCAATCTTTTTTTTTCAAAATTCCTACTTGCAACACCTTTCAATCGCTGTGTAACAAATTTCATCAGACCTTAATGTAAGAGTATTAAATACAAATTTTTAATTAGTAATTTGTACTTTAAATTTATTCATACCTTTTATTCATTTTATTAACATTAGCCAACACTAATACAGCTTCATAACTCGGGATGAATAGAATTAGTTAAGGATCTATTGTTGGAACAAAACGTGTTTACAAGGCATCCGAGCTAACCTTTCAAACAGTGAGGACGTCTCTTGACACAGGTGCCGGCGTGTTGACACTATCGCCATCCCGTCCTGCCGTTATCAGATATTGAACCCTTATCAAACACTGATAGGTGTGATTTTTGTCACTACACCCGTGTAAATACCTTAGCCTGAATGTAGCTAAATTTATTCTATTTGTTTGTTTGTTTCTTGTTTAAGGGATTTTTGTAATAATAGGCTTTGAATCAATGTACATTTGTGTCTGCCTGTCATACGAACTTTTTTAAGCACATTGTACTTGAAATTTTGATCCGTAAATTATATACAGTCATTTATACATTTTATAGTTTTGTTAAAACTCATATTACTACTATAGAAAAGTGTTGAAAAAAAAGAATAAAAAGTTGCGATGGTTCTTAATTTCACCAATAGATATTTTATCATTTTAACATGTTGCTTATTCCAGTTATTATACCTCTATAACATGACGTTATACTATTATTGATATGAAATAAAAGTGTATTCCATAATAATTCCTCAAAAGAAATTTAAAATCTAAGATAAAACTGAAGTCGTTGACTGCAAGTCGCCTTTGGTCAGCAAATGTAATCTATGGTCATCTTATAGGGAGCCTCCTTATATGGTATCTCTTAATACCTCTGGCAGTCTGATCCCTTTCTTCCTCCTTGCAACATGTAAAATACCACTTTTTTCATAATTAATTATCACCATTATATCCAAGTTATGATATACCATACTAAACTTATTCTTTATCACTGGGATACTTTTATGCGTTTAATAACTTTATCTTAATTGCTTTGTCTTCAGAGTTACATACACGGTTATTGAAAATATTTTATTTTTACTGTCTTTTAAACCTTCCTTATAATTTTCCTTTCCAACTTTCCAAACAATATACAGTAATCTAGGTTTTGTTCTCTGTTACTGTAAGTCCAACGTTTTGTGCTTCGTTAAAAAGTACTTAAACTAAAATGGATAAGCTATTTAATGTTTCGGGCAGAACCAATTCATTATCACTGAATGCTAAAATGTTCATATTTATCCCTAATTGGATACCCCATTTAAATTTTTTTGCTTAGTAAGTGGTAAATAAAGTAATAAAGTATCCTTGTCTTCCCTTATGTTTATTTGAAAATCTTAGACAGTTCCCTTTCTACTTTAACTTATAATTCAGACACTTTAATACATATTTCTATTTGTTTCGTCAATTTAACTAGCTTCCTATTTTTCCACAGTCTACTTCTGTCAATACTGTCGATGTTTTTTTTTTTTTTTTTTTTTTTTTTTTTAAGTCAATCCGCATTTCTTTAAAATATTTATTAAATTCTCAATTTAAAGATTTTAATTTTTAGTTATGAAACCTCCTCTAATGTGGACCTTCCTTACATATACACCGTTTGTTGTAAGTATAATGTTTTTATTCCCTTTTCCGTATACAACCTTAAACGAACTGGAGACGAAAAAATTGATCTAAAACCTCAGTTTAACCAGTTCTAAGGCAATCACCGAGTAACATGTGTCTGTTTGTTGTTCCTAAATTGTTTCTCTACACCTAAATATTATGCATTTAGTCTTGAGACCAGTTGTATTTAAAGGGGATATTTTTTATTTCCATCAAACAAACTTAGCAATCACTAAAGTTAGAACACTTTGCACATTTGGTTTACTCAAAGACTGTAAATTCCAACAAATTACTCATTTTTTGGCATAGTGTAGCAAATTTATTTTATAAAAAACCTCATATGAAATAAAGATCTTATAGCTTGATCGTACATCGAGGAAACTAGTAAATCAATCCTTACTTAATTTTGGGTTGCTGCGATTAAATCCTCAATTTTATGAATAGAAAAATATCAACCCTTTGACGCAGTGCCACAGATTATTTTATATAACTTGATTGATACAATTTAATTTAAATCTAACTTACCTACATAAGTTTTGATACGCATTTCTTATGATACTATTTTTTCTTTATTACACACAGTTAATTCTGTTTAGAAGATTAGTGCTATCCTAGTTTGTACGATTAAAAAAACAATCATAAGTACCTTTTAGCCAATAAGTATATACTTAAATGGTAGAAATATGACGTATTATTATCTTACAGTGTAAATAGTTATTAAACTTTCTCAGTTTATGTTCTTATTCCTACGAATTTAGAATTTGTTACATTTTGATGGGGAACGGTCAAACCCTACTGTTGTTATCATACAACATTGACCAGATGCTAGACAGCGTCATTTCTCATAAATAAAATGCTCATGACTTATTAATACATGTCAATGAATCATTAATAAATTGTTATTAATCATTAATTAATATGATTCATTAATAGATTATTAACAATAATAAATAATTAATAGCAACATAAAGACACGATGTTGACTTATTTTGAGAGTTAATTTCAAGCTAGTTGTATATTTGGAATTTATAATATTTACGTTTGTCTATCAGACAAAACAATATATCAAAACCAGTCATTTAATGGAAAACAATGTCTTTGAGTAAACCACATGCGCAAGATGTTCTAACTTTTATGACTGCTAAGTTTGTTTTCCAGTTCTGAGTTTCAAACTTCTGTAAAACTAGCAATGTGGGTTGTATACGCAAACTAATTACTAACATTTTACAAGAATTCAAGGCCGTAACAAACTTTCTTTATGGACAAACCAGTTAATGCACTAGTTACGGGACCTAACTCTCACCAAACTAGGACGAGTGTTCATATGCAAATATCGGATAGACTTGCGTTAATTTTCGTTCAAGCTAAATGACTATATCTGTTTTATGGTCATATTTACAAAAAAAATTCAATTTAAGAATAACTCAGTTTACTGTCCTAATTTGGTCTGTCAAAGTATTAAAAAACTTTTTATTTTGTAATTAATTAAAATTAAAATCTATTTTTGATTTTAAAATTTAAAAAAAAATATTTTTTACTAAAAGACCAATAATACTAAAAAAACATATAAAAAAAACTTTATTCTGTGGTGATTTTAAAATATAAACACTACTTGATTATCGAAATTGCAAGTATATGCACTCAATGTACTGCATTAATGCAGTGTATATTATTAAATAAAAGTGTCTACATGGGATATGAGTTTTGCTCTATAAGCTGTATTTTGATAAACTTTTAAATTTACTGAAATTTAATTTCATTCATTTAAATCATCAACTATATGCAACAATGACGACTTATGAATTCAGTGTAACAAGAAATTAAATGTGATCCTTTCTTAGTGTCCAGTATATCGAGTAGTGTTGAAAGACGTTTTATTAATTCAACCTGAATAAATATTTTAAGAAATTTAATTAGAAGAGGGCTTACTTTTCCTAATATCAATGTCTCATCAATTCTAATTATATACAGTATACCCCACTATCGTATCGTATGATGTGTACCAAAATACTACATTTAAATAGAAAAAGATCACACTTAAAACCTTAAATTTCCATTAAAAAAAAACGGTTTGTTGAAAGCAATCAAAATTTTATATTGTGATTTATGACCAGGATATAAAATTTTATAAAAGTAATAAACTTTGTAAAACTTTTTATTGAGGAATGCACAGAAGTTTATTTCTTGCTTTTTATTTGATTCTTCGTAAGTGAAAAAGTGGTTTAAGCCAAACTTTTAACCGATAATGACGTTCATAAAATTTTTAACAAAATAAAAAACAGCTGGATTTAAAATGGGATGGAGGTCAAGCAAGGTCGAGGTGGTCACGTGTCCATGGCCCTACCCTCTCCTCGGAGAACTCCTACCCCTCAGATACAGTGTGTCTATGACTAAGACTATTTGTACACCGTTTGTTGTAAGTATAATGTTTTTATTCCCTTTTCCGTATACAACCTTAAACGAACTGGAGACGAAAAAATTGATCTAAAACCTCAGTTTAACCAGTTCTAAGGCAATCACCGAGTAACATGTGTCTGTTTGTTGTTCCTAAATTGTTTCTCTACACCTAAATATTATGCATTTAGTCTTGAGACCAGTTGTATTTAAAGGGGATATTTTTTATTTCCATCAAACAAACTTAGCAATCACTAAAGTTAGAACACTTTGCACATTTGGTTTACTCAAAGACTGTAAATTCCAACAAATTACTCATTTTTTGGCATAGTGTAGCAAATTTATTTTATAAAAAACCTCATATGAAATAAAGATCTTATAGCTTGATCGTACATCGAGGAAACTAGTAAATCAATCCTTACTTAATTTTTTGTTGCTGCGATTAAATCCTCAATTTTATGAATAGAAAAATATCAACCCTTTGACGCAGTGCCACAGATTATTTTATATAACTTGATTGATACAATTTAATTTAAATCTAACTTACCTACATAAGTTTTGATACGCATTTCTTATGATACTATTTTTTCTTTATTACACACAGTTAATTCTGTTTAGAAGATTAGTGCTATCCTAGTTTGTACGATTAAAAAAACAATCATAAGTACCTTTTAGCCAATAAGTATATACTTAAATGGTAGAAATATGACGTATTATTATCTTACAGTGTAAATAGTTATTAAACTTTCTCAGTTTATGTTCTTATTCCTACGAATTTAGAATTTGTTACATTTTGATGGGGAACGGTCAAACCCTACTGTTGTTATCATACAACATTGACCAGATGCTAGACAGCGTCATTTCTCATAAATAAAATGCTCATGACTTATTAATACATGTCAATGAATCATTAATAAATTGTTATTAATCATTAATTAATATGATTCATTAATAGATTATTAACAATAATAAATAATTAATAGCAACATAAAGACACGATGTTGACTTATTTTGAGAGTTAATTTCAAGCTAGTTGTATATTTGGAATTTATAATATTTACGTTTGTCTATCAGACAAAACAATATATCAAAACCAGTCATTTAATGGAAAACAATGTCTTTGAGTAAACCACATGCGCAAGATGTTCTAACTTTTATGACTGCTAAGTTTGTTTTCCAGTTCTGAGTTTCAAACTTCTGTAAAACTAGCAATGTGGGTTGTATACGCAAACTAATTACTAACATTTTACAAGAATTCCATTCACATTTTAAACACTGAGCTGTCACGAACAATCTTGTCTAAGACTATCTTATGTTTGAAAATCATTCAAGCTATTTTAAAATAATTCGCATCTTTTAATTGATTTTTTTTTAATTATTCTCGTCAAATAATTTTAGATTACTGGTAATAAATAAGCATAACATCAAAACAAACTTTCTTTGAAAGATACTTTGTAAGATTTGACTCATCTTTAACTACTATCAATCTTTACTTATAACCTAATTTAATGTGCATTTTTATAATAAACTACTAAAAGTATTCTGCATATACAGCGTTGTACAAAAGATCCTAAACAGCTTTATAATATTCTCAAATTTAAAAACTAAGTAATATTTCATTTTTATTATCTACTTTTAAAAACATGTATAAGCTAAATCGTAGAAAATTTTGTGACAAATTCCTGAACTTATGTGGCACAATAATCGTTAATCACATCATTACGTTGAACTTCCCAACAACTATATGAACTATTAATGGTTATGCTAAAAATAAGATTTTGAAACTGGTATTTTTTGTAATGTTTGAAAATAGAGCATTAATACAAACGATAAATTGGGATTTTGTGACTGGTTGTAGCGCGTTAAAGAGCTGGTCAAAACGTCATAACACTTCCAAGTTAGTGTCATCAAACTGCCGTTGCTTGCCTTCATTGCTCACTGGGTCGATCAGGCAGAAAACGGCTGGGGCCTACTCCAATCTACAAAAGCTGCAAAGGTTGCAGAATTTTGTTTAAATAGGTATTTTTAGTCTTTCTCTCCTATTTATCTTTTATCAATAAGCTCTTTTTAAATTGTCTAAGACATATACCTTATACACTAGATGCTTGTACATAGTAAACAAAATTGGAATTGAAAGAAAATTTTATTAAGATGGAATTGATTTGTATTAAACTATGTAGGTTACCCGAAAGTCACTAAGAGTACTATTAAATTTATAACCCATTTTTTGCATTATTAACTAACACCTGAAATTTAAAATAAGATGGATTAACAACTAAATAACGCAGAGGAAAATCTATTCAAATTTAACCAATGGCATTGTTTTAGGTTCTTTTTTTAGGTAACTTTAAGTGTTATACGTCTGGCCCTGTTTAAGGTTGTTGTGCTTTGTAAATATATCATGGACATGTTTAAAATTAACTAACAAATGAGCTATTTTATTGATTCAACATAACAAAACCTAATGTAACTTTTTGACTAATCATTTAGTGATAAATTAAACTTTTTATATAATTTCATTATAGTTTTTGCCATCTCATCATACACTTCAAACTATATTACGTCAATTTTTACAATTTATCAGTGTGAAATGTTTTGATTTTACCAGAAAGATTACGTTGTGTGAGGGTGTTTCGATAGCCTAACGGTTAGCTTCTTGGACTTCAGTTCAAGAGGTCACGGGTTCGATCCTCGGGATGCCCACTGACTTTGAGGGGTTTGGACCGCTTGACCTACAAGCGTTTATCTACTCTACAATAAAAATGCCACTGGTGTTGATACACAAAAAAGACTTTATTCTTCAGAGACTTTTGCACATTAAAAAGCATAAATAACATTATTTAGATAATTTCAAATCAAAAATTGTAATTTAAGCTCTTAATTTCTACTCTAAAACTATGTCAATTTAATACTTAGCAGGTTCATTTATAGAACTAGTACAACAAGCAAACAAAATAGAGTACTTTTTACAGATAACTTTAAACATTAAAATTTATTTAACGATCAAACATGTTTAATGATCTCAATGAACCAGAGCTGTTACTATTTTATTTTAAACCTGTGGAATTTTATCAAACAGATAACAAGTAAAATTGTTTTTAAAGTTAACCTATCTGTAAATCCAACTTGAAAATATTTTAAACTTATAGAACAGAAACGACATCTTAGTTATAAATAGTTTTGATTAACTTTATAGGATGTCATTATAAAAAATAGCCATATCCAGGGTGTTTCCGAACAACCAGGAAATATTTTGTTTACATGTTCCTTAAGTCGAAACAGTAAAAATATCATTAAACATATGTCCTAAAATGCTTTTTTAGCCAAATAGTTTGTTGTATTAAGTTAATATTTAGCATGAAACTTTATGACACCAATGTCCATTTTCGGGGAAAATTTTTTTTGTCTGATGTGTATTTAAAAAATGGCGGCCATTTTAATTTTTTTAATTCAAATATCTTAGAACCAGTAAATTTTATCAAAATTTTACAAGAAACAAAAAAGTTGACAAATAAAATAACCTAACTAATAATACCAAGATTATAAGGATCGAACAACAAATAACGGAGTGATTTCCATTTTTATGCATAAAATCATTGATTTTCCATTAAAATGCATGCAAATTTAGGTTAGTTGGAGGAAAATTCCCAATAACTCCATTATTTGTTGCATTTCCTTACAAACTTGGTATCATTGGTTAGGTAATTGAATTTTTAATCTTTTTTGCTATTTATAGTAGTTTTATAGTGTATCATTTACCGATTTTGAGATATTTGAGTTTAAAAAATTAAAATGGCCGCCATTTTGAAAATACTCATCGGACCAATATAATTTTTTCTGAAAATGGACATTGGAGTCATAAAGGTTCATGCCAAATATGAATTTAATACAACAAACCGTCACGTAAATAAAAATTATTATGTGTAAAAAACAAAATGGTGGCTAGCGGCCTAACGAAGAATTTTAGGACATATGTTTGCAAGATATTTTTTTATTGTCTCGACCTAACGAACAAAAATACAAAATATTTCCAGGTTGTTCGGAAAGACCCTGTACATTTAATACCATTTTATAAGTAACTGATGAACTGGCGAGGGACTGTTATTAGATGTAAATTGAAATAGCAAGATAGATCACATTATGTAACCAATAAAATTAACACCCCATAAAAATTGCAAAAAGCTAAATATTCTCGGCCGTAACAAACTTTCTTTATGGACAAACCAGTTAATGCACTAGTTCCGGGACCTAACTCTCACCAAACTAGGACGAGTGTTCATATGCAAATATCGGATAGACTTGCGTTAATTTTCGTTCAAGCTAAATGACTATATCTGTTTTATGGTCATATTTACAAAAAAAATTCAATTTAAGAATAACTCAGTTTACTGTCCTAATTTGGTCTGTCAAAGTATTAAAAAACTTTTTATTTTGTAATTAATTAAAATTAAAATCTATTTTTGATTTTAAAATTAAAAAAAAAATATTTTTTACTAAAAGACCAATAATACTAAAAAAACATATAAAAAAAACTTTATTCTGTGGTGATTTTAAAATATAAACACTACTTGATTATCGAAATTGCAAGTATATGCACTCAATGTACTGCATTAATGCAGTGTATATTATTAAATAAAAGTGTCTACATGGGATATGAGTTTTGCTCTATAAGCTGTATTTTGATAAACTTTTAAATTTACTGAAATTTAATTTCATTCATTTAAATCATCAACTATATGCAACAATGACGACTTATGAATTCAGTGTAACAAGAAATTAAATGTGATCCTTTCTTAGTGTCCAGTATATCGAGTAGTGTTGAAAGACGTTTTATTAATTCAACCTGAATAAATATTTTAAGAAATTTAATTAGAAGAGGGCTTACTTTTCCTAATATCAATGTCTCATCAATTCTAATTATATACAGTATACCCCACTATCGTATCGTATGATGTGTACCAAAATACTACATTTAAATAGAAAAAGATCACACTTAAAACCTTAAATTTCCATTAAAAAAACGGTTTGTTGAAAGCAATCAAAATTTTATATTGTGATTTATGACCAGGATATAAAATTTTATAAAAGTAATAAACTTTGTAAAACTTTTTATTGAGGAATGCACAGAAGTTTATTTCTTGCTTTTTATTTGATTCTTCGTAAGTGAAAAAGTGGTTTAAGCCAAACTTTTAACCGATAATGACGTTCATAAAATTTTTAACAAAATAAAAAACAGCTGGATTTAAAATGGGATGGAGGTCAAGCAAGGTCGAGGTGGTCACGTGTCCATGGCCCTACCCTCTCCTCGGAGAACTCCTACCCCTCAGATACAGTGTGTCTATGACTAAGACTATTTGTAGACGTCGTCCATGACCATGCCTATCGACATCTGACTTTCAAAATAAATCAACTGTTTGCCTATAAACATACTAATGGTAAACACCTCATTCAATCTCTAACCCTCCAATTTATCGTTTTGCATTATAAATAAAAGAATAATTAATTATCCATTAAAACATTCAAACTCATGCGGTTGGGTCAGTAATGAAAAAAATCTTTAACCCTAATTTTTTTTTAAAACGTAAGATAATTTGGAATATAGTCATACGATGAATTGAGTTTAAACATTTCAATATAAAATTGTCGTTACAAGACTTTTACTTTAATAATGAAAGGGATTTTTTGTTTTAAACCTACCTAATAAAAAAGGTTGACAGGTTTTTGTGATTGCTGAATTAAATTACCTGAAGTCAAGTATCAAAGTAATTGTTGGTCTCATGATACACATAGCCAAAACAATTCCTTACACTCACAAACATCTCATTACTTTCTAATTTATTCTGGTTTAATTGAATTTTTTTTAAGAGGTTGGCGGACCTCTTTTTGCCTTACTTTGCCCCGTTCACATAGACTATTGATCTGTAGACTCTAGACTCTGGAACGTATTAGACAAAGTAAGGGGGTGAGCCGCTACAGTACAAGGTGAAAGGTACTGATAAAAGTCCCTGGCAGAACGCGGATTCAAACCCACGACATCGCTGCCATGGTCCCGAAGTCCGGCGCGCTAACCACTACGCCACCAACTCACCCACAGAATTGTTTATATTTGTTTTCTTTAAGATTCACAGCTGATTATTTGAGTTTAGTCTTTTTGTGTTAAGTATAATCAAGTGTGAAAAAGCTTGTGATAATGTAAACACAAGTATTCAAGTTCATTTGTATATTCTTTAAAATGCAAGTGTATATTTTTTTACATTATTGTCAACTTATTGTCATTATTAATATTACATTACATTACATTATTACATTATTGTCATTAGAAATATTAACTTTTATACTTGCGTTGTACTATTTTATGTAATTCTTTTTGTAATTTTATACTATTTTCAAGTTATTAATGACAATTACAAATATGGCAAATTATTTTTGTTTATATTACTGAATATTTTTTATGAATTTATTTCTCTGAGGCCTCTTAGCAGTTCTTGACCACACTTTGAAGAATACTAAAAAATCTCATCTGCATGTAATAATACTAATTTATTCCGACAGTGGAGTATGTTAACATTACTATTTGGCAGCCCATTCGGATTTTAAAATACTATATTTTATTGACAAAGTATTGTTTTATACAGTTTGGTGTATGCTATCTTCCTTTCCATGGTGTAGTACAGCACTTCTATTGAACCATTCCAGCCTTTTCATTTGCCAAATACTTTAATCCCATAATGGCTGAAAATCCCAAACCTTCAGGATTTTCAGTTGTTTTTCTTTTTATGTTACCGGATACAACAATTATTCTATTCTACAACACTATTTCCGTCTACAGGAAGCATTTCATTGACATTATCAAGTGTGTTTGTTTGTTATTGATTATCTGTAATTTACTGAACTAATGAATAACAAGTGAAACAGGTTATTACTGCAAAAAATAACAAAGTTAATACAACTTCGAAGATGTCGCACGTGCACAATGTAAAATTGACATACTAATTTGAATAGACTTCTCATAGCACAGGTAAGTTTGAAATCGATTTACGGTTTCACAATCTCTCTATGTATTTAAGTAACATACGATAGGTAAGTCAGTTCTAACGCTCTTCTCCATTGAGGAAAAAATATTTCGTATCCAAGGATAATGTTTATGTTAGGTATAATGTTTATGTTTATGTACACTGCTACAACAAACTGTTGCTGTGCACAGATAAACAAATTGAATAAATAAAACATCGATTGTTAACACATCTGGCACAAGGTTCATGGAACTGTCCGAATTTTTGTATCAAACAACCGCTTTGTTTATTTATTCACGTTAGTTTATATACTCAATGATGATACTACTGTATTTTCTTTTCTTTTATTTTAACTTATTCCCATGTTTTATTACCTATTTAATTCCTCAATCTGCCTAGTTTATTCAAGTTTTTTTTCATTTTAATTGAATTATTGATGACATAATAAAAATGTTCACTTAAAAAATTTTATATCTATGGTTTTGTTCTTTTATCATGCTTAATTTATGTTGGCAGAACTTTACAATTATCATATACCAGTTAAAATATGTAATACACAGACTATTTACGTACAACATGTCCCAAACATTTTGATCCTTCATGGCACAATGAAAGCTAGAGGGACTGGATCCATCAGTTTCATTGTCTGTTGCAAGAGGAGAGGAAACAGCGATATTCGTGAACAAATGCGTGGCAGTGAATAATCTGCACTTCCGAGACTGTCACCAACGAATGGCATCCGGAAATTCGTGTTGTCTACAATTTACTGTAATCATCCCTCTATGATTTGAACTGTAATAGCTTTTACTTTAAATTGAGAAAGTTCTGTAAATGGTCTTAACTCCTACGATATATTGATAAGAATTTCTATAAATTTGTTAAAGAAAAACTAACATTCATAATAATAAATCGTATTTTTTTAACATCAATAATTTATGACGAAAGAAAATATTTTACGTAAGCCTTTTCCATATGATTATAAAATCGTTAGGAGTATTTCACAGGAGCACCTTTATTAGAATCTGTTACATAGAAATTGTTCCTTTTCAACATGCATGGACATGTAAAAAATTCATCATACATGCTACTAAAACCTTTATAGTAAATCATAAAAGTTGCACACCCTTTCGTCCTTGTCTTTTTTCTCAGTATGCACTTCAAAGGTAAAATGTATGAAGAAATTCATGTAGAATGAGGCCAAACTCGTGGAGGGAGACATAAAGGGGTTAAAGAAAGGAAGAGCAAAAAACGAAAAAGAAATGCTGTTCCCTAAACAAATAAAAAACATAACAAATATAACTATGAAAGCAGAAGAAAGAAGAAGTACGAAAGAAAAAATGAAACTATTAAAGAAGGTTAAAATAAATAAGAAAGGCTGAACAAATTTGAATAAATGAATTTATTGAGAAAAAAAAAATTGGACTTGAATATGGGTAAGACTCGAAGTTTAGCAGGTAACAATAACATTCTGGTATTAAAGCAAAATGTAATAATAATAAATAGTTAAAAACCTACATGAAAACTCACTGCACCAAAATTCGTTCTAAAATAATACAAACACTTGTATATGCACAATATTGTCTGTCCTTCCCCCAAAAAAAGGTTATCAAAGTGCAGTGTATAATATGAAATACTGTTTGTTAAACTGAAATCAGTGGTCTTGTCAATCTTGAGACGGTAAAAAAATATAAAATAAAACCAGATTAATCATTTGTTTTTTACCTAATCACGAGAATCAAGAGAAAAACTAACTTTTGAGTTTGAATTATATACCTAACTTTCTGTTATGTTTGAAAGATTTAGATTTGTAGTCGAGTAAAACTAATTGATTTGAATTACATCAAGTTATACACTATGATAAATTGCTATGTATTTCTAAGTAAATATTAAACAAAACATTTCTTCTCAATTTGATTTAAGCATTCTTTTGAATGTCTATTTACATATAAATATTTTTATAAAGCTAATGAACTTTTTATTGTGGATTTAATAATAACATCGAGACAAAACATTTTCATGCCCTCGTACGATGTTGTAAGAACGATCACTTTGGGATTCTTTACAGTCTTCATTTCAACTTTAATGTGTTTTGAGAGCGCCATAAAGGCTCCATTTTTATAGATGAGTTTATGTAGAAAAATGTTATTTTTATTACTTTTACTAATAAGAATCTTTCTTATAAATCTTTGAGTAATGTCTGTAATTATATGTACACTATTCACAATCATTTTAGTTTAATGTATTTAGCTCTAAATTTTAATTAAACCTGTAACTAAATAGATTCATGTAGGAGGGAAACAAGGTTCAGACCAACTATTTTCTTAAAAATACTTAAATCATAAAAGTTGACCAGATTATTTCTTTAAAATAATCTAAATATTTTAATTTCTCTAGGTTAATTTATATCAAAAATTAGTTTTATGGGTACAGTTTACAAATATTTTTGGTATAAGCCTAATTTGGAACAGACTTAATATAATGTAAATTATTTATTTTTGCGGATATAGATGAAAACTTAAAATAAACATCCTGATAATTACTTTTAAAGTTAATTTGAATTGTTCAAAGTTAGAGTGATTTCTTTCACTTTAGCTTATTTTAAATTAATCAATAATTAACTTGCTTGTTTTACTACTATATCTTCACCTTTAATGTAGCCTAACTGATTATTAAGGTGTTGGGTTTTAGGAATCTATGATCGTACTGATATTTTTGTAATTGTATACTTATGTGCTTTTATTATTAAATTATTAACACGCTCGAGTTAATCATTTTAACAAGAATAACTACATAAGAGAGGCTATAATTTATAACAGAATTCTAATCACCCATCTATTTCAAAGGATATAGGCTATTTATTTTTTTGTAACAGTGTACAATATAAAACAAATGATATTATTTGAATAATATTATACGCGAAAGTCGAATCCTCTTCAAGGTGCAAATCCAATGTCACAATACGACCCGTGACATGTTTATTGGAATATATCGTATTATAGACATGACACATACGTTTCCCGCCTTTACTACACCCTTTACTCTTGTTATTTTTCCACATACTTTACTAAGAGTCAATAAAACGGCTTAAAGTAGTCAATTAAAATTTATCAGACTAATAATTTTTCACAATATTCTAATGAACAAATTTGTCTACTTTGGTAAATAGAAATTGAAATGGCTGATTATATCAGAATATTTTACCTGATCAAAAGATTTTTCCTGTTTTACGAGTACTTTATAAAAAAATCTCAAAGGTGTTTGAGTTATGGAGTGATATTTTAAAATGTGTGAACTATTAAGATAGGGATTATTTTGGACAGTGTGGAGATATAAGTTAAATATCTTCAATCAATTCTAAAATTAAAAAAATATGAAGTAATTGTTATAATTACTAAGTTTGAAGGTCCAAAGTAGCTATTTTACCTTTTGGTTAAATTTATGAGAGGCTACTTTGCTTCCTCATTGTTACAATGCAATGTAAGAATCTAAGTAAGTTTCATATGTATTTAACAAATTTAGAAATTATATAATAACTTTAAACCATTATTTATTCTAACAGACAGGTTAGAAAGATAGATAATATTGAATTCTTTGCTATTTAATTATAGAGGGAGCCTGTTAAGAGATTGTGGACAGTGAAATTCTCAGAATGGGTGGGTACTTTCATCCAAATTGCTTTTTGTAGAAAATTAACTTGACCTCAAATTGTTTACTTTATATAAAGTTGTGAGCGACCAAATATTACTTAAAAATCAATTAACTACATTAGGTTTTTAAAAGGAAAGAAAAAAATAGTTTAACAGACCGCTTCCTTATAGTACAATGAATATAATGTGAAATGTATTTATATAATTTGAAATTATTTTATTCATAAAGGTCGGTAGTACAACTTTACAGTGGCATTGTTTTCCACTCTATTTTTAAACTTTATATGTATACAATTCATGCTTTTTTTACGTTTTCCCATCATTAAGCAGCCCATAATGAGCTTTAAGTCTCGTACAATTTGTTGCGTAGCAAAAAATTTTGAATCACACTACAATAGAAATTTCAGCATTTGTAATTTTTTACGTCTTGAGTGTCTCCCCCTCCCCCCCCCTGAAAGAAGTTAAAATACCATATTCAATTTAATATATGTAAATAAAATTTTTCATGACTAGGAGTTATATCTTGAATTTATTGATTCTTTGTTGTTATTTTTTTATTTTGAAAACGGCCTGGGAGTTTTTGGATACCCTGTATGTCAAAACTAAAGAATGTATTGAATTATATTAAACCAATAAATTTAAGATGTAGCATTAGTTATTAAATAGTAAAAAAATAATACGAATTGTTTGGGTTTTTTTTTTGGTAAATTACATTAATAATTGCATTTCAAAAACTGACATAACACACTGCTGACCTACGTTTTTACCACATCCTAGCTATTTTAGTCACGTTCATGCCCTAATTAGAGCAAAGCAAGGAGATTAAAAGCCAATCAGGTCTTTGTGTGGAAACTAGCATATTTCAATTTATCAAACTGTACATTTCATTAATGTTTCAATTTCTTAAAAGAAAAAAAAACTAAAAAAAACTGTGTCGAATAAACATATATTTAACAACCGTTAATCTTTGTTTTCGTACCCATAGACAAAAATATATTAATAATTACCATATTAAACTATGTTTACATAAATGTAAATATTAACTTTAATTAGTGAATTTAAACTTGAAACAACCAATAACTAATACTGATAAATGCCGAAGAAAAAAAATTGGTGTAACAATTAAAAGGTATTTAAAAATTGTTCATTTACAAAACTCGCACCCCTTTCCCCTTTGCGCAATGCACCTTTTTTATGCAAAAACTTGTTCCACCAGTTAAAAATTGTTTACATTAATTTAAAGATATTATGCCACGCAAACATGTATGCCATGGCATGTTGAAAACATTAATATTAGAGTTAGAAAAGTCCAACACGATGCTACAAATAAGTAGTAAATTAGTTTCCCCCTGAATAGTACCTAATTTCTTTAAATAAAACACTATTTAACTGTAGAATAAACCCCAACAAGGTTACACTAATATTAATAGGACAATTATTACAAATTTTAATCTTACAATAAATTCAACAATGTGGTGTCGACTCTACCTCATGGAAAATTATTTTTTTTTTTAATGTAACCCTAAATGTAGGGACGGATGATAAAAATGTATCCTTACTGTGGATGAAATCTTTTGTAACGTGGAGATAATAATAATAATTCAATACTTGATTTCAACAAATCACAAAGTAGCATATGTTTGTCAGACTTTAAAGAAAACATTTCAATCATTAATATATTTATTATATCCAAATAGTTTGTAAAGGCTATATTATATTTTCAATTTGGCATATTAAAAATCATTAAGATTTCAATATGTATATATATGTAGTATATTTATTATATCCGAATGGTTTTGAATACATTATAATTATAAATACATATTTTTTTAAGAAGGATGTGGGAATACGTTCTATACAGACAATTTGTGGTACTCACCCGAGCCACCTCCACTAAAACCCACACCTTTTGAAAGCTCAGTTCCCCCTGCAACCGTTTATCACTTTACTTCGGAAGGGTTTTAGATCACCTGGCTTGGACCCTTTCGGTTCTGAGAAGACAAGACAATTTCACAGTATTCTTCTTTTTCATCGTCGTTTTCATCGGTGGTTGCCGTTCAGCTACCCCGCAGTTCCACGGGGCCCAAACTACCGGTTCCCCAGCCCCTATATGCACAAGGCGTACTTAACATACGTGCTGGAGGCACCCGTGGCAATGCAGAATCCGATCTCTACATTCATGCCTGTCCATTATTGTACTTGATATTGTGCATGTTGTTTTCCATCGCTATCTATCGTTGTTATTAATATTATTGAAATATTTATTGCCACTTAAGTTATTGATTATTGTTGTAAAATGGTGTATGTGAATAAATAAATAAATAAATGCCACACTTCCTGACCAAGGCTGGCTTCTGAACTTTCCGAAGTGGCTGGCTTCTGACGACACACTTTAGGAGAGCATCGGCAGTGCCAGGCACACATCAGCCCCTGCAACACAATCGGGACACTGTCAGGACCCTCCAGCATGCACTGGTCATCCCCTTCTAGCCGCTTCTTACGACAAGCAAGGGATACTAAACGGCCCATTCTAACCCGGAAACGCATGAAGAATTTAAACATATACCAAGCTTTATACAAGTAGTAAGAGTAATATTATACATTGCAGAGTAAGCGCACAGTGCCGGTTGATTATGAAGTTTTGTAAAAGAAATAATAAGTTTTGTAAATAGTTTTGTTAGTGCTAAAATTGCTATTTTTAAATTTATTTATGCATTAAATCTATTTATGGGCCGAAAGGATGATGTTTGCATCCTAATTAATGCATGGCTTATTTATATAAGTCGACCTTTCTTATGTAATATTTTAGTTGAAAATCACAACTCTTTTAGTGGTCTTCCGAAATTTGCGATCTTGGTACTAATGTCTACATAAATTATTGTCTTTGTTTGTATAATGTTGATTCAGTTATTAGTTTTCTTTTTTTAGATATTCACATTTGAATATTTAAAGTTATCGATATTTAAGAAAACACACGTTACGTTTATGTCACAAATGTTAAGAGTCATCTTCACCCCCTGGGCCATTAGCCCATTGTTGCGCAGTCGGCAATGTTAACCATACGGCTTTTAATGCAAAACATGGTATCGCATTCCCCTGTTTCGGACACCGTTTTTCAACCGATTTGCTTTAAACTTGGTAAGTGTTTAGTTGAATAGTTATACTATGTCGTTCATACCTCGGAATTTTGAAAACTTAACAAATATTACTGTTTGAGACGTCGCAAAGTAACTCGATTTTCCTTAGGAATATTTCAAAATTTAGTAAAATTTTCAAAATTCCGAGGTATGAGCGACATAGTATAACTATTCCACTAAACACTTACCAAGTTTAAAGAAATCGGTTGAAAAACTGCGTCCGTAACAGGGGAATGCGATACCATGTTTTGCATTAAAAGCCGTATGGTTAACATTGCCAACTGCGCAACAACGGGCTAATGGCCAAGGGGTGAAGATGACTTTTAATGCAATACAACAATCAGTTATGAAAGTGTAAAATACTAATTAAAAGAAAAACGAAACGGTAGCTAGCGGTTACACAGGGCATTTTCGGTCCTATGTTTACATACATACTTTACTTTTGCAAGTAGAATCCATTAGAAGTTTTGGAACATAAAACTAAACTATTGCTTTATTTTGTACTTCTTTTACGTAATCATTTTTATGTTTTAGAATAATTAATATCTGGAATTCTATTTTAGAATTGAACCTACTAGTTCATTTCTGCTAATAGGATCAATTCTAAAATAATTCCAGAAATTATCGATTGTAAAAAGCTATTTTCCGATTTAATTTTTACAAATGTCAATTAATTTTCTCGAATTGTAAAATGGCTGCCATTTTTTTTAGAGATGAGATATCGACATCCGGTTTGTGCCATTCAATTTCTCTTGAAAAACCGTATAAAATTAGGGGTCAAAAGTTGTGAAGTTGATGAAAAAAATGCAGTTTTTCATGTTGTTAACATGCGCCGAGTTTGGTTTTCCTACTGCAACAAGTTAAAAAGTTAACGGGGGATGTCCAGACTTTTGCCTAACCCTGTATTAAAAGTAATTATTATTTGATTGTTTTTTATAACTTAATTATTTAAAGCAGCTTATTAATTAGAAGGAAAAGGCAATTTTCAAAAAGTACCATCTGAATAGCGTTCCATTCACCATTGGACTGGAGCTGTCTGAACCCGTCGAGTATCGGCGGGCACCGACTCGTTATGGATTGTTATTCAAGTAAAAAACTACAAAGAACTAAATAGGCCTACATCTCCCGAAACATATTTTATCAAACAATATGGCCCACAAAAATCATTTTAATAATATTTTTATTTTCACTAATTTGTTGTATATTGTTAATAAATAAATAATTCTACCATGTTGATGGAAAAATTATGTTCCGCGGGAGTTTATTACCTGTTCGTCCTAGATTGAATGCTATGAGTACAGGCCATTTCACACCGCCTACCGCTACCGGCTACCGCTACCGGCGCGGTAGCGGACGTTTCCGTGAGCCATTTCACACCAAAACTACCGCGTCTGCGCGGGAGGCGGGAGTTTCTGGTGGCGCGAGACGGTTGCAGTCGACAGCGGCGTTCTGCGCATGCGCGAGCCAAAACTACCGCGCCGGTAGCGGTACAAAATCGCTCGAGGAGCGGTACTGGCGGTACTACCGGCACTACCGCGGGCGTGCGGTAGTCCGGTATGAACTGTCCCATTTGATAACACGGTGAGCGATCTTTAAAAAGTACCGCCAGCGGTAGCGGTAGTCGGTGTGAAATGGCCTTTACTTCCCCTGAGGCCTTAGAACAAGGCTAAAAATTGTTGTGGCTTGGTTAGAATTTCAAAGAAAATTGCATACGTACGTAATTCTTTACAAACCTTAGAGTCTTATGACAAGGGGAATCCACACTTAACACTTGACTCATTATTATTGGCAATTATTAGCAATATTATCCAGAAAATGATACACTTTTACAGGCTTTTCACTTTGTTGTGTATTATTTTAATTCATTTATCAGGAAAAAGTAATCGTGTTTAATATTTGCATAACATTACAATATATTGACAGAATATTTGCATATAAGTGTTACTGGCGTCTAATTTTTTTTTATTACACACCTCTTTTTGCAGAATATGACACATCTAATATCTAAGGTCAATTTTAATTATCAAAAATTGGTTGGGTGAAGATCTGTTCTAGTATTTCAAGTGTGAAGAGGAGTCAAACCAATACCCACAGACGTAAGTAATAACATTCCTGAGGCTGTCCACAGCGGTAAATTGCTGTCTAATCTAGGAGCGGGCGTAATACTGCTTCGGTTGCACCTAGTTAAATGTTTTGGAAATGAATTTGGTATTGGAATATGAGTCCAACTTTGACTTGGTAAAACTAAGGTATAAGTTTATTAGTTTTAAATCTGGTACCACTTTTATCCATACAAAGTGTTTTTCTTCGTCAGCTATCGCATGTTTACTATATAAGTAAAACTATCCTTTATTTTAATTGTCAAGTGTAAGTGACAATGAAATACATTACAAAATACTTTATCAAAAAAATTCAATTATAATTCCAGTTTTGTTAGAGCATTGGGAATTCAACTTGATCAAATAGAATACATTTTAAGGATCATTGATTCCTTTGTAAACCTTACAATTCAATAAAAAACTGTTGGTAAAATTGGGTCTCTGCAGGCGAACCGTTGACGTGAATGTCCGTTCTCACGCGATGAATAATTGTTTTCCTTTTAAGTGAATCGTTAAAATATTGCAGAAAATATATTCTAGAGTATGACGCTATTAATATTAATATAAATTTATTTCATCACGTAGCCAAAAACGTTTTTTTATTAATGAGTTAGTCGTAAGCTCTAAAACACATACATAAACTCCAAAATTCTGTCCTGATTGCGAACAATTTTGGATATAACAATTAATTGATAGTTTATTATTTAACTGTCACACTATAAATTTATGACAAATTATTTTTTTCACTTTCATTATTTTTTTATTTTGTGTTTATAGCAAATATTTATGAATGTCTTTCTGATTAACTCACGAGTACCTTCGATATATATTATTTTTTTTAGAAGAGTCACTGCTTATCGTTTAGTTTTGACAAATAAGGGGGTTGAATACAATTAAAACACATAACACACCAAAGACCAAATTATGTGCGCTTTTGAAAATGTTAACTTTTGTTAATTTATATATATATATATATATATATATATATATATATATATATATATATATATATTATACCAAATAAATAAATACCAGAGTACCCTTTTTGTCATTTTTTTTATTTCTACTAATACGTATTTCGGCTCTTAGGCCATGATCACAGTATTAAGTAAGCATTTTGTATGTAAACAAATTGAATAAATTGACTATTGATAACATCTGATAATTTTGAAATTATTTTGACCAAATTTGGAACAGTTGGTTTTTTATTATATTAATTATGTTTCTTTCTTATACTTTCAATTTTCTGATATATTGGATTTACTTTCTGCATTTGCATTATATTTAATATATTTGCATGGTTTTCTTGGCTATTTAAATAAATATGTAGATCTTCTTTTATATTCATTTTTCGCCTTTCTTTTCGAAATCTAAAATTTCTAGACTTTCACTTAATTTTCCATATTCATGGTCTGATTCCAGTACATGTTCAGCGAACATCGATCTCTGAGTTGTTAAATTGTTGGACTTAATGGCCTGAATATGCTCTTTATACCGGCATTTGAAATTTCTTCCCGTCTGGCCTATATATTATTTATCTACATATTTATTTAAATAGCCAATAAAACCATGCAAATATATTAAATATAATGCAAATGCAGAAAGTAAATCCAATATATCAGAAAATTGAAAGTATAAGAAAGAAACATAATTAATATAATAAAAAACCAACTGTTCCAAATTTGGTCAAAATAATTTCAAAATTATCAGATGTTATCAATAGTCAATTTATTCAATTTGTTTACATACAAAATGCTTACTTAATACTGTGATCATGGCCTAAGAGCCGAAATACGTATTAGTAGAAATAAAAAAATGACAAAAAGGGTACTCTGGTATTTATTTATTTGGTATAATTTAATTATAGTAGCCCTAAAGAGTGAACTCAAATCTGTTATATATATATATATATATATATATATATATATATATATATATATATATATATATATATATATGTTTGTTTAGCAATCCAATCATTCATAATGGTGAATTTATATACGGCTTTCCGAGGCATCCAGCTTCAGCAAATCCCCCATTTTAGCCTTCTTATGCTTTTAAATTAAAATTTCAGCTACATGATTACAAGAAGGGATTCAAACCAATATTTTATGCATCAGCGTTGTTGGAGAAAATGTAAAAAGTTAAAGATTATTATTCCTAAGCTCGTGTAACCACAAAATTCCATACATGTTAAAGGCAAAATTTATTTAAAAGGCATGCTTTAAACAACTTTGTTGTCATTAACCACTAGTATTTTAACTGTTAAAAATCCTAATGCTGTTGCACTGACATGACGTCACCGATATGACGTTGATGGATGTGGCTTTTAAGCCGGTCTTGGCAAACGTTTATCGCATGGAACTAATTCTGAAAACAATGAAGAGAAACCTCTCTTAAATGTATTGGTCTGTTTATAAAAAGTATTATAATTACTGTATAAAAATGCTTTAACAAACTTCTTAGAACACCTATTTTAACGTATTTTTCTGTAGAACTTAATCTTGCTCGGGAATGTCACCATGAAATCTGTAATGAAGAACATAAAAGTCCGCCTAAAAATCAGGAGATCTCCTTACGGTTTTTAGGTTTTTTTTGAGAAGCGGGAACAGTCTCAAAAAAATGTTTGCATTACGCACACGGGTGACCTTCCTGTAGTGTGGGGCTCTCCTAAAAAATGGGTTTACCCACTTTTTTATGTATAATATTCAATAAACTAAGAGCAATATGTAGAATTCATAGAGTACAATGTCGACAGCTCAATCTTTAGTTATAGCTGGTTTGTAGATTCCTACACTTTAATCTTTGGATATTTGTAATCACTTAGTTTTAAAATAACCTCCAAAATGTTCAACCTTTTAAGGTCCTAAGTGCGGTCAACAGTTAAACGTGAATGAGCCGTATATAGCAATGGCACGACCTTGAACTAAGAAAATACTTTTCACTCTGACATAAGTAAACTTTTAACTTTTAACTGGGAAGGTGGTTAAAATACTATAAGAATTTGTCATGCAACATGTATCACAAATTTAGACAGTTTCGATACAATGAGCCTTAAGATAGTAAAGTTGCACCTAGTGGGTATATTTTCCTTTTATATACGTTACCCTCAGTAAAAACCAGTATGATTCTTCAATTATTTAAATACGCAAAAACATCGTTTGTACATTGATTGTATTAGGTAACTGGGTTATTAGGATGGATCTTTAACTACCTTTGAAATAATTGTCAAGGCTGTTTTTACTATAAGAAAAATTTAAATTTTCTACAGTTATATTATTAGTTTATGTTACATGAAGCATTAAAACTAAACTAACATGTCACTTGGAGTTAATCTGCCACTTTGTAGACAGCCTAAAGGCACACGTCGAGTGTGTAAGAATACCTTGCATTATACACGAGAGATTGTGAAGCACTCAAGGTCTTGTGCTCGTGTTGGAATTGGCAACAGAGTAATTTAATTTGTGAACCTCCGGGAGTCAAGAGCGCTCTGTTTATCTACAATGTGAAGATGTTCTTGTATAATTAATTCGGTTTTACAAGAAAATATATTGGGTTTTCTACAAGTTCAACTTTTAAAATGTCTTCAAAGGCAATTAAATAAACTTTCAGTCATTCAAGTCCTCAAATAAAAAATATAATTATTGTATTTTTAGTTAATTAAACTTTTTTAAACCGAAAAGTTTTATTTATATTCATATGGTAACACTATAAAGACTAAGAACATCAAACCCGTCCCATGTTTGATATTCATAGATTGGCAAAGCCACCTCCAATGAACTGTAGGCATTAAACAAGCATGGCGAGTGTTAATGTTTTGGTACTGTTTTGGTGTTGTTAATGAATCGCTTACATCATGAAATAAAACTCAAAACATTGTGAGACATTGTTTCATGCGCCCTTTAAGTTTATGAATAAAATGTTATTCGTTGAAAAGGCTATTGATAATAACCAAATATACTGTATATTAAATGTAAATAAATGCATATATTTGTAAAAATATACCTAATGAAAAAATATAAATTTATACTAGCGAACAATTCATTTATAAGATTAAATGTATGTATAGATTCTATGACAAAGAAAGTTATAGAGAACAGAACTAAAAAATGATCACCTACCATATCTATAGACTGTATTTTCTATAACAATAGGTTATTTGCAACAATACTTTTCTTGTTGCAAACAAGTATTATTGAAAACTAGCTTACAGAAAGGCAGAAAATGACGGGTTACTTTTATGATGCTTTTTCATAAATTTGATTTTTTCTGAGTTTAAATGGTTAGAAAATTTATGCAAACCCCACCGATATAAATTATAACTTCAGTTTTGCCATTTCTTTATCAATATGAACAATAATAGTTCATGCTTTGTTATGGTTTCAAAATATAGTATGGGCATTAGAAAATCCAGAGATACTGAATCAGCCTTTTTACAATATTTCCATTCATTCCACTCCAGTTGCCTTTCCAATTGGTATTACCTGCGGTATTTTATATCTTTTTGTCTTTCTCGGTCTCTTTATTGCAATCTATTTACATCTACTTCCTTATTATTGGTATTTCTTCTTGCATGTTTTTACTGTATTTCTAACATCTTCATAGTTCATCTCCTGCATATCCTCCCCTTTTTGTACTCCCTTTTATATATCGGTGAGAACAGTAAACTAATAGTTAAATATAACGAAACATAAGCCTACAAGACTTGATTCAACAAGCCTGAAAAGACCTTCGTGGTGAGTCTGGTAGTCCATCGACCGTAAGTCTCCAGTCCCCAGCTCAAGGTCAAAGTCTTTATTAAGCCATAATCAACATAATACATGCGTTAGCCAAGTCATTTAAACAAAATCAATATCCTTAATGCTACAAAAACTATTTACAGAAAAAATAATATTCTTGTATTTACAAACTTGTTTCGCCAGCCATGAACTCTTGGACGCTGTAAAAGGAGTTTTCTGCCAACAAATATGCCTTAGTTGTCTTCCAAATATACTGTGATTTTCCTCGGCTTTAAGGGATAAAGGTAGGGCATTGTAAAGTTTAATACCGGAGTAAAGGAGTTGATTTTGAAAAAATGTTGTTGAATGTTTAGGGATTCTTAGGTTATCGTTATTTCGGAGGGGATAACTGTGACTTACTATGGAGTTAAATAAAGGAATGTTGGATTGAATGAATGATAGGGATTCAAGTATATAAATTGACGGGAAAATGAGGATTTGAACATTTTTAAAGGATTCTTTACATGACTGCCGCACGTTCAACCCAAAAATGATCCTGATAGCTCTCTTTTGAAGTCTAAAAAGAAAATGGGTTCGTTGGTTTTCGTTGCCCCAGATAGGCACTGCATAGAACAGATAGGGATATAGATAAGGCCATAATAAGCAGATAACAAAACTTCATTGTTTGCAGTTTTTTAAGATTTCTGAGCATGAAGATGCCTGTACTTACTTTTTTAGATATATGTTGAATGTGGCCATAAAATTTTAAATTTCTGTCAAGGACCAAACCCAAAAACTTTATTTTCTCTGATGGATGGATAGTGGTGTCATCCAAAAGGAGACTGAAATTGTTGTCGCTTGAGCTTAAGGATCTATTTGATATTTGGAAATGAAGAAGTTGTGATTTCTCCGGGTTCATGGATAAGGCATTTTCATTGAACCACTGAAGAAGACTATGGGATTCTTGAAATGAAATTTGTTCAAGAGTGTTTATATTTGATGCAGGTGTTGAAAGGGATGTATCATCCGCAAATAGACAAAGGTTGGCCCTTTATACAGATGTTGGGAGTTTATTAATGAAGACCAAAAAAAGGGGTAGGCCCAAGTATGGATCCCTGGGGCACTCCTCTCACTACCGAGTCTCTGGATGACGAAAAGTACCTGAAGCATCCTGACTTATCCACTGCAGGTATTTGAACAAACTGTTCCCTCCCTTTTAGATACGAGCTGAACCAATTGAGAGTTGAGCCTCTGATACCAATCTCACTTAATTTAGAAACAAGCAGACTGTAATCCACCATATCAAAGGCTTTTCTCAGGTCAAAAAATAACCCCATTGTGTGATATTTGCTAACTAAATCCTTTGATACTTTATTTATAAGTGAGAACATTGCACTAGTGGACGACTTTTTCTTCATAAATCCGTGTTGTTGCTCTGTTATTATATTTTGTTTATTCAAAAAATCCCATAGCCTGTTAAAATTAGTTTTTTTTTTTTCAAACACCTTTGCTATGGAGGTAACAAGTGATATTGGACGATAGTTGCTCTTTTGGTTTTTGTCGCCTTTTTTTAAATATAGGCCTAACAACTGTTAACTTCAGTTGATCTGGAAATTGCCCTTCCATAAAAGACTTAATTAGATGGCAAAGTGGCTCGGCAATCAGGTCAGCTATAGATTTCAGCATAATAGAAGAGATCTCATCTACTCCTGTTGATTTTTTGTTCTTTAAGGCGGCTATTATGGAAATTACTTCATTTACTGTGACAGGATTGAAAAATGACGAATTTATGTTCTGTATCAGCTGTGTTCGTTGACTCTGGTTATTTTGCTTTATGTTTTTTTTTCCAACCTCAATGAAATATTTATTTAATTCATTGGCTACTTGTGTTGGGTCTTTAATTTGCTTCCCATTTTCGTCAGTGATACATATTTCTTTGAAAGATTTACTTGTTATTTGTCTACTTCCATTTATAACCTCCCAAATACCTTTAGTTTTGTTCTCACTTTTATTGAGGTGTTCAAGTATTTTGTTAGATTTTGCTAATTGTATCATCTTCCTGAATCGATTTTTTAGCCTTAGGTAATATTGTCGTAGAAAGTGGTCAGAATTTAAATGTTTTGTCTTTTCGTAAACTATTAAAACTTCTTCTTTGAGATCTAATAATTCTTTGTTGAACTTGATCTTTCCTGTTTTCTTTTGTTGAATTTTTTATGTTTTTTTTTTTTTTTTTTTTTTTTTTTTTTTTTTTTTTTTTTTTTTTTTTTTTTGGAAAGGCTAACTCGAAGTAAAAGTTAAGACTTGAGGTAAAATAGTCAAACTGATCATTTAAGTTTCCACAATGGTAAAGGTCAGCCCATTTCTCTTTCTTCAGTAAATATCTGAATGTTCGAAGATTAGCTTCATCAAATGATCTTACGATCTTGAATTTAGCCACTGGCTTCTGAATTTGGGCACATGATAAAGTAGCACATTTCGATTGAGCATAATGATCAGAAAGAGCAGTGCACACAACATCAGTTACCGCGTTCTCTACGTTTGTTATAACACATGGTCAATCTTGCTCTTAGATCCTTGAGCCACTCGTGTGTATGTGGGAACCACGTTTATCAGCCCGAAAGATAACATCGTTGAGTTAAACTTTTCAGCTTTAAAATCTTTTACTGCGAGATCAATATTGAAGTCACCAAGAACAAATATCTGAGAGTGTTTTGGCGAGAGCTTAACTAGACAGTTGTTAATCAGCTCTAAAAAGGTGTCATACTCGTATGTTGGGGGCCTATAACCTGCTACTATCAGAACTTTGTTACACTCGTCAATTTCAAGTGAAGTCACCGTTAGTTCACAAACTCCCTCGAAACAAAACTCTGAGCTCTCGTGCCATTGCCATGTCTGGTAGGTCCGCTGTATTTCCCGTGTTCTTGCGAGGTCCTTTCTTGTTTCTGATAGATCGCTTTTCTCTCCCGTAGGACAGGGATAGCTCCATCAACTACCAGGAAGGCCGGCTCGGACACCGTACCATACGCGAATGCCACCCTGAATGCTGCATGACGCTACACTCGAACAAGCCTCATTCGGTATACTTCCTTAGAGCATCTGCCCACACTTCGAAACCATAAAGGAGCACGGACTGGACTACTGTCATCATCATTCTTCTTACACTCAACCGGGGACCTCCCACAATGTGACAACCATAAGCCTGCTAGTGTAAGTGCAAACTAATAGCATCCCTATCCGCTGTGCTGAAGATCTGATTTTTGTTCAACTGAGATATTTTGCAGCTCGTGAGGTCTGGACGTCTTTATTTCCCACATTCAACGGAACAATGGTAGGTACTCAATCCACTTCTTTGTGAGGACCACAATCTAGGTTTTGTTCAAGGCAAGAGACAGTCCGGTAGTCATTCATATATTCGTTGACAACGCGCAAGACTTGCTTCAGCTTCAGCTGGGAGAGCTCAATATTTCTTGCAGAACCTCGTTCCTAAAACTTCATTGGCGTAAGTAATCACTGAAGCTGTCTCTCTTCCCATCTAAGATCTAAGGAGACTGTAGTGGGCAACGTTCCAGGGGCCCGGGCCGAGTGTCGAGCCCTCCATCATTCGCTGTCCGTCTTTGGTGTCGTACATCAGTGTTCATGACTTCCGATAAGCCGCATGTTATCTCCTATAAGCCACAACAGAGACACTGGAACATGGAAGGTGTTCTTCAACGCATCCAACATACTGACCCATCTCGCCGAATTTAATGCATTCTTGACACCAATCTCATATATACTTGCATATCCATTGCTGTCTGCAATAGAATATACTTAATTAAGGTATTATAAAATTATCAAAATGCATAATTTACCTACATTTTAAGTACATTGTTATTTTCATCTTAAAGCCTATTAAAACACTCTTGTAGATCCATTCAATTGCTATTTTATTAAAGATTGAATTGTTTTATATTATTACAGAGCAAACTACGAGTATTTATTATGTAAGACTGGGTATTCCTAGCTTTGGAATATTTGGGATAAAGAGAGCTAAATTAACTTGTAACATGTAATCAATGTACGTGGAACTTCTCCGCAACCTTATGGCTCCTCTTTGTTTCATTTATTTCATTATTTTAAATCAGGTTAAGTAACTGGTAGACTCTTCTCTGCCGAAAAAATCATCTTAACAAGTAAATTAAACCATTTTAAAATTACAGTCATTAAAATTATATCTCGCTATGGAATTAACAAAAAATATGTCTTCATATTTTGCGAATGCAGGTTTTCAGTGAAAATCTGCTGTTACAAATATTTTCACACTGCACTTGCAATTTGAAAATATGTAATTTTTATTCTTAATGGATATTAATAACTAGTGACATCTTAATCACAGAATAAAAGTAAAGGAGTGGGAAATAAATAGGGAAACGAAACATATTTAGGTCCCATTATGTCTAGTAACGTTAATAAAAATATATTAAAACCCGTGCTATGACACTGCTAAGATAAACCTTTGTAGTAGATTAAAAAATTAATTCTGTAATACACATGTATAATTGGTTATATTCAGAGTTCTGTTAAAACTTTGAGTGCATAATGATATAGAGCAATTCTAAAATGAGAATTCGTCAATGTCATAACTCCTTACAGAAACAGATCCAAGCCGTTATGTGGGATGCCACAACTTAAGCATTAGATCTCCTTACATGATTAATTCTTTAAGACCAATTGTTTACATTTATGTCAAGCCGCTGTTAGGAGCTTTCTTTAGAAGAGAAATTTGTATTTTTAAAAACATGTTCAAATATGTATTTTTGATGATTCCTTTTCATTATTTCGTATGTTATTCACAGTAAACCTATTATACCTTTCCTATCCTTATTTTAAATAAATAATTCTCGGAATACCTTTGAAACAGCAATTTCATAGAGTGCAGTATACTGTATTAGTGTTAGGCAAATGTTTTCTTTATCGATTTTATTTTTAATTTTGCAGTGGTTTCACATTGTATCCGCCTTTCTAATAAATATAGTCCAATATTTTATAAGATTTACGTTCGAAAAAACAATGAAATGCTGTGATATTGGGAAATCATACTATAATTTCTTTGATATGTCTTATTTCTAAGAATTAATATAATGAACTGTATGAAACCAAGCAATAAATAATAAGATATTTATACTGTTTTAATGGGGATGTTAGGCGACTTTTAGAACTATTTGTAAGAGCAAACCACACAACTGGGCTAGTCAAGGACTAATGAGGACTAATGACATCCCGAAGTCTATTGTTTTTTTTTTTTACTGTATTTCATTGCATGTCAGACAGAATGCTGATATTCGCTTGATGATATTAGTCTATAAATGAAATACGTACTAATACTTACTATACATGACTGATAATAGTAATTGAATTTGATAATAGTATATCAGATTCAAAATGTTTAATATAAATATATTGATAATTGTTATTTAGTTTCTGCTGAGTAGCATAGTATAGTAAAACTCGTTCAAAAAGATGTTAAAAAGACAAATAAGTTAGTCCAAAAATTACTTTTTAAGCAAAATGTCCGAAAATCCAATGATTTCCTAAAACAGATATTACGATTTGTTATGTAAATAAAAGAAAGAAAAATACGGAATAAATTATTTAACTTTTATTATATTGTAAATAAACCAAATAACTTTTTTAATGTCTAAATGTACAATTAATGTTAAAACTCTCTGACATTACAGTTAAATATCCATGTAAAGGTATTATCTTTTTAAGATTAAAAACCATTGCATGGCAATAACATTTTTGTCAGCATCTTCTGTATATCACACATCTCACTTTACATTATGCCACCATAACAAAACATAGTCTTTTGATGAGTCGTAATAGAGAATCAGCTTTGGAGAATCGGAAGCCAACTTTGTTGATTAATGTTGATGCACATAAATTACCAAAGTGGGCACCAGTGAATGATGAACTCTCGTGGTTCATGCTAATCCTCCACTCCATCTAAGCTACGTACAACATCTCGCATTCACATTCGCATCGAAAGATGAAGAATAGTATATATAAGAATAAATGTTTAAATATAATCAATATTTTATTAGTTGTTAATATTTTATTCAGCATTTTCTAAACCTAAGGGTAAGGATATAATTAAATATAGTGATATCATAATAATGACTGCCTTATTATTGGTTTGAGTCTTCATTCTGTTGGATGACTTTTTCATTACTCGCAACATCTAATGTAGCTTCTTGCAAATTGCTTCTTTTACATTGTTTATTTATTATTAAATGGTACATACTTTGAAATAAATTGTATTGCTTTACAAAAACAACTGATGTCCTCGGTCCTGACTGGTTCTTTTACTCATTATGCAGAAAATTAGCTACTTTAGTATCAAAAGCAGCCTTTTCCGCAGAAAATTACTTTTAATAGTAAACTTTCGATACGGGTGTGAACGAGTATTTTTCAACTGTACCAAGGACTACACTAAATTGTTTTATTTTTTAATTTGTGTAAATTGAAATTAGTTGAAGAAACCCTTTTACAGGGCATTAGTGAATCCATTATCGTTTCGTTATCTAGAGGTTGTGAGTTCCGTGGAAGATCATCATCTGTCTTTGATTGGATCTGGTTGGGAAGCGAGACTACCAACGTAAACATCGAGTTTATTTTTCGTTTCACTCAACACTCAACAGAACAATGGAAGAATACTCATTGGAAGAAAAACTGTTTTACATGTAATATAATATGATAGAAAAGTCGTTAATATAAAAAAAAATGCTTACAATAGCACAAAACAAAATAACATTAATAACTATATTGCTTCTCAAAATAATTAGCATTTATTAAAACTTTACTGTTTATTAACTAACTAGTTATAACTATTTCCACAAAATATAAGCCTTACTGATAAACTCAATGTGCACTTATAACCCGATATCATAAGCAGTTAATAACAATCGTAACTTTCCACAACTAAATGGTAATTTTCTTTTTCGCAGCTTACTTAAAAGTTTCAAATATTTCAATTAAATGGCCATTTGTCATAATAAAGTAATAGGTTATTGGGCAATATAATTTCATAGTGATTAAAACATTTTTTACACGGAAGTAAAGGAGTTTTAACAATTCTATTTTTTTATAAAATTTCTACAAAATATACAAATTGTTCATATTGTTTAAAGATTACACCAAATAAATTGCTTTAAAACTTTTTTTTTTGTTATTTGAAATTATTTTGATAACTATTAAGGAATTGTGTTTTATTCTAGATTGCTGTTCTTAGCCTTTAATACCAGTTTTATTCATTGTTCATAATAAAGAGCCAACTAACTATAATCTGTCAGTAACAATTTTAGTCTCTGTAAACGTAAAATATATAATAACCTTGGGCTAACTATAGAAATTAAATGTTATCTGGTAGAGTGGTAAACATATTATACTTTGTAATCAACAGTATCACTGTTGCTATGTTTCGTTTTTTTTTCTTTTTTTAATTTTTACAATTTAACAATACCATGTGCGTTTCCCTATTATTAAAACATATAACGTGGATCGGTATATTTCATAATAGAGTTTGGCAAATTACTAATTAAATTATATATTTTCCTCCACCTACTATCTAAAGCCGTATTTTACTCCTTGGAATAGAGTAGTAAAGTACTAATTTCTATCCCATGTGACTTGAATACTTAATCTTTCTACCTAGGGAAAACTCGAGTTTTTTCGTACCTCGGGGCTAAAGTTAGTTACATAAGAATAACATTAAAAGAGAGATTAAAAAGAACATGAGCCACAGTCAGCTGTTACTTGTATTTGTTTCGTTACTCATTGTTGACTAATAGCAGCTGTAGCTGCTGCTCACCCACTGCTGACCATTCAGTCAGCAGTGGGTGAGCAGCATCTCTAGTATTAGAGATGGCCGTGGCAGTGTAGGTGTTTGTTTACATTTTGCTTGGGTAGGCTATTAACCTAAGAAGTCCAAAACATAAGTGTAAAACTTTTGACTAGGCTTAAATTGTATTTTGTTTTTTTTCGTGATCTTCAAAATTGATATGGCCTACCTTGTGTGTTTTTTATGTTGATGTGACAGATCTAGCTTGACGAAGGGATCATATGAAGGTAAAGTTAAATTATCTACGGTAGGCCTATTAGGCCTAAATTTTATTCGTGTAGGTGGAGGAAAAATGTTGTGTGCATCAAGGGACTAAAGTACTTTTCTCCCTCAGGGAAATTGTCGCCCTCGGCTTCGCCTTCGGGCGACAACACTTTCCCTTCAGGGAGAAAACATTGTACTTTAGTCCCTAGAAGCACAAATAACTATTTATAGATTTTTTCTTCGTTGGGTATAAAACTGAGTAATAACATATGTGAAGTCACATGGCGGATAAACAGAGCGCTCTGACGCCAGGAGGTTCACAAATTAAATTACTCTGTTGCCAGTTCAAACACGAGCACAAGACCTTGAGTGCTTCACAATCTATCTTATGTAATTCTGAGTATACTTTTAATCTGTTTGTTGTGGAATTATGTGTATTTTGCCAATAATATTGTAACTTCCGTACAAAATTACTACTTAATTACTTTTTTATGGAGATAAGAATTTCCCACTCCATAAAAGAATAAAGAAGAATCCATAAATTCTGAAAAATATTGTATTTAGAAAATATTGTTCGTTAAACAATATGTTTACCTTAATTTTGAAACGGTCGGCAATGCACTAGCTTTTTGAATGCCAGACAGTACCCCAATCTGGTACATATGGTTTTAATTGACTTCTTTTCTACTCTTAGAACTTTTTTGTATAGGGTATTGCTGCAGTTATAAGCTATAGTAATGTTGAGTGCAATACTCGAAAGGTAAATCTAAACGATAGATTTACTTGTGCCCCTCCTGTGTCATTCCTAGCCATGACCTCCTCTGTTCATTTCAGGAACCTTACTGCGTAAGAACAGGGAATGGTGTAGAACACATTTCAGCAAAAATTGGCTGTCAAAAATATTTTAACATGACAATGCAATTAAATGTGTTTTTAACTACCCGGTTTGTAGTAGCATAATTGGATTGGTTGCGATATTTATATTGCATATTTTCAAGACAACCTACGTTTTAGGATAGTTTTTATTTTTATAAAAAAATTAACAAAGAAACATGAGTTAATAACATTAGTTATTATTCATTGAAGTTTGCTATTTATATCGTAGGTAATATATTTGTAATATCCATAACAGTTGACTCCACAAGCTGTGGCAACGTTTCATTGGTCCAGATCTCTGAGGGCTTTGAAATTCAAATATCTTACCTTCCTTTTAAACATGAAATATCCTCTTACCCTTTTCTCTTACCTTCTCAGAGAGACAAAAATATTTAAGAAATAGCATTTATAATTTTCATTAAATATATCTAGATAATTTAAATAGATAAATTTAATATAGATAATTTTATTATTATTTTTTATATTTTTTTATTTGGTTTCAGGTGCGGATAACTCGAAAATAAAGATCAAATGCAGGTAGGAGTTATCTTACTGGATAATTATTTGACCGGTTAGTCGATACTTTCTTCCTAATAGTATATTTATGAACCATCCAATTTTCCTACCGATGTAAGAAGTTTTTTTAATATATTCATGGATGGACAAAGCAAACATCAGCACAGGTAGGCCTACATTGAGCTCTTAACAGCGATGCTCCATAGTAATTGTTCGACCATTTAATCGTCCACCGTTGAACAAAAGAACTATTTTCATCATACTCTCCCGATAAACCATTTTTTCACAACAATCAACTGTGATCGAAACAAGTCGATTCCCGATGGGTTGGGTAAACAGTCCGGAAAATCTTGAAAAAAGGACTTCCGTGAAAAGAAACTTCCAGAATCGATGCTATTCTACTTGAGATATTCATTATACAATTTTCAAACAGCTGATTGTTTCTTACAAACAAATATATTAGTTTTCATCACTAGGACGGAAAGTGCCTTTTTTCTGTGCGCAATCACGTTTTACTAAAATAGCAAATAGCAAATAGCAAATAGGAAATAACAACTAAGCACAGAAAAACCGCTTTCCGTCTGATTTATGAGCAACATTTTTCATCATACTGCAAAAATATCAAATAGATAACTCATTTAAAAAGCAAATTAATTAAAATTTTGTTATTTGTTTGCGTTTAGCAATTGTCTTCCATCTCAGTTTAAATATTCCTTATAAACAGTTGATATACACTATGAATAAAAGAAATATCAAAATCTTGCATTAAAATTGTAGTCTGCAAGTCGTTTTTTGTTTATATTGGCCTTATTTGTTTTGGATTGGTATGATTTTTTTCTCAAGAAAAAAACAAATTTTGAGGTTAATGCACGTAAAAAAATAACAGGTGTTTTTTTCGGTGCACTTTTAAAAGGCTACAGAAAAGATCAACTTTGTGGACTAAATACAGGCCAGAAAACGACTGTTCTGGGTGCAGTATGATGAAAAAAACAATTATGAACCTTCAATGTTATATTTTTATCGAAGTAAATTTTTATTAGAACTAACAGCTGAAAACAGTGAAAATACAAGATAAACAAATAAAAAAGTAATAAGGGGGTATATAGGTCCAGATTTATTAATTTTTTAGCCAAACTGTACATTTTAAAAGGTGGTATGATGAAAATTACTGTTCTTAACTCGTCCGAAAGTTGTATACCGGTGCTTGATCGGACTGAGGTACTTGGCTTCACCTCACACTTGAAACTTGATCTGGAACCGATAACAACCACTTTCGGGACTAGTGACGAAATATATTACTATATCAGTTTAGTTATACATTTACAGTGCATCAATGTAAAATATTTAAGTTGTATTTTAAATTTAGCTACTTTTTATATCTTGTTTTATGTGTATTTACTATATTTATTGTTGGTTTATGTGTGTATTTATTGTTGAGTTTTATTTCTATACATAATGGAAAATAATATACTGTATAGTGTTTGTTCTATTAAAGATAGATAATATTTGAATTTGGCTTTGAATGTGAGACATTTCATGTAACGTTGTCACAGGCCGAAGCGTTTTTCATCAACATTTCTCAGCAGATATCGACTGAATTTATATAGATAAATGTACACAGTTAATTTATATTGTGTAACTATTTTATATTTTTAATATCTAAGCATAATTTTGTTTCCGTATATGTGCATAAATTCAATATATTCTACGTCATAGGAAAAAAACCTTTTGAATATTATTAGAAATTAATTTTTAAACACTCCTGAAAACTCAACATATATCACCCCACACTCAGTAATTCTCATCTACTCAGGACAGTGACTTGATAGGTAGGAAACTTGTAGGACAGTAGGTAGGAAATCTTAATCATGGGTCGGCTTACATAAAATGTTTCTCTAGGCATAGCCTTGTTCTGTAGGCCCGATCCAAACGGATGATTGTATCAAAGAGGTCAAGAATAACAAATTAGCATGTTTTCAATAGCTTTTTTCTCAAAAGTTTTGTACTAAATATATAACAACAATGTCTTTGCATAGCTAGCTCAGGTCTTTGCATAGCTAGCTCAGTGCAGTCTGGCTACTAATATTTATATTCTAATACTTAGACGTAATTAAATTAAGTCTTTAGTATATGACAGTCAAAAAATTATTGAAGTTTGTATCAATTAGATTTTTTATTAGGGTTTGAGATTCATTGTGAGAAGTTAAGTAAATTTTAATAGTTACAATCGTATAGGTTAATAATATACACGCTATGGGACACCTTTATCAATATTTCGCAAATAAAAATAAAAAAACCATGTAAAATTATTCATACTTGGACCAAATTTGTTCTCCGAAACCGGAGAAGTGTCTATTAAGTAAAGCCTACTAGTATTAAGTGTGGGTATACCCAATTCAGGACATACACATCTCACTTTACAGCATGTCATCATAACCAAACCTCACCCTTAGATGAGTCGTAATAGAGAATCAGCTTTGGGAGAATCGTAAGCCAACTTTGTTGATTAATGTTGATGCACATAAATTACCAAAGTGGGCACCAGTGAATGATGAACTCTCGTGGTTCATGCTAATCCTCCACTCCATCTAAGCTACTTCGCATTCACATCGAAAGATGATGAAGAGTACATATGATAAATGTGTAAATACTAGTATAATTATTAATATTTGTTATTATTTAATACAGTATTATTTAAGCCTATGGGTGATTAGATAATGAAATATAGTTATATCGTAATAATGACTGCCTTGTTATTTAGTTTGAGTCTTCGTTCTGTTAGAAGATTTATTTTCATTTCTAGCAAAGTAATAAAGTAATTTTTAACTTTAGGCATCTGAGAATAAATCTCAAAATGTACCTTTTTATGCCAATCTGTTTATTTACAAACTATTTTATACAATAGCATTACTATTTATAAGTTTTTATAGTGTATTCTCTTTACAACTAGTATTTGAATGATTAGACCTAATGACACTGTACGTGTCTTGACCCATTCTTAATAAGAGATTATGATTTGAATACAGTTTGGGGTTGATGTGAAATTAAGTGTCTTTAAATTAAATTAAGTTAAATCTATCTGTGCTTGAAGCTGTGTTAATTTAATTTTTTATATATTTTGGGCGTTGAATAAGCAGCTAAACCTAGTTATTTAGGTATCAAAATTACTTTTAGAGGTAGTCTCAAAAAAGCGCTGGTTTTATACATTTTTATTGTTATTATATAAACGGGCTTTATAAAAATTCGATTAAAAACTAACTACTTAAAGTAAATTTTTTTATTGATGAATATCTCAACATATCCTTGAATCCTTATTGCCTCGTTTAGCGACCACCATAAATGTGTTGCAAAGGTACAAAAAGCCAATCATTCACCAAATCGATCATTTCCCGTTTGTGAAAGTTAACTCATCCGTAACTCTCCGATTAACTGAAGTACCCTTTCATTGCATAATTGGCTTCGTTAACTATCGAATTCTGGGAGATACATTCAGTTAAAAAATGGAAACTGTGTTATTATTTTCTTGTTGCCAGCTAATAGTTCATAGCAACCGACTGATTCGAAAATTGTACGGTTACTTACTGACTATGAAAATCTTATGTTTTTACAGTCATTGCTAACATTTTCAATTAATTTAATTTTGTTTATTGAATTCAGTTTATTTTATTTATTGTTTTTGCGAATATGAGAAAAAATATGCTTTTTAAGTGATTTTACAATGTTGATTATACACGTTGGACAAATAACACTGAAATGTTTAAATTTCATATTATTATATAAGAAGCCGATGATATCACGGATTAAGTACTCCGTGAAGTAATGAAGTCGTTACGAAACGATGAGATATAGACAATAAATGGGTGACATAAATACTAAATGAATAATACAATAAACTAGGGGTTCTTCCTTATTTCTAAAAATAAGTTGGCCGGCGCTTAATAGCATGAACAAATATGTAATAAAAATAAGTGTTGCAAACTATTGGGTTGTATTTTTTATAGAAGACATTGTAAGAGATCAGCAGATTGATTGCCCCTAGCTCCCTGACCGTTAGGTTTAAAGAAAAATGTCATAGAATACAAAAGTCATAAAATTACATGAAAATCTCAAAAACACCATAAAATGTAGGGTGTTCCTTAAAAAATTTTAAAGTTGGCCACCATATTAGAAAATGGCGGGAAATTTTGAAAAATTAAATACATACCTGAAAGCACCATAAAAAAGTAAAGCGGGTCGCTTATAAGAATACAGTCAGATATAGTATAAAAAAGTTAGCTATTGGATCACTGTAGGGAACTCAACCGGTATATTATTACAAACAGCTTTGAATTAAAGCCCGCCCTGAGCCTGCCCGCGTGATCCTTTCTTCGTTATCTGGCGACCAAAGCTTCATATCTGAAAATTACCAAAACCCACGTTAATATTTATAATTCTGACCGGTTTTGTGTTGTAGTTAGTGTTAATTAAATCTTCGTATTGCGTGTGAAGCGTTACAAAACTTTATCCAAAAGAGAAGCTTGTCCATGGATTATGTGGACAATTGATGTTCTTAGCTTGAAAATCGACCTTTGAGGTTTGAAAATTTCGTCACCATATAACTAAAACAGGACACCAACAGAAGCTCTGGTGATATATATATATATATATATATATATATATATATATATATATATATATATATATATATATATATATATACATATATATATATATTTTATTGTTAAGTCATACAATTTTTTAATTGTTTTTTTATATACTAGCTATATTACTTTATTATTATTAATTTTAATAAGACTAAGCGAACTATTGAAAACCGTAATTTATGAAATTCATTAATTTTTGTTTTATTTTCGTATAAGTTGCAATTTTCACCGGTCGTATTACAGAAATTAGGCTTTATCTATCCATACTAAAACTTTAGCGGTAAAACCAAAGCCATAAAATATCATTTTTGAAACTTTTTCCCGCAAATTTTGTGATCCTTTGATCATGAAAACAAGGATACAAAATTACTTTTCTTACTTAATTTTAATATTTAAGAATTCTATTTGTGCTGTAAAATATATATCAAAGTATGTATTAAAAATACTCGTAAATCTAAACCCATTATTTTATTTTATACTTTTAATTTGTATAAACAAACTCATGAAATCTTACAAGTAAAGAATCGTTTCATTGGCCGACAACGGTAGAAGCTTTGAAATTCAAATATACCTTATCTTTCCTTATAAACTGCACCGGTTCCGCTTTGTGAGCAATAATTTCGAATACATAAATATGATTAATAATGAGCCCTATTTATTTATGTACACTATTATTACACTAATCTTCGAAATTAAAGTCCAACCTTGACTGTTGATACCCCTTGAAGTCGTCTACTGCCGTGAAGTTGCCTGTTACCATGAAGTCGTCTATTACCATGAAGTCGTCTACTGCCGTGAAGTCATCGAGAGTGACCTTATAGTTGATCTTATAGTTCATCAAGATCATCTTATACGCTGATCTTAGTTGATCTTATAGTTGATTGAGACTACATCATCCCTTATATGTCATTCACCATTAGGACATAATTGGACGAATAGTCACATATTGTCTATCCCGAGGCTCGATAAATAATGCACTTGTCGTTGTTTTTTTTTAAGTCATTTATTAGAACAGGTATCAATTAATAAAACAAATTACTAAGCCCATCAAAGCCATAAATTCTTCAATCAAAGACTAAATTTAGACTAACTTAACTCATAAACTTATCAGGGAATATTTCTATGCATTAGGTTTCAATATTTCGAAATTAATGGTCCTAGTAATTTGGGGACAATAGATTCAAATGAGATAATATTATATTCCGAAGTGATGTTAGTTTAACCTGCTCAATATTATAACTTTAATTATGAAATTTTCATCTTAGTCCGCACTATGTTGTAACTAGGCTTTGACGATTAGGCCTAAAACTCAATTCCATTTTATACCTATTTTATCGTGTTATATTTTTAAGCTTTTCTGCGTGTCATTTTTATTTGGCAATTCAGTCATTATTGATGCCCTTGAGACTTTCTTATCATTAATTAGAATAAAAATTAGTAGTTTTGAGCCTTAGTAAAAGATGATTTTCTGAGTCGCATTAGGCCTTCCTTCAAAGAGTATAAAAGCTCAAGAAGTGTGAAAAAGTACCGTAACAAAAAGTAAAAATTGTGTTATTAAGTTTGTACGTCTACTTAAAATTAAACATCGACTTTTATTAGTTGTATTTTTATTTAAATTTCACTTTAATATTGGTGTGGGGAATATTACTGTAAACTCAAATATCCCTACCCAATATAGCAACACACCTTGGGTATGGAATATTTTGTGACAACACACTTTTAGATATAATTTGATAGTACAGATACTTACATTAAAATTATAGCAATAAGGCGTTGATATTGGTTTTTTTTTTGTTTTTTTTCAATATAATTTGTTATATTTTATAATAGTTTTTGAATGGTATTTTAGCCTTTATCTACAACACAGTATTTTTCGGTTAGCAATAGCACTTAATGGTCACTTTTCTGATCAAAGCCTAATCGATGACGGTTCAGAGAACAATAGTCATGCTGTATGATAACATTTCAGTACTTCAAATGTACACTGATGGTCCAATTATTATTGTTATTGGTTTCATTGGGTTTCATTTGGCTACGTTTGGACAAATGTAACTATATATATAATTTAGAATATGAATAAGAAACAAAGGTTCTTAGAGCTGAAATATTTTTAACTTATTATTCTCTGGAAAAAGGCAAGGTTCAAATACTTAAAGATGCAAAGGAACATGTAATTAAATTACGAGTATTTTCCTTTTTAAAACCAGTTCTTCTACGTGTCATCGGTATTAAAAACTAACCAATGATTTTCATATTGATATATAAATGTCATTGTTTTATATATGTCATTAAAGTGGCTAAACAAGTTATGTAGAACGAAATCGCACATTCAGTTAATTGAGCATCCATAAAACTTTAAAGAGAGTACAAGAAATAGTTTTATAACATCAAAACTATGGTTATCACTTTTATGGTTTCCAAGTATTCTGGATACTGCCACTTTATGGATGCGGAACAAGCCAGAAGTGCGTGTGCGGAGTCATGGACGTGGCCGAGGTTTCGTCTGGTTTCGATATGTAGTTGTAAGGAATTTTAGTTTCTACTCTTCCCCAACGAGACCATCCAAAACTTCCGTGATAAAATTTGGAAATGAAATTGACCACTTGAAAGATACTGTTCTTGGCCCCACTGGGCATGTTGTACTCTATGGGAATTCACACGTTAAGTCTGTCGAGTGGGAAATGCCCTCCATCAACTCACGTGGAAAGTACATACTGGACTTTGCAGCCTCAGCTAGGCTCATTGTCATTAACCAGGTGATACGTCCACTTTTCTGCGACCTGGGATGAGAGGCACGATCCCAAAATATTGATGACTTTGGAGTCACTGCTGACAAGGACCTCGGGTTGCAGGATCCTGGAAGGAGTTACACCTAGTGACAACCATTACATCGTTTTCGATGTCTTGGATGAGCACCACAGGACACCTATTCCCCGAACTGCTCAACCTCGCTTCGATAAAGGCAGACTGGACGTAGTCAAGCAAGCTGGGATTGCTCATAGCACTTTCGCATTTCGTCTAAAAAATTTTCGCTTCCGATCCAAAAAGATCAATATAGAAAATATTCCTGTCTAGATATTTTCAAAAAAATTAACGGCTGATTAAGAGTGAGCCTTAAAGAGCAGTAACAAAAGCATTCCTTCGATAAGCGATAAATTGTACATCTTATTGTAACATATTTTTATTTTTTATTTATTTTTTTTTGTGAGTAGTCTACTTGATTTTTTCCAGCCTTTACTTTGGCACTCCTACAACAAAATTAAATTAATTTTGTTGCTGGAGTGCCACAGTAAAAGCTGGCCAACTGTGTGAACAAAATCATTATTTTTCATCTTCCTAAACACACACGCAATATCCGTTGTTTTACTAATACATTAATTTGGAATAAATAATAATACAAAAATACGTTCAAATCTTTTAACAGCACAAATAGCTATAAGTTAGTAATGGTAGGGCAGTTCTAAAAGGCATATTCATCAATGTCATAACTCCAAGCATAATAGATCTAGACCTTGTCAAGGCTGCCACAATATTAGCATTAGATCTTCTTACATGATGAATCTCGTATTATAAGCATACTGATTTTTTAATTATCCTACATATTTTTTATTCGCAACCTAAGATAAAATCACAACCTATGCTGAATATATTACTAATAAAATATGAATACATTGATATATGAACTAATAAGAAAGGTAAGAGGAAATGTTACTTATCTACAGGAATAAGAAAATTTCCTTCAATATTATAAAACCGGAAGAGTATTGTATTGTTATGTATGTATATATTATATTACTGTCTAGGAAGTAAAAGGAATTCCACATAATAATTTCTTTCTTTTGCTATACTTCTTGTTCAATATTTTAATATAATATTCATTCGAATCCAACAAGCAAAATAGTAAATATTCAAATATAAAAAATTATAATTATAATTAAACACATTTAACCATAGAATATATATATATTAAATCGTAATAAAAGTGATTACTTGAATGCAATTACAGAAATTACACTAAACTGGACTTATATGCTCATCTATTCTTTTAAATAAGTGATTTGTTCGTATATGCAATGGAGCTTTTCTGGCTGTGAGTCATATAATATGAAAAAATATGTGGTAGTATTATAGAGGATTTTTAATTCATTTTAACTAGCCAGCCTGTTTATGAACCAAAACATCATTTTTTATATGGTTGTACAAAATTAAAACAAATACAATAAGAAAGATACTATATTGCGAACTAATTCTAAAACTAATTTTTAAAATGAAAACATTTTTATATGATATTTATGAATTTTTCTACTATATTACATTTATTTAAATCTTAAATATAGTTTGCTGTTTGTTTAAACGTTTAAATGGAATAAATTGATCGCGTGTAATATTTTAACAATCATTTTATTTACACCTCATAACCATAAACATGTTTTTAAAATTTTTAAAAGAAACTAATGTACCCAGTAAAAATTTTTCATTACTTGCCTCCCTTTGATGTAGGTAAACCACACGACTTTGAATGGTCATAGAGTATTGGAATTCCGGAATTTCCTGGATTTGCCATTTCATTGCCAGTTCAATGAAACAACGGATATCAAGGTCTGATATTTGTCACTAGTGAATCAAATATTGAAACACTGTTCTTTATTTCAATATACTTTGAAAAACAATAATATATAATATAAATGGGACTAAAAGATGCTCGAAACGCCAAAGGCCGTCTGGTGAAGAACGACATAGTACTAAAAGATTTTCTCCAGGATTTCGTATAGTCACTTACCTTAGATCAAGTGTCTGAGTAAGTAAACCAGCCTATGGCATGAAATAATTTTAAAATTGTTACCCAAAATTGAGTAATTTGCATACATCTTGTCTTTTGATTGGATGTTCACACCAGACAATCACCCCCCCCCCCTTAACTGTTGTTCTACACTATCACAAACCTATTCGGCATTCTCATAGCTTTATAAATAATAACTTACAAAAAACAGACCTGCATTGAGTTTTTTTTCTCTCTGCAAAAAACGAATCTAAGCTTCATTACTTTTTCGATCCCAATTGACGTGAATTTGCGAGTTTGAGAAACGTTCTTGAGAGCCTCACTCCCCTTGCATGCCCGATATAAATGTTTGGTGCAACTACTTTTCCTAGATGACTCTCCAGTGATAACAAGAGGCACATTATAAAAAAATTCTTCACAAACGATATAAAAACAGCCTTAATCCAGCATATTACTACGAATTCTACGAATTCTCAAGGCTCAGGAATGACTGCAAGTTAATGGCCAGTGAATGTTACATATTGCACATCTCCAATGCTGACGAAAATATTTCCTCTTGTTATAAGTACGACTTCCCAGTTGGCCAGACTGAGAAGCCACACTACATTACTGAGGTTGTAGCTCATTAAATGAAAGAGACATGTTAGGATACAAACCAAATATAATTAACAGAAAATAAATCAAATACATGAACCACCAACAGAAAATACAATCTTTTCAACAGGTAAAATAATTAATGATAAATAAACTTGAAAGGAATTTAACTTAGATAATTAATAAGTTTAATATTATTATTAAGTAGAGTAGAACTCCCAAAGAAGTAAATCAAACTTTTAAACTAGAGAACCTTCAAACAAATTATTAATTTGGATAGTACCCCCCTAAGGGGGCCCCTTTAATTTAGAAAACCCCATCTAATTTAGACTTACCCCGGGCCCCAGGCCTTGAGCCCCATGGCCCCTCGGACCTAACCCCCCCCCCAAACATATACACTCACATCACTGCACTAGTCACACTTCCCTGAATCTAAGTCTGCTGACCTATTTAAGCCAGAGCTACCAATAGGCCAGCATAAACAAAGCTATTGTTTCATAACAGTTCCAGTCTACTCATACAACAGCAAGCTCAAACACTTCCTCCTTACATTACTTCTTTGACCTCACCTGAAACTAACAATTTAGAATCCAAACAATCAATAATTAATAATTAAATAAAACAATATTAATCCAGTTCCCCCTTACACTCTAATCCCCAAGCCTTTTGGGGCTTGGTTGAGGCCCAGAGAAAATCATCGGACATGCCCCCATGAGCGTCTTTAGCTCGATGAGGAAGAATCCGATGACCCTTCAAGTAAATGCGAGCTCTTTTCCACATTCTTCAGCTCTGTCTTCTCTTTACCGTCGTAATGCATTATCGACTGCCATTACCCTGTTTCTGACAACATCAGCTATATTATAATCAGAGACGATTAAGTAAATCTTAGCTAGAGCGCCTGGAAATCAGTAAGGGAGATGGTCTTTATAACATCCCCCCTCATTTCTTCATCAATGTGTATCTCTCCTCACAAAGCCTCTTCATATACTCTTTTTTGAATCAATAGTTAGTAGTTTTTTCCCCAACGTTTTGAAGAATTGTTGTGTTACCCCACTTCAAAAGGCCGGTAACCGTTCAAACGTAAAAAATACTACCCGATGACTATTCTTCCAAACATGGGGAAGATTTTTGTGAGCATTTTTTTAGATAAGCTTCCAAATTTATTTATTCTTGCCAACATGGATTCGTACGTGGCAAATCCAGGGTGACTACGGTAATCTCTTTCAACATCAGGAATATGCCTTAGCTACATTCCGTCAAAATAAGCAAGGCGATGTCGTTTGAATTTACATGACAAAGGGGTTCGACAAGGTTAACCGCTCCATCCTTGTATTTAACTTGAAAAGTTATGGTGTCATAGGCCCTCTGTTATCATGAATTTTCAATTATCTACATGGGCGATCGCTTATTTTCAGAGTTTGTCCTGCAACATCAATTCAGTTTACGTCATGTACCAAAGTTCCGCAGGGCTCTTTATTGAGTACATGGAGATCATCATTAACGATATCCTCGATGTGGTGTTATTGTTATGTCAATGCTTTGCAATTTGCTGATGACTTAAAGATTTTCATAGAAATTGTTTCTAATGTGGACTCCCAGAACATGTAAAAAGCTTGGCTGCAATAGAGGTGTGGTACAAAGAAAAATGACATATCCATAAACCTTAACAAATGTATTTCTCTTACTTTTTACCGAGATAAACAGCCTACCATAACTCCCTATTTCATAGCTGGTATCAAATTCCTTTTGGCCAAAAGCATAAAAAATTTGGGGGTAAACTTTGACAGTGGATTGAATTTCTCCCAACACATTGGGAACATCTGCAACCAAGCCAACCGGATGCTTGGATTAATTTCAAGAATTTCCAAATGCATCAATAGACAGGCTGCCCTTCACTCCCTAAATTGCTCACTGGTGATACAGCTCGTCGAGTATGCTAGCCCTGTGTGGTCTCCCTACACAACTTGTGCTAGACCGAGATTGAAGGCTCTGCAGGGGCGTTTCGTCCTGCTGGTCGGGGTCCGGCTTGGTTACGGCTATTTAGAGGTTCACATTCAGGAGTTTTTAGAAGTGTCAAATCTTCCTCCTTTAGCCCTTAGACTTGATGTAGCTAACGTGGCGTTCCTGCTAAAATTAATCAGTGGTCAAGTGCACTGTCCGGATCTACTGGCTGAGCTAAACTCACTCATTCATTCACTCACTCATTGAGTTCCTTCAATCACCAGATCTCTAAGCCGTAGTCACCTCTCAACCAACTACTTCTACAGCACGCTTAGCAAGATTGGGGAATTGTGTAGCAGCCGAGTGCGAAATATTCTTCGATAGTGTGCAGCTGACTCGAAAACGAGCGTTAGAACTTCTCGTCAACTGACCCTCCTGCTGTAGGGCCGCCCTCAAGACCACATTTTTATGTCCTATCAACTAATTTTTCACTTTGTCCATTAATTGATGTCCACACTTAACTGTTTCTTACCGAACCTATTTTTATACATAATTATACATTCTCATGTTTCTATATAGATACCAGATATTGCTAGGATATTAAATCATTGTAATATTGATAATAATATTGATCATTGTAATCATTGTAATATTGTTATATATTGATCAATATTGTTGAATAATGAATTGTTTTTGTATATTTTGTTATATTTGATATTGTACAATATTGCTTTACACTACTGTTATGAGTGCTATGCTATTAATGTTTAATATTTGTCATTATTTATATATATGTCACTATTATGTATTTGATTAATTTCAATCTTGCATGCACTGATATGTAAATTGGCTGTTTCCCGTTGGTAAATAAATAAAATAAATACTGTAAATAAATATGGATTTGTGTAAGTCATTCTTATAAAACGTTTAATTGGCAGGGCACTCAAAAATTTTACCATGCACAAGTGGATACATCTTTTCAACTGTCACATTTTGTTTCCATATTATATCTTACCATAATATAAAAGTCCATACATTTTGGGAAACCAGGAAACTAAATCAGCTCTGAGAGAGTTGCTAACTTTGTTGAGTAATGTTGATACGCATAAATTAACGAAGTGGGCGCAAATGAACGTTCAGCGAATGACAAACTCTCATGATTCGTACCAGAGCCAAACGTTATAATTTGATAACAAATCCTTACTAAACATTAATTTTACAAAATTCTAGGTGGATTACAATTACCGATACGTAACCTTTTTCATATTAGGAATGTCTTACGTACCGAGTTATTCAATTCTTTATTTTATTAATCGGAATTTTTTTGATCGTGATATTTCTTCATGAACTGCTTCAGAGAATACCAGTTGTATATTTATTAAAATAAAATTAATTTGATGTTAAAATATTTTTATTAAAATTTCCTCCACTTTTGGTGTCTTTTAATTATCCATTTCAAGATTTATTAAGAGTCATATTTAAATTTTGATTTTTATCATATGATAAAAACACTATTAATTATAGGTGAGGTAAGAATCGTTTACTTCACATGTTAATTTCAACTTGGAAATAGAGCCGATAACTATGTTCTATGTTTTTAACTATCTATAATATCCTGATTACTTACTTAACATTATAAAAAATACTATACAAAGAACATAAAACTTTATTGGACCAATCATTCATAAGAACTAAAAAAATGTTAAATAGAATTATTTTTTAAAAAAATTAAAATTACATACTTTGGTATTTTTTTTTTTTTTTTTTTTTTTTTAATTTTGCGAAGACGATTGTATAAATTGTTATTGTTTAGTTTCTACGAGTATATTCAAGTATTACTAGATATCGCCTACTGGTCGAAATTCGTCATATTTTCAGTGAATCTGGACCCTAATATTTTATAACTGAAAAATATGTTTTTCCTGATTTGCTGGCATTTGTTATTACAACAGCTGTCTAACAATTCAATCAATCATCATCCTCCCATAAAATCAACATTGAAACTTTGAAAGCCTGTAGGGCGTAGCCCTGGGGGCAGATTATAATGGAATTCCAGTCATCTATACAGGACAACCTCTCAAACGTAATGCGTGGATTTCTCCTACTATTCACACAAGCTGAGAAAAAAAGTGAAAAAGAAACATGCTTGCTTATTACTATAGATTTACAGGAGTGAGCTATACTAGCTTAAGAGTTAGAATAGAGGATAATTTACAGAAATGGTCATTAATAAGTTGAAAGTTCACTAAAAGGTTATTGTGACATATTGTGAAACATTTTTAGCTGTGATTTCTTTCAATAAAATGCTTCTGGGAATACTGGGCACCTTGCCATAACTTAAGTGTAAAATAATTACTGCATATTTACTTTATGAGTTAAGATAATCTACTATCTATTTCACGTTGTCTCAAGAATCAGCGACATTTTTTTATAAGCCTTCACGAGTTCAAAAATCTTATGATAAGATAACTATTTAGACTAAGGGCAAGGTGAGAATCGTCACCCCATCAGAGCCAGAAAATGTGTTAATTTCAACTTGAAAATAGAGTTTGGCCTACTAATAGTGCCTAGAAGACAAGTCCTATGTACTATGTTTTAACTATACAGTCTGATAACTTAACGCCGTGGAAAAATATATTTAAAAATTTTTTTTATATAGTTGGACCAATTATACATGACATAACAAAATATTAAACAGAATCAAACTATATATTTTTTATTTAATTGATAAATGAACGTTCTTAAATTTTTGTTTCTAATAGTATATTTAAATATTATTTTCAGGAGTGAATAACACTTTTCTTAAGAGTTAGAATACAAAATTATTCACAGGAATGGTCATTAATAAGTTTGTTGTTCAAGTTAATCACTGTACTAAAGGATATTTATGACAAAACGCTATCAATACACTAACCTGGGATCAAATCTTCCGTCGCATTAGTGACTTAACCTTAGAGGGTGCAATGCCTTGTTTACGCACTTTGAATTGTTTTAAGCGTTTTGCAAACAGATGTTACTAGGGAAATTAATTCAAATTATAAAAAATGATATATTTAATGTTTTGTGGATTTTCCTCACTTTCTCCAATCCAGATTTATTTATTAGATATTATCTTAAATCTACCTGAATCATATTGAAAATACACACATTCTGTCAGAAAAAATCCAAAACAAACAAAAATTATATTTTACTTCCGCTATATTGATGGTACCTTAATAGGTCTACTGTTTGATGGGAATGTCCGCCAATTGCACCTACTGAATAAGTAACTAAATAGTATAGCCCCAAAACTAAACTTCACGTTGGAAACAGAATCTGATAGTAAGATAAATTTCCTTGATATTACCATCGAAAAGAACAACAATAGATTTAAGTACAATATTTACCGAAAGCCAACAACTACAGACCAAACTATTCATATCACTTCATACCATCCATTTAGCCATAAACTAGCCACATACAACAGCATGGTCAATAGATTAATCGAAATACCGTTAACACCAGAAGATTATAACAAAGAATTGACTATCATAAAACACATCGCCCGTTCCAATGGCTACGAAACTCACATGATTGATAAACTTGTGATTAAAAATTCCAATAAAAATTCCAGAAATGATTCAAAATCCTTTGAAATACCACCAAAATACGTTCCGGTTGAATATGGACATAGATTGCATAATTTGCACCAAAAAGAACTAAAACAGTTTAACATCGTACCTGCGCCAAAAACTTTAAATAAAACAGAGCGCCTATTAAGACCTAAGCCCCAGACCGTGGTAAATCCGCTTGAAAAAAACTGGTGTATATAAAATCCAGTGCAACGATTGTGATAAATATTATATAGGGCAGGCCGCTAATTTTCAAAAAGAATAAAAGAACACAAACCTAACCCAGGGATAAATCCACAAAAATCCAGTTTAGCGCAACACATGATAGATGAGAGCCACAGTGTCGGTGAAATTGAAAACAACACCAAAATAGTATAAATTTGTAAAAAAGGCCCTACTCTCGACACTTTGGAAGAATTTCATATATATAAGGCTCTAAAACAAGACAATGGTTTGGTTCTAAACGAAAAATTAAACTTCAACTCTCATATCATATTTAATAAAATAATTGAAACTCAAATTCGACGGACGAGTCCATCACTATCAGCTGATTACCCCTGCAGGACGAGTCCAATAGATAGGATACAAAGTTTAACTACTCTTCGCCGCCGTCAACCCCAGTGTCCTCGAGCCGGCTACCGCGACGGTACAGCAAAGTGACGCGCGAGTTGACCACCGACCGTCCGTGCGAACTTTTTCGTAGTTTTCGAATTTTCGTATTATGTGTCTCGTGTGTGTTTGTGTTTTTAAACTCTTTGACGACGTCCTTTTCGGATCGAAGAAATGACTTTCTCAATTGACATATCTACGTGAACATGGTGCAATTAAGCACCGAATCCAGGTTGTAGTCTTTGCACACAACGCATGAACTGGAATGATCAAGGTAATTTAATACCATAGTTTAGTTATCACACCAGTTCAGGGGCAATATACTCAGAAATGAGCCAGTTAATCCAGATTTGTTAGTATGTACAGTGTGAAAGCCGAGTTAATTTAAATAGGTTAATTAGTTGCAGAATCACACAGTTACAGAATAATTAGTTAAAGAACATCTACCTAAGAACTCCAACATCAACCAATCTTCTTATGCCGAACACCTAATTAACAATAATCATTCCTACTCTACAATAGACCAAGACCTCGAAATTCTACATAAAGCCTCAAAAAGCAACAAGCTGAATATAATTGAACAGTTTCATATATATAGCAACACCATATCCAACCCATCCGAAATCCTCAACGATCAACGAAAACTTCTCCGCAAATATAATTTTTGACGCATTGTTGAAAATAAATAAACCTAACACCTATAATAGCCACATCAATCCAAAAGCATAATCATGGCATTATTTTTTTCACCATATTCAAAGTCAACATAACCTGCAATCTTCTTATCATCTGCCAGTTGCCGGCAACGTGTTCCCAAAGTGAAAGTTTGTAAATTGAGGTTAGCTCAACTTTTAAAACCATGGTATTTTTATCAAATTTATGTGTCAGTGTCAGATTAGTGTTCAGTGTTTATGTCCAGTATTCAATGTTATTTTATTCTCAACGAAACCCATTGGGTGAATATATTTGTTAAAATTGGTCGACCTATAGATCCTGACTGATGATGAAGCTACGGCTTTGAAATCGATTTCATTGGATCAATACAAACATTAGGATTGCTAAGGTAAGAACTCCTTATATTAATAGTTAATTAGTTGCTCTTAAAAGTTGCTCGACAGAGCAAAAAACCTAAAACACCGGGTTGAACCTAAAACACCGGGTTGTGGTTTCGAACTCTTTCACTCCAAATTCTGTGTCGTCACTTACTCTGATATGAGTAAGTGAGTATGAGTGAGATCTGTACACACACACATAAAAAACAGTGTATAGTGATACATTTACTACTGCTGTTTTATACTACATTTATTTTACTCAATACAGTTCGCCGCACAGTACAGTAAATTATTATTTCAAATGTTTTTTTTAATATTACATTAAACATCAATACCACATTAAATATTCTTTGAAATTTTTAATGGCTTTTCTGTAAAAGTTGCTATATTATGTACTTAGTAGGGGAATTTCGTCTCTAAGTACATTATAAATATAAATATGGCCTAACGTTTAAAAACTTAACTGTGTTTAATGAATTTATTTCAGTTTCTGTTAGTTTACCAAACCATTAAGTTATAATTAACTGAACAATGTTCAATAATGTAATTATCGTTTCAAGAATCCAATTTTACTGATTCTTTTCTCTCTTAATGATTTGAGCAAATTTTACTTTAGTTCCCTTATTTACTTAAAAGATAAATTATCTTATGATATTAATATTAATTATAATGGGAATTTATAGTTGTCCCGGATTCTTTGAAGGCTATATTATTGAAATATTCATAAATGAATATTTTATTACCTTTAGGCTAGTATCTTTTGTCTGTTTTGTGTTAACTATTAAAATCGGTTTGGAAGTCATCTTATTTCATACTTAGATGCAGGTAACGCTCAATGATAAATTTATTTAATTTTGATTATTCAATCCAAAAAAAAAAAAACAATAGATTGATGATGCCACTGGATTACTGACGTGTCCTGATCCATTGTTGATGCAACAGGCTAATAGGAACATGTTGTGGTGGCATTAACCTGAACATGTCCGAGTATTCACATTGTTTTCATTAATTATGGTCTGCTATTATTTGCATATTATTTGAACACATCGATAGAACATATTTAATTCTACCTAAATAAAGCAATACTGAGTATACAGTTTCATTAATATAATTTTGTCACATTTTTTACTTGAAAACCGTAAGTGAAATCGAAAATGAAATGGTAGTTCCAGTAGACTTTGATTCTGTGTTTTATGATGATAACTTATCAGTCTTTTTTTATTCGCCATTTTTCCAATATGGATGTTAATATTTAAAATGTTGAACCTCCTATTTTGTGTCAATTTTTTATACGTAATTTTAAGACCTTATTGTTATTTGACATTTTTCTCTACATTTAACGGTTAGGGAACTAGGATTATGTGTATAAAATGTACAAAAATTACATAATAACAGGGGGTTAGCATATAAAATAAATAAAGGTGGCCCCCATATTTTGAAAATGGCAGACTTCATAAAATTAATCACCATAAAATACATTACGAAATGTTCACTGAGGTTACCAATTAACTGTTTACGGTTTTCAAGTAAAAAAGGTGTCACACTTATTTCATTCACCCTTTATAAAGGCGTTCGATATCTTATATAATTACGTTACTTTCAAAACATTTTAACTAATTAATTTTTCAGTGAAACGGACACTGTGCCAGCTTATCATTATCGGTTGGGGTCATAAAAATGTCAAAATCCATCTCGCGCCTACTGAGCCAGTTGCCAGGTAGACCCGCGATGGGGTTGGGGGAGAGAGAGGACGACGCTGGGAGAGGGGCCGGATGGCTCAGTGTAATACGTTTCAGTAGTTCCATCTCTAGACACTTAAAATAAATTGTTTATCATATAGGATTATTATTTAATTGCAGTACTAATCAATCTCACATTGGCCTATGTACTAAATGTACATCAAGTGTTCAGTTACCTTTTTAGTTTTCATTATAATCTCATATTATTGGGAATGAGATTTGACAGGAAGAATGCAATTTAGAAATATAGCTTATAACTCGGTCAAGTTGGAAGCAACACTCAACTCCAAAGGGGAAGAGCCCGACCGGCTAAATTCCTGGGTTCCCCGAGGGGATGATCGCTAGTTCCTAGAACTGGTGAATTTGTATGTTTTGACGGCCCCAACTTTCTACCGGTTTAGGAACTGGCGAATTTGTATCTTTTCGTTGACCCTCCAACCGAATTTGTATCCGGCCCTTTCTCCCTCCCCTCCTTCCCCTGCGACTCTCCGACCTGTCTCGAAAGCTGGCACAGTAGCCGCACCACTAGGGTCCATAAACTCACCCTCGTCAAAGTTTTTATAGAAGCTGGCACACACTCCTACAGCCAATTTTTCAATAGTTTAAACCATAATATTCAAATAAGTATTTCGATCATCGATGTTTCTAATCTGATTCCAATTTTCATTTGTAATTTTAACTGTTTGTACTATCACTATGACGACATTAGATAATAACAAGATGATATTTTTACCATTTCCTATTAAACTGTCATAGTTACCACTATAAATTTATCTAAAACATAATTCTATCTACTAAACCATTTGTTAAACTGAATATCCTTTGGTGTTATCTCAAACCATTCTTAATTAAAGTTTAAAAAATTCATTATTTTAATCCTGTTAAATTTTGTCATATGCCTTTCAAGGTTTATTGTTTATTGACATTTCATTGGGTGTACTTTATTATAAAAAGGTGTAGGTGGAGGTGGTCCCAAAAATTATCCGAGCACAGTAAAGTCAACCAGTGTTATTAAGAAACCCCACAACAAAATCACTTTGAGTCTACACGGCAAAAAGCTTGAGGAACAACTCTAATACTGTATAAGAAAGAACCCCCATAGTGAGACATCGCCACTTCAATGCTAGCCACTTAATGCGTACATATGGCGGGATGCACCAGGGGTGAGGTCTTGGTCTTACTTTATTTTTATTTCCATATGTTCCTCATTCCTTACTTTATGTTTGCATTCAAATCAGCATCTATAGTTTTAAGTAATTGTTTTAAGATCACAATTTCTACACAATATCGCTCTGTTCTCGTTAAATAAAATGACAATAGAACGTTCATGTAATTTGGCCAGCAATTTGTGAATGTGACACCGTTTCCTTTACCTCATGTAATAGATTGGTCATAAAAGTTTTGCATAAAAACGTCTGTAGTGACAAGCTTTTAAAAGTCTGGGAAGTAAAGAAAACAAAATTTAACCAGCTGTTACTCTGCTGTAGTTACATTATTGTATAAGAAAATGCTTTGCAAACTTAGTTATTATGTGTAGTATTGTATTAATTACTTTAACCCAACTCGTAACCTTTTTCCACATTAATACATTCTGAGTATTATTTCATACAACATTATTTTATTTTGAAAACTTTCAAATAGTTTTTGACGTCCAAACAATAACCGGTTTTGGTTAATGATAATAACCGGAATATAAAAATAAGGCGTTAAGCTTATCTTTAAATAAATAAACAGCATGTTGTTACAGACTTTGTGATAAATATTTTTTAATAGAATGTACTATTTTGATGGGGTCAGATTTAATGAGGCACGACATTTGATAGGTCAAGCTCAACTGTATTCCCTTGCAGTTCTTTTGGTAGCCAGGTTAAATAATACATGATTGATTTACAAGTATAACAAACCACAATACATTAATATTCCTTATAAAATTTAAATTGTAATAGAATTAAAAATAAACAAACATAAAGTAATACCTGGAACAAATTCAAAACAAATACTTGAAATAAAAATGTGGAAGTAATACCTGTCGTGGTAATTTCAAGAGGTGCATCGGCCCAATTGGAGTTGGAATGAGTTTTGCAAGCATCACACTTGGCCAACTTTTGTAATCACCGTTGGTTCTGAATGTGAAGTAATATGACACTATCCCGTGTTGCATTTCCTGTCAGGGAAATTGACTGTCTTGTGTCATTCGACAGGAGCACACGCAACTGTTATCTCTGTTTGTTCTTTCCGAGTACGACTTGAACTTTTAAATGTCCACTCATAATCCATAAGAAAAGGATATCAAAAGCAGACATTACTAATTAATAGATTGCGATAGTATTTGGTTACGTCATAAATGTTACAGTATATATACTGGTTTTTTTGTATGTATTGTCTTACCTTGAAAATGAGCACGGAGAGAATAGTTTTACAGTTGCTTCTCAACTGTAAGTACGCGTAGAGGCACACGCAAAGCCGGTTCGGTCAGGTTATGTTGCCAGATTATATTGCTATTTGTACTTTAATAGTATAATTATAACTTAATCTGGATAGTTTAAATCTTAATTATAGTTATACTTGAATAGGTAAAATCACGCAAAAGTTAAGTGTTAAGGCCACTATAAAATTGACAATTACTTGACTAGTACTCACTCTATCATTAAAAATTAGTAAAACGCCACACAGCTCAGTTGAATAATATATTAGGGATGAAACTGAATGAAAAACAATTTGTTGATGACTCTTCTTAAAGAACATTATTATGATTATTTTTATGATAAGTGAGGGTCAGTTTGTCCGGGGAGGTTTAGGCAGCAAGTGGCAGGATTGCGTGTGAGGCTGCAGTTGCTGGCACTCTATCCCTAGCGTTGGACGATAACTAGGCCACGACTGTACCCCTGGGCCCCTGTGGAGGTAGTAAACCCCACTCCAGGGGTGGCGAGAGGGGATAGGCGACGGGTCCCCTGCTATCACACAGTGGCGCCGGTTGTTTTAACACCCCAGGTTGAGAACTGTTAATCTAATCTGACTAGTAAAATGCAATAGACATTTAGAAAAAGAATTAATTAGTAAAGAATTATTTTCTAAACAAATCTCGTAGACGAAACCTTTCCTTTTGCATGAATTTATCTGTAAGAAATTCAGTGATTGTTATATTTTTGTTGTAAAAACCTCGAGTAACCAAAACAAATTGAATTTTTTTCTTGGATTGTATATTATAATTATTGGCAAAACATTTTTACATGATGTGGTCGGATTTATTCCTAGTATACAACCTCATTTGCTTTTTAATCATACTATGTAACAGTGTCATTGACAACTAAAGGGTAAATGTTCTCATATTTTAAGTTTTGTAAAAGGATACAAAACATTCCGTAGCGCTTATTTATTTCAACTTCAACCTTTATTGGCAGATAAATGAATTCAAGAAAAAAATTAAAACAATGTATAATTAAAAATCTTACTGTTTATTTTATTATTTTTTTAAATTATTATTATTAAAACTGTTATTTTTTTTACACCGTTAATCCACTGTTATAACCTTGTAGTAATATAAAAATTAAAACTGATCAAATAGTAAAAATAATAAAGCATTTGATATAAAACGTGTTATAACTAGTAATTTTTACTATAGTTATTTTCTTTATTTAAAATTATTCATGAAGAACATCATTTATACTTCATTAACTTCAAAAACCACATGAAGTAGTATTGGTTAGAGTTTTATTTTAAATTAAAACAATTTCAATAAGTATTTAATTTATTTTATCCATTTTACCAACTACCACTGATGAAAGCTTTGTAATAGTTTACATTATTTTGAGGGACAAATTATATATTTTCATTCCTAACTTACACATTACACTGTATACTGCATTCCACTAAAAGGTGAATTAAAGTTTAATCCCCTAAGTATCGATCCCTTATTTTTTGTTAAAAGCTAACAGAGGTCCCCAATCCCAGAAGAGCTTCATCGCAATATTCGACCTAATCCTCTACAGTGAATAATTCATTTGCAATAGCACAACAACTTCTGTAGGAATCAAGGTGTTTCGTCTACTTGAACAGGTAAATAATCTGTTCAAGTTTATTTTATGTTGATAACAAAACCAGCTATAATGTATAGCTCTTATAAAAGATCTGTATACATTATTGAAATGATTATTTTTTTTGTACCTTCAAAATTAGACGGAGCTAAATATTTTAATCTTGACTTAAATTCGGAAAATGGGAGTCGATGTGGCATTCGATATTCCCCTCAAATTAAATATCAGCCGCAAACTTTTTTCAAAAATATTATTATAAATAAAATATAACGAAAACAATTATGGTGAAACTTAACTTTTACAAAAATTAAACCACTTGTTCAATAACATACAAAAAGAAAGAAAATATTTTATATTGAATGAATATAAGGAATCACCTTTAATAAGAGGTGATTCAGTTGATAACATATTTAGGAGTATAATTCACATTCTTTCCTATTTTTATTTAATATAATAATTAGTTTATGGGACGAAATAATAACCAAACGTCACAATCATTTAAGTTTGACTAGTGCGATATGTTTTTTTTTTCATTTCACTAAAAGCACCTATCACTAATGTATATAATACTCATATACATACTATCCAATCTTTTATATGAAGCAAATTAAGATAATTTCCATCGAACCTCATCCCGCCCAATTGTATTCCCAGTCTACCGGTGCTTTAATTCGCTCCAATCTCCAGGGTGGTCGGGTTCGATTTCAAAACGGGATATGGATTGATGAATTACTACACGAGAGCGGCATGCAGATTTGATGGCAGGGATTGCGGCATTCGCGTGGTCGTCCCGCAGGATGGCTGCGGATCCGCCGCCGTTTAACTCTCTCGCCGATTTTCATATATGAGGCTATAGCTTAGAACGTTACCATAATTAATCGATTATTCGTTTCTAATTACTTCATATCTCTGTCAAAAATGTTTTATACAGGGTGTTCCATAACTGTCTGATCAAACCTATATAGCATTGTTCCTTGGGTCAGGCCAAACATATTTTACAATATAAATATGTAAACCTAGGTATCCGGTGAATAGTTTTCCGTCCGTCTGTATGTGTATTTTAAATAGTTAACCCATCACTCAAACCCTTTGAGGTATCAACTGCAAACGTATCTTAATTATGAAACCTAATTATGGTTGCAGTAAAATATCTAATCACTACCATTTCATAAAATTTACCGGTATTATTTCTGATAGAAATAGGTAGGCACCACCAGACAAAAGCCTATAAACTTCTTGGTTTTACGATCAGAAACACAAAATATTTTCAGAATTTCGATACAGTTTACTTGATTTATTTACATTAGTTAGAAGCAGATTAGAGTATTGTTGTGCTGTTTGGGATCCACACCAGCAAATATTTGCACATAAAATTGAGGTTGTTCAAAATAAATTTTTTTGACATTTGTGTTTTAAAAGTTTTCATTATAGCCCACCAAGAGATTTTCCTACAAAAGAACCTAGAAATATGTTTAATATTCCTAAATCGCCAATTAGAAGAAATATATTTTATTACAGTTTTTATACAAAATTATTAATGGGGTAATGGGTTCAAAGTTGTTAATGGGGTTAGGGGGATTCTAGATATTTGGTAGAAAATTTAACACTTATGTTCCTGGCCGTAGTTTGAGAGCTTCTGATATTTTTTATATACCTTTTTGTCATACAGTAAACCACTTTAATTAATTTTCCATTTTTTAGAATGTTCGGAAAATACAATAATAATAGTGCTCATTTAGATGTTTTTAGGGACACTTTTAACTCTTTTACAAAGTTCTGTACAGAATTACTTTGTGAAAACTTAATTTAATTTGGCAGTTTTCTATCTGTTTTCAATTTTGCGACATTAATTTAGATTTTATTAGTTATGTCTACTGATATTGTGCATTTAATTTAGCATTTAAGTTTTACAATTGTATATTTTATTATTTTTATTTTACCCGACATACAGTGGCTGTTTTGGGTTATGCCCATAGCTATCACATAATGTGATTGTTTTCTGTTAATTTGACTTGTACATGTATATTCACAAATAAATAAATAAATACAATCAAAAAATCTCTTCATAAGTTTTGTTACCAGTGGAAAACATTTGCTAGAAGGTTACCTCCGGGAACATCCCAGGGGTCGAGAGCTCCAGGAGTTTGTAGCAGTCCAGACCAAGTTTCTGGGCAACTCGTCCATAATTTGCCTTCCACTTCACGGCCGTCGTCGATTAACCGGAGAGCTCTTCAAATAAGTGATGGGGCTCGGCTAACAAGCGACCCAGTCAATTCACCGAGCATCGAGTATTTTTACGGGACCTAGTTTACACTTCTGTAAGTTTTAATTAAGTCTAATTCATTTTATTGATTTTAAAAGAGATTTTAGAGTTGTAATAGGTATCTATAAGTTTGTAAAACTCATGTAGAAAACAGAGCCAGTTTGTCTTTTGATCATCAAAGGTTCACTTATTCATCACTTTAAGTTCATTGTGTTTTATATGTGGATATTTTCTGGGATTATTATTACATTCATTCCTGTTTGTTCACTCTACATATAGTGGTAAAATACTGAAATTGAAAATTACAACACCTTATGTGCAAAAAGCTCTCATAGTCCTGGGTAACCCAAAGTCCGATATACATAGGTTTGATCGTTAAAAAATAGTAAATATACGTACAAAAACGCTTGATTGATGTCAAGAGTAGCGGTCGGCGATTAAAAAAATATCACTAAGAAAAAATATGTTAAAAAGACTCATTTAAACACGTTCTTAAATGAAGTAAAATTATACTTTATTATTAAGGAAAACGTAGGGGGAGATACAACCAAAATAATTTTTATATTATTACCGAAAATTGTTTTGAATCACCCATCAAAGCGGAAAGGTTCAGAACGCCCTGGATGTATGGCCTGTGAAAGTTCGAATGTTGCGGTTGGGATTAGGCCAATCATAAACATCCATGAGGATCCGATGGTAATTAATTGCCTTGATCAATCGAGTTACGCAGGCCCAAGTCCCAACTCGGCATAACGGCCACCTGCATAATCCATCATCGATAGTTCTTCATTTAAATAAAATACCCCCCGTCGCAGCAGACCTGCGTACTCAGCGAATTTCCAAAGGATCTAGAGATTGTTTATTTTCCCCATAAACACCATAGTAATGAGTATGTAGGTTTGCTGCCATTTAATGTTGTTAGAAAATGTTAGTTTTATTTAAAAAATGTAATTGGTAATGTAAATATCAAATTGTATCAATATTGGACACTTTTAAATTTTCCCCATAAACCCCATGGGGGTGAGTATGTAGGTTTGCCGCCATATGGGTGTTGAAAGCAAATATCAGTTAAACCCTACCTAGTGAATGTACATACCAAATTGTATCAAGTTATTCTAATAAATAAGCGAGATACAGGATTTTGCTGATTTCCCATAAGATTAACATTGGAAACCTATTTTTAGCTTTTCTCCGTAACTTGTTAAGCCAAGTTAAAAATTCAAAATACTAAATTGTTTGTTTTTTTAAGCTCTTTTAAATGGTTTCAGTTAAAATTTTCGAATTTTAAAAATTAAGGTCCAAAAATGCCAAAACCCCATTTTTTACCCCTTTGAAATCCCATAAAACCCCGTTCCCATAACCCGATCATGCTGGTTCGCGAACTCATGAAAATAGACCTGGTCTTACACCTTCATACCAAATTTCATCAAAATCGGAGGTCCCCTTCAAAAGTTATCAGTACCACGGACACATAGATATATAGATATATATATATATATATATATATATATATATATATATATATATATATATATATATATATATAGATATATATATACATATATATATGAAAATGAACGAATGGTGTTTTTGGCTTCTGGGGACCTCAAAATGAAAAATTAAAGTGGTCCCGGGCTTAGGTCTTACCATGGCTACTACCGTAATAGCGTATTCCCTATAGGGAAATTCGCTAAAAGTTTACTTTTTACTATTTTTTTTATATTATTTCATTTTTACAGGTATAGCGGAAAAGCTAAATTCCAACATGCTATTCAACATTGTTTAGTATTAAGTCATTAGTACTTTTTTACAAGTTTTACAAATGAGAAAATTTTATGGTTGTGGTTGGACGTAGGCGAAATTTTTTTACTAAATTTAACTAAGATAAAAATAAGCCCAAAAAAGGATAAGCCTCAAACTAAAGTGAAGAAAGAAGTTAGGAGAATGAAGAAGGAAGGAAGAAGAAAGAAGAAGGAAAAATAAGAATGAAGAAGGAAGAAAGAAGAATGAAGAGAACTATGGAAAAATAATTGAAAAGACTTATTGAAATAAAATGTGGTAATGTGAACGTTTAAATAGTGATACACAGTAAAAGACTTATGTAAATTCCTCAAACTATGTATATTCCCATACAATGTTAAATATTGTCAGCGGAATAATGGAGTGGAAATAGATTATTCTATTTTCTAGAAATAGATGGAAATAGATTATAGATTACTCAACAATGTGTTTTTAAAATATACTTTTAAACTTTCTTAAGAGGTAATATTCCAAACCAAAACTTCCAAAGTGATGATTTTTAAAGTTATTTTTAAAAACATTTATCGTAAATTCCTCACATCAGAAAGCTGCAGATATAATTTAGTTAGTAACTAAACCAAACTTTATAGTTGTTATGGATGAAAACTACTTTTTTATTTAGGGAAACCGTAGAGTTCAATTATCTATTAAGAATTATCTATCAATGTTACTTTAGTTTCGTTACTAACTTGGCATTGCTGGACACTGTTCATCTGACAATAACAGGGAGGACTAAGTGTAACGGCAAACAAGTTACTCTGTTTCCGAAGTGGAGTCTACTGTTGAGATGGCAGTTAACCAATTGTCTGACCAAACTAACTTTAGATAGCCAGCCGTTTGTCTTATTTATAATACGCTTAATCTTAAGTTCAACAAGAAAACAATTAGAATAAATCATAGTTTACGTTATAATCTTTTTAAACATATTCTAACCAAAAACGCACAAATCTATAACACACTCATACTAATAAATCTTTGCTAACTATTCGCTAGTCTTTAAGAATAAATTTATAATTTCAAGCTTTATAAAAGCATATTTGAAATTCGTATATAAATTTTAATTTCATTCAAATAAAACAGTAATGACTCACTCCATACTGCATGAGTGATTTTTTTTAACAAGAAGCAAAGGTGGATTTTTTATGTGCAATCACGTTTTATCTGAAGTAATCAATAAGCATTAGATAGACACTCGGGCCTACACTCTTTGAGTGATGAACTAGATATTTTACTTTTATGATTTGCAAACTATGTAAAGGAAATAAATTTCAAACTGTTTAAGTTCAATAGTTTGCTTCCATCTTGGTTTTATCATTCCAATCAAACGACTATTATGAAACTTTGATGAAATGCTCAACTTTGAATGTGTTCCTCAAGCTGTATTTTAGTTTGTAATTGATAATAATCAGTTGTTACATTGAATTTAAAGGAAAACATAAAGTTTGAGTTTACAGTGAAGCAATAAATAAAAAATTTTTATTTGTTCCGTCATAAGGTAACGATATATCTAATACAGGATGGTAAGCTGCTTTTCAACTGTAGAATAAAACGTACATTAATTTAGTGCTTGAAACTAAATAAATCATGAAGGTTTATTGGATAGAGTTGCGGTAGTCAGTTTTGTTTGTTATCAGTTTTGTTGTTAGCATGTGTTTTAATCAGCGCTTAAATGAACCTGGTATACGGATGACTATTGTAATGCACAATAGTCCTGCGTATTTACTGAAATATTTAGTTGCATTTGTTATACTGATTTATTCCGAGGTGAGTTGTCTTTATTAATTCTGTGGACATATTCTACTAGTCACTTGTGCGTATTTTTGTTATGTATAAGTCTAATATTGTTACTTAACAAAAATATATTTACTGCTTTTACTACAGCAATACCTATGGTTGAAAAGTCCTGGAACGGTGGAATATATTTTTTACCATTATAAATAAAGTAAGGAGACTTGGTATATCAATAATAGTCATAAATGTTTACTCTCTTAAGCTATTATCACTTTTATCGCATAAGAGGGACGGCCCACAAGGAGTCAGACACAATTCTTAAATAGCAGCATAGGTCGAGTTTGGTATCAAATTAAATTTCTCACTTAACAGAGTACAATTCCGCAATCCGCAAACTAAACCAAAAGGATGACAGAGGTGGAAATGGCAGGCTAAAAAATTCCATTAAAATCATATCGGTAAAACTTAAAAATACAATAAACTTCTTAATATTCAACCTTTTGACGTCGGGTTTGTGGTTTTTTACTCCAAATGCAAAGACGTTTAAAATTATGTACGTTGTTATAAAGACCAAAGAAGTTTTAATTTAAACTCCCTTTAAGAGATGTCCCTCTTGATGGAAGTCTTACAGAGATATGCTGTGGTCTTTGTCATATCATTCATCATTTTACAAAAGTTGATTTTAGGTGACTTTTTCGTTCGTTTCTTATTAATCCCTAACCATTTTTCGCTTCAGTTAACATCTCCTGAGAAATAGACATTGCTGTATTAATTATAATCTCTTTTATAGTTTCTAAATTAGGAATAGGGGAAGAAAAAACAAATCTTTGGCAAACCCCTTACATAAAGAAATATAGAGACTGAAATTTAAAGAGGTCAAATTTGGGGAACAACGTGACTATTTAGTCGTTCTATCATGATTTGTTTTTGTGGTGCATTATAAGTAAACTGCATTGTTGTAATGAGCTAAATTTAAGTGTCAGGAAATTAATTACTAAAAACTACATTAAATTCCCTTGAAAACAAAACAATTTCATTTGCTTGTGGCTGTAATGGTGTCCGTACAGCAAAGCTATGGAATCAGGGCAAGACTTTGTGGACACATTTTCCTAGACATAAATTGAAAGTCAAATAATAATACCAATAAAAGCGTTTTTCTAACCAAAAAATTCTTTACTTTAATATAACATTTTATTTATTAAAAATTATTTCAGTTGTCTTTTAATCTTTTCTTACCTGTTTATTGTTTTCAAAGTGCTCGGCAAATAGTTAAAGGGCTTCCTTCCCATATACTGCCGGTTTTTTTTAATAGATCTAAGCGGTGTCTTGTATACTGAAATTTGTTGAAAAAAGTGTATTATAGCCATGCTTGTTTTGGGCATTTTCAAAACCTTCCAAATTATTCCTCAAGAACATCAAACATCTAAAAATAAATCGCAAGAGGAATAATTAACTAACCAAAATCCTTTAAAAAATACAAGATTTTCTAAAAAAAGTTCATAATTCTAATGATTTTTTAAAATTATTTTAGAAACTTGATTTATAAGACAATATGCACAACATAATTCAAATGCCATAACTTATGACATGAAAAAAGATCATAATAAACTCTTAACTAAGAGTTAAGAGTTAAGGGGGTGAGTCGGTGGCGTAGTGGCTCGTGACTCCAGGACCATGGTAGCGATGTCGTGGGTTCGAATCCGCGTTCTGCCAGTGACTTTTATCAGTACCTTTGAACTTGTACTGTAGCCGCTCACCCCCTTACTTTGTCTAATACGATCCTCGCACAGATCAATAGTCTATAGTCTAACAAACCAAATTACTTGTAAAAAAAACTTTTTAATTTTGGCTTACCCAATTTATACATGTAGAGAAATAAATTTAAAACAATCCCACGCGAGGGCATTTATAAAACTAATATAATTTGTAGTTTTTTTTTTTTTTTTTTTTTTTTTAACTTGATCCTTGGATGGAGAGATGGTGGGGTTTGTTTATTCATTTAGCCATTGGCTGAAACAATTTGGTTTGTTGTTGTTTGTTTTTTATTATTTTTTCGCTGTTGCATTCCAACTGGTATGCATTAAGTAACGACATATTGAGTATCACTTTCACAATATTATTGGTAGCAGTTGTTTTTTAAATCACGTTACTTTAGAAATGTTCCTTTTAACATGACATAGGTTTTGGTTAAAAATGTTACAGCTGACCAGGAGTTACTGAAAGACATCATAACTTTTTTTTAAGTTTTTTAAGGAAATCGGATACTCGAACATGTTTGTCAAGTAGTTGTAAACAGAGCTAGAGAATGCCCCAATGGTCCGTTTTGGTGAAATTTGGTATGTCCAAACCTATGATGATTCCAGGCGGTTTTTCATTTTTAGAATTTTTTATTTTCAAGGACAGTTTACCCCCCAAAAACCTCAAAAAACGTAAACAAAATTTCTCAAATAGTTCTCTAACGATTTTGATTAAAATTTTATGGCTTATTAAGATTAAAATGCTGAATAAAATTACACCACCCGCATCTAAAAAAAAACCGCGAACTAAAAAGTTATACTATAAAATGTGTTTAAAAAATAATATTTTTGGATTCTCAAAATAGCTATTATCTTGAAATAAATTTTTCTTACTACCATTAAATCAAGCTAAAAAAATTAAATAATCCAGTATTTTAAATTATTGCTCTACGTCAAGTGGTTGCGAAGAAAATTCAATTTTTCGTTTAGCGGTAAACGCAGTACGTTGTTAAAAGTCACAGACGTGCGTAGGGTCAAACGAGCGCTGCTCAGCTGGTAGCTATCCGAATGAGTCATCAAGACATTAATGTTTTGAAGCTTTAAACACCTTTTTTTATATTGTTGGGAGAACGTATGTGTCAGTTAACTGATACCGTTTATTTGCTTAGAGTTTAAATCTCTCCCCCAACATAATATTCTCGAGAATGATCAGGTTTAAGAAAACGACCGATACTAGTTGGTTTTCAAAGTTTAATTTGGTTGTCTGAATCGGATATATGAACTTAAGTCGGAAACTGAGACAAGCTTGTCTCTCTGTCACCAATTTAATTACTGTATCCGACACTAGCTCCAACAGTGGCTTTGCCAAAACTATGTGGCTAGAGCAATGTCGCACAAACACCCGTACTGGATAAGTTGACACACTTTACAGTTTAACGTCGATTTATATCAAAATAACGTAAAATTTAAAATAATAATATATTTTATTTCATACATACAAAGTTCACTCAAATACACTCTGAAGCAATAACATTTAGGCCTTACAGTACGTGAAGTATGGATTTTTCTAGATGTATATAAAAATCTAAAATTAGTTTTAAGAATTTTTGTTATTTATTGTATCTATATGTTTGAGAATATTGTGTTAACTTCCAATTGTTTATCTTCTCATTATAAGTGAAGTTTTATTATTCTTTTTTTACATACCTAGGTCTGATAAAATAGCTAATAAAGCCATGAGTTTTAGACTCAAAGTCTTATAATAGTCTCTACCTACCAAAAACTGGGTAATTGATTTTTTACAATCTGTTTTGAGTGCGATCAAAGAGTATTAAGTTCTTAATAAAATGTGCAAAAGACATTAAATTAGCTTACCCTCATAATTCCCGAACCCCCCCCCCCTCTGTCACCATAGCAGGGGGCAGCAAGAGGGTGTTTATTCAATTTTTAGAAGAAAAAAACAGTCTTAATTCTAACCATAACAGTATACCAAATAATCAAAACTACCTATTAACTACTATGTATTACATTAAAACCACGTATAGGTTCACAATGTGGGTCTTTGTAAACATCGTTTATAAGTATTACACAATTTTTTATCTGTATCTGTTTTTTCTCTTATTTTCTAAAAGTTAATAATAAAAAACATTTGTTTCTTGAACATTATATCTGTAGTGCTCAAAACATGGTGTTAATTTAGTGTTACAGATTTGATTATTATTTTAACAGAAAACGACAATACTTTTCTATTGGATTCTAATAAAAATTTCAGACCACACACAAAAGTTCTAAATATTTTTCTGAAAAATCTAAAAAGCATTGATTTTTTATTATGGTCGTTAAAAGCTTCTATATACTTTGCAATGTAGGAACAAATTACCTAACTTTAAAAACTACTTTTATTAAACTAAATGTACTGGTTTTGAATGGACATTAATTACTATTAGTAGTCAATTAATTAACAATGACCGCTACAGGCCCCCATATTATAATTAATCAACATAGGTACTGCTGTAAAGCAAACAAACATTTGATTATTTAATTAATTATATGTTTGTCTCTAAATACTTAAATAAAAGTCGTATTGTTTTAAAGAGTAAAATATGAAAAAGTAAAATTAAATTGTCAGTTCAAATTGTGTTTGCTATTAAATTTATTGAAGAGAACAATATCCCAGATAGCAAAATTTGCTTGATATTAGCATGAATCCATCTGGGAAATTCAAGGTTACAACCTTGATTCAGGCTAGGAAAATCAAGCAATACTGCTTGAATCAAGGCAGATTCAAGAAGTCGAGTCAACACGTTCCCACCTTGATTCAGGGCAAATATTCAAGCCGGATTCAAGCATGGTAATTGAAGGTACCTATAAAAATCAAGCTCATTTTATGAATAAATCCATGTAACCTCCTTGGCAAAACAAGCCAAAACTCTAGTTAACACGAGGCAATCCCTGAATTTTCGAGCCTGATCTAAGCGTTGTTATTAAAGGTACCTACAAAAATCAAGCGCATCCCATGAATAAAACCAGGTATTCCCTTAGCAAAACAAGGCAAAATTCTTGGTAAAACAAGACTATTTCCTGGACAATTACATACATTGAATGACTAATTTAAAAAAATGCCTAATAAGAATATTTTTTTTAAGTCACAGTTCACAATGAATGTGTTGAATTGTTGAAACTAATGCAGGCATTTTTGCATGGTATTAAAATTTCAAAATTAAATTAAATTCGATCACGATCAACGATCTTGAGGTGAGAGGTTGTAAAATGGCGACCTGTGGGGTCTTTTGGGTAACCAACTCGGCTTTCTGATTGGTCCATTGGACCTTGATTTCTGCACTTTTTATTTACCTTGATTCCACCCCTGCCAAAGCGGAAAGGGGTGGTTCCAGCTGAAATCAAGGTGCTGCTTTTTCAGGCCTCCTTGTTACCGCATCTGGTTTACCTTAAAAATTATTGCTGGATATCCCGAGACGAAATTAAGGGGAAATCAAAACTTGAATCCAGCAGTCAAGCTATCTGGGATAAACCATATAATAGTGTTATAAATATAGTAAAATTTATACTCTGTAAAGTTTTAATTACAAAAAATATATAATTAAACAAATTACTTTGAACAACCTAGAGAGTTAATATGTTAATTCTATAAGTTTGTTTTTTTTTTACTTAGTATCAAATACTAATATAGGGCATGTTTCTTAAGTAAAACGTGTATACTTTAAGATTTGGTTATTAAATTTAACTGCATTATTACAGAGAAATTGTAACCTTATAATTTCATGTATGATGGCCTTTTCGTGATGATCAAACTAATCATACTGATCAAACTGCCTCTATATAATATAAATTCTTTCATACTTACTTAAAATGTACTTGGTAGAGCATTAAAACTCTCTTTTAGTTTAATATAAATAATATACTTTTTATGTTGTTAAGATAACTTGGATGTTATATAAAATTCAAAGAGACCAATAAAGTCCAATATACGTGTTATTTTTAGTATAGCTATCATTTAAAAATCTTGGCTCGTATTTATTATTATTACCTCTCATAAAACTGTGATACACATTTAAGTTCATTAAAATTAAAACTTGGATATAATGAAACCATTTGTTTTACTTATCGATAGGCTAACGAAAGATAGTATTGCTTGGCTACAAATCACCATATTTCACGCGAGTTTGAAAGATTGATACATATTGAATATATAGGGAGGAATTTCTTAACCTTTGTGAAGACCCAGTCACCCGCATCTTTCCATTCCGGTAACGGGGTCGCCGGTAGCACATTAAAGAGTCTAGCAGCGGAGTGACTCTCAACAACTGCTGCAGAAAGATATTCTTATGCACAGAATGGAAATTAAGTATATCTCCTCAAGGATTTTTCTTTTATAATAAAAATAAAGAAAACTGACGTTTGTACCACGATTCATAGGATTTCAGAAACATATTTTTTCCAGTTTCTTTTAGAGACTGTGGGGGTCAAAACTTTTTCTTATAGTCAAATGAAAACACAATTCGTTTGTTTCTTTATTGTATGTCTTTCACTTAATTTTATTTAAATGTTTTGTTCCCCTTAAAAGTTTTATATCAATTGTTTGCTTAATACATTTTAATATTTAATGTGCTATCACTAGTGATGTAAATATAGTAATATAACAAAACAATTACAAATTAATATAAAACAATAATAATAATAATAATAATAATAATAACACATGCATAAATATTTATACCTTAAAAGTATTAAAAATATGTGTTACCTGTTACTATCTACGTGAAATCACCTAAGAGGACTTTTATTTTCAAAAACAGGAAATTATTTTCCTTTCCGCAACCAAAACAATCAAAATTGTTTACGTAGTTAATGGAATTCTGTTATCTTTAGAGTCAGTCCCCAATCAAGTAATTTCCGAAAAACAAGATAATCAAATTTAACACGTTTCACTATAAATTTACTGGTACAATAAACTCAAGAAACTTTCGAATTTATTGAAATTTTTATTTGGAAATAATATTTTGTTATTTTCCCAGGTTTTATTCTCATTTTTTATTAATATTAAGGGACATGCCAGATATATATAATAAATTATTCAATGTGATACATATATTTTTTATGATCCAAACATAGTTTTAAATGTGGTATTTTGATCCGCTCCAAGTTCGAAGTAAGCTACTTTAAGAAATTAAAATTTACAAACTCAGAGCAATGTTCAAGAAAACATAAAGTGTTACTAAAAATTATGTTCCCTGTCTTTGATTGAAAATTTATTGTGGACAACTTAGGTAAGTACCACTGCAAAGAAGTTTGGTTCACGAATTAAGTTTTATTTACATTTTTTTCGGCTACACTGATATCATTAACCACTTAAGCTATTTTCCTAAAGTCAATGTGTTTTGTATGGTCGCTTACAACAAAGTGTTTAGACCTTTATCTTTTTTTAAAGCAAAAGAAACTATGTTTATTGCTTTTATTCTTTGATCCTACTCTTTATTGTTGAGAAAGTACTTGACAGTCACCAAATACCCTTTATTTTACTCAAATAAGCAATATTTGATTTTATTGGAAATCAAGATGAAATGGCTTCCACATACTACAATTCAAATATGACCTCATACTGCCATCATCAGTTAGAAGGCATGTCACATTACTACTTGAATGTTAGGGCTGAATTAAACCCCTAACTGCCTGTAATGTGGATCCAGCCCGCTGTCCACATAGTGTCACTCCCTTTACCTGGCTTCCAAGATCTATGGACAGGATTTAAATCAGCAGATTATAACGGAATTTTTTTTTTAATGTTTTTGAGATACGTTTAAGATAAAAAGTATACACTTCTAATACCATGAAACGTACAAACCATAACTTTAAAATACAGGTATGGTTTACGAATATCATAAAAACAAGCTGTCTGGCTCTCTTAACAAGTACAGTACTGCAACAGCTTGATTATAGGGCTGACATGTTTTGTGTTGCGAAAAAATCTAACATTCTAAAAATAATGTTTCTAACATTCGTTTAGAATTAAACTATGTATAAAATCATACAATGTAGCCATGTTAAAATTTAACCATATTATTTCCTTGTACGCTATTTAAAATAGATTACATACAGTGTTTTTTGTTTTTGTGTCTATCTACGCCAGAGGCATTTCTTTAACGTTTTGACGGGGAACGGCCCAAACCCCAGTCTTGTTACTATCTAACATCGACCATTTGTTAGAAAGCATCATTAATTAATATCCCAATGAAAAATGGCAACTGGGTCCGGAATCGATCCTTTAAAAAGCTACGAACTTTCCTCAGGATCGAACCGGCAACCTTTGGATTCAAAGGCGAGCACTATAACCACTCAGCTACCCAGCCAGTTCAATTTGTGTTATTGAAAATTCCCAGAAAAGAAAAATATATTTTTTACAGATAAATTAATGAGAGTATATTAATAATAGCCATAAATATCTACTCTTTTAAGCTATTATCACTTTTAAATCCCTTAAGGGGGACGGTTCACATGGAGTCCGACAAAATTGTTAAATTACAGAATAGGTCGAGTTTGGTATCAAATTAAAGATCTCACTTAGCAGAGTACAATGCCGCAACTAGACTTCAAATGGATGACAGATATGAAAACGGCAGGCAAACAAAGTTTCCATTAAAATCATTTGAATAGAACTTAAAAATGCAATAACATTCTTAACACGCAACCTTTTAAGTCGGGATTGTGGCTTTTTACTCCAAATGCAAAGACGTTTAAGATGATGTATGATTTGACAAAGACCACAGCAGATTTCTGTAAGACTTCCAAGGGAACATCCCTTAAAGGCCTCTGACTTTGGCCTCATTACTTCTTTGGCCTCTGTCACATCATACATAATTTTAAACGTCTTTGCATTTGCAGTAAAAAGCCAAAAACCCGACGTCCAAAGGTTGAGTATTAAGGGGAGTCGCTAGCTTTTCATTTAAAAACTATGGTTAACTTAAGAGGGCATCTCATGGTTCCCTGGATTATATTTAAAATGCTCCTTGAAATCACTGTCTGAAATCCTGAAAAATGCCCTGAAATGGGCTGATATTTGGCCAAAACCGGCCAGAATCCGGTAAACAACCGGTCAATTTGGAGCTGAAAGCGGTCAAAAAAAACTATGCGTGCGCCAGAACCGGTGTATTATATCTACTTACCAAACTTGACCTATGCTGCCATTTAAGAATTTCGTCTGACTCCTGACTCCTCACCTTAAGGGATAAAAAAGTGATAATCGATCAAAAGAGTAGACATTTATGGCAGTTATTGATATACCAAGTCTAATTACTTTATCTATAATGGTAAAAAATATATTTCACCGTTCCGGGACTTTTCAACCACAGTGTAGATTCAAATCATGAACATCTTTCAGAATAATCCTTTAAATCGTAAAAATAAACACGAACTATATAAAATATAAAACATATATTGTTAAAAATCCTTAAACTCATTTATACTCTTTTGTACGTAACAAAATATAAAAATTTTAATGTCTGAAGAGAAAACTACTGAACGGAAAGTAGACAATAGATTTATTATGAACTCTTACATTATAAGAAAAATTGAACAGAGAGAGATAAAGCTTAATGACTCAAACAAATTTTACATTTGTTTACAATTTAGGATTTTTTTAGGTTTAGTTTTTCTCCAAGTAATCCATAGCTATACTTTAGTCTACTTTACAGTACCTACTGCAGATTGAAAGTAAGTTTTGCAAATAAAGTCGACGGCAACACTTTTAAGGTCATTGATACACTTAAATAGCTTAAAAGCAATGACATTAAGGATGAAGATTTTTTATGTATCTACCCAATATTACACAAATAACATATATCGACATCTAGGATTGCATTATAAAATCACAAACAACATACATGAGTCTAAAAGTATGTAAATAACACTTTAATCATCCATTTAACTTTAGTAATTGAGTACGAGTATTTTAGTTTGGAAGCTTGTTAAGTGAATTCGAAAATACTGGTTTGGATAGTTGCCAGAGGGGAAAATCATCAATTTCTAATTGTTTAAACCTTTGGCAATTAATGAAGTTGAGCCACACTCACTGAATAATATAATATAGGGCTCAATGTCTACCGTATTTGTGGAAACTATCAGTTAATGGTTTTGTTGAGTTTGGCTCTAATGATTTTGTTTGGGTTTTTGTCTCAGACCAAATGGGATAGTGATTTTTCGTGTAAGAGAAAAAGTAATTCAAGTGCATTATAATTAATTTCTATACAAGGATTTTTTTTTTTTTTGCTTTACAGAGCTATACTTGTGTTCTATATAATCTGTCTAATCCTGGATACACAGGTCATTTTTTATTTGTATGTTAATGTTTATATTCTTAAATATTAAATTGCAAGAAGCTATTTAAATGCCATGTTTTTAACTTGTTGAGTTCTTTTTTCATTGAAACTATTGTATTAATTTCTAGATACCAAACATTTTTAGATTAATCGTAAGATTACACTGACCGATAAAAAATCATGTGGCATAATGAATCATGCAATTGTTTGAATAATAAACGCTGGTAAGTGCTAACCCAAAAACGTTTTAATGAATAATTTAATTAATTCCTTTGTTGCCACCGAATTTAGTACAAAATTAAACTAGAAATATGCATTATTTTACTTTAAAATAATACCGGCATTTGTTTTGTTTTTTTTTCAGATGACAAATTATATTATACTTAAATCGGACATGGTTTTAGAATAAAAATAGCTCCAGTCTGAATAAACTCTAATCATGATGCATATGATTTTCATTATTCAAGTGCATTCTTCTGAGACGGTTGATGTAGAAAAATATCCGAATGACTTTACTGAAAGGGCTTGTGACTGAAAGAACAATTCCTAACTGAATCTTAATTTTTTTAGATGTTGGCGGACCTCTTTTTGCCTTACATTGTCCCGTCCACATAGGCAATTGATATGTGTGTGGATCGTAATAGACAAAGTAGGGGGTATTCCGCTACAACACAAGTTGAATGGTACTGATAAAAGTCACTGGCAAAACGCGGATTCGAACCCACAACATCGCTACCATCGTCCTAAGTCCGGCGAGCTAACCACTACCTCACCGTCTCACCCAAAACAATACAGACGGATTAAAGTTCTCCGTGGCCTGATCCACGCACATACCAAGGAAGAGTTTTATAATTGTTAGTTACGCACAACATAAAACGAAACCAACTGTTTATTTAATGCTATAATAATTTCAGGACAGTTTAAATAACCTTTTTAGTAATTAAAAAATCTTTTAACAATTAACAGAAAAAAATATTAAAATTGTGGAGTTATCACAATCATTGTGTGTTGTGTGGCCAGTGTTTGTGCATTGTGTATAGTGTTATGTTTTATTATTATTTATTTTCTAATAATATAAATAAAATCCTAACCACCAAACACTTACTTTGTAAAAGAATTAAATTAAGGAAAAATTACACACTAAAGGATCAAATTGTAAGCGTTAAGCAAAAATTGTATTTAATCCCATACTACTAGTATAGTCAGTCAAACTGTTAAATATCACTAGTGTACAGCGGCGGTGTTTTCGATGCAATGTTTGAGCTTGGTGTTGGAGCCCAAATGTATGGCCCTCTGTCAGTTGAATCGTTGCGGAGGGATTAACCCAATCATCGTGGCAAGTCTGATCAGTTGCAATTAATTGCTTTGATCTATCGAGACACATACGGTATAAGTTATAGGTCAGAGATCGGGGAAGCTATTCTAGCTTTCAGTCGTGAAAAGGATTATCTTCTTATTTCCACTGGTTATAAGATGTACCAGGATACTTAAGTAGGAATAATAAGAACCTTACTAATCACCCCACCCACAAGGATATTTTTTGCAAAGTTGGCAATAAGTGATTTTAAAAGTAGAAATATTTTGGAAAAAGTCGGGTGTTAAATAATATATGTTATTTTTATAAAAGTACATTTCAATGCCAAATCTGATGATGTTTAGTTTTAATTAGTCACAGTTTAATTCAAATTCATAGCCACAAGTTAGACTTCAAAGCTAGTAATTTCGATTAAAAATTGCATAACATGCAATTGTCATACGTGTTACAATTTAAGTTTTCCTGTTTTACTCATAAACTGTATTGGTATAATGTACCGTTGTAGAATTAATAGCTTATATTCGTGGGATGTTCGCAATTTGGATTTTAATTCTAAGTGGGACAGTTTCTTAAAAAAGATACGTTAATTGAATGTAAACTACTTCATTACGTTTCCACGATGTAACAGTTTGTGACGTTGTTTCCATTCAGTTGCGGTTCTGATTGGCAATCAATATGTTACCCGGTGTTTATTTTCCATTTATGCCCAAACATTGCATGCCCTCGAGACTCCGGTCGGCGAGCATTGCAACCATTTAAGAGAACACAATCAATATGTTACAACCATTACAACATTTTCAATTATTCGATTTGCAGTAGCAGTTCTTGATGCATGGGCGACATGTTCAGATGCGTATTATTTAACGCGTCATTTCCATTCCGATGAGTATTAAAAATTATTAGTTGGTATTTAGAGGTTTTTAGTTTAGTTAGTTGGCTGTTCGAAAAAGATTCTCAAACATGACTAGGGGTGTTTCTCAAATGTAACGGAGGATACAACTATGGTAAGCATTAAAGAACTAGACTTTAATTTATGTTGAGTATTCTTTATGCACATTTTAAGGCAAAGTTTGTTGTTGAAAGTATGTAATTTGATATAACTTTTAGTGGTCCTTCCTTTATTTACATTTTAGCAACGTCTTTGGGCGTATATTTCGTCAAGATTTTGACATTCTGATTGGTCACGAATTTAGCTCAGTAGGCTAACAATTTAAATTATTGATTTAGAATAGAGTTAAAGGAGCACGGGAGCAGAAAATTCAAAATATTTTTATTTTGTGTAAATTACTAGTTTGAATTACAAATCAACGTAACAATATAATTAAAATCATTATCTTATTATCTTTACGGGGCACCAAAACGAATAAAACTATCAGCAATTCAAATTCGAAAATGTAGACGAAGATTCGAAGACTTCGATTTACTTTTTCCATATACAATTGGAAAGGGATAGATAAAGTAAAATAATAAATTGTATTAAGAAAAATAACCTTTCTCGATTATGCCTACATCAATAAAACACACATACCTGCCATACCTGGTTGGTTTAGTGCTTTATTACTTATAAAGCACTAAACCATTTTAATTTTCTAAAGAAATCTATGTCTCTTTACGAGTACGATTTTCACTAAATCTACTCATTATAAGAATAGTATATTTCACCACTAGTCCGGAAAGTGACCCATTTCTGGGCGAGATAGTGTTTTACGCGCGAGGCGAAGCCGAGCGTGGAAAACACTATCGAGCCTGGAAATGGGCTTTCCGGACGAGTTGTGAACGATACTTTTCATCACGACGCAATTATTAATAAATGTGGAAGTTTTAAAGGAGAATTATTTTTGTAAATTCTTCGCCATTGGACAAAGTAAACAAAGCTGGAATTCAAAATTAAATTTGTTTTAAACCCAGCTGATTGTTGCTGTACGGAAAAGTTTGTTTACCTTGGACGGAAAGTAATGTTTGTAAAATCACAAACATGGTAAATGTTGTTGTATGGTACAGGTCAGTAAAATCAGCTGACGGTGACAGTTTGGGAAATGACTACTTTCCAAGGTCTCAGCTGTACGGCAAGTTGTCACTTACGTATACGGAGTGATGAAAATGTATTATGTATATAAATATGTATCACCCATAAAGATATCTTTAAGCCAAGTATAGAGTTTTTTTTTTTTTTTTTTTTTTTTTGTATACTGAGGACATGTACCTACAAAACAATAAACTAAAACTTATTTTAAATAATCAAACACAAAAATGCGCAATCACTTTTGTAGAACGATTTGAATTTTTGATTGGGGAGGACCCACTGAAAATGGTTAAAAACCCTCCAAAAAAATTATTTTTTTCTTAGCAAAAATATTATTTACAACTTTCTGTATTAGAAAAACATAACAAAATGATGAAAATATATGTATTTCATGGGAATAAAAATTGTTAATGTTAAACATGCACATGATTTTTTTGGCGAGTCACTCTTGGGTTAGCGTGGTATTATCACTGATCATAATACAAACTCTGAATTTTTTGAATTTTTTTAAAATGATCTTGACAAAAAATGTTGTAAAAACTAATACTAGTATTACTTTTAACCAATAAAAGCTAAAATCGTGAACTCATACATTTTATTTTGCCTAAAATATAACAAACATTATTCGTTTTAGAAAACGCGCGATTCCCGAAATAAAATAAAATGAAGAGTTAGTTTACAAAAATGCTAAGGCTAAAAAAGTATTAGAGATAAAGCAATGAAAGATTGCATGCTTGCTCTTTACACGTCTAGGCACAAAGTTATGCATGGGCTTTCCATTATCTATAATAGTTTTGAATATTTTAAAATTTCATAAAAATGTATAACATTTACAAAAATAGTCCATTTTAAAAACTTGTATGGATAATATTTAAATAAATAATCTAAAATAAATGCAAACTTTGTTGCCAGGATTATATTCTTCCAAATGACACTTCAATAATGGATATACTACTTATAGTCATAAAGCCTTAGCGATTCTTGTGAAACCCTGCAAATATTACTAAAATGGTGGGTGGGGGGAGGGGTATGGTTTAAAGGTAGGCAAAAAAGTGTTATTTTGTTTCTATTACACTAATTAGAGATGGTTATAATGTAAATACCTCAAAATAATATATTGTTAATGATTTAGAATTTTCAGCGTGTCCTCCCCTTAGATTAGTTTTTCATTTATATTTTCATCAAAATAATGTTTGTTTCACCAATAAATAATGTATTGTATACAATAGAAAATTTTGATAACGGTATATGTTTCTCCTTTTTGAGTATTTATTCAATTATTCAAATTATTCATGTAATGAAACATATATTACAAAGTGTTATAATATGATTTGAAGTGTCAAATCAGGAAAAGTTGTTTTCGTTTGGCTTAATCTAAAGGAATCACCTTTGCAACTTAGTTGAAAGCAAACCTTCCCTGATGAGAGATGAATTGAAAGTATTCCGATAAGTCTTCCATTAGGGGGTGGTAAAAAGTGATGGATGTTCAGACCCCCCCCCCTCCTTTCAGTCAGGAGTCTTATCTCCTGAATCAACCTATCTCCCACTTTTAAATAGATTTGTATACTAGGGATATTTTACTGCTCAAACAATACGATTTTGTAATTTTCACCGAAGATTAATGTTCTAAACCTTTATATGTTAAAGTTTTTATAAACAAGAAAATTATTTTCAAATGAATTAGTAGGCCTATTTGTCTCAAATTATTTCGCCTACGAGATTGTGTTTACTTATTTTACAGAATATTTCTATCACGGATAATTAAACCACTAAATACTTTCAGAATTTTCCGTAATGTTATTAAAATTAAAATAAGTATCGTTTTGTTTACTTTACATAACTAAGTATAATATATTTTCATAACTTTTTTTTAAATAGCCTAAATAATGTAGTGAAGTTGGGCATAAACGCATTACATATACGGCCTTTCGGCTGTCTATAACTGCACCACAATCATCCTTCACTCATCTCTCATTCATATTCAGATTAAAAAAATCCACTATGTGAGGTCCCTGTCTCAAAATAGTGATATAGTGATAAACATCTGTTTAAATAGCCATGTAATTCAACCCTCTCCTAGAGATTATTACGAGAAATCCAATGAGGCAGAACCTTAAAGTTTTATCATATTTTACCAGCTGGCTTCAAATCCCTTCATTCCATCACTTGTAAAGCCTATTCCAACGGCACCCATATCTTAAAACCACAAATTGTAGAAATATTTTTAGTTAAGGAAAAATGTTATCTCAACAATAATAATTTGAGCCTATATACATAGATTTACTTCAGTGGGTTTCATTTGAATAAATCAGTAAAAGGTAAAAAGGGTTGTTTCCTTCAGTCGTATGATACTACACTATAAGACAAATTTAATATGAAAATTTTATGACAATAATTTTCAGACTGAATTAAGACATTTAATTTAGTTGTTTATACCGTGCGTTCTACTCAAACCTTTAGGTTTGTATCCAAGTGATGAAAGTAAGCATTTAGGTCCTTTAAAATATTTCTATAGTGTTTTGTAATCAGAAATACTTGCAACATAATTATTTTCAATTCTGAAAAACGTATTTAACGTTTTTTGGCAAATAAAATAATTAGAATATACGCTCAAAAATGTCTTTGCAATTTTATTTATATCCGTAATTCTTTTACGAGCTATCGTCGTCTTGACAATGCTTATCAAATCCGGTTACGTAAGTTGCGAATAAAAACTTTAATAAACTACAATTTTAATTTTTTTTATTTATGAAATAATTTGTGGTTGTTGATTGATTGTAGATTTAAAAATACAGAGATGCATAACGAACAGACAACAAGGAAAACTCGAATGCTAATTTAACTTGTAAACTTAAGAAGAAAGTTATAAATGACCGACTTTTTTAACTAAACAAAAATTCCGCCATACGAAAAGACGCAATACTAAATATTACATACCTTTGTCCCCGTAGCAGTCCACTCTCATTCCACTTTTCTGATGATCCGTGTTTCGGTCTTTATAAGACCATTGTCATATCCTTCGACATACATCCTTCATATATCCTTCGCAATATGAAAGATTTTTAAACCTATACTATGTGTTTTATGTGTTAAAATTAGGTCTTTATTAAGTTTCCAAATTTCTGCATATCTTCTTAAATCATCGAGTGTAAAATACTTTGACAACTGATTTGCTGTCACAGGGGTGCAAAAAATATTTTGTAATCCTTAAAATATGAGATTAAAAAACCACCCTAGTTTTGTATTTTGTAACTTTCATGACTATCATGCGAAATAAAAAAATAACAAGTAAAGTAAGCCACTAGAAATTGTGTACCTCTGGTGTAGTTAATACAAATATTGTTACTCAACAGACCTCGGTTTGTCGGGGTTGCCACCTTTGGTAAAGCTATTCCTCGGAGGGATGTCATTGTTTTTGTTGCGTTCAAGACTGATCATCGATCCTCCTCCCCCCCCCTACTACAACCCCCTTGCAACCCCTCACCCTCACTTTCCCTCCTTGGAGTGGTTAGTTCCTCTTTAACCACTCGACAACTAATGGTTTGTCTCTGCTCATGAAATATTTATACAACGCTGTTTCAGCTCATGATTGATATTTTTAGGATATACTCTGCTACGTTAAATTTTCTATCTTGGTGGGGGAAAAGGTCATTTACGTCAGATATTCAATGGATTCATTACCTGTTGTATTACCTGAGTTAATTACCTGTGTATTGATTTAAATAACTTATAAAACTATATATACAACTTAAAATTTCATTAATTTTTCTGAGTGATTTCTTGCTCCGAACACTATACAAAATATTTATATACAACTGAAAATGTGTTTTCCACTCCTTTTTATTTATAAAAATGTTTTGTTTAGTCTTAGAAATGTTTGTAATTTACAAAATTAACAAAAATCTACCATTATATGATTCGGTGATTTTTTTTGTTGTTGTTGTTATTTTAACAGTTAAGTTAATAAATAATTTTGATTGATACTCCTAAGTTTTTACTAATACAGCCAGATTCTTGGCTTTAAACCCCAATTGGAATCCCGAAAATACCACTGCAATTCTGCAAGAGATTTTTTTCGTTGCAATCCCGAGCTAAACTAAAGGTTATTCACAACTAAGGTTATTAGAAAAAATATCTTTAACAAAAGCAAATTTAATGAATAAGAGTAATTGGGACAATATGCACTGCATATAAAGTTAGATTTTCAAATTATTTATCTCTTACAAAACGCTATAAACTAATAAATAAAAACGTGTAATACGTTGTGAACTAAGCCAAGTTGAGTTGTAACCGTACACAGAACACAATGCGTTATGTTTCACTTATACACGACCAGTACAATAGCCTTCAAGTTTCTGCCACAATACCTTGCACCAGAAGGTGGATGATGAATATTAACCGCAATGTTACCCTAAACACAAAGGTTCTAGTTTTCGTTTTGTTTGGGTTCGTTCATTTTATCTTCACTCATTGAATTTACCACTAAATATTAAAAACTCAGTAAAACATTGCAGGAATTTAATAAAATTGTATTTATTTGTAACCATTTTTGTACTTCGATTGTTATATTTTTAGCAGATGTTTTATCGTTATGATATATGTTTTCTACATTTGTTTAAAATGCAGTTGTTTTAGTAATTTTAATTCTTTTTTAATGTTTTTCTTTTTCACTGACAAAATTTATTAGTCCGTACCTTTTATGTCCAGTATAGTGAAACTAATAAAAACATTAATTAACAAATTAACTACACCCAAATAAATCTTGATTTATATCTTTCTAATAAAATTAGTTTGTGTACATGTTTTCAACAAAAATATTTAAACCTAACAGATATCTTGGTTAAATCGAAGGTCAAAACCTTAAGTTTTTAACTTAAGTAAACCTTAAGTTGTTGGATATTTACATCGAGCTATGATTTTTTTTCTGTGGGATTTCCTTTTTTTTTTAATGTTTGCAACTTTTAACGCTCATTGACAGTAAGTTATCTTTGCAATGGTTTACGTTTTACGCAAAGCCATAGGTAGTATTGAGAAATATGTTTATTCTTCATTTTGTAATAAATTAATTCACAAATTCAATAGTAAGCAATTTTGAATAACAATTGAATCATTTTTCATGGTTCTATCTTTTGAAGTCTCAGATGATATTCTTTCATGTGATATTATATTTCCATCTTTAATGTTTTAAAATATAAAGCTATTGCATTTTCAATTATACCTGGGGCCATCGATGTTGGCAGCCGTGGGCGCTGGCTGCTCAGTCGTTGCCGATAGGGCTGTCGCTTCAGCGGGCTTCGGAGTTGCGGGCCACTTCGGGGCTTCGGGCTTGGCCGGGGGCTGGACCTTCTGCTCCGTGGCGGTGGCTTCTCCGGTGGCTTCTTCCTCTCCTTGGTCGGTACTCCGGCGTCCCGCTTCCGGTGGTTTGCCTTATTGCGGGGTTGGGAGTGGCGTCCCTTCTTCACCTCGCTGAAGCCGTCTTCCTCTGTTGACGAGCCGTCTCGGGGCTCTGGCTCCTCCGCTGGGTCGATGTTCTTGCAGGGCCGGGCGGGCTGTCGTGGCTTTGAAGGCTTCAGCCGGGACTCAGCATTGGCCTCTTCGAACGACGGGCATCCACGCCAGTTGGCCTAGTGTTGATCGGAGCCGTATCATTTGATTACGTCTTAAAAAGCTGATTCCCTTCTCCCCTGCCAATAGATTACGTTTCTAGAAAAACTGTGTTTTTTCAAACAGGATCCATTCTGATATTATGAAAAAACTCTCTGATTAATAATCTCTGATCACAGATAACTGTGTCTTTCAAAAATTTAAGTCTAAAGTGTTGGTTTGATGGTATACCGATTCTATTGTATTACATCAGCCATGAAGATTCATTTTGCTCATTGCGGTAATTAAATACGGTACCAGAAAACTTAATTACATGTATTTTAAGGCAATCCTACGAGTCCTCATAGAACCGAGCAATGCCAATATCAATTTATTTTGCCAGTACTGATGTGTGGTATGTTATGTTTCAGGGAGCGCTAGGGGCCGGGCTGCGGCCACGGCGCTACGCCCACATGAAGGAAGGGGGGTCGTTCAGCGACTCACACTCGCTTCGTAAACTTTCTACGTAAGTATGAAAAAGCAAACATTATGAAGTCTGCATATAGAAAGGTAGGTAAAATTTTGAACTTCAAATCTATAGGTGGAAGTGAATAACATAAATTAAATTCTTATTAAAACTAAAAATAACTTAAGTCCTAAACCAGTGTTTTTCAAATTAGTTTTTGAATTTTTCATAAACTCATGTCTGACGCTTAAGATCTTTTATTTCAACTTTGTAAATCTCTGCCCTGTATCTAGTAGGTTTGTAACTTAAAAGATAGCAGTTATTGATAATGTACTAATTAATATTCAGGAAAACATGTACATACAACTCTTGGAGCTTTCTTTCTAAGGTTTGTATGATATGTATGGATCGTTGCCTAAGAAGGTGTTCTAAGGGATATCACCATAAAGAGCATAAAGCAAGTGCCATTAAGTAACTACTATAATAATCAATGTACAATACAGTCTTGAAGAAATGTTTTCACTTCCACTCATCACTCAAATTACTACATAAGGCATAATCACACTAGACAATAATTTTTACTATACCCACTTGGATGTATAACGTAATACTTTGATAAATTACTTTTATTTCATTTCTATTTTACAAAGGGTCACAATTAAAATAGAACTAAATTGATTATAAAATTAGTAAGCATATGTTTTCTCCAAATAGTAGTTTTCAACGCTAGGAGCAAAAGTGCGTCTTTTTAGTGCGCAATCGTGTGTTTTTTTTACCGTTAAGCATCAAAAAGACACTTTTTCTCCTGGTGATGAACAAAATTTTTTTATCATAATACGAAATTAGACTTTCAATCGTTAAAAACATTAACCATAAAGTTGCATTTTTTTTGTATCTACGACAGTGGCATTTTTTACGTTTTGAGTTTATATTTACTCAATTTATATGATTTTCGAGGTTATATTTAAAAATAAAGTAATATGCAGTGTATACATTTCTTTTATTTACAAACAAATCTCTTTTAACGTTTAAATTTCAAAATCCTGCATCTCAAAATTAATTAATGAATAATAATATACTTAGCAAACCGCTGCCTTTCAGTCCTAGGTCCTAAAACATATTCCAAGTGATTTTTCAGTCTTAGGATAAAAAATAAACGTTTTTTATACTATTGAGAGAGCAAAAAACCAGGCCGATTTCATGCAGAATGATAACAAGGAAGACCGTTATTAATTTTTAATTGATTTAAATTTTAATTGTCACCTTTTATTTAGGCTATAAGCATATGCCACATTCATTCGCTTCCTAAACCACATTTTTATTCTTACAAACTGCAACCTCGGAGACTAAGTGATTTACCTACAGAATATAATCTTATTTTTCCCCGTTGGCTTTCCTGATCTAATGGGGCGCAAAACTGTTCGAGAGAAGAAGGATACTTTATGAACAGTAAAAAGTTTAAACTCCTAAAGAGGCTTGAAAGTTTTGTAAGAGAACTTATTATCCATTATGCTAAATAATAACTCTTGTGATTATATTATTGTTACCCATTAGAGTTATAAAACGATTCATGAGAAAAATATTTATCTATCGTCAACTTATTTAAAATCGTATTGTAGCCTTCAAATAATTCAAAGGTAAAAATCGTTTTGTAAAGGTGTTAATTTTATATGAAAGTGTCACATAAATATATTATTTATCTATGAGTATTTTATTCGACATGTTTTTTTTCGCAAGGAACTCCTTCTATTTATCAAATGATTTTAATTATTTTTGTGTTATTAGAAGGAAAGCTCGGCGTGAAGATGATTTTAAAGTAAATTGGTCCATAAAGGAAAATAAATCTAAGCTGAAGGGACATACAAGCCCTTAAAGCTCATTATTTCTTCATTTGATTAACATTGGTAAGGAAATAAATCTATATTATATATTAAAAACCATAAGGAAAAAAATACCTTTGGACAGTTAGCCTGAGACTTCTACTAAGTCGACTTCTACATGCGGGTTATACCAAAATAAACGTTTTCGGTCCTCTATTAGCAGGATTTGTATTTCGAAAATCTTTTAATCTTAAAAATAAACATTTCTTATGACGATTTAACATGGGGAAAAGCCAACATTTTCAAACCTTTGGACAGTTCGTCTGAAACTTCCCACAGGACCGATTTACATGCAGTTTGGACCAAATAAAAGCTAATCAAATCAAAATACTCTTTATTCATATTTTTGTACATACATACAGGAATAGTGTCAACAATGTAGTAAAGACGTAAAAAAACTAAACTCTTCTAATCCAAAAAATAAAAAGCTAAACTCTTCTAAATTATTTGGTTTTATTCACTTTAGCTTTATCTTACTTTCTTAAATAAAATAAAAAAATATCACTATTTCCAAACTTTTGCAATTAATTTATTTTACACACTTTCAGTCAGATGGTTGTAAGCACACGAGGTATTTTGTCTAAATACAGTAGAAGATAAAAATCTCAAGAAGGATTTTTTTTGTATGGCGGGTATCTAAATCGTATACAATTATAAAGCATTGTAATTTAAATGGATAAAAAATAATACAATGCTACTTAAACTATACAGTTTTATAGTTTGTGGATAAAAAAGTAAGATTTGATTGTTGAATTGTTTAGTACTAGGCCTATATCTAAAGATGTTTCACACCATCTGTCTAGCGCTCCACTGGCCACGATTTGAGCTGTATCCGTTGAGTATCGACGAGCAACGACTCGTTGATTTTAAAGTTAAAAAGTTGTAGAAAGGACACTCGCAAGATCATCTATCAAATCATACCAAAGAAGTTAAGTTAAAACTACGGATGATACACTTGTTAACGAACTCCATTAAAAGGGAGTAATCAATAAACTGTATTTTTAGGCTAAATAGCTCGATTTCGAACAACTTGTACACTAGTAACTTTTTTAAATTGAAGAAGTTAGCATATCAATAACTTATCAAGCATGTACTTGTCCACATTTGGTAAACATCAGGAGCACATACTCCCACTCATCACCGCTCTATTTCCACAGTGGTCCGTTTGAAGTGAGCTTATTAATATGCTGACCCGAGTAAAATCAAAGAGATGTTTGTCCTAATGGCTCTTCTATGAGGCTTCTATAAACGTCACATATGCATATTGCTCTAAAACAAATATACTATTTCCAATGAAACGACTGTATTCTACATTATATTGATTGTGTTTTAAGATTCTTTTTTTAACTTATTTTTTTAGTAAAAGTTAATGATATCATGTACAGACTAAATTTGAATCATTTAAATATTATGTATCATTGAAGCTACGAAAGAGGCCATTTGACCATAGATTTTATATTAAATTACAACAGTTTAATGATTACAATTTAATTTTGGATTTTATACAACAGTTTAATGTTTTTCTGTTGGATATTTATGATAAGCCATAGTTTTCCATGTCTTTTTCATAGCTCCAAAACTAGTCTTAGGTAGATAATTCATTGAAATATTGAAAATATTGAATTGGGCAAGACATGTCGATATTATAGGGTGTTTTGATTATAAGGGTTTGTGTATCTGTGTATGTACCGTCATACGAGAGGGATGGGTTTCTGAATGGACCTGATTGGGCCAAATTGGCTTACATTGATCTCAGATCAGTTCCATTGTATTGTAAACATCGATCATTCATATAAACCTATCCAGTCCCTCTCTTATCTCATCTTCTCATGACACACAATCCACATACAGAGCAAGTTTTTAAATAACACTTTTGTAAGTGCAACAGTTTGTGATGTCACATCACAAACCATATCCATAAAGCGACTGTGGGTTGAACATATACTTCAAAATTTATTTCAAAATAAAAATTTAAAATTTATATCCAAAATTAATCCCACGTTAAAAACCCAACATAAAAAATAAATACTTCTATTGGCATGAAGTATAATTTAAGAATCTGCTAGCGCGTATTTGATTCGATTATGTTGTCATTTGAATATAACTGTTGAAATTATTTTACACATTAATAGATATCTGTTTTTTTTTTCAAAATAATCCTTAAATGGTACTAGTTGTATTAAAACGTCATTATTTTATTCCAGATTAAAATCATCAAATAGCCCATTTAAAAATTGTTTATGTTATTATTATTATTTTATGTTTCCGCTTTCTCGATAATTTAACCAACCCCCTAAAGCAATCCAGCATCAAAACAATATTACTAAGAATGTTTTAATAACAATTGAATTACAAAACAGTTCCCTTAAAATGCTACATGTCATATCGAATACAAAGCGAAATCGTAGATTTTTCAACTATTGCTGACACGTGTGTCTGACTAAAAGTATTAATAATTAAGTTTATTGCTACAGATTAGCCAACATGTTTTTTATCTTTAAGATTTGTAATTTTTTTAATTCTAAAATTAAATACTTTGATACTCTTGGAATTTGGCATTAATCTAAAGAATTTGTAGCCTTAAAGAAAAAAAAATAAAATGTAATAGGACTTTGATGATTACACTTCTAAAAAAAAATATATTCTAAACCTAAAAAAAATATCCTTTTGACTATTTATATGGTATTGAAAGTGATTTATGTATATGAACACTGATATTAAATTTTTCTAGTGCATGGTAAAAACTAAGAAGTATTTTAAGAACAAATTTATCACTGGTTAATACCCTAAGATGATTATGAAGGTGTGTGATGAGGAAGTTTCAACTGTGGCCGTGTTGAAGGAGGTGTTAGCTGGGGCAGCGCTGGCCGCCATGAACCTGATCAACATGGACGCGGAGAACCGCGTCGTCCTGAACGTCGGGGGCATCCGCCACGAGACGTACAAGGCGACGCTCAAGAAGATCCCGGCGACGCGGCTGTCGCGGCTCACGGAGGCGCTCGCCAACTACGACCCCATCCTCAACGAGTACTTCTTCGACCGCCACCCCGGCGTCTTCGCCCAAGTCCTCAACTACTACAGGTAACTGGTTGATCAAATTTTTGAATAATTTTTCTAACCTAACATTTACAAGGAACTTTTCTTCTTCAGATCCACATTGATCTATAAGGGTTAGGCATTCGTTTCTGATATGTGCTAGGTCTCTCTGTCCTTCCAGGGAGTGTCCTCCAGGTACAGCAGAGTCTTCCCTTTTGTTTGTTTAATGGATTCCTATTGTTATTTTGTGTAATCTATTGAAAAGTTTCTGTTACAACGACAATAGTCTTTCAGAGATTGTGGACAACATCTCTTCCAAATTCAAAGAATTATATGATGAGTTACCTCTACTAGGCCTACTTGGCCACTACTTCTAAAAAAAAAAAAAAAAATGATTTTAATCTACAAATAACTAACAACTATTCACAATCAATCTATGAGCCTTTATCGATTCATTTTTAAGTCTTACTAGATAGGAAAGTGCAGACATAACTTTACCATTGTAGGTTATACACGGTAACCAATGTATGCGAATAATTTTTGTTACACCAAATCACATAAATAATATTGAAAACCAAATTAGCTTTTATAATTTGGTTCCTTACATCCTCATTTTCAGTGACGTTTTTTCCTTGGGCGTTTTTAGGTACCACATAGGCAAAACTCCCATTTTTCTTTTTTCCCCATTGTTACTGCTTTGAATGTCGTTTCTCTGGTGTAGATGGAACCACACCCCCGTTTTGACATGACTTGAAACACTTAAATCATACAAAACTACCTACTGTTGTTGTGGCATCCGTTTGCTAAAAAAATTTTATTTATACAGTAAAAGTTAAGGCGAAGTGGCCATTTCTTGCGCTTAACATATTTATAATTACCATATAGAATATACAATTTTTTTTTTTTTTTTTTTTTTTTTTTTTTTTTTTTTTTTTTAGGGAGAGGCGGAAAAATGCATTACGCACACAGGTGGCCAGCCTGTAGTGTGGGGCTCCCCTAAAAAACGGGTTTACCCACTAAAAAACCTCCTCTACTCTTTAGGAATCTAACCTGGAATTGTTTATCACATTACGTCAGGCTAGGCCTAAATTTGGCTTACGCCCGTGGGGCTCGCTCCTTATCCAGCCGCTCGATCAAGGGATCTGGGCCACTTCGCGGTCCAGATCGGTTTTCTTTTCCATGAGGATGCCCCGGACGAACTGTGACAAACAATCCCAGTTGCCCTCATCCTCCAAAATCTTTTGGCAGACCGAGTCCACCGAAAATGCACCAAAGATTTGTGTGGCCTCCAGGCGGGGCCCTTCCCAACGGGGACAGCGGAAGAATGTGTGTTCCGCATCGTCGGGAACACCCGGGCAATAAATGCAGTCCGGTGAACCGGTCTTTCCCATCCGGTTCAGGTACGACCGAAAATAGCCGTGACCTGTCAAAAATTGGGTCAGGTAGTAGTCCACCTCCCCATGCCGCCGTTCCACCCATGGTTGGACCTGCTTGATAAGTCGCGCAGTCCATCGTCCTCGGGTGTCGTGCTCCCAGCTGTGTTGCCACTGCTGGAAGGTTCGGGAGCGCTCTTCTGTTCTTGCCGTGTCCTTGCCGATCTCGCCTTGTCTCTGATAAATCGCTTTCCTCTCCCCTGCCAAGAGCTTGACAGGGATGACTCCGGCGACCACCAGGACGGCAGGCTCGGACACTGTCCGGTAGGCGGAACACACCCTGAGCGCAGCTTGACGCTGAACCCGGGCGAGTCGCAACCTGTAACACTCCTTATCTAGAGCGCCTGCCCACACCTCTGCCCCGTAAAGGAGCACGGACTGGACCGCGGACATCAACAGACGTCTTCTGCTGGATCGGGGACCCCCGACATTGGCCATCAGCCTACTAAGGTAAGTGACTACCTTAGCGGCCTTGTCCGCCGTACGGAAGATCTGATCCCTCCAGCTTAACTTGGTGTCCACCATAACCCCAAGGTATTTGGCGGTACGAGTTGATGTGACCACCTCCCTTCCCACTCGGAGTGGGACGACGGTGTCGATCCTCTTTTTCGTGAGGATCACAATCTCCGTCTTACTGAGAGCAAGCGAGAGACCGTGATCTGACATCCAGGTGTTGACCACACGCATGACTCTGTTCAACTTTAGTTGGGCCAGCTCAACGTTGCGTGCAGCAATGAGAGCTGCGACGTCATCGGCGTACCCAACCAAAGTGGTTTCCTCAGGCATCTCGGACCTCAGGAGGCTGTCATAGGCAACGTTCCAGAGATCCGGGCCGAGTATTGAACCTTGTGCGGCACCAGAAGTGACTTCCATCGTCCGCATTCCGTCCCTCGTGTCATAAATCAGGCTTCGAGAGCGTAGATAATCCTCGATGAGCCGCAACAGATATGCAGGAATACGAAAGGTGTTGCGAAGCGCATCCAACATATCGACCCACCTCGCCGAGTTGAAGGCATTCTTGACATCAAGCGTAACAAGAAGCACTACTCGGCGGGAGAAATGGTTGTGGCTCTCGGCTCTCTCCACAGCTCTCTGAACTTCGGTGACAGCGTCGATCGTTGACCGTCCCTTTCTGAAGCCGTACTGACGGGGGCATAAGTCCCCGGCAGCTTCCACGGCAGAAGTCAGGCGGGAACGGATCAGCTTCTCGAACAGCTTCCCAGCCGTGTCCAACATACAGAGAGGCCTGTGGGACGACGGCAGCTCGGGATCACCTTTGCCCTTGCTGATCAGTACAAGCCTGGCTGTTTTCCAGGGAGCCGGAAACACCCCTTCTACCAAACAGGCGTTGTACATTCTCAACAACAAGTCAGCGTTGATTGAAAATACTTTCTTTAAAGCCTCACTGGGAATCCCATCCGGGCCAGGAGCCTTGTTGCTCTTCAGGGAGAGAACGGAGGTTTCCAGCTCCTCGAAAGTGAAAAGTGGAACGTCCTCTACCCGTCCGAAGTCAACCGGCGGTCGCTGTGGATGTTCAGGAAACAACGCAGCGACGATCCTCCCCATGGTGGCGCCCTCCATGATGGAAGGTGGAGAGCGGGCGCCGAGTTTCTGTGTTACAAGTTTGTAACCCAGGCCCCACGGGTCGGAGTCAACGTCGTCACGAAGTCTCCTCCAGCTATTCGCCTTGCTCCTGTTGATCGCCTGGCGGAGAGATTTTCTCGCAGCTTTATAGGCCTCCGACTTACGAACTCTGTCTGCGGGAATTCTCGCTCTTGTGGCGGCTCGTCTAGTTCTTAAACATGTTCTTCTGAGTTCCGCAATCTCTTCAGTCCACCAGTAAACGGGTTGTTTGTCGCGTCGGGGTTTCCTTCGCGGCATAGACTGGTCGCAGGCCGAGACGATCAGTTCCATCGTGGATGTTACTAATGCCTCGGCCCCAGCCTCACCAGGATTCCCCTGCGCTCCCCGAGAGATGACTTCGGTGAACTTGACCACGTCCAGTTTGTTGGTGTTCCACCGGCGTGGCCCTTCCCGAAATGCGGAAAATCGACGATTTGCCTGATCATGCAGGTCAAAAACGATGTATTGGTGGTCGCTACCCGTGTAGTCCTCCACAACCCTCCAGCCAGAGATCCTCGGAAGGAGCGACTCAGACGCAAAGGTGACGTCAGGGATCGTGCCTCTCAGTCCGGGGCGCCGAAAAGTAGGTGTGTCGCCCTGGTTGAGGACGACAAGACCGGCCCTGGCGATGAAATCCAGGATGTATTTCCCCCGGGAGCTGGTAGAGGGCATTCCCCACTCGACGGCCCTGGCGTTGAAATCACCACCAACGACGACATGCCCGGTGGTGCCGAGAACGCACTCCTCTAGGCTATCTATCTTGTCGCGGAAGTCCTGGACGGCCTCGTTGGGTGTGAGGTAGCAACTGAAGATAGTCACGTCCCTACACCGAACCCAGACGAATCCTCGGCCGCGCCCGTGACTCCGCACCAAGACATCTCGTGTATTACGTGCCCAAAATGCAGCAGTACCGAGGCTGTCCGAGATCCAAATGTTTGGGTCTCTGTCCCGATACTGTTCGCTGATAAGGAGCGCGTCAGCACCAAGTTCTCGGGCGAGCTGATCTAGAAGGTTATCAGCTCCCCAGGATCTATGAAGGTTGGCCTGGAGGATGCGAATTACCGGCCGCTGCCTTTTGCCTGTTCAAGTGCGGCTCTGAAGGCACCGCACTGACCAGACCCGGGTAAGTGACCGAGGGCACTGGAGCCTGAATCCTTGCAGAGGAAGCAGGAGGGGCTCGAGGAACATTCCTTACGTTTGTGGCCCTGGCTTCCACACTGGAAGCAGTTGGCACTCCTGTCGGGCCCTTTACAGTTTCGGGAGGAGTGGCCGAAACCGAGACAGCGGAAGCATCTCGAAACTACCACCCTCCGTTTGAGCCTGCAACTGACCCAACCGACTCTGAGGTGCTGAAGGCTAAGCAGCTTATTGGCGTGCTTTTCGCCCATCTCAGCAACAGCCATCCGGAGTTGACTTCGGTTGGGCTTAGTCAGCCATACCCTCACTCCATCAGCCGGTATCTCCGGGAGTGCCACCTGGATCGCACGGGTCACCTCCTCTTCGGTGGAGAGGGCATCAAGGTCCCGAATCTCGACCGAACACTTCGGTTCTAGGGCCTTGATTGAGCCTTTGTCCCCAAGTGCAGTCTTGAGGGAAGCGGCAAAACCAATCTTGTCACTCGACTTCCCCAGTTCGAGGAGGACATCCCCGTTCTGGGTTCGCCGAATAGACTTGATAACGGTGTCGGTCTCTTCCGGTTTGGCCTGCGATCTAATCTGACCCAGAACATCGGCAAAAGATCGCCCCCCTAAGGGCTTGATCAAGATTGCCTCCGTCCTGGGCTTCTTAGGCCTGGGTTGTTTAGGCTTTCTGACAGACTTGCCAGAGGCCTCCCCAACCGGGTTTGAGACTTGCGTCCGCTCCACCCTCGACGCACTTTTCGAAGCCACCTCCGCTTGCTTCTGCCTCCTCCTTTCTTTCTTAGACAGGCGCGTCTTCCAGCCCCCCAAAGGTGTTGAGGCAGAGTTTGCTGCCAAGGCAGGATTAGCCGCCGGAGCAGGAACCTCTGCAGGAGTAGCCGCTGGGATCACGGCAGCGCCCGGGGCGGACTCAGTAGCCTGGACAGGAGATGTCTGCGATGCCGCAGTGACAAAAACCGGTCTTGGCACCGAGTCCACATCAACAAGCTCAGGGCTTCCCGGCGAAGAACCGCTCTGCCTCTTCTTTCGCTTTCTGGCTTGAGTCTGGGACTCAGCCAGATGAGCTTGAGGCGAAGCAGACATAACTCGGTTCACAACGTCGCGCTCCTGCTTCATTGCCTTCAGCCTGATCTTCCGGCATTCCTCGATTTCGCCAAGGAAATCCTCGAGTTTCGGAATACCGTCCTTAATCGCCTTGTTGACGTTCTTCTGAATAAGGAGAGCCTTGGCCATCTCCTTCAAAAGATCGTTCATTTTCTCCAGGGACAGGTTTTCCTCCTCGTTGGCATCGTCCTGCTGCTGCCGAAGCATTTGCATCTCGAATGCCGGACGAAGAGGGCTCTTCCTGGGAGGAATTCCTTGCATCCCGGCTAGAGGTGTTACCGGCTCAGTCACCCCCATACCCAGCTTAACCTCATCCTTCTCCTTTCCGGTTACGGCCGACGATCCGGCGACACCAGCAGCCTTGAACGGGATCGGCGGAGGGGAGGCTTTAATTCCCCCCGTCGGCGTCCCAGTCTTCGAGGTCGGAGACCTCTGCAGTTTTGAGCTGCGCTTAAAGGCGGCCTGCTCATTCTCCTTTAATTTCGTGTTTTGGTTTTGAAAATCCATACTTTTGTTTCACCAGCGCATCGTGCGGCAAGAGGCGGCCCTTCATTGGCCGGGAGCGGGTACACCCTCGGAGGTCTACCCCCCGTAGGAGATAAGACACCCCTACCCCAGGACTCTGGGGCCCGAAACCTCCGTTTGCCCAGCACCGATACACAAAATGTGCCGGACGTGCTGGGGGTCGCACCGTGGCAATGCAGAGTCCGATCTCTGCATCCATGCCGCACTTCCTGACTAAGGTCCGAAGCGGCTGGCTTCTGACGACACACTGGAGGAGACCATCGGCAGTGCGAGGCACACATCAGTCCCTGCAACACAACAGGGACACTCCCAGGACCCCCCAGCGTGCGCCGGTCGAAAGAAGGTGGAAAGACACCCTTGATTCGGGGTCGAAAACAAGAAGGTGAGCAAGGTTAGCTCAGGAAAGAATAAAGACGGTGAGCTAAGACCTGAAAGATGAGAAGAAAGGCCCTAGCTCGGGAAGAACTGTGAGGAGGGTCTCACAGCTTGGCTCAGGTACCCCGGGGTCGCCAAGAAACACCCGTACAGTGGAAAGCCCACTGCCCCTGAGGTAATATAGAATATACAATAACAATAGCCTAATGAATAACAATAATATAGTATTTATATCTATTTGCATATTTTCAGAGATCCGTACCGATCAGTTTTCAGATCACCTAAGCCTGTTTGACTTGGATAAAGTGAGTTCTCCAAATCATGTCTAACATTAAATTGTACTGTATGACCGTGAATGAATTTATAACAGCTAATCCACCTGAACATACCAGGAGCTTTCCTACATGAAAACATCCTACATTAGAGTTAATTTTTTTTATCTTAAACTGTCAAATTAATTTTAAACGATTAATTAAAATTCGTTAAATTAATTTTTAATTAATAAAAACTCCACCAGGTTAAATTAATTTTTAACCTGGTGTTTAATCCGAAATCTAGCCAATATAGGTTGTTATCATCAAACAAGGCTTTAATATTTTCATTAAAAGATTTTACTTCCTACATCTTCATTCAAAAAAACTTTATGAATCAACGAGAAAATATTTTACATAACTAGTTTCACGAAAATATTAGTTATTAAAATATTTATTTGTAATATGTGCTAAACAAATAATCTTAGTCTAAGACAAAATATTAAAAAGCAAAATTTAGATTAATAAACTTTCAAAAAACTATACCTACATTACTTATTAAATAATCATGGACCACGAAGTAAAGATATCTTACTTTAAATGATATTTTTATGATAGGGATATTTTAAAGTTTTAATCTTCTATTTTATACTTTAAACTTATTGATTCACTTTCAGTAACTATTAAACTTTACTTTTAAAATTTCTCTCGAAACAACATTTAAATCCCCAGTTGGTTATAAATATTTACTGTAAACAACTTTAACAACTTTCCATTACGATCCTAATTGCCTTTGTTGGTCAAAGTGAGTCCTCCAGGGACCAGATTGTAGCTTGAATTTTAACGTCCTCTTGTTTTCCTTTATTGACAGGAAAAAACATAGTTTTGTTTCTTTTAAAACTATTTTAAATACCACGTGTCGTGTGTACTTTACATTTTTATAGAAAATTTAAATTGAAAATAATTTTTAGTAGCACTGTACGCACCGAGTACTTTGGTTTGAAACACCGCTATTTAAATTACATGAAAATATTAATAGCGAAGCCAAACTACATTGTGATATAAGAACAAGAGACCTTGAATGTAGGGGTAAACAATAACGGCGAGCAGAACACAATGGACAAAATGGTTCTGTGTAGCTGACGTCTTAGAAATGAGAAATCTTATTATTATCATACAACATAGCAATCTCTTTGTACTTTCTGCGCATTGTTGCTGTGAGACGGATCATCGCTAAACCGAGGCTGGCAGCTGTTCTTAATCTTACAACCGAGATTCACATTTTATACCTTTTTTTTGCGAATTTCTCTATAGGGAATACACAATTATAGTAGTACTCACGGTAAGACCTAAGCCCGGGACCAGGTTACTTTTTTTCGTTTTGAGGTCTTTAGAAGCCAAAATCCAAACATCAGGATGGTCGGACTATGGGGACGGGGTTTTATGAGGTTTTAAATGGGTACAAATTGGGGTTTTTTGCATTTTTAAACCTTAATTTTTTAGGATTAATCAATATTTAAGACACCATTTGAAAGACCTTAGCTCCACTGCCTCAGAGAAAATTCAAAAAAAAAAAAAAAAAAAAAAAAAAAAGATTCCCTGTTGTTTGACTATAGAAAATAAAAGAAACTTATAAATCGCATTTTTACATAAAATTTTGTTATATACTTTCATTAGGTGATGAGTTATTAATATTGGATCAAAACACCCTTTCATCAAACCTACATACTAAATCCCATGGAAATTTAATGGAAAATTAATAAATGTATAAAGGGAGGTGGGGTCTAAACATAATCAGCTGATCAGCTGATTTTCCTGCATTTGTCATATTAATGTTTACGTTTTGGGATTTATTAACATATACTAAATACCCCCGTCGCAGCAGACCTGCGTACTCAGCGAATTTCCAATGGAATCTTGGCATAATTTCTATTTCCCCATAAAATCCATGGGGATGAGAGTATGTAGGTTTGCCGCCAAATGGGTTTTGTTGGTAAATATAAGTTAAACCCAACCTATGGAATGTACATACTAAATTTTATCCGGTTATGGTGTTCTTTTTATTTTCCCCATAAATCCCATAGGGGTAAGTACGTAGGTTTGCCGCCATATGGGTTTTCTAAGCAAATATAAGTTAAACGCTTCCGAATGAATGTACTTACCAAATTTTATCAAGATATGTCAATAAATAAGCAAGATAGAAGGTTTTGTTAATTTCCCATAAGAATAACATGGAAAACACAGTTTTTGGATTTTCTCGATAACCACTTAAGCTAGGTAAAAAATTCAAAATACTAGATTGTTTGTTTTTTTAAGCTCTTTTAAATGGTTTAAGTTAAAATTGTTGAATTTTATAAATAAAAGTAAAAATAAGCCAAAAACCCATTTTTTACCCTTTTGAAACCCCATAAAACCCCGTTCCCATGGTCCGATCATTCTGGTTCGCGAACTCAACCTAGCAGACGCTGGCTTACACCCCTGCACCAAATTTCATCAAAATCGGAGGTTCCGTTCAAAAGTTATCGTGTTCACGGACACATACATATCTATCTATATATATATATATATATATATATATATACACCGTTCGTTCAAATTGATATATATATATATATATATATATATATATATATATATATATATATATATACATATATATCAATTTGAACGAACGGTGTTTTTGGCTTCTAGGGACCACAAAACGAAAAAGTATCATGGTCCCGGGCTTAGGTCTTACCATGACTACTACCGTAATAGCGTATTCCCTATAGGGAAATTCGCTAAAATCCACAATATAATATATATAATTATGTAATCGAAGAGGTGTCCCTACATCGATACAAACGGCAGCTCCCATGAAAACGACGGTAATAGCTTATTTCTAAAAGAAATTCGCTAATATTTCGGTAACCAGTGGACGTAGAGCAATAATTAAACATACCAAATTGTTTGTTTTTTCGAGCTGAATCTAATGGTGTACACTAAAAGGTAATCAAATAAAAATATCTATGTGAAAAGTGGAAAAACCCACTTTTGAGGGGTAAAATCCCCCACTTTCCCTACTGAAGTTGGGCCGATCTTACTGGTTAACGAACTCATCCAAGAGAATCTAACTTTACATGCTTGTACCAAATTTCATGATGATCAGACGATTTTTGCACTAGTTATCGTGTTCACAAGCACTCAAAATTGAAAATTCTATTTCCCTTATAAGCCCATGTTAAATTTTTTAGTAAATCGTTATTTGAGCAGTTTTAAATGTGTACCGACAAATAATCACTACGTATCCAGAAAGTACACATAAAAAGCCACAAGATAATATATATAATTATGTAATCGCAGAGGTGTCCCTACATCGATACAAACGGCAGCTCCCATGAAAACGACGGTAATAGCTTATTTCTAAAGGAAATTCGCTAAAAATCGCCTTATGATCGAAATTGGACCAAAATTTCAGTTTATCTGGACCCAAAGCTTAAAACATTTTATAACTGAAACATCTGTTTTTCCAGCAGTGGTTTTTACAATAGCTGTCTAATGACTCATCAATTATTCTTTCTCCCATTAGATTAACATTGGAACTTTAAAAGCCTGTGGGGTGTAACCCTGGATGTAAATTAGAATGGGATTCTCCTTATCTACAGGACTATACCTTCCAAACGGTATGCACGGATTTATTCTACGATGCACGCGAGCTGAGAAAAAAGGAGCAAACGAAACATGCTTGCCTATTAATATATAGATACGTCTTTATGCTTTGTACAATGTGCAATTTTTACACTGTTCTTAAAACTAATTATATTTATTTACAGTAAAATCAAATAAAATATTTTATATTTTCTTGTATGGATGAATAATTGTATTTTTACATAACTATAATTTATTATTCACTTCTACAACCAATTATTTTGTTGAATAAACAACAATAACAGCCATTGTAAATTCTCTTAGTGCACTGGTCTGCTGCGAAGGAGGTATTTAATGTATACACTTATTTTTTTGTATATATTGAAAATATATAGAAAGTATATTATTCTAGCATTTATATAATTTGGAAGTATATTATTTGTAGCATCTGTGTGTGTTTGTGCGTGTGCGTGTGTGCAGTGCAGAGAGTTTCCAGAACATTTTTTTCTATTTTTTTATGAATTTACTTACGTATTTTTACTATCTTTTTCATGCCTAGAGCTTTTGAATGACCATTAACGTTTTTGTGGCAAGATTTACTAGATGTTGCTGAAAATAGACTATTTCTTATCCTCATTAAAAATGTCTAGGCTCTAACAGGCTAGCAGCCACATAAATTATTGTTTTATCGTTTACTAACTGACTTAGAGTAATCAACCGCTATTGATGTACTTTATTGATTTATACTGTGCATTGACTTAAATTTACCTGGCTGATCTTATCAATTGGTTGATCAATTTTGGTGGTCTTTTACAAAAGAAATGTGCACAACAGAATTGAGACCATAAATGAGGTTTAATTATACAAAATAGATGGTTGATAACTAAAATGTTAGATTTACACAAAAATAATATTTTTAAGTATGTGTATTATTTTTTGGCACAGCATAGGAAATTCCTTTGACTTTTTAAATAATTATGTATAATTTTCTTTGCTACGAGCAGAGCTGAGTGAAGTTTTCAACTGGCTTTTGCTACAAGACTGCTCTTAGCGCCTTATACCCCACAAAGGAGCAGTTTGCTGAAATAATTGCCTTTCTTAATTCATTTAATTACCTTTTCTGAGACAAGATTTTAGAATCTCCAACAGCAAAAAGGATTCTACTTTCTTTTATATCTGTTTCTTTGTCTTTGAAATTACTAATTAACTAAAAACTAAAGTTTCAACCCCTTTTTTTGGAGAAAACAATATTTAGTATCTCCTAATTTTATGCAGGCTATCAAACCTCTTGAGGAGTAACTTAGTTTAGCTTACCAGAATTAACCATTTTCTTTAACAGAAGTTGCGAATAGACAAAAATACTTTTTGTCACAGAAATATATGTAGTACGATATATTTAAAGTTTAGTGTTGAATTGTATATTTGAAGATATATATTTTTCTGTGAGATATATTTTGTATTCCCCACACAAGGTTAATACTGAGGTAGCTAATATATGACTCATGTACAAACGACTTAAATTTTTGTATGGGAATTAAACTTACGACGGGAAACTTGCTATATAAACTGTCTACGTATTTTTACTTATTTACAAACTTAAATAATAACTATTTACTGACATAATAGAAAATGTCTTTTAGCATTTATCTATCATCTACAATTAGGCCATACATCTTTAACAACTACTTGACTTCTTTAACTTAAAACCTACTAACACTTAATTTTTGTTGTCATAAGTAAAATTAATGCAAACAATTATAACATACAAAATAATAGTAATAAAAGTGAAATGTGGTTTGGTTGCCAATAAAATCTTTGTCGAACGTTTTGTTTGGTATTTAATATTATCAGCTGTTACTGTTTTGGTTTTTATATAGATTATTTTAGTTTTTAGTTTTTGTTCATGTTATAAAAAAGATAGTTTAATAAAATTTATAAAAAAGTTATTTCTATTAATTCTGTTGTGAAACATGGCGCAGTCGCAATTTTAACTAACTTACTGATTAATTAGGAGACCTAGCATCCAATATGGAATTCAACAAACCTGATACTTTAAATATAAATTCAGGAGACCTATCAGAAAATTTCAAAAGGTTCAAGGAAGATGTGAGTATCTATCTAACTGCTACAGAAAGCGAAAAGAAGCCACTGAAGGTCCAAATAGCTAGGCTGAAAAACTTAATAGGCCCCGAAGGCTTAAGATTGTGTCAAACTGTGACAAAGTTGGATGCTGAACATGAAACTGTGGATGGAATATTCAAAACCGTAGAGGAGTACTGTGTCCCAAGGAAAAACGAAACTTTGTTGATTTACAAGTTTTTCAGCAGAAAACAAAATGATAATGAGAGTTTTGATCAGTTTTTAACTGAACTCAAGAAACTGATAACACCATGTTGCTTTGGTGATCAAGAAGATAAATTATTACGATCTCAATTGATCATAGGAATAAATTCTAATTCAACTAAGGAACGTCTGTTAAGGGATGACCTATCGTTAGAAAAGGTTGTTCAGTTTTGCCGATCTGTAGAACTAGCAGAAAAAAAAATCTCAAAACAATAAACAATGATGTAGCACAGTTAAATGTTGTATCTAATTCGAGGGCAAGTGTATCGTCTAAAGATGGACTTCATCAAGGTTATAACAGGAATAGTCAGGTCACCCAGAACCAAGGCAGGTTTAAGCCTAGATTTGATCAGGGTGTAAAGTGTAATAATGCCAATGCCAATCGTTGTACTAAATGTGGTTATACTCATGGTAATAATAAATGTCCAGCCTTTAATAAACAGTGCAACAAATGTTTAAAAATGAATCATTTTGCTAATGTATGCCGGTCATTAAAACATTCTGCTTTCGAAGTTGATGATAGACAAGGTGTTCCTCAAGAAGAGGTTTCGCCTGTATCTACTAATTATATGGAAAGTGAAGTCGGGGCTATAACAAATGTTGATGCATTAAAGTGTAGTCATTGGGTTGCTGATATTGTGGTGAATAATGTACCAATCAAGTGCAAAATTGATTCAGGAGCAGATGTAAACATCTTGTCATTAAAAACCTATAAGTCTTGTAATATGCCTCCAACAGTTCAAATAAGACCCTCAAAAGTTAAGTTAGAAGCCTTTGGTGGTTTTAAACTTTTTCCTGTTGGTGAAGTCATTCTTCCTATTAAATTAGGCTCCAAGGTAAGTGAAGAGCCTTTTGTTATAATTGATAATGACAAATGTACATCAATACTTGGTCTTACTTCATCAGTAAAGCTAGGCATTATTAAAAGATTACCGGTGGATACAGTTGAAGATAAAGCAAAGTACAGTTTAAAAACCTTTGTCGAACAAAATCATGATGTCTTTTACAAACAAGGTTGTTTCCCCGAAATTCTTAAGTTGAGATTGAAAGAAGGTGCTGTCCCAAGAAGTCAACCAGCTAGGAGGGTTCCTCATAAAATTGCAGATAGATTAAAAGAAAAACTAGATGCATTGGAAAGCCGTGGAATAATTGCTAAAACTGAAGCCGGTGAGTGGGTTCATAATCTTGTTGTTGTTGAAAAACATAAAACTGGCGATTTAAGGATATGTATTGATCCTAAGGAATTAAATAAGTTCTAAATTCAGGTAATTAAATTAATTACCTGATAAGGGATTATTGTTTGATTCCTACCCTGGAAGAGATCACGCCCAAGTTGGCAAACAAAAAGTTCTTTTGTGTTTTCGATTTGAAAGACGGTTTTCATCAAGTGAAACTTGATGACTTCTCTAGTAAACTTTGTACATTCAGTACTCCATTTGGTACTTACAGATATCTTAGAGCACCTTTTGGATTATCTGTGCTACCAGAGTACTTTCAGAAAATGACCCAAAAATATTTTGGAAACATAAATGGAGTTGTTGTTTATTTTGACGACATACTATGTGCTGGTGAAACAGAAGATGAACTTTATGAAGTTGTTAACAGAGTAATTGACGCTGCTCGTCAAAATAATGTACAAATTAATGCAGAAAAAACTCAGTTTTTTGTTAAGCAAGTGAAATTCCTTGGACATGTATTTGATGCTACTGGAGTAAAACCTGATCCAGATAGAATAAATGCTATTAAAGAACTTAAGACTCCAACAAGTAAAAAGGAACTACAACGTGTTATGGGAACAGTTAACTACTTGAGACCTTTTGTCCCTAACTTAGCTGAATTTTTGCCCCCTTTTATGAGCTAATGAAGAAGAATGTTCATTGGCAATGGACTGAGAATCATTAAGAAAGCTACAAAAAACTGAAAGTTGCAATTGAAAATTCGGCTCTGTTAACGCCATTTCAAGCTGAGAAACCATTGACGATACAGGCGGATGCAAGTCAGTATGCATTGGGTTGCGCTTTGTTCCAAGGAGGAAAGCCAATTTTGTATGGATCACGTTCCTTAAGTGAGAGTGAGAAAGATTATGCTCAAGTAGAGAAGGAACTCTTATTAGTTGCTTATGCTTTCAAGAAGTTTCATAACTTTGCGTATGGGAACAAGGACATTACAGTTCAATCGGACCATGCCCCACTGTTGTCAGTTTTAAACAAAAGTATTCATCAGATTGCTAACAACCGTCTTCGAAGATTGAGGCTCAAACTATTACCCTACTCTTTTCAAATAAAATATGTACCAGGGAAGCATTTACATGTGGCAGACCTCTTATCTAGACAGTGCAACAATATGATCAGCTCAGAGGATGAAAGTATGTTAGATACAGTTCATGTTCTAGATGCTGAAGCTACAATCAATCCTAAGACAGTTGATACTTACATTCAGGCCACTAGAGATGATGAATCACTGCAAGAAGTAATGAAGTACTTTAAAGATGGTTGGCCAACTTATTTGAAGTCCTCAAATCATGAACTAAATCATTATTTCACCTTACGAAATAGTTTGACTGTACAGAATGGTTTAGTCTATTACGATTGCCGATTGGTTGTGCCTCAGACAATGAGAAGATATACGTTGCAGACTTTACATGAGACACACTTGGGATTGAAGAAACTTAAGCTAAAAGCACAGAAACTTGTTTACTGGCCCTCTCTTAAGTCAGACTTGACTAACTTCATTTCGAACTGTCACACTTGTGCTAAATTCCAAAGAGCAAACCAAAAAGAACCGCTCCTTTCACATGAGATACCTGATGTCCCCTTCTATAAAATTGCTGCTGATATTGCAGAGTTTCAAAGTACGAACTTCTTAATTGTTGTAGATTATTACTCTCGCTGGATTGAAATTGAAAAAATCATAGACAAATCTGCTAACAGTGTTATTGTTGCATTAAAACCAATATTTGCTCGATTTGGTATTCCAAATATTTTTGTATCAGACAATGTACCTTTCAATAGTAGAGAGTTCTTGGAATTCTCAGAGAAATGGAATTTTAAAGTAGTTACGCGCAGTCCCCATTACCCACGAAGCAACGGCCTTGCAGAAAAAGCTGTTGGAATAGCAAAGACAATGCTAACAAAGTCAAGTTATGAGAAGTCTGACTTGAATCTGTACCTCTTAAACTACAGGTCAAGTCCAGTTGCTGGGTTAAGGTATTCGCCAGCACAGTTATTACAAAGTAGAACGCTGAATACTAAATTGCCAGCATTGCCACAACAATTAAGACCAAAAGTAGTAAATGACAGAACAGTTACAACCAAATCAGGTCAAGTACGACAATACAACAAAACATCTTTAAAAGAAGAAAGGACATTTTTTGAAGGCCAAAGAGTTCTTGTCAGAAATATTACTACAAAACAATGGGACAGAGGTATCGTTCAGCGTGTTCTAGGATTTAGGTCTTACTTAGTTAAATTACAAGAATCAAACCAAGTGTTGAGGAGAAATTCAATTTACTTAAAACCTGACGTATGTGGAAGTGAGAAAGTGACAAGTGGAAGATGTGAAGATAGAGAACATATGAGACGTCAAAATTCACGTACAGTTAAGCCCACAAAAAGGTTAAACCTTTAAAAGGGTAAAACAAGGGAGATGTTTGGTATTTAATATTATCAGCTGTTACTGTTTTGGTTTTTATATAGATTATTTTAGTTTTTAGTTTTTGTTTGTGTTATAAAAAAGATAGTTTAATAAAATTTATAAAAAAGTTATTTCCATTAATTCTGTTGTGAAACACGTTTAGAGATTTACAGTCTTATAAATTACAAGGCTAAGGCACGTTTCAAATAAAGGTAAAACTTTTACTGTCGGTACTTTCCTCTTCAAGATTACCACTGGTTATAATTTTATTGTTGTCAAAAGACAGGGTCCAAGAACGTCACAAAGATTTATATTTATTATTAAAATTATTATAATTTATAATTATTAAAATTATTCACAGTTTTTCTTCCAATTCATTTTTCAATTTTTCTTCTCATTAAATAATAAATATAGGTCATCAAAAGTAAATACTGAAACAAAAACTTCTAAAAATACTTATCATATTGCATTATTTACTGTATCTACCATCATGAAGGAAGTGCATATGATAAAACCTTTGAATAGCATTGCTTGAAAAAATAAATTTTATCTTGGAGTTTTCATAAAAATCTATAGATTAGACGCTCACAGTTGAAGCTGAAAGAAAACCTTGTAAGAAATGCTCTTTTCTCTCCAAACCTTTTACAAAAGGCAGTGTTTGTTGAGTTAATTGTCCTTCTTAACCCAATTTGTTTCTTTTTGGAAGTACAAGATTAAAGAAGCCTTAACCTAGTTTCAAACACCTCCACTTTACTCTTCAATCCTAAGACTTACTTACTTCTTCCCCAACCAAATTAGGAAGACGACAAAGAGAATAAATTAAACGTGACGAATGTCCGTAAAATACTCAATATTAATGAATAACTAAACCTAGTAGACCCTATATGAAAAATATCTATAGTTAATTTTTATGGATACAACGCCCCAAAATATAGCATATTAACATATTAGCACACCTATTAACATATTAATGGGTACATAGATCAATTATTAACAACATTTTATTTCCATTATGATATTTAACTGATTTCCTCTTAAGTAAAGAAATGTATGTATGTCATTTTGACGTCCTTAGCCAACATAGAAATTCCTTGCACAACATTCTTTCACAAAACTTTCTTATATTACTAATATTATACATGTGTAAACGTGGATGTTTGTTACGCTTTCACGCAAAAACTACTCAACAAATCATCATGAAACTTTGTACACATATTCTGGGAGGTACTATAAGTAACATAGTATACTTTTTATTAAAATATAATTCTTTTTTACGAAAAATTGAAAAAATTGTTTAAAAAATCTGAATATGATTTAAACTTTTTATACTGGTTGCTAAGAAACAAATTAAATGAAAAATTACAACTTCAGGTTTATTATATATTTTTGCGATTTATTATATATCGTGAGAGCGTGACAGCTAGTGAGAGTGACGGCGAGTGAGCGTAGCGAACGAGCTTAACCTGACGATTAACGTGAGTGAAGCCGCGGGAAAAAGATAGTAAGTTCATATATTTATGTTAGTTAAAAAAGTACAATAGCGTTATATGTATTTCTTAGTTCTTTTTTGCGTAATCAAATATTCCACAGCACAAAAGAATGTATTTTTTACTCTAAACGCGAAGTTCAAATTAATATAACCTATAAATATAAAATTTTTAACAATTTAAAGTAAAGTTGTAAGACATTCTTCAATCGTATTTCTCTTGGGTCTCAACTTGTGGGTCAAACTAGCTCATTTTCTCTTGCCAAATATATAGGCTTTTCAAAGGATAGCCTCTGTAGTGACTCATATTACAAATTCAATAGACGATAAATTTTAAAAGAAGTCACACATCAGTCTAAAATTTTAATAGAATATTCTTTGTGCATTTTTTGAATACCAAGTTTGCTCTTGAAAGCAAATTGTTTGATATTAATAAAATAAACTTATTAAATATTTTATTTTCCCCATAAGGAATGCGTTAAGGGACTCATGGGGAGGTGGTCCGTTCTTCGTTTACATTTTAGCAACGTTTTTGAGCGTCTTTATGAATGAGACTAAGACCTCGCCTATACGGGCGTTTAGGTCACACCGCGCCGTTCCGACGCGACATAAACGCGCGCAATTTGTGTATACGAGATTCTCGATACAAAAACACGCGCGACAGAGTCGCTCGTATATGCAGTTCCTTTAGAATTCCATGCATAAAGTATACTGCAGTGTCTGTCGGCTAACTCAGTCTAGTAAAATCTAAATTATTGAATTGGAATATAGCACGAGACTATGGGAGCTAAAAGAGTGACCAGGTAAGGCCCATAAACTCAGGTTAGGCTTGTTTGTGTGTAATAAAAAATCCACTGAATGTGAAAGATTGTCTGGACAGAGGAAGTCATTATTCTTAATGCCTTCATTGGTAGGCACAGTTAAGGGTTGGAATGCGTCATAATTCGATTTATTTATATGTGTTGTAAAATGCATTAAATGTTACGATGTATAAGCAATGTAAATAATGAATTGCAGAATATTATATGTTTATTTCACTCCTTAAACTTTAATAATCCGCCTTTTAGTTAAATGTAACAAATCGGCTCAGAATTGGTAGTGAATCTCCTAATACAGTTAACCAAATTACTTATATACTTAATATACTTATATACTTAATACAGTTACCTAATTACTTTTCTAATTATATTCATATAATTTAAAACTCATCCAATGAGTATATTTCTTTAAGATGCATCCCGAATAGGTTTAAGCAGACAAATTCGGTATTGTGGGACTTAGGTGAAGAACTACTTCTAGTGGATAACTAAAATAGATTTAAATCTTACTTGCCTACACCACCAAACTGTAACATACTGTACCAGAAAAGTTCACCCGAGTTAGGCCCAAACATTTTTCTGAATAAAACAGTTAATTCCAAACTTAAACTTATGAAAAAGAAGATATTAAATCAATTGAAAAAGAGTGATACAAAAGATAATCAAACTGTATTTGTATTGATTCAAACCCTTGGTTCGTAAGACTCCATACATGCTAAGTAAGACAGGCTAAAACGATAGATTTAGCTCTTGACACAGGTGTAAATTCCTTTGCCAAAAGACTTTAGTGCCCAAATTATGTTTAAGGAAACAAAGTAGTCCTACAACAACATGTAAAGTATTAGTAGACCTGAAACTGAAACATTGTATTTTAGTCCTCAATAGCCTATGTCTTACATTTTAAAGTTGAATTAATATAGGCTTATTTCATTTTTGCTTTAGTTTATTAATTATTTGATTCATAAAATACAGCAAATAATAATTTATGACAATTTTAAAATAATAAAAATAAGTTTTATTCCTCTAACAATAATTTACATTGTATGGGAATTTACATGTTATGAAGAATTTAAATAAAGTCTTTCTATCTGTATCACAATTAAAAATTCACAATTCCGGATTTTCAACAAGATTATTGTTAATTTATTTAATACCCTAAACTTTTTTAAGTCTTTAAATTATTTTTAATTGCTTTTTTCTTCTTTCTTTCTTCTTTTTTTTCTTTCTTCCTTCTTCTTTCTTCCTTCTTCTGTATCGTAGGCCTAGGATATATGCAACTGATTTCGGTTGAAAGAGTTTAAAATTATTGTTAAGTTGAATGAAACTTCTTGAGTAGTGATACGAATCGCTTTAAAACTTTTTACGAATATGCGAAGTATGAGCGTACTTCTAGTACTATATTAAGATATTAGCATACTCATTTATAAATCTTCTTAATGTAGACTTAAAGCTTTTATTTCGAGTTTGTCACTACGAAAACGACCAAAAATAATGAAGGATCTAAAAGTACTGAATACTTTTCTCTAAAGTTAAGTATTTATTTTTTTAATGAAATCGACCACAAAAGGATTTGTGTTTGGGACGAACAAAAACACAACAAAAGTTGATCTCGACGAGGAAACGTTATCTGATGAAATATCACTGTAGCTTCACATTAATTAATAACCAAGCAAGGGGTGTAACAACTTGGTTTACAATTTAAAAATCTTTCAACCACTACTCAAGATAAATCCTTTTATTTTGGGTCCGAACACAAACTTCGTCGGAATTAGAATGCCCCATCTCGAATATTTTTCTTTATTCTCCTCCACTGAATGCACAACATACTCTTTTTCAATAATTTATGGTATTTTATAACCTTTTTCAAACACATAATTTGGGTTTTTTTTGCTTAGTTAGTATAAAATAGATGTTTTTAAAGGCCGTCAGCTTTGAAATAAACTTATACTTCTGTTGTACCCCCTGTATAAGCCAATTTGCCTACATCTTAATTTGCCTACATGATAGTTTGATATATAAAATTATTTTGTTATTATTATGCTACATAAGTACAATGTTACATTAAACATAATAAAACATTACGTTATACTATTATGTTCAATTACCGAATAAACTATATCACAATAGTATCACAACACCAAAACAATATATTTAGACCCCATAAGTAAAATACGATTCTAGTTGTATTTTAAAGGCTTCACTTTAAAATACATTCGACTTTAAACCCTTTTTGTGTTAAAACACATGTACTGCATTTAAAACTGGTTTAGTAACAACTCAACATTTATCACCCGTGTTCTTCATAATCCCAGAATTAAGGTGCTAGAACGGACTTATTGTCTGCCATTAAAATAACTTTAGTACTTAGAGCCTCTGACTGTAAAACCCGTCATTGTTGTTGTTTAAGCAATTAAATGTAACACATGTGAATATAGGGTTGCTGTAAAAGTAAAGTTTTCATATTTTATTATGTAAAGAGTCTAACAACCGGTCTTAAGGCCTTTTAAAATATTCGATAGAATGTTAAAGTGGGAGATTTCCCACTTTTGATAAATCGATTCATTGTTAGTTACTTTTCCTAAAATCGCAATGTTCTGTAAAAACCAGATTAATATTTTATATCATTTGTCTTGCATGTGGTAAATATTTCAATTATTTGTAAATTGCATAAAAATTTACTTTTTGTAATACTGATATAGATTGTTTTTACCAGTCATGAACGAACCACGAAACTGTTAAAAGTTGATTAAACATTATTATCTCCCTAATGCCCCCACCTCTCAACGCCGTAAGACCTAATACTCTTTTACATTAGCTTCATTTTCCTTCATACTGGCTGTATAAAAGGCAACATTACCCTGGTTTGGTTCGACCAACCTTGTTAAAAAATAGTGGGGAAACAAAACTACGAAGCATTTCTCGCTCATTTAACTATACTGAAATCTCAAGTAGCATCGTGAAAGCTTTTACAAATTTTGATGTCTTAATACTCAATCTAAGGTCTTAATTGATGTCAGGTTTTCTGCGAATCATTGCATATATTGCTGCCAAAAGTAAACAAATAATAAATAATCTAAACAACCTATATTTGCAGTATACAAGCAATATGTTTCTTGTATGTTAAACTAAGGAAATGTTTTATTTATTATTTTTAATTTTCACCTGTGCTATAAATATGTCATTTTACGACCTAATCAAAGCCTCTCATTGATTTCGATTTTATTTTTACTGTGCATACATTAGCAGTGGTTGACTTAATTTGACGCATTCGAATATGAAATTTTGTTTACCAGTTTCTGTTTTCAGTCTACTGGTTTGAATGTTGATTATAGATGTCTATTGGAGTGTGCTAATGAACATGTGATCAATTAAAATTTAATTCAAAATAACATTTTTTTAATTATTTTTTTTATATAGAATAAATTTACAACATATTTTTGCAGTACATTCCTTCTTAAATTCGTTTATTTAACTATTCAACAATTAACCGCTTTATTGTCCGTAGTAAATTTACTGTGTACAAAGTTGTATACTTATGTGACTAAATTTAAAATTTGATCAAAGACTACAGGCTGATATATTTAAATAAATGCATTTTCTTATATTAGACATATTATTTATTCAAAGAGTGAAATAAAAATAGTAATTAGATGATAACAGGCCAAAGTACTAAAAATGATGCAATTAGTTATTATGTAAATAATAAATAAATAAATAAAAGAGTACCATACGTACCGTTAAAATTTTTCAGAATTACTACTAAGTGGTGTGATTAAAATTTGTCAAGATTTTTAATTAGTTGTAAAAAGGAAAAACAATAAGTAACTATTTCTGATCTTAAACTTAAATAAGCCATATTTATTTATGAATAAATTTTTTTTTTGGGATTTTATAAAGGCTTATTTATTTTTTTTTATTTTTTACAATCATTTGTTTTATCATTTACAAAATAAGCCTTTATAAAATCCAAAAAAAGCATTTTATTCATAAATAAGTAACTAGTTTGAATGAAGTAAAAGTAGTTTTCATCACTAAGGAGCAAAAGTGGCTCAGAGTGACGAACAACTTTTTGATCAAAATGCGGAATTAAACTTTTAATCGTTGGAATTTTTAACTATGAAGTTGTATTTTTGATGTTATATTTATAAAGTAAGTAATATACAGTGTTTGCATTTCTGTTATTTACAAACAATGCTTTTTTAATGTTTAAATTTCACTATTATTCTATCTTTCAAGATAATTAAACAACTAGAACTGACCCTTTAGCCCCCTCTTAATAGTTCTTCACTCTCATCTGTCACTCGTTTTAAAATCAAAGCATAACACATGTTTTAATGTACACAAAGCAGACGTTTTTCGAATTTCCATGCTAGTCTTACTAGTATTTTTACGTATTTCTCATTTCCTGGTAACTTTATGGACACGCCAATAATTTTCCCTTGGGCTTGGGACCGACTTTAATTTGAGACCCCTATCATCTTCCTGTGATTTTTAAAACGCTCACAATTTAGCTTACAGAATTATATATACACTCAGGAGGATTGAGATTGCCTCCTGATCAAATTCGACCACAATTTCAGTTGATCTCTACCCAAGAAGTTTAAAAACATTTTATAACTAAAACATCTGTTCTTCCTGCTATCCCTCCTTAATTTAAATTAAACATTATTAAGTTATTGAAGATATTCAATAACATAAGACGGGAATAACCAATGTAAAAAGTGGAATAATAAGAGCCAAACAAAAATGTGCGTACAAATTTGTTGAACAGAACATAACAACTTATAAAGTTCATAGTGAACTGTTCATTTGAACTGCAAAACTAAAACATTTCATTACAATTGTGTAAAATCTTTCAAATCTGTATTTATTATAAATAAGATTAACAGTAAAATAAATCCTAAATATGGGTTATTAGAGGCCCGTGTGCAAATGGCCCATTTTGTGATATATTTTATTCTGTTTGTGAACTTACGGTAGAATTCGAAGGAGTTGAATGACTTTAAACATTAAATTGTCAATTGTGAATGTATGAACAGTATATTTATGTTGATTATGCTGTGACAGACGATCCGTTTTGGTTTACAGCCTGATCTGAAGGTAGTCCAGCTGTTAGGTTACAATTCACGTTTGTCTTATAATGAAAGTTGGTCTAAATTTTTAAGTGCCGTCTCGAAATATATCAAAGGCTAGGGTAAAGAAGCCCGAATCGTTAAGACATTTTTAATTACCAGGCCAAAATGCACACGCGCTAGATCATGAGCTTTAAAAAGACGCCCTTAGTGAGTCGAGAGTGAAAATGGATGTAACATACGAAACCCTCATTAAATACAAAATATAGATGTTTGTACATTTTCATCTTTGGTCTTGTGGAGTTCAAACTGTAAAAAAAAAAAACCAGGTCATTTAACAATAAAGGATCCTTCAGCATATGTGTTAGTAAGTTTAAAAACTTCTTTATACGTGTTGGTGGCACTACGCGTGTTGAAATAATTAATCACCTTACAAACATACACGATATATTTATACTGATGCTATACTTTCATAAAGATGGTAAATTTTATAATGATTATCGATTTAGAATAGTCACACTGGTCACTATCAAGCCTAATCGAAATCTCGACATGGGCCTACTGATGAACGGTGTCACTTTTCGAAATCGATCATTAGTGTTATAAAACAAAATGTCATTTCAACCCACCGACTATTTTAAGGCCCTTGAGTAATAAATAATGAGCTTATTAAATTTTTATCCGATCAATTAAATAATTTAACGAAAATTAATAATTGCTAATTGAATTATAGAAAACTTGAAACTTTTTTAAAAAAAAATACTGTTAATTCATTTGCTTTATCAAATTTTACGTAGATAATACAGTCGGTATAAAGCTCTGATGATCGGATTGACTGTTTTACAAACCAAAAGCTGTTTCGAACCAAAGCTTTCAGAGGATTTCATTGGTTCTCAAATAAATACTGAATTCAACAGTTGAATGAGATATATCAGAAAAAGCTTTGTCAGGGTGTTTAATGTTAAGCTTCTACTCTTCTCTCTCCCCCCACTACATCAAACTACAATTCGTCATACCGCTTTATGATTTGAATGACCATTTTTCGACATATTAAATAATCGTATATTGTTACTTTGTGTAAAACCGCCTATAAAATCATTTTCAAATAATTATTTGAATATTTACTTTTGTTAATTAACTGATATATCCCTGTTGATTATAACAATTGAATAATTCAACACTAAACTAAATATTTCTCCATCAATTGTTTAAGGTATATCCAGTATTGTTTATGGATATAACCGAGTATATCCATTACTACGTTTTATGAAAGTTATGGGCAATAGTTAGGTAAATATATTTTATTTAAAGGTAATAGATACATATTTAGTTATGCATAGTATTTATAGGTGTGTATAGTGGCAAGATATACAGTGACAAATTTTCTGAATTCTCTTTTGTTTTCTTTTGATTTAATCACCAAAATTGTTAACATGTAGAAAATTTTCAATTTTTCATGGTGAAGACATAGAGGGCTGCTTTTAAGAGCATGCATGTATTAAAGCACCGTAACATAATAAATACTGTTTTTAATACCTCTACATTTTCCTTATCACCCTAAATGCGAAAATAGTATATTTTCCTAATTAGCACGAAAGCGATAAGAGATACAGAATAAGTATAAATTAGAAAGTTGTTAGAAATCAGAAGACCTTTAAAATGGTATGTTACTTAAGCATAAGATATTAACAAAATTTAAGCTCTGACCAAATACAAGTTTCTAAAATCTAAATTTTCTGGATTTTTTTTTTAATTAATCCTTACATGTGACATATATGGTAATGCTAACGTAGTTAGGATTGAAATTTTTTAATTAAAGTGATTCTAGGCGTATTGGTTACGGAAATACAAGATATACCGTATCAATTGATATTTTTCAAGGAAATGGTCGCCATTTTGAAACGGTTGAAGATATTTAACTTCTGTTTTCACCAAAATAATTATTCTTAGAAGACTTTAAAAATTATGTACAACAAGGAATTTGTTTACATTTAAAATATTGATATTCCAACATGTGACCCCTAGTTTTTGGAATTCCCCGTGTTTACACACAGTTAATAATATATTTACGATATTTCTTGGCGTCCAATTAGTGGAAAATTATTTTGTTTGAAGATTACAGCACTAAGCGTTTGTCTGTTATCCATTTACACCTTACAAGATTCACCCTTTATATGTTTTTTTTTCCACAGCGAAATGTTACCAATAAAGAGTAAAGTTTCTTTTATAGTCATTTGAAACCAAGCCATTGCCATATTCACATCATAACGTTATTAGACGTGTTAATAAATCTTTAAAATCTTTTTTTTTATAGGCTATATATATTTTTCTCCACTTTTTTAACAAATTAATACGATACCAAAAAAATAAAATTCCATTTGTATCCGTTTGAAATAAAAACCATATAAATCTGCCATAAATCATAATTAATTAGATAACATGTAAAAGTACAATCATGTTTACTGCTGTCGGTCATTAATTCAAAAACATCTAAGGGAATTTATCCCTTGCTAGTGATTTTCATAAATAGCTGAACTACTTTTATTTTTAATTTCTAGATATTTTTGTGTATATCAATTATACATTTGAATTAAATATTAAACATACGTTTTAATGCTAAGGTTGTGTAATATATTTTACAATATTACCCGCCATGGGAAAGAATCTTTAGAAAGTACGTTACATAATAATTAGCCCCTTTACAGCTTCCTCTGAGCAATGCTGTAAGACCTAATACTCTTGTACATTAGCTTCATTTTCCTCTTCTAGATTAGCTGTTAACATTACCCTATTTTCTTGAAAAGCCTGTTACAAAAAGAAGCGTAATTTTTATGGGAATAACATAAAAGGATACTCAAAAAAGTTTCTATCATAATAAGTATTCTTATATTAGAATTGTTTTTTGCTCTTATTTAGTTCATCATTTCCTCTTTTTGTTTACAGACTCAATGTTTTAAAATCAAAAGTAATTTAGATATTTCTTGCTCTTATTTTGATTGATTTAACGTAACAAATCTTTAGTAGTTAAAGTGTTAAAAACTATAAAAGATTTACATAATAGTCTTTAAGTTGTTCTTTATTATAACATGGACTATTGCAATGTTGCACCAATTATAGTTTTTATTTAAAATATATTAAATTATATTAAAAATATAACAAGTATATTAAAAATATATTAAAGTATATTAAGTAAATATAAACAAAGTATATTAAAAACAATTATTACAAAATCTCAAGCTTGTAATGATAATACAATGAAAACCTTAACCATAATAAGTTATTCTGAGTTTAACTTGTAAATTATATTTTACTGTTGAAAATAACAACACATTAACATTTAAAATATATAAATAAATTTATTTTCACAAAAACTTTGAATTTAAACTAACTATTCAATTTTGCTAAATTAAATTGTAGTATTTCAATAATTTTTTTTATTTCCTAATTATAATGTTGCAAAAGATATTATGTAATATGTAATAAAAAATACGTACTACGTAGAATTAAGTATGCTGACGATTATTTTTAAGGGAGAAATAGAAGATTATCATAAATGTGCTTACTTCCTAGAGGGAAAAAACATTTAAAAGGGATTATTCCAACATTGCATATTATTTATAAACTCGTCTACTCAAGTACTTTGGATAAATTATATTTTCATATATATATATATATATATAACAATAAGAAATATTAGTTTTGTAAAAACCAACAATAAAAATTTATTTATTTTATTGACTCTCCTGTAATCTCGAATTTGTGAGATAAGACTTTATTATATTTATATTAATTATGTGATAAACCTTACATTAATAACTTTACAGTCTTTCCCCATTACGGTTCGTGTGTTCTTGTAAAATTTGCCATAGCGAGCATAAAAACCACATGAACGCAACCCTTCAACTGTTTTGAGATAACAAATACGTAATGCATGTAGCATTTTTAACTTTTTGAGACAAATTAAGGGTAATGATTTTAAGGGAGTTTTAATTAATATGATATCTAAACCATACTTATTTCAACATATATTTATTCACGCATATCTTATTCTCATTGCATTTATTTACTTAGGTAATATTAAATATTTACTTATACAGGGTGTTCTGAAAAACGTTTCAGGAATTCAGGAGGTTATTGCCCATATCAAAATAAGCAAAAAAGTTCCTATAAACATATGTCCTAAAATGCTTCGTTAACCCAATAACCGCCATTTTGTTTTTTACACTAAATAACTTTTATTTCCGTAACGGATCATTATATTAAGTTAATATTTGGCACGGACCTTCAACATAGCAGTACTCATTTTCAAGAAAAAAAAATATTTTTTTCCAATGTGTATTTTCAAAATGGCGGCCATTTTAAACTCAAATATCTTAAAACTGGCAAATTTTATTAAAATTTTACTAGACACAAAAAAGTTGATAAATTCAATTATCTAACCAATGGTACCAACTTTGTAAGGATCTGACTACAAATAATGGAGTAATTGAGATTTTTCCACATAAAAACATTGATTTTGCATCATAATTAATGCAAATGAAGGTAATTTTAATATAAAAATCACAATAACTCCGTTATTCGTTCTCAAGTTTTTACAAATTTGGTACCATTAGTTAGATAACTAAATCTGTCAACTTTTTTGTGTCTAGTAAAGTTTTGATAAAATTTACCAGTTTTAAGATATTTGAGTTTAAAATTTTAAAATGGCCGCCATTTTGAAAATACACATTGGAAAAAAATAATTTTTTTCTTGAAAATGTGTATTGCTATGATGAAGGTTCGTGCCAAATATTAACTTAATACATTGATCCATTACGGAAATAAAATTATTTTGTGTAAAAAACAAAATGGTGGCTAGCGGGTTAACAAAGCATTTTAGGACATATGTTTACAGGAATTTTTTTGCTTATTTTTATGTGGGCAATAATCTTCTGAATTCCTGAAACGTTTCTTTCTGAACACCCTGTATATTTACTTTTAAATGCAGAATTACACATTAAAAAACAATTATTACATGGGCAAAACGTCTGTGGAACTTGCCTCACACTTAATATTTTCATTCGTGCTAGCATACTGACATAGATAAAAAGTCATTATAAAACACCAAGACATAAAACATGGTTGCGGTTGTGTTACATCAGTTGGCAACGTACAACTAAACAAAAACCGCTGCAACGGTGTTTTGTTTAGTTGTTACACAACTACAAAAATGTCTCCTGCGTCCTAAAACAAATAAAATATACTTCTTGTTGGTGTTTGAGCAAAATTCATTGTCTCTTTTGTGTACTAAAACAGTCAGTCGTAAATTTTAAACATTAACTTTGACTTACATTCACACCGACTGCATTAAGTTTGTATTTCCTTGCATAGTACACTGGGAAAATTCTAAATATTGATTTACTTATGTGTTATTAGATCTAACTATGTGGGAAACGTATATTATTTCATTATTTGCATGTTTGAAAATTACCACGAAACATTTTCAGTATTGAAGATGCTGTATTAGAAACATACTGATTTTAAAGTCATGTTTAGAATTGGTCTAGAAGTAAACACATAGTTCAAAATATTTGTAAACAAACACCCCACCCGTTGCATAGCATTTATTAGAAATTGAAACTCACAACATTATCTAGGACTAATGCTTACAAGTAGTAATCTCGCCTAAATTGTTTACCCACCATATTGCTTAATGTAAAATAAATTGTTTTAAATAACAATTAAAAGAGTAGACCATTGAAAAAAACTTTTAAAACTTTTGATTTTGAATTGGGATTTCTAAAATTATTGTCCACTTACACGCTACCTTTCAAGATTACTTGACCTAGAGAAACTAGGCTAAAGTAGTAACATACAAGGGAGTAAGTGACCTATTTGTTTAGTGTGCTTATCTTTTCTAGTTCTTGTAATGTTCATTTCATTGTGCTCGTTTTTATGAGCAGTCCCAAATGAAACAACGCAATATACAATAAAACGCATCAGCTCAAATTGGAAAATTTGAAAACATATTAGTATTCTCACGATTTTTACTCAAAATGGTGATGTACATGCTAACTGTAAAATCCTAACCAACACACAAATAGTCAAATGAATTGTTAGTTTTATTACAAAAACTTTTGATCAGCTTGATATAAAAGGAAACGAAAGTTAATTAAATACCCCCCGTCGCAGCAGACCTGCGTACTCAGCGAATTTCCAAATTAGTAATATTAATTTTGGCCAGATAAACCTAAAAGCCAAATATCATCACATGCCCATAAATAGGGAAATAAATGTCTATTCTCCTTAAAAATATAGGGAAAGAGTATGCAGGTATGCTGCCATGGGGAACACTAAAAGTAGGTTTATAGTTTAAAAATATAAATATATTTCGACCATATGAAGCCTTATACTTCGTTTCTTAAATATCTGTCCATTGCTAAAGGAGTTTGCCTATTCTCCATATTATTAACATGGGAAAAGAGTATGCAGGTTTGCTGCCATGATAAGCATAAAAACTAGGATTTCTTTATCATAAATGGATTTATCTCAACGAAATAAAGGTGAATACCAAGTTTCATCCAAAAATATAGGTTAACAAGTGAAATATTAACACATCCTTATTCTACATAAGATTAACATTGGAGCCCCAAAATACAATGTACTGTCTTTAGACTTTTGAATATCTCGGTAACCAATGGAGATAGAGCAAAGCTTCAAAATACTAAATTGTGTGTTTTTTTGAGCTAAATCCAATGGTCAAAATATAAATTTAAAATTTAAAAAAACTACGTATGTAAAATGCAAAAAACCCATTTTTGGGGTACAAAACCCCCCAAAACTACCCCTTCCGGTAGGTCGATATGTCTGGTTTACGAACTCATCCGAATAAATGTAGGTTTACACATCTCTACCAAATTTGGTGTCGATAGGACCATTTTTACGAGAGTTATCGTGTCTAGGGACATATATATATATATATATATATATATACATATATAAATAAATACATATATATATATATATATATAAATTTTAATGACTATTATTTTTGGTCTCTGGGCACCTCAAAACGAAAAAGTAAGATGGTCATGGGCTTAGGTCTTACCATGAGACCTACGGTAATAGCTTATTCCCTATGGGAAATTCGCTAAAATTATATTTTAAACACTTATTTTATGCGGTACTGGTTATTTGTATAAAATGTAATGCTTATTAAAACTACGTTGTATATTCATTAACAAAAAAGTCCAGTTTTCTCTTAATGTGTTAGTTATTAATGTTTATAGAGTAAAACGTAATTGGGGGAAAAATCCCCCAAGTCATTTGAATTTTTCTCAAATATTCGGTGTTATTCTTTTATTATTTATCACTTCTTGTCTTTTATTTCACCAATAAACATGCAAGGTTATCTCATTTACATTTAAGAACAAACCACTTCTAGTTTTCTCCGGAAGTTTCAATCGAAAAATCTAATCACGTATGGATTCAATATTTAAATATTCATATAGTTACGATGAACCCAGCTAAATTTAATGTGTTTCATGCATATGAAATGTTGTTTACAAGGTGCATTGTTGCCACGTTTGAGGTGTTGCATAGTCATGACCCGACACCTCGTCGAGTATAGAATACGTGACGTCATACGTACATTGTCACGTAACCAGATACGCCGTTACGAGCCTCTGTCACGTGACTCCATGATACGATGCATTGTAAGATAAACGTTTGACTATCGCTTCGGTTAGATAAAAATTTGATACGAATATGGAATTTACTTAGCTTAATTAATGATAATGCGTTTCTTTTTCCCTGTTTTCCAACGCATTGGAATAATCTATTTCGTCACTAGGCCGGAAGAGGGGTCGTTATCGGTGCAAGATCGAGTTTCAAGTACGAGGTGAAGCCGAGTCATACCACCATTAATAAATATACAGTTTGGATAAAATTAATAAATTTTGACCTATATACAAGTATGACAAAATCTCAAGCTTGTAACAATTATACGATGAAAACCTCAACCGTAATCAGTTATTTCGAGTTTAACTTGTATATTATATTTTCCTGTTGTAAATAACAACAGAATAACAATTAAAATATATTAAAAAGTTTAATTTCACAAAAGCAATGAAGGTTTGATTATCGGTTATTATGGATGTGTGTTGTGTTTTTCATACTTATCTGATATGGTGTTTGACACAGGACGGGCAAGCTGCACTACCCGACAGACGTGTGCGGGCCGCTGTTCGAGGAAGAGCTCGAGTTTTGGGGCTTGGACGCGAATCAGGTGGAGCCTTGCTGTTGGATGACGTATACACAGGTATAACACACCAATCACATAGTAGGTACTCTTAACATAAACATTAACATTAACATTTACGTATGTCCATGTTACATGGATTGTATTGGATAAATCATTAAATAAATCAATAATACAAGTAATCCATGGAAACTAAACTAGTAAACTCTAACAATTTTACAAAAGCTACATTAATGTTAAAGCATATTTTTATTCTTATATAATACAATACGAGATAAATATTATCGTATACAAAGACGAAATGGTGTTCAAACTAAAATATGTTGCGACGTAACTAAAAATATAAAAAAATCATAAAATCATCACTGAAAAATAGACCCATAAATAATCATGAAAAATACGTGTCTTCCTCACTTCTTTTTTACAAAGTGGTATCCTCTTATTTTAAAATTCTAAATAAACATTTGTTTAATTTTAAAGTTATATTTACTAACATTTATTCAATTAAATAAATATATGTATGTAATATAATTTAATCAGTGGTTATTCTGTTTGGGAATACTAGTTTGCCCTACAAGTTATTAGACTATTTTTCCATATCGGTGCATGTAAGAAACCAAGACCCGTTTAAAATTGATTGTTTCGTTTATCGAGCACTTTCTGTGGCATTTATGGTTTAGATCCTATCGACGCTACGCCAAGCTCAGGAATGAGACTTACTCCAATAGTGCTCCGACACTACCGACTCTAATCTTGGCAAACAATCACCTCATCCTACTATAAACATTTCTTTCAACAAATATTATTTTGTAATTGTACACATTTTATCTGGTATATCGGGATGTATTTATCACATACTATCGTAGCTGTTCCTTTAGCGCTGGGAGGTAAGTTAGAGGAAGGAACAAGTTTACATTAGTATTTGTAGCACAATTAATTTCTATTGCACTTTTCGGGGCGAAGATTAGACTTAGAACAGGTAAATTTATAAAATTTAAAACCTAAGTATTATAATTTTGTAAGTTCAAATTCAACAAAATTCAATAAAAATGCCTTAATTTTTTATTAAACAAGAGTATCTCATGTTCCTCTTTGATTGTAAGACTTCGAAGTCTTGACTGGACAAGTTCATTGTTTCAATTGTGTATTGTTTTAAAAATCTAACTATTTGCATTTACTTCGCCCAATAAAAGTGTATTTAGAAAAAAATATTTTATCAAGAACAAATTATGCAGTTTTTACGCCATCCACATAATTTTTTTATGCAAGTGACCGTAACGCCCGGTCTGTCAAGGTAGGCAACTACAAGGCAGTACCTATAATGCCGAACGCCATATGCAGGCGCTGTAACACTAAAACTGGCTGTCTAATGTTGCAACAGATGTCACTTGTAGTGAAGTTTATTTTCTTTCTGAAGCGGAATCAAATTGGAAAAATAAAATGTTTGTTTTAAAACTGAAAATAATTTGGTACTATTTTATGTTATTGTTACGGCTTTTGCCGCAATAGTAATCAGTTAACTTTTGATAAAGAATATTTTTTCCCTTTCTTATATATAGTCTTGCAAATAACAACTTGTTTCGATAAATGCAAGAATGATTTTTATTTAATCACTGTTTTTACCAGCCAGCAGGTAATTACTGTGCATATACTTTGTTCAAGTTTTTTTTTTCTGAAAACAGAACAAAAGCTCAATAGAAACAAAAAATAGTATAGATCTCAATTTTGTGTTTCTCAATGTTTGCTTACGAAAGTTCATTTGCTAAATCACTTTTAGTGCCGATGGCCTTGGATCATAAGGTTGCGGTGGAAATACTAGTTTAATTCAATCAATCTCTACCTGATTAGTAATTACCCTTTTTGTAGATTTTTAATAAAACATTTATCGAAAACTACTATTAGAAGAAGACTAGGGGGGCCGTGCAGCGCAATGCGCTGCATTTGTCAAGAGTACCTCGTGATGAAACCTTGCTTCATGTTAATTTACAGAGTTACTTTGAATGAAAATTAAATTGTTGTGAAAATCAGTATACACCATATTGGTGTTTCATCAATCAATCTTCATCAATAATTCTCCAACTTCCCAATGTGATAGTTTTGAGATTTGGTAGTTGGTTTTTTTTTAGGTCCAAAGTAGCTAGAATTAAATAATGGTTCTTATGCCGATTTGTCTTAGAGCCTCTGTCTAAAACTCCTATAAAATTTTGAATAACTTCACAGATTTTGGATCTAGATAGTTAGTTCATAAAAACATAATGAAAAATCAACAGAAAAAAATCAATTGTTAATTACAACTCCCCGGTTCTATATGAGCTTTGCAGCTCTTACTGCTGCTGTTTTTTTTTTTTTTTTTTTTTTTTTTTTTTTTTTTTTTTTTTTTTTTTTTTTTTAGTAATGTATGAGTTAGTAGGCGCCATAGTGAATTATCTACTTCTTCTATCTTCTTATTTCTATAAGGGTTTCGTCTGTTACGTCCCTTTTTCTCTCGACCTACTGAACCGATTTTTAAGATTGAGGTGTAATTTTAAAGTTTTAGATATACCGCAGTGACGAATTGTAATTAAAAGGGTCATATTGTTTAGTGCTTCGCCCCCCTCGCCTTTGATTTATTTCTAGAGGGCGCTTTAAAATGTTGACCAAATTTTATTGCAAGTTCTTTAATGTGAGTTGTAATTCAACAGTTGATTACCTTCAGTTGAATTTTAAAAGCCAGATAGTAAACAAAAATAGATCTCCGTCACTATAACATTCACCTAGCCTACTCTAGGTGAGTTTCACTCATACAGAATCATAAAATGCGCAATTTGCGCACGGGCCACCTCGTCTATCTTCTTATTTCTATATAAGAAATTCGTCTGTTACGTCCCTTTTTCTCTCTACCTACTGAACCGATTTTTAAAGTTCAGGTGTCATTTTAAAGCTTAGGATATAGCGCATAGGCGAATCGTAATTAAAAATGTCATATCATTTCGGGCTTTACCCCTCCCCCCCTCGCCTTTGATTTATTTCTAGAGCGTGCTTTAAAATGTTGACCAACTTTCATTGTACGATGTTTCTAAATGTGAATCGTAACTTAACAGCTGATTACTTTCAGACAAATTTTTAAGTCAGATTATAAACAAAAATAGATTTCTGTCGCTTAATAACCAACATTTAGGTTAGTTTCTCTCATACAGACTCATAAAATGCGCACGGGCCACCTCGTTACTATTTATAACGGACTAAATCCTCTTTAACTTAAATTTCCATGGCATTACAGAATGTAAACAAACAAATTACAAATTAAGAAAATCTACATCTTTGTTGGCCAATTTTGATTTGATGTAGAATTCATATTTTATTTAAAATTTCTCCTTATACATACCACTTTTGCAATAAGCTTGGTATCAAATACTGGAGATAAAAATCTTTTAAATATCGTCTTTTTTAAACAGGTGTTTTAATATCTATAGCATTCTGCAATAAATTTTAGTATCACAGTAAACCAACGATAAACCACGGTTATTAAATTTACACCAACAACCAACTAAGTGTTCTAACCAAACATTTAGTGTTCTATTTAAATTTTTGTTAACTTTCGTTGTTGTTTCAATACCAATCTGACAACTCATAAGAATTTAAAAAATTTCTATTTCCAAACCTGTTTTTGTACAGGAAAATTAATTTTCTGGGGTTTAGTTACTAAACTTATTTTTGTGCCTATAAATACACATAAATACAATGTCCAAGCAATAAAGTCTACCACTTTGAGGAAAAAGGTAAAACGTTCCACACAATAGACACTCCGTGTTTTAAAGTAGGAAATTGTGTTTATATTTCAGTAAATCCAATTACTTCTATTCAGCTAGTTTTCATAACATGTGTTTGTTTATTTGACAATCAACAGCTGTTTTATTTTGCAATTCAATAGAAATTGTTCTCCATGTTAATCTTATGGACAAAAAACAAACTTTAAGGGCTTCCCGTGGGCTTCAGAATTAAAATATCAAAAATCTAAAACTTTTATGCAAAACTACAAACTAAGACCATTCTTTTGACACCTTAAAAATTAAAATCGGTCCAGAAATAACGGAGGAGTTTTGTTCACAAAAAACAGCCCTCACGTATTAATATAAGAGATTACTGAGATTATAAGAGAAATACTACAATTATAACCCCTATCATTTTATCTTGAATTAGCTTTATGGGTTCTTATATTTTACAAACACTTCTAAACTACTTTGATTTATTGTGTATCATGTAAGTGTTATTGTTATTGTGTCTTTCAACGCCAGTGGCATTTTTAACGTTTTGACGGGGAACGGTCCAAACCCCAGTCTTGTTACTATTAAATTCATCTAACATCGACCAGTTGTTAGAAAGCATCATTAATTAATAGCCCAATGACAAATGGCAACTGGGTCCGGAATCAAACCTTTAAAAAGCTATTAACTTTTCTCAGGATCGAACCGGCAACCTTTGGTGTGTTCATTAAGTAAAAGAAGATTATAGACATAAACGACTATTTATTTATTCTATCCTCGCTGAACACCAAATAAACACTTTCCTCGGTAAATTAATTCTAATTATTGGTCCCTTTGGTTTCACTGTGGTTTTTATTTTTTCCATGGAAAACAGCTAAAAAAGATAATGTTGACGATTTTCAAACTGTTGTATACATTTCTAAGTTGACCTGAAAGGTATTTCAAATATTCAACCCAACATTACATGTTGGCAATTTCCTGAATGTAAAATTCTCTGTAAAGTTTAAGTCGAACGTGTTACAACAAGTTCCTATCTCAATTTCCTACATGTTGTGTTCACTACTTCACGGATGATCCACAACTTGTTTAAATATCCTGAATCCACCTCTGGGAGCTAATTGAGTTCTCTGCAGTTTAAAGTTCGTCGATGGGTCATTATTTATGAATATGACAAATCATTAGTCATTCACAGTCTCCCTTCAAACACACCCATTCCCTCTTTCATTATAGTCAACACAGTAAAAATCATTGCAGACTTTAATATTCATTATTTGTTTTTCACTTGTTCTAGGTGTACTTGGAATTTAAAAAAGTTCCATTTATTGAGCAATAAAATTACTATATTTTTATAAACAATGTTATCTTTGTTTACTGACATTTATTTATAAACAACATAAAACCCCCTTCCAATTAAACTGGTGATTGATTTGATTATCTTTATCATGTACATCTTCTTAGTGAAAAATAATTTTTGTCTCACTTTTTATGAAGTCTTTTTTAAGGCTTAAATTAACGAGGCGCTTTGCACTTAATCACCATTTACTTTGTTCAAAATTCAAACGTTAATGTTGTTGTACCTCGCTTTTAAATATACCTAAAAAATCAAGATTTTTAATTCTTTTTATCCACAACATTCTATATAACTTCTGTATCTTGTATTTTATAGACAGATGCATATGTTATGAGAGTTCCTGGTTCAATTAGTTAATCTTTACAGAAAGCGTACTTGGTATTTCTTGAAAAACTCTAATTGGTAATAGAAGAAGAATAAAAGAAAACTTTAAAACTTAAAATATTACAGAATTATTATCATATGCAGTTGTTCGGCTCATATTGTATGCGCAATGTTGAGAAAATTAGTTTACCATACACCTTGAAAGTTATTTTTAACTTTCCACTAATATTCCGATGGAAATTTATCTCTTATTATAAAGCTTCTCCTATAACACTAATTGTGAAATCAATTACTTCACGAAAGTAAATAATTAACAAATCATATTACGGTAAAAATATAACATTGTAATAATCTGTTGTTTAATATTCAAAGCCTTGATACCAATAATGTTAACTACTCACCAAAACTGCGCCATAGGTGTCAGAAATAATTTTTCCACGTGTGACTGCAGTTTCAAGTCATCTTCAGTCATCAATTAACTTCTTCAACACATACCGACTAATAAATATTCGAATTAATGAAGAAGTTTTATGATTGACTGAAGATGAGCCATGATTGACTCGAAACTGCAGCCTCATATGGACAAATTATTTCTGACACCTATTATCTCTGACAAACTCTTTTGTTGTTGTTTTTTTATTACATATTTGCGTTGTTGGCCACTAGTTACTTTCAACAGTGGGAAGGCATATTTGTTTAACCTGCAGTTGTGGGATGGAAAGCTAGAACAATTCAAATGAATGAACAGCCAGTCACAATACAGAAGGCAATTCATTTCACATTTTGTATTGAACCACCAACTATAAGTATAATCCGTTTGCTTAGACTATTCCATTTTCTGTACAAACCGATAAAAACTTGTGCAGGCTGAATACGTGCTGAATACAGGCTGCTTAAATGCTGCTATGCAGTCATGGGTGCAATTATAATTTGTGACAAAACTTTGAAATATTGCTTTATCATTGACATATTATTGTTTATTTTCAATTTTTACTTCTTGAAATATAAGTACACTCAAAATATCCAACCAATTTTAATAATTTTGTACTATATTACCGTAATTAAATAAACTGGGAAAGATACGAATAAAAAATATTTCAGGCACTCTCAAGAAGTTCTCTCGATGTTAGATAAGCTGTGTAAACTAATTTCCACAATCCAAACACCGCTGAACAAATAACGTACTTGTAAAGCGTTTTCCTTCTCTTCTCTCCGTCAAAGATAACTGAAACTTACACTAACGAAAAGGAACACAATGCATTGTTGTTTGATTAGGACCCTAATTAGTTTCATACAGGTGTGTTTCTTTAATTAACAATTAGGTCTATTTGCAAAAGAAATTAAGTAAATGTGACATTAAAATTTTGTTATCATGGAAAATAATAATTCTATGGATTAATTTTTGATTTTTATTCATAGCAAAAATATTAATAAGCAACACAAATGTTTTTCCTCGCCAAAATATGTATTTTTTTAACAATATTTTTGCGTAGCTGATATGTGATGCTCAAAGATTTCATGACATATTTTTCCTGATTAGTTTATTGTTTTCTTATTTAATACAATAACGTTAACAAACATATAACGAGGTGTCATAAAATTCCCTTCTACACCTGCTTTTTCAGTAGATAAAGATATTAAAGTTTTCCCTCCCTGCAAAACAAAACTTTATTTTTTTAATTTTTTTTTTAAATACATAAGAATTAAGATAATTATCTCAATTCTGTGAATAGTAGCTCTAAACTGACACACTCACTATTAAGAAATATTAAGTTTTTTATAGATAATACAATTTTATCAATACCCCCAAGATGTCTCATTTTGGGGGCGTAATCATTTTTTTAAGGGAATTTTGATGGCCCGTTTCATTCCATTTCATTTTACTTATATCTTACAGTTTCTGTTAGATATAATTTAAAAGGTAATCATAAAAACCATTGTTGATTTGTTATATACTATCATTTACTGACACAAATCGTAAGTCATCGAGATTTACAGTAATAATGATATTACTAAACGTTACAATTTACTGTAGTTTAGCATTTATTATAGTTGGTAGTAATTTCTTGAATTTATTGATTTCATTTTCAGTGTATGTCATTAAAACCAGAATTTTATATATTTATCTTGGTACATGAAATTTATATTTAAATTTTATTGAATGCATTGTTTGTAAATTGTTTTAATAATTATTTCTAGAATATAATAATAAACACCATTTTTAATATAATACAGGGTGCTGATAGTAATAAAAGATGTTTTAGATCGACTCTAATTAAAATAAAACATAAAATAACAAATACAATGCCACAGTTTTATTTTATTTTTTATTTATAAAGCTAAAAATTATAAAAAAAGTCTTTTATATGAAATATATATTTATTAAATATATTTATGAAAAGATATTTTCAAAATATATTGCTTTGGTGGTATTCTAGATTATGTTTAAGTTATTAAAATTAGATACTTTATGATTTGAAAATTTCAACCAATTAGTCCAATCCTTTTAAATTTAAGTGTAAAAATTTTAAGGTCACTCTATATATGCTTCATTTTGTTTGATACAATAAAAACTAATAAAATTAAAATATAAATTAATTTATTTTAACATAGTTAGGGTACCCTATCAAAGTATATTTTAGTTTTATTTTTGACCTTTTGTCTCTGTACCTAATGTGTAAATATATAAATGTTTTTAATTAATGTATTATTGTTTTTTTTAGATCTAACGGTAACTTTTTGCACTGTTTCGCCACGTTTATTATTAAAATATTTAAATTAATTCTTTAATCACATGCAAAATATGTTATTATGTTAATGCTTGCATACCAAAGTTTTTCAAATAAGATTTTGTCCTGTCACAAGATTGATTATTCTTTGTTTCGGTTATAGCTCAGTAGATTCCAACACAAGTTACCAATAGTAAGTCTTCAGCTAAATTTGTAATGTTGTTTTCTGAAAAGGTCCCCATTTTGTTTAGCCGTATGTTATCATTACATTTTTGTTATTATTTCTCCCATGATATACACTACCGCATCATGATCTTCAAGCACTGTGTGATTTCCCTGATTTGAATCCATGACTTTTGTAATTGTATCTAAGGTAGGCCCTATTACTCTTTATTTTTTATTTTCTTTCTCACGTTTGCTCCATCGGTTTTAGCTGATTACAATGATTACATGTCTAAAGGTCTTAAAGGCCCTTGGAGTATTAAAGCTTTCGTGTGAATCATGAGAAGAAATTTTAATCACGTGTTTACCAAGAAAGTCTTCAAAATCTTAAGAGTCATACATACAAATAACGCACTTTTTAATGCGATCTGTTTAGAAAACTTTATCTCACCTAAATTTGAAGTAGTTTTTTAATGTTTGAATGTATAAATATCATAAAGTGTTACTTTTTAAATTAAAAGAATTGTTATATCTGTCTTACACTTTATGTATACTAACTAAAAAGGCAACAAATGTATAATAACTAGAAATAGTTGTAAATTTTAGTTGGTTATATTTTATTTATCCACTTTAGCGGAATTTTTTCCCTGGAAGTTCATAATACCAAGATCTCTAAAATACTATTGTATTATTTTCTTGATAATGTAAAATAACTCATAGCTTCGCGAGTTTTTAAATCACTTTTTCGAAGATTATAAAAGAAATAACAATCATAATAAACGCTCCTAATCGAAGTCCTCATGAAATATAGCACATAAATTGTAAACGTGATACGAGTTTTATTTTGTTGAACATTTATATTATGGACAAGGCATGTCAACCCATTCCTGACATCCTGTTGATTTTGTGCAGAGTGACCTTATTATTTGGTATTTTACAGTACTGAGTGAGCATTGTTTCTAAATTTTACTTCTTTAAAAGTAGACTTAATAATTAGAGTGATCACTTTTGTTACTTTTCTCATTTTATTATTTATTGTTAATCTCCTTTTTAGAATCAGCACCAAGTTCAGACATGAATTTGTGCCTGCAGTGAGATTCAATTATCCTTTAAAACCAATGGTATTTGTGCATCTAAATATTAATCATTTTTGTAGTATTAAATGTATCAAGTATTAGTTGTATAATTATTAGTTTTTCTTTCAGAATGTTTTTAATATAAGCTCCAAATAATAAAGATATCCTAGTAGTGGTGAAAGTTCCACGACTTGGACCATGTTATTGGATATTCTATGTTTCGTAATATTTATAATATCACGGCTGATTTGAAATGTAAAAATCAATTTTTGAAGGAGTTTTCACTACAAATCTCTTCTTCTAACCTCTTCTTTTTTTATAGAGCAAGCTTTGTTTGATAATTCTAATTTCTAAATTCTAAATTCTAAGCTATATTTTTTTATTTATGTGTTTAAGCATGGCTGACAAAAAATTCAGGGAAGTAAAATTGATATTTATAACCGGTCTATGTTAACAGCACATGTAAGTTCCGGTATATCCATTAGCCTATATTTAGGCTCTTTTTTAATTTTCAAATAAAACTTTGGCTTGAATGTGATTTGTTAAATATGCTAAAATTCAGTAAATCACATTCAAGGAGTTTTTTTTTTTTTTTTTTTTTTTTTTTAGAAATTGGTATAATATTCAGAAATTTAGTTTGTAGAAAAATTTTTCTCTATCCATGCTGCAAACAACTGCATAATTTAGTTTATTGTTTCTAACTTTTTTACTTTTAGATCTCTAAATTATCATAGATTTTCTTTTATTTACTCATAATACCTAATATAGGGAATGTTTAAAGTATCAACATTTCACACAATGTACAATATCTTTCATCACGATTTAATTTTAAACAAAAATATTAGTGTCGATTTTCGGCAACAAAATATAATATTTGGATTAATTAGTCCGTTCAGTTGAACTAAATAAGCTCAGTAAGTGAGGAATTTAGTCAGTGAACACGTGTGGGTGGGTCTGTGAAGATGACGATGATGTGCCATGAATGTGCGGCAATGTCGTTTGTGGTGATGGATATAACCGAGATGAAAACGACCGAGCATTCAAGGGAAACATTCCACGACAATAATACTTTGTACGCCACCCTACATTCGTTCCCCGCTTCCACCCGAGGGTGAAATAATTTGGGTGTTATAAAAGGAGCCTAAGAAGTTTTTACATTAAATTTGCAGATTTTCTCAATATTATGGTTAATATCTGTTTTATGTCCCCCTAGAGTGTTGCCATTACTTTCAATATTTCACCATTAATTTAATTTAATTTTATACCATTTGTGATTACTGCAACTGTAGATTAATTTTCTTTTGTTAAACCTCTGTGTGCATTTTTCAAATAATTAATTTCTTATTAGTCCTAATCGAACCGTGAATTCTCATACCGCTCAATAGATAAGGCGATGTAGTTGTCTTTTACTGTCTTTTAGTTCTTATATTTATGTATATTTCACTATTTAAATCTAATTTGTTTAGTTATAATCATTTTCTATTATGATCCATTTTATTCGAGAAAATACAATTTTATTTTATAAAATTTAACCGGCTAAGAAATGACACAATTTTTATGAATAATGTATCAAACAAATCAATTAAGTCTTTTAGTTCCAGTTATTAATTCAGTTATTAGCCATTGGAATAGGTAAAACTCAATGGATCTATCAAACAACCGATACATGTCACAAATAAAAATTAAACAACTAAATGTGCATTAAACACTTTGTAACTAATTATCAATTTTAGTTAAGTCAAAGTCAAAGTCATTTATTTGCCAGAGTCAACAAATTACAATTTGCATTGGCAAGGTCAATATTTCATAATGAGTACAAATTTCACAAATAATACTCAGAAAAAAATAAACTTAAATTAACTTATTAGAAAACAAACAATATCTTGTTAGTTGTTAGTTATGAAGATATTTAAGATGCTGTTTAAAGTCTTCTAAGGGACAACAGTAGTTAGATTTGGTTACTTCTGGCTCAGGTCAGCTGCCCCGGAAGCCACGTGCCGGGGCACATAGCTTCCGGTCGTATATTAAATGAGGGGTGAGGAGGTGGGGTGAGCGTTTGAAGTAGATTTGCGCATAAATTAAAAGTTAGTTCAAGACTGAAATTCAACAATTTGGGAGTGAACTAAATGTGCGCATAAATTAACCGGGTTCAACTAAAACTTCGCATAAATTAAAAGTTTGTTCAAAACTGAAATTCAACAGTTGAACAAAAGTAGAAGTTAGTTGAAAAGGAGAGGGGATAATTGCTTCAAGGTCATCCGGAGGAAGTTTTAAAAAAGACTGAACTTCTAAGAGTTCAGTTTAACGGCGATCGTCGTACAGGTCAGTCGAAACCGACGAGCGACCGAAGAATAGCTTCAAGATCATTCCTCGCCGTCGAAGACACATCCGAAACTTGGACAGGGTCCTGTGGATTCGGTGAAGGCGAAGTTCTCGGAGGATTCTCCCTCGGGTGGGTAGTAGACGATATTTCGTGAACTTGTACTTGTTCTTGGTTTGTATCCATCTTCTTGTAGTGTGTAATTTAGAGCGGAGTAGTTGTCGGTCGAAGAGCGTATAGAAGAATGAAACAGGAATTGTCGTGAGCGCACTTATATAAAGAATGGTGGGGATGAAATAGAAAAACCTGTTGAACACAGTCGATAGGTGTAACAAGTTCGAAGTTGTGGAAACGTAACATCGAACGCAAAATGTTGTGAATAACATTATCATCAACGTGAACCTGCGAAGTTCTAACAGAGTATAACGGGTTAAAACTTAATTTCTTCCTCACTTTTGTTAAATTTGTTTTAGTCTTTGAAACCGATGGTTTGTAATTATTTCGTAATATATGTTGTGTCCGCAAAAGTTTCAATTTCAAACATTGCGTATCCATCACAAGAAGTATGTCAGACGTGTAGAAGTGAGAACAAGACAAATGAATGAGATATAACGTCGAGCACGCGAAGGTGATTCAAACAGGACGACATGTGCTAATGTAAATGAAACTCCAGGTTAGTAGCAATTAGACTTGTATAATGAAGTTGGCGAAACGTATATGTAATGAGTAGGAAGGATGTGAACAACTCAAATGCGAGTTAATTTATGGTCGCGGCGCGATGAACAATCTCCTTTTTATAACGGCTATCGCGTGGGAAGATCAGTTCCGCATGAGCGTCCAAGTGGAACCTCCCGTGTTCACTCAAGCGGAACCCCCCCCCCCCCCGTGACTAATCAAGCGGAACCCCCCCCCATAAAAATGGAGATTAAATCCCCCCCCCCCCCCCGGTGTTCACTCAAGCGGAACCCCGCCGGGTCGATGACCGGTCAATGGCCGGTCACGACCGGTTGCTAACCCCATCTAATTACCACACTTCACATACCATGCCAGCCATGAACTACTATTGTTTGAATGAAACAGAATTAAACATGGCAGCTACCATGGAAAATTCTAACCTCAAACCTTGGTTTTTTACGTCACTGCGCATGCGCCGCTCCCACTCCTTCGTTTCATTTTTATGCTGCTATAACTTGTACTGGAGTGAGCCAACTTCACGCTACGGCGCCTAGTCATGTATTACTCACTTTAGCGCTACTGCGAATGCGCCTAGTCTGTATTACTCACTTTAGCGCTGCTGCGAATGCAACGAGTTCTCCGGATCGGAATCACTCCTCGCTATTGCGCATGCGCCGAGTCCTGTATTACTCAATTTAGCTCTACTGTGCACGGAAAGTTCTAACCTCAAACATTGGATTTTACGTCGCTGCGCATGCGCCACCCCCACTCCTTCGTTTCATTTTTACACTGCTGCGAACTGGAGTGGATTGAAGACCGTACTGGAGTGAAACAATTTCCCCACCACTGCATTAATTACCCCCACCACTCAAAAACCCGAGGAGCGATACGAGCCCGATTTTCGCGTCAGTCGTCAACGAGTTTTCATAGCGAAAAGTCGTTGGCGACTCGGTAAGAGGTTCAAATATATAGTAGGCCTATATATATTTGAACTTCTTATACTACGTTGCGTTCTTTAATGCAATGTGGTATGTGTGTGTGTGTGTGTGTGTGTAAATATTAGTTGTAAGTTGCACTTAATTTAAGAATTAATTTGCGCATTGCGATGTTAGTTATAAGTTGTGTTTAGCGTTAAAGGTGTATTAATTTTAAGAATAATGATGGTATTTGGTTGTGTTGAATTATTTGATATTTAATAATGATGTGTTGTTAGTTTTAAGTGTTGGTATTTATAATTAATGTTGTTGTTTTGCCTTTCAGCTAGATGATGGGGGGTAGATTAACTGTAAATTCAGAAGTTCCGTTGAACTTCACTTAGAAGGGGTGGGACATCCGCAAATTGCGGACTAGGTTTTTGCATTTTGTTTAGGAATATGATGGGTGGGATTAGTTGGGTGGGTGTTAGAGTTGCGTTTCTGCATTAGGTGTTCCAGTTTCCCTTCGAATTCACGGTTACGGATGGACCCGGACCGGCCCGTTACGGATGGACCCGGACGGGCCAAACAAAATTGCGTCGATGTCCCTCGCAGAACGTAACTAGTGGGTTGGGAGTGGGAACCGTTAGGCAAACAGGGTGGTGGGAACAGTTACTACTGTTCCCATCACCTTGGTTCTTTATAAGTCTTAAATGACCTTGACCCACTTTCGGAAGGGTCAATGACCGACCCCCCCCCCGTGTCCACTCAAGCGGAACCCCCCCCCCCCCCGGAAAAATTAAAATGCCCATAACTCGATAATGGCTTAACGGATTAGGACAAGCGATACATCATTGAAAAGGTCTATGTAAGACGAACATTTTAGTCAAAGAAGAATTTAGTTATCTTATTTTAGTCAAAAGTTATGCGAATTATTTGAAATAAATACCCCCTCTCTTTCCTTCTCTCCCACCTTCCCCCACCTAACGGTTGTTAACCCTTCTCATTAGCATACCGTTATAAAAGACGCATCGACCACGGCTAACGTTTCATTCTGATTCCAGACGTTAAGCTGCGAACTGCGAACAGAACTACCACGATGTCATCCCTGCCGACTACAACTTCCACTACAGCCTGCTCTTCTATTACAAGTTCAACTTCTACTTCTACTACGGCTTCAACTCCAGTCAAGAAAACTCTTCGCTTGAAAAATGCTCCCGATTGGTATAAGAAGCAACTAGACTCGAAACCTTCAACTTCTGGAGCTCCTCTTCCCCCGGCCAACAATACCATACGTCGCAGCATATTTTCACCGCCTTCGTCTTCAAATGACTCCACACCGCCTTCAACTAACATGCCACCACCGCAGAAGCCAGCTCCTCGTCCTAATACCCCTTCATTTGAAACCTTGCTTCATTGTCTTAGTACACCTGTCATTCCACTGTCACCATTGCCTCCTACCCCACCACTTACTATTCCTAAAGATCACGCCTATCCTAAAAATAAATCTCCTAAGTCTGCTCCTTCAGAGCGTTTCCAATTATTAAAAGAAGAGCGTCGTAGGGCATTTAGCCGTCCCACTACTTGCCCTGAAGTGCTCGCTAGGGGAATTAAGAAAGGATCAGCTTGTGGTAGGAAATGTGTTAAGAACGAACGTTTCTGCCGTGTACATATCGTAAAACATCTTTCCGAACCACAACTGACAGAAATCCCCACTGTTGAAGACGATCCTGAAATAATATCCGTCAGAGGAGAGAGGCTTAAGAAAGGTTTGAGATATTTTTTTCTAAGTGTTGTTGACCACCAACACATATTGGCAAAATGTAACGGCAATAAATATAAAATTAAAGTTCCTGACAATTTGTGTAAAGAGAAGAGACTTAACAATTTAAGTTCTCAAGACTTTCTCCTCAGGGATAAAAAGGATCGTATTACAAGGTGGGGACGTAAACAGTAAATTCACATAGATTTTCCAAATTTTGCTAAAAATAATGGGGGAGAAACACAATGCGTTATAGCGTTGTGTTTCTCCCCCATTATTTTTTAACACTCTAAGTCTCGTGACCTACTTTTCAGTGGTTGTTGTACAGTTATATGACCGCTCTGACTTGCATAGCCAGTGTAGCTTCATATAGCGTGCAAAGAATGGTTCCTAATGAAATCTCATCAGCATTCAAAGACAGAGACTGTTGTTTTGCAAGTTAATTAGTCTTGAAATAATGAAGTAGGAAACGTATATGTAATGAGTAGGAAAGATGTGAACACCGCAAATGCGAGTTAATTAGTGGTCGCGGCGTGATGAACATTTGTCTTCATTATCACACAACGACTATCTCGTGAGAAGATCAGTTCCGCATGAGCACCCAAGCGGAACCCCCCCCCCCCCATAAAAAATGGAGATTAAATTCCCCCCCCCCCGAAAATTCAAATGGCTATAACTCGATAATGGTTTGATCGATTACGACAAGCGATACATCATTGAAAAGGTCTATGTAAGACGAACATTTTAGTAAAAGAAGAATTTGGTTATCTTATTTTAGTCAAAAGTTATGCAAATTATTTAAAATAAATATCCCCTCTCCTTCCTTTTTCCCCACCTCCCGGGTCACCTCTTACCCCTCTCATTAACATATCGTTATAAAAGCGAAGCAAGCATTGTTCACTCCTTCATTCTGCTTTCACGCGCCACACTTGTTGTTTCGTCTCTGCCGTTATTATTTGCTTTAAAATGCTTCCTCACCATAGTGAAAACTTCAATCCTTCCGAAATTGCTGATGTTTTCCAACAGCCTGAAGAAGATGTGATAGATTATTATGATAGTAGCAGTGACAATGAAAATGATAGTAGCAGTGACAATGAAAATGATAGTAGCAGTGACAGTGAAGATGAAGATGTAATTGAACTTGATGAACAAATGAGACCAATCTACATCGATGAACAATTTCCTTTTGATACAATAGAAAGATTTATTACGGAAGCACACAAATGGCTAAATTTAGGATTCAATGTTATAATTGGTTCAGCTATTGTGTATAATGACAGTAGGTTCTTCTGTGTAACACCAAATACTAGAGAACGTATGTTGACTTGGCAGGATGATGTTATGAAGTGTTATGAGCTCGAAGTTAGCATTGGTGGCTACTTTGTCGCACAAGTGGTCTAATAACCACATTACCCTTCCCTCACCCCCACCCTATCCCCTCCCAATCCTTATTCCTTCCCCTTCCCCATTTTTAAAACTCATAAAAGGCGGACTATGAACCTCCAGGTTTTTAGTCTGTACTTGCACCGTCAAGATGAGTACTAGACTTGATGGTTTTATAGCCAATGATATTAATATATGGAGTTTGATAACAAACTTGCGTATTAAAATTGAAGAAACAATTATGGCAAACAATGGGATAGGAGTTATTGTTATTGTTTCATTACTAAGACATATTGATTTTTTGTATGATATAAAAGTAACAATCAACAATATTAATGAACTATTTCCCTGGACAATCTTTATTCGTGATGAAGTTGAAAAGCAGAAAATTATAGTAGATGTGCTAGCAATGAAATATAACCTAGATAGAGAAGAATAGCTACAAAATCTTCTCCCCACCTTCCTTCACGTTGTGCAAAAAAAGTGGGGGTAGAAGTATATAAGACTAAGTAAGCGATACATAGTTTGTTATTCGAGGTAAAAGAAGTGGTGAACAAATATGTTGTCTAAAGATACTCCATTTGTTAATTATTTTGAAGTTAAAAATGTTTATATTAATACAAATGAAATGGAAGAAGACAATATAGAAGAAAATTATAACGAAACTGATAATGATTCCACGATGGAAGAAGAAATGGTACAGTTTGAACAAGAACTTTTTGAAGAAATGATAAACGATAGTGACGAAGATATAGTTAAGGAAGCTATTGATACATTTATATTAGATTCATCGTTGGATTCACCCATATCACCTTTATTGTCTTCTGAATCCGAATCCGAATTGGACTAAGGTAGTTCCCCCACTTTATTATTCAAACAAGTCTTATAAATTGAGAGTTTTGTCATTAGTAAGTCAGCATTTGTTGGAGCTACATGTATGGTTAATAATGTCTCCTAGAGATAATTCTTTTATACAATTAATTGAAATTGTGAGACAACGAAATATTACGTTAGTTCAAGAAGAAGATGAAGTTGAAACAACCGACACAATACAAAATCCTGTAGAAGAAGCGATGGAAGTAACAGAAATTGATCAAGAACCTTCAATGATGGAAATGGTTGAAACACAAAATGAATCTCAAGATGTGGAAGAAACTGTTTCATATTCAGTTTTTTGGGAATTTGCGTCAAATATATTTGTTGTAATTCAAATTGAAGCTATTAATTCTGAAGAAGTGGTGGGGGAAAATTCTCCCCACCACTAGCTTAAAGTTGGTGGGGGAATGTTCATAAATGTGTTGGTTATTTGCGTAGAAGCTTATTCGTCAGGAAACTGTCGACTAAAAATGTTCAATCCTAACGCACCTACAGAACCTTCTTCGAGTAACTGTCTAGTAAAAACGTTTCGTGCTGTACCTTTTGAACCTTCGTACTATAAAATGATAGGTATTCATGAGATTGCAATCAATGATCAAAAACTGTTCAAAATATTCTGTTCTCGACTTGATAGAACCTTACGTTTACCACCAAATACGTTCACCTACAGGCTACCTCTGATAGACAAAGATGATGTAAGCAAAATACCAATGATTCAAGTGAAATTCCTGGAAGATGGAATTCTTGTTAATTTAAGAGAAGTATATCATAATGACTATTCGAAAAGAATAGCTTTCAACTTTCTTAAGGAAAATATAGGACGTGAAATATACCAGTATCCAGAACCATTTTACAGATACCTTTTTGAAAATGGAGCAAGTGTAACGGTGGAAATAAGTATTAAATTAATGTAATTCTCCCCACCACTAGCCTAAAGTTGGAGGGGGGAGTGCATAAATGTGTTGGTTTTCTGCGTAGAAGCTTATTCTTCGAGATATCGTTGACCAAAATGTTTCGTCATATTCCTTGTGATCCAACTTCTTCGTTAAGGGAGAATCAAAGATTGAAAAGACTAGAAAAGGAAAAACAAGACCGACAAGATATGAACATGGAGTTCAATCGACTACAATTTCAAATACCTGGAATTGCAATGGGAGCACCAAAATTGAAAACCCTACACTGGGCTGGAAGTTACATCAAGTATTTAAAACTACAAATCGAAGCAAGAGATTTAAAATTGAAGAAAGTGGAAATGGAAAATCGAGAAATGAAGAAACTAATATCACATATGTCTGGTAATACTACAAATCAAAAAGGTGAAGAAGAAGGAAAAGAAATATTAGGAATCTAAATTATCAACAATCTTCTTAGAGAATGGGGAATAGATCACTTTGTGGTAATATAATAACATGCCACTTAGTGATCTATTCCCAGTTCTCGCTTGATATCCAATGACCTTGACCTATATAAAAGTGGTGGGGGGAAAATCATATAAGAAAAAGGTTTTAGATGTAACTATCAGTATAAGTCGAACACGATGGATAGGTTGTTGGTTCTGTGTTTACAAGTAATTATCAATAATGGGTTTCTTTACCATTACATTATGAGATCAAATGAGTGTCAAATACCTAAAGCAATTCGTGAAATGCTCATTGAATTTAAGAAAGACAATTATGGATTTGCTATCTATCTTGCTTATACTTTTAAAGATGGTACAAAAATGTGTCATGATTGTGGAAAAGCGTCTGTTTTAGATTTTGAACAATTCCAAGATGATGGAGGTAGGTTAGTTCATCTTGTAAAAGGTCAAATAATGAAATTCGAAACGTGTAATAACACTTGCGACATTTGTGCACAGTGTTTGTTTGAATTTATTAAGTATCGTGCATTCAAACCATAATACCCCTTCCACATATAAAGGAGAGGGGGGAAAAGAGTGGGGGTTATAATTAGGTGGGGGAACGTGTATAAATGCAGGTTGTTTGAAGAGAGTTTTATTATTGTTGCGGCATTAGAAGAAACATAATGGAATTCGAAGTGCGTCATTTCAAGATTAAATATGAAGAGTGGACCTCTGTTGCAAATTTCATATCATCGAAAGAGGAAGAAAACAAGTTGATGCAAGTGTATTGTTATATAGAAAATGAGGAAAGCCATCACAAGGTGATGAGCTATCTAAACAGACCGAATGTATCGTCGAGGAGTCCTGAATTTGTCAAATACTTGAAAGAGGAAGACGCAGATGTCACATTGGAAGTATGGTATAAAATTTGAAATGTGGAAAAACAAGTATAAATAATTATGGTGGGGGGAAGAATTTATAAGTCGGTGGTGGGGGAAATGTGATAAAAGAAGTAAAACTTAAAAAAAGAGTTCACTCTGTACGACAACAGTGAAAGATGACTGATCCTTCTGCAACACCAGTACTTTCAACTACAGATTGCCACCAAAACTTAGAACCGAAGATGTATTGCAATACTCCAACAACAAATTATTATCAAGCTCAACGGCCGCAAGTATCTCATTGTACTTCAACATCAGTGTTAAAAATGTCAAAACCATATCCAGATTGTATGTACGAGCCTATAACACCATCTTCGGCAAGACTAAGGAAAAACCTAAAAATGAGAGAAAGGTGCAAGAAAGAAAAGATAGAATTTGCAAAATTGCAACTAATAGTGCCTTCCATTCAAGTTGGATGTAGCAGACTGAAAACTTTAGAAAAAACTAACGCATATTTGTTACAATTGTTGGAAACTATTGAAGATTTGAAGAAGAAAAATGGACATTCTACCAAGTAATATTCAAACACTCATTCCCCCAGAAAAACCAAAAAAAAAAAAGATAAAAATAACAAAAACCCAAAAAAATTAGATGTAGAATAGAGAGCGAGGAATAGATCACTTTGTGGTAATGGACTAACATGCCACTTAGTGCTCTATTCCTCGTTCTCGCGTTAATACCATATGACCTTGACCTATATTAGTAGGGTGGGGGAAATTGAAAGTGGTGGGGGAAAGTGTATAAAAGACGAGTGTACTATAGTCGAATTATTCTGAAAGCGAACTTGTCACGAGTATGGACTTGACTACAAGTAAAGACAATAAGAAACAAAGGCTTCGGGAAATGGCTAAGGCAAGAGAGTCTAGAATAAAGTTTAAGTTTTACAGACTACAGAGATTGATTCCTGGTGTTATGTTAGGTGAAATACGAACAAGAACGGTGGATAAAGCAGCTGATTACATTAATGAGTTACATACAGAACTAATGATAAAACAAGCAAAAATAGAAGAATTGGAACAAATAATAAGACGACACATTGAAATTTCAAACAGTCAACCAATAAACTATGTAACAAAAGATTCAAATTAAACAAAAAAAAAGGAAATGGATTTGGACTTTGGTTATTGATTGAACACTTCTTAGAGAATGGGGAATAGATCACTTTGTGGTAATGAAATAACATGCCGCTTAGTGATCTATTCCCAGTTCTCGCTTAATCTAAAATGACCTTGACATACTTATCAAAATATCATATAAGCCGAATCACAAAGAGTTATTCCTCATTTACTTGAAATGGCTCCTGTGGACAACACCGATTATCCAAGGAAACCTCTTATTGAAATATTGTATAAAATTCAACTAGACGATTTTAATATGGAAGAAGATGATAATAACAGTGAAACATCAGAAGTAGAAAGTGTAAATGATATGGATGTAGATCTAACAACATCAGAAGTAGGAAGTGTAAATGATGTGGAGAATGAAAATTTGGATATGGATGTAGTAATGTCAGAATCTTCATCATCGTTTGAATATGAAGAAGTACATACTGAAACCCCAACTGGAATAGAGAACACAAATGAACAATCAGTTAGTAGAAGATTAATGTTTCGTCCAAGACGTTTGTTTTCCTCGGATAGTGAAGAAGAAGAAGAGGATGATGATGATGAAATAGTGGTGGGGGAACCGTTATAAAAGCGGGACCGTCAGAGCCCATTTCATTTCTCGGCGAAATTTCGAAGAGTAAACATCGTCAACATGTATCATTGCGATAAATGTTCGGAATCGTTTCACGATGAAATTCTACTAGATATACATAAAGAACTAATTCACAACAACACAGAAGAAGATCAAGAACAACAAGAAGAACAAGAAGAACAAGAAGAAATAACAGCAACATCTTCAACTACTTTACCGAATCTACAAGTATTTGCTTTACCCGGTAAAGTAGTAATGCATCATAAGATTCAAAATGAAAACTTGAACTTAGAAGAATTTATTAGAGAAGCAAAACCAATCGTAAGTAAAACTTTAAAAGAAGAATTGAAAAGATTGAACTTTCTTAAATTTGGTTTACTACTAGAAGCTATGTTTATAAATGCACAAGAAGAATTATCACCAAGAGGATTCATAACAAAAAACCGAACTATCATGGAAAGTTCAAACATTGATTCAATAGTCGAGAATTGTATAGAAGAAATATTAACTAAACTTCAGGAACACGAAGGAAGAGGATCCGGATGGAGTCTTACAAGTATTGAAGTATTAGATATAAGAGTTCACAAACACGGATATGGACTAATGGGATCTAGTTACATTCCTTTGCCAAAAATAATTGAAAATACAAAATCTTGTATTAATGTTCAAAATGAAGATAATGAATGTTTTCGCTATGCTATGACGACAAAGTTTGTATCACAAAATCCATGTAGACCCAACCAAGAATATGAAGACGCAAGACACAGGTACAATTTTCAAGGAATAACATATCCCGTTTCTACGAAAGATATATCAAAATTTGAAAAGAAAAATCCCGGCACGTCTATTAATGTTTTTGCATTAGATAGTTCAAACAAAGTGTATCCTTTACGTATTGCAAAAGAAGAGCTACCAGATCATACGGATTTATTACTACTAACGCGAGGAGATGTGTCTCACTATGTGTACATAAAGCAATTCGATCGTCTTGTTAATAAGCAACTTTCAAAAAATCGAAACAAAAAGTTGATTTGTAAGAGATGTTTTAATTTTCAACGAGAAGGAAGACAAGGAAGAGAATGGTTACAAGAACACAAAAGATTATGTAACAATAATTATGAAGCAAAGATTAATTTACCTTCGGAAAACAGAGCATTCGTTACATTTGAAAAGGTTCATCATCAATACCGTATCCCTTTAGTTGTGTATGCGGATTTTGAATCAACACTTGTTCCAGTTGAAGATGAAAATTGTGAAGCAAGAAAAAGTGTAAAGTATCAAATGCACAAACCAAACAGTTTTTGTTTAATGGTCAAATCAACATTATCAGAAGAACATTTAAACAGATATGGATTAACTTCAGAACCTCTAGTATATCGTGGTGAAAATGCGGAAAAAATATTTCTTGATCACCTATATTCAATAGCTGGAAATACACAAAGATTATATACAAATATTGTACCAATGAAACCGATGGACGAAGAAGAAGAAATTCAACATGAAAATGCGACTCACTGTTTCTTGTGCAAAAATGATTTTACTATTGAGAATTATAAAGTTAAAGATCACGACCACCTCACAGGATATTACAGGGGTGCTGCTTGTAATAAATGCAACTTGAGCTATCGTTTACCACTATTTATCCCTGTGGTTCTGCATAATCTTAGTGGGTACGACGCTCATTTTATAATACCTGAATTAGGAAGAGACGACGGTAAAATCGATGTGTTAGCTGAAACTTCAGAGAAGTTCATAAGTTTTTCCAAAGAAGTTGGAAATGTCAAACTAAGATTCTTGGACTCCTACCGATTTTTGCCGTCGAGTTTGTCTAAACTTTCTGAAAACCTAAGGAAACAAGATTTAATCGAAACAAAGAAGATTGTAAATAGCGACAAACTGGATCTGGTACTTCGAAAAGGTGTTTTCCCATATGATTACATAGACAGTTTAGAAAGATTTAATGAAACATCACTACCTCCAAAAGAAGAATTTAAAAGTAAACTGTACGACATGGATATATCTCAAGAGGATTATGATCATGCATGCAAAGTATGGAACGAATTAGGATTTAGAACATTGGGGGAATATTCAGATTTCTACGTTAAATTAGATGTGACTTTATTATGTGATGTGATGGAAGAATTTAGAAATACATGTTTTGCGTCATATGGATTAGACCCTCTTCATTCGTACACTTCGCCTGGACTAGCGTGGCAAGCCATGTTAAAAGAAACAAATTGTAAAATACAACTTCTTACAGATATAGATATGGTGTTGATGTTAGAATCAGGAGTTCGAGGAGGATTGACGCAAAGTGTAACACGTCATGTCAAGGCGAACAATAAATATTTGCCCGATTATGATGCATCAAAACCAACAACATTCCTGGGTTATTTTGATGCAAATAACTTGTACGGATGGGCAATGTCGAATCCCCTTCCATATGATAATTTCAAATGGATAGACCCAGAATCAATTGGAAACATAATGGATATACCGAAATATGGAGAAACTGGTTACATATTCGACGTCGATTTTGAATATCCCGAACATCTTCACGACGAACATTATGATTTACCACTTCTTCCGAAGACTGAAATTTCTCCAACTGGAAGATGGCCAAAATTATTGATGACTTTAACTAACAAGTCTCGGTATGTTGGACACTACTGGATGATACAACAGGCCTTAGACTTGGGATTGAGAATTACAAAAATTAATCGAGTACTACAATTCTCTCAATCTTGTTGGTTAAAACCGTACATTGACAACAACACAAGAAGAAGAGCCGCCGCTACATCAAGTTTTCAAAAAGATTTCTTCAAACTAATGAACAACGCAATATTTGGCAAGACTTTGGAAAACAAAAGGAAACATAAGGACATCAAATTGGTAACTGATCCAGTAAAACTACAGAAATTAGTGCAACAACCAAACTTTGGTTCATCTGTAATTATTAATGAAAATCTAGTTGTTATTTCCATGAACAAGAAGTCAGTTCTAATGGATCGTCCTTTGTATCTAGGAATGTCAATCTTGGATATTTCCAAAACACACATGTACGAGTTTCATTATAAGAAGATGGTTAACTATTATGGAAGAGAGAACATTGGTATTGCATATATGGATACGGATGCTCTAATTTACTGGATTAAAACAAATGACATGTACGAAGATCTACGCACTTTTATGTATAAAGATGATTTCGACTTTTCCGATTATCCCAAGGACCATCCAAATTACGACTACGACAGAAACAAGAAAGTATTGGGAAAATTTAAAGATGAAACAAATGGTGTGCCGATGATGGAAATTGTAGCATTAATGTCCAAACTATATTCATTTCAACTGTACATAAGCGAAAGGAACGAATATCAAGTCACGAAGAAAGCCAAAGGAATAAAAACCTCTTTCCTGAAGAAGAACGTACAGTTTGAACATTATAAAAGATGTTTGTTTGAAAATGTTGAAACAACTGCAACATTTAACACCATAAGAAGCTTCAACCATCGTCTTTTCAGTGTGAAGCAAACCAAATCGGCATTGAGCTATAAGGATGACAAGAGATACATCCTTGAAGACAACATAAGAACTCTGCCATTTGGACATTACTCTCTAAACCCTATCGACCAGTAAACCTATTCTTCGTCCTCTACCTTCTTCCTTTTTTCCTTTCCGTAAAGAAGAGGGGACATGGCAAGCCCAATGCCATGTTCCCTCTTTTTTTACACTAATATGAAATGGCCTTGACCTATATTCAAACTATATAAAAGAGAAAGAACTGTTGTACGGATCAGTATTTTTACAAGCGATGTGCAAGCAACACCTGAAGATGGAAAGTGTGAAGGACAAGATTGTAAATGAACTACATAAACCAGCAAGAAGAAGATTTCCAAGAAGAAGTACAATTATTAAGGGAATGAATGATCTGTATCAAGCTGATCTCATTGAAATGATACCGCACAGTAAATTAAACAAAGGTTTCAAATATATTTTAACAATTATAGACTGTTTTACTAAAATAGCTGACGCTTTACCATTGAAGGATAAGACTGGTAAAAGTGTTACAAAAGCTATGGAAACAACGATACAAAGAAATAAATTCAAAATCAAACATCTACAGACCGATGATGGAAAAGAATATTTTAATAAAGACTTTGGAGCTTTAATGAAGAAATATCAAATAAATCATTATTCTACAAATTCTGAAGTTAAAGCTTCAATAATTGAAAGATTCAATAGAACATTAAAAGGAGCGATGTACAAACAATTTTCAAAACGAGGATCATACGTGTGGTATGACATATTACCACAACTTATAAAAGAGTATAACAACAAATATCATCGTACCATCGGAATGAAACCTATCCAGGTAAACAGCGCTAATGCTAAGGTTGTATTACAACGCATCAGAAATAATACAACACCTAAATTGGAAAAGTTACAACCAAAAAAGTTTAAAGTCAACGATAAAGTTCGTATAAGCAAATACAAAGGTGTATTTAGTAAAAGATATCTACCAAATTGGACTAATGAAGTATTTACAGTTTATAAAGTGCAACCAACTATACCTGAAACCTACTTATTAAAGGATAACAAGGGTGAATTACTTCAAGGTGGATTCTACGGACATGAATTGTTGAAATCAACAGTCGGTGATGTATATCTTGTTGAGAAGGTTTTACAAAGGAAAAAGGATATGGTTAAAGTCCGGTGGTTAGGATTCGATAAAAGTGAAGACTCTTGGATTCCTTCAAAAGACCTGGTATAGTAACTTAATAGCTCATTGTGTGTTTAACCTTGACACAAGATGGAGATTGTACAACAAAAAGATCGATTTAATATCAATAATATTGATGAATTGACGGTTGACAATGATAAGTTAAATCATGGTAAACATGGTGAATTACTACCAAATACAATAAGATGTTTAATAACTGGTCCTTCAAATTGTGGAAAAACAAATGTTGTTTTTAACCTTATAACTAATCCTAAAGGATTGCGCTTTAACAATATATACATTTTTTCAAAATCATTGCAACAACCAAAATATCAATTATTGGATAAAGTACTTGCAAGTGTACCTGAAGTGCATTTCTACAAGTTTAATGCCAGTGAAACAATTATGCAACCAAATGAAGCAAAACCATTTTCTATTTTTATTTTTGACGATGTGTCTTGTGAAAATCACGACACTATAAGGAATTACTTCGCTATGGGAAGACATCATAATATCGATAGCATTTATATTGGTCAAACATACAGTAAGATTCCAAAACAACTCATAAGAGACAATGCAAATATGTTGATCATCTTCAAGCAAGATGAAACAAATTTAAAGCATATATACAATGATCATGTAAATGCGGATATGCCATTTGAGAAATTTAAAGAAATGTGTGGCAAAGCATGGAATGAGAAATATGGCTTTCTCGTTATTATGAAGGAAGAAGATATTAAAAATGGTAGATATCGTATAGGGTTGGATAAATTTGTATTTATGCGTTGAACTACCGATGCTACATCTAGTTACACGTTGAACTTCACAGTGTAAACATGGTGAATCAAGAAAAACTATTAAAAGAAATAAAATCACTCAGTGATTCTATTAGGATGAAGAATCGTGCATTGAGGATGGGTTTAAGTGAAAGAGAAGAATTTCTAGAGACTACATTTAAACCTATTACGGAACCTTTAAAACAGATATCAGAAACTATTGGTAAACCTCGTTATGAAGGAGATGTTTTACTACCAGTTTCTAAACAAGAAGTACAAGCATTAAAAAAAGAAGAAGATGATGATTCATATACAAGTGCTAGTGAGCAAGAAGAAACAAAAGAAGAAGAAGAACCAATTGTTGAAAAGGAAGAAGAACAGCCAATACCTGAAGCTGAACAATCTATTCCAAATTTAACTCAATTGAGTAGCGATATATTACAACATGGACCTCTTGGAAGAAAATATATAATGAAAATGCTACATGACATGAAATCAAACCCGAATTTGAGTAAATCACACGTATACGGAGCAAGAATTGATGGGAATGAATTAAAGATCGGCGATTCAAAGCTTGAAATAACACAAGACGATTACATCATTATTGGTGAGCATAAATATAAAGGAACAAAAGGACTTTATGAATTAATTTTTAAAAACATACCACTAAGATATTCATCCAAAGATTTAAGTGTTTTTAAGGAAATTCTACAAAATACTAACGCTCATAAAAGAAACTACTTAAAGGATGCAATGATTAATCGTTCACGTGCAACAAAATATAACATTGTTATAAAAAAGTTGTTTCCTCCACGAAAATTGCCAACATTACGTACTGCACCAGCGGTGAGACAACCACTGAAAAGAAAATCTTTATCACTTATGGATTTATCACTTCTTGAACAACATGGTAAAAAGAGTAAAGGAGATACTTCAACATCTGGCAAAGGATTGATGAAAAATCTATACAATACGAATGTGATTTACTACAACGACATCAATAAATTGGTTGATAGAATGAGACTATTGCATGAAGCCATGGAAGCCGGTCATACAGGTTTAAATAATGAATGGGTAGCTCTGATTGACGAACTCAGGAATCGCGGCATAATCGTATAATTGTCCGCGGATATATAAGAGTTGCAGGCGTATAATGTGTCAGTTCTAACATGAGCGTCGACAAGTTCGGACGATACTCCGCGTTAGGAGTGCAAGTTGGAGAAAACAGAAAAAGAAGTGGATTACCGCAAACACCCGAAGGTGACTATAACATAAATAATAAACGTTTAAAGTTTGTTAAGGATCCAGAAGAAGATGGAGATGCAACAAATTTAAAAACAGTAAAGGAGGAAACATCTACAAGTTTAAAACTCGACAACAACCAACTGTATGATGCAAAATCTCACAGGGTTATTAATGTTGCAAAACCAGTCAACAATGGAGATGTTGTTAATAAAGGCTATTTTCTATCTGCGATGGAATACGCTTTACTGTTGGAAAAGACTAAAAGTGGAAAAAAGTACAATGCTTTAAATTATAAAATAACTAATGTAGCAGATCCAACCGAGGATACAGATACAATCAATAAGCGTTATTTGCATTCTGTAATACCAGAAAAGAAAAAAGATGGATTTTCCTTCTATAAATATACTATAAACGATATTGGATATCCTAAAGAAGAAAGTGATGGTGTTAATATTAAATACATTAAAGATAATTGTATTTTATATAATGGTGCTGTTATTGATTGTCATGGAAAAGTGTTGTCCAATCTGAAAGATGGTTCAACTCCATCGGATGCTGCTACTGTGAGACAAATGAATGAAAGCTTGAAGAAAGGAACATCCGCTTTTGTTAAACAAAATCAGGTGTTGTCAAAGAAAGGTGATGAGTTTGTGCAAGGAAGTGAAAAGTTTACCTTACTACAACTACAAAATAACAAGTGGGATGGAAAAAATAAAAGATTGTCAAATATAAGTTTAGGCACGGAAGAACATGATGCTGTTATTTTAACACAAGTGCCACAACTATCAGCTACTGGTGTTAACTTTATATGTGGAGGTAGACGATTAACCCATGTAAAATCTGGTAAAGATGATAATGATTGTGTTGTTGTGAAACAAACTATAGTTTTAGATAAAATAAATAACTTATATGATGGAAAAAATAGAAGAATATCTAACATATCAGCAGGAATAGCTCCGAATGATGTTGCTACTATTAATCAAGTTATAGCAACCTCTAATAACGATCCATCTGTGTATACATGTAATGGTAAACGTATCACAAATCTTGATAATCCTACACGTAACAAAGATGCTACTAATGTAGAGTATGTAATGAATCTTGTAGGTAATGTAGTTATTGATATGCATAATCATTTGATTAATGCATCGATGAAACACAATAAAATCGAAGATTCTCAGAGAAACCAATGGATTAAAGATGAAATCATTGATAGATACTAGTAAAACTAATGAATATTTAAGTATGGAATACACCAAAAAAAAGGATTCATTATCATAAAGTATTTCATAGAGTGAAGACGTTGGTTACATAAAACAGCATAATGAAGACCGTATCGCTCAGTCGTCGTCAAGACAGCGGCAAGAGAGGACGTGGTTTAACATCAGCTGCATTATCCCTGCTCAGACGGATTCCAATTGGTGCTGTTGTGAATCGAGCGATAGACGCTTTACCATACGAATTACATCTGCCCGGAGGTTATCAATATTGTGGACCTGGAACTAAGTTGTCAAAACGTTTAGCAAGAGGAGATCCTGGAATTAATAAATTAGATCAAGCTTGCAAAGAACACGATATAGCATATTCAAAGTATAAAGATTCAACAAATAGATCAATAGCGGATAAAATTCTAGCGGAAAGAGCTTGGCAAAGAGTAAAATCAAGTGACGCAAGTATTGCAGAAAAAGCAGCGGCTTGGGCAGTAACTACAGCCATGAAGACGAAAGCTAAATTTGGTGCTGGAAGACGACGTCGCAGAGGAAGACCTGCAAAGAGAAGAGCTCCCAAAAGAGGTGGAAACATTGAGAAGAGACGTCGTAGAACTCGTAAAGCAACAGTAAAGAAAGCTTCTATTTGGTCAATGGTAAAAAACGGAGCAGGTTTATACCTAAGACCGTACCGTGTGTACTAAATAAGAAGAATCAATTGATAATTCCAAATAAAGCCTTAACAAATCATCAGTTAAATGATTATGTAAAATGTTTGAAAATACCATTTTTTCGAGGAGTTTTTATGAAAGATGCATTACCAACTAAAATATGGGAAAATGAAACTGGAATAGTAAATTTGGATTCCACCTATGGTCCAGGCACTCATTGGGTATGCTATAAAAAGCTCGGACAAACCGTTTACTACTTTGACAGTTTTGGCAATCTACCACCGCCGAAAGAACTGCAACATTATTTTCGAAACTCCAAAAACATTTTTTACAATTACAAAAGAGAACAACCTAACAATACTGAAATATGTGGGCATTTATGTTTGGAGTTTCTAGCGAAGAGTGTCAGTCAGCTTTAAGATGTCATCGTATACAGTGTCACTGAGTGGAAATTCATCCACATTGAAAAGTACGCTGTTCCCAGCATTGCGTCTATCCAAGGAAAGATTATGGGAAGCGGCATTACTTGATTTAACTACCTACAACTCAATTCCCAATGTTACGGAAGGAAAGAACAATTTACTACATTATTATGAAACTAAGGATGCTTCAGGAAAATACTCAGAATTGAAAATAATTACATTTCCTACTGGAGCTTATGAAATCGATGATATAAACCAATTACTACAAAAACAACTCGGAGAAGAAAATATCACCGTTAAAGGAAACAATAATACTTTAAAAGCAGAAATAACTTCAAAATATTATATCGATGTCAGTTTCAAAAACTCCATTGGCAGTTTACTTGGATTTACAGATACAAAAAAGAATATATTAACTCCTGGAACTACTCATTCAGGTGATACAACTGTTACAATATTGAAAGTCAATAGCATCGATGTAACGTGTAATATTATACACGGATCGTATAGAGAAGGAGTGAATCAGCATATTTTACATACATTTTATCCAACAGTGGCTCCTGGTTTTAAAATTGTTGAGAAGCCACAAAACTTGATATACCTACCGTTAAACACCAGTTTCATTTCAGACATCGTACTGAACATATTGGATCAAGACGGTGTTAGTGTTGACTTTAGAGGAGAAACGATAACTATACGGATACACATCAGAGCGGCAACATAAAGGTCAACATGGGATTATCATTTAAACCGCAACGGAAGAGTCGGGAGCTCAGTAGCTCCTCGACATTGGAAGAGTTAACATCGGACAACATTCGTTTTCTACAGAAGATTGGATTGAAACTTAACAACGATGGATATCCTGGATATATCTCAAGGACCGACATTCGACGAAACACTATGGGAGAAGGAATATCACACGCACAACCCTTACACTTCATCAAAATTAAACAATAACGATGAAATAAGGATTCCCATTCAACAACAAGATATTTACACATTACCGTGTGAAAGTTATTTGTACATTGAAGGACGGGTATTAAAATTGGATGGAAAAACTGCTTCAACAGTTCCTTTTATAAATAACCCGATGGCATATCTTTTTGATGAAATAAGATATGAGATATCAGGGGTGACAGTTGATTCGACAAAAAAGGTTGGTATAACAACGACATTGAAAGGATTAACATCATTAACACCGCATGAGAAGAATTCAATAGTCACCGCCGGATGGGTTGCCCCTGATAAAGACACTATAACACCGGATTCCAACGGTCACTTTGATTTTCATGTACCCTTACGATTGCTTTTGGGATTCGCTGAAGATTACAAACGAATAATAATAAATGTCAAACAAGAATTGGTATTACTCAGATCTTCAACTAACAAGGACTTGATACTTGCAAACCCTGCAACTACGGAAGATAAACTGGAATGGCAACTACAATTGGATAAAGTTGTTTGGAGAGTACCTCATGTAAGATTGGCCGATGAACATAGAATCGTATTATTGAGAAAGTTAAAGTCTGACCGTGATATTGTGATGCCATTCCGAAGTTGGGAATTCCATGAATATCCTACACTACCTCAGACAGAACGACAAACATGGACCGTCAAGACATCAACTTATTTGGAACGGGCAAGGTACATAATACTCGGTTTTCAAACTAAGCGAAAAGATGTTATCACTGCAAATGCCGGTCAATTTGATCACTGTAAAATAAAGAATTGTAAAGTTTTCTTAAACTCTCAATTCTTTCCGTATGACAATTTGAATGTCATGTTCAGCAAAAAACGTTTTTCCATTTTATACGATATGTATGCAAGATTTCAATCGTCATATTATGGAAAGACTAATACACCACTATTATCGCCTGACCAGTATTATTCCAAGGCTCCGATAATTGTAATCGATTGTTCAAAACAAAATGAATCGGTAAAATCATCAAGTGTGGATATAAAAATTGAAATGGAATTTGAAGAACCAGTAGCAGATGGAACTTCAGCATACTGTCTAATTCTACATGATAAAATAGTTACTTACACACCGCTGACCGGAATTGTGAAGAATGTACTTTAAAAAGAATTAGTACAACGACTGCAGATTTTTGAGGTTAGAATTATCTGCTTCAATTTTTGAGGTTAGAATTTCGTTTGTGAAAAACAAGTTGAAAACAAACATTTATGTGATTGTATAAATTTCAAGGATTTCACGAAAAACATAAAAGAGAGAAAATCATGAGTGGAAAGTTCATTTTATATTCGACCGTCGTATGGGAAACATCGTTCGCAAGATGAGTTCTACTAACGGAGAAGAAAATACACCTCTAATGGATGAGAATAGTTCAGATATAGAAAAACAAGTTGAACGAGAAATGGACGAGTTCCTCAAGTTTAACGAACATAAGAAGAGAGAAGAAGAAAAAGAAGAAGGAGAAGCTGAAAAAGAAGTAAAAAGAAAAAAGGTTGAAGTTAACATTACAACTAATATTTTAACAGAAGTATTTCTTCGGATTTTCTACCCCATTTCATCATGCATGACGAAAAGTATTTCAGTTGGAATTTTAAAATCATTGGATTATTCACCGATTGTTATTTTAAATCATGGAAATAAAATGGTTACATTCACTGAAACTTCTTGGGAATCATTTATGAAACATTTACATCTTTTGGAATGTTATTTGAGTAACAACACATTTGGAAGAAGAACAAGATTAAGTTTATTGGAATCAAATATTGAAGTTGATATAGTGAAACATCGTGGGGGACAAATGGTTCGCTTCAGAGATTTAACTAGACATGATGTAAAATTACATTTGACTAAAGAAGAATTTTACACTTTAAGTTGTACTACCGGTCCCGTCACCAGATATTTGAAACAACTAATATTTTCAAGTGCAATAATCAAAGACTATCTAATCGATACATTGGACAGACAACCTTTCGTTCCAATTTTATACGGTCCCGTGGATACTTCAATTTTTAATCGAATACCTCAAGAAGTGGATATGTGGAGACAATTGAACAACTATCACACCAACTTTAATATCGACGAAGAAGCGCAAGAAGTTAAAGAAGAACAATCGTGTTTGTAATACAAGTCAGTTGCTGACGAGACTTCATCATGAACAAACGGGTTTCGTTTTCTAATGCGCCACATATAATGGAAGTTAAAAAAGGTATAATTGAATTTCAAGCTTTTCGAGGAAATGATGGAAATTTTATTATAAAAGAATTAGTAATTTTGGATATGAACACATCTGTAGTTTATCATTACTTATTCAAACCTCCATTACCATTCAATAGACTAACAACTAAAGCGAAAGTTACAAACAAATGGTTGTACAAACATTTTCACAACTTAAGATGGGATGAAGGTTTTATTAATTATAACATGATGCCGCACATTATGAATCATTACTGCAAAGAGTTCAAAACTATCTACACAAGAGGATTGGAAAAAGCTAATTGGATACAATCATTTACAAGCAACGAAGTGATAAATGCAATAATAGATAGAGATTTCCAATGCTATTTCAATGAACTTTGTATTTCATCAAAGAGTTTTAAACATCGAAGGTCACAGTGCGCTTTGAAGAATGCCTACCGCTTGAATAATTTCCTTCAACAGAATGGTGGGGGTAATGTCGGTAATAAAAGTGAGAGCGCTACCATGACGCAGCATGAGTATTACTCGAACCTCCGAAGAGACAACATCTCCGACGGACATTATTATTAACAAGAAGATTAACAATAACATCAAGATGGCATCGCAGAACTTTCTTCAAAATTTGGTTGATCAATTCAACGCTCATTCAAAATCAACAATCTTACCGACGAAGAGATGTTCTGAACTAAAAGAAGAAAAACATTACATCATACATACAATCAAGAAGATGGACACTTCAGTTGGTGATGCTATTAATTGCACATTGAGCGAGGCGCCGTATACAGTTGGTGACGAACCGAAGTTTCAAATCTTCCTACCGAAACGGTTTGTACAACTTCTACAAAATGAAGATCTTCGAGTTATTCAACCTGGCGCACTCTATTTAGTTTCACACGGACCGAGTGGAAACAACTCAACTGAACTAACTATTCATGTAACACCTACTACTAACTAGTTTGTACATAACTTTGTAAATATATATGTTTGTAATGGTTTCTCAATAAAGATGATATAAAACAAAAAAAAATAAAAGAAGCAACATATTGTTATGTCTTTGTACATAGCAATATGTTGCTTTTTTTAAAAATTCCACGGGATGACCTTGACCCAATTTTGTGTGATAATAAAAGTGAAAATCAACTTGTGAAATTCATCAGTCTACGACTACCTTTCGTACCGTACACATCTCGCTCTCTATAACTAAATACAAAACTTCAACATGTCCCTAAAGGTCAAGTGTGCATCTTACGATACCAACACCATTACGAGTTTTGAACAACTTGAAGATTTAACCAACGAAATGCGAGTTTTACTTACCGGTGGTTATCACTTAACTGTTGATGTTAGTGCTACTAATGTAAGGATGTTTACTAAAACAAAATACTGTGATGATGAAGTATTTCTTTCAACACAACCTACAACATCTTCATCACCGACTGGTCAACATAACATCAAGTTCCACAAGTATTACCAATGTTAAATAACTTTTAACAAATAAAACTAAGGAATCACGTGATCAATGTCAAGTTGATAAAAAGGGAATGATACTTGTATAACTAATCATTCGCTTCCCGACTCTCGCTGCGTCAACACCTAATTTTAAAGATGTTATACAGAATGATGATCGAACTTGATGGAAAAATCTATGGAAAAGATTACAACACCGTTGAACAAATGACTGAAGATTTAAATATATTAACTAAAGAAGGATATCAAGCTAAATTAATTTTAAAATTTCCTGAAGTACATCCACTATCGACTGAAGAACTTATCGCTATGGCTAAAGCGGAGAGGGAGAAAAAGGCTGAAGAAGACAAACAAAAACAGACAAAGTCTGAAGAAGATAAACAGAAATAAACTTCTTAAGTATAAATATTCCTTACATTAGTAAGGTATAATTTTTTAAAACTTCGTTTGGATGACCTTGAAATTACCCCCACCACTTTTTGTAGTACATAAAACTGACTATTCAACACTATACACTCTTATTCTTTCACTGGACTCAGCAGCGTCAACATGGAAGAACAAAAGTACAAGTACGAACCTCGTTACTGTTGTGAACAACAGTGTACAGATTTAGGACCAATGATGGTGGACGGGTTAGCTTGCACTAAATGTGAATTTTTTGGATCTTGTTACTGCAAGTGCAAAACAAAACAACTACCGCCACCGGAATTGCGAACTTTCAAATTTTACAAATCAAGATATTTTCATACATGCTGTCCTCAAAGATGTTTCAAATTTCATCCTCTCGATCTAGCTCATTGTCAACGCACCAAGTCTCATCAAGATGATTTTTGTACACATATGATAAAAAGATGTAAATACAGATCAGATTGGTATTCCGATCCTGTAGAACCATCGAATGTGTAATTTTAGTTTTACACTCTTTTTTAAAACTTCAATTGGATGACCTTGAGATTTCCCCCCACCATTGGTTTTTAGACTTCCCCCCACCATTAGTTTAAGTTTTGTATCTTATTGAATCCACCTTTGAATTATTTCACTTCCAACATTCTAACTAACAACATGGGATCGCCTTTCGTCAAGTTTCAACATATAATAACTGACAGAGAAGAATTGGAGGAAATATTTCAAAATTTGCTTTCTGTCATGGATAGATATCCAATGAGATGGATCAGACTTGATGTTCACTATTTACGTCCTCGTGATTCTTCATCATCGAGTGAAGACGAAACAACGACTACTACTTCAGCTAGGATATTTCAATTTTCTTCATCATCGAGTGAAGACGAAACAACGCCTACTACTTCAGCTAAGATATTTGAATTGAAAGACGAAGAAGAGGAACTTAGCTATTTACTTGGTCACAAGCTCATGCTCACCGACAAATAAGCGCCGATCTTCATTCAATCACCGACTCTCGCACGATGAACAACTCTCCGTTGGCAAGAATGAATTCTAGTTTCGAAGTAAATTCCAAAGAAGATTTGCAAGAAATATTTAATACTTTACACGAAATTGTTAGTAAATTCAACACTGTTAAAATGAATCTGGAAATAACTTACGCCTGTCCTATTTGTGATAGGGTTGAAAGTTCTGATGAAGATAGTTTGCTGAATCTTACTCCACTTACACCTCTACAATCAGACACGACAACAACAAGTACGGAAGCAAATGGTGAGCAACCTCCTTCCCCCACCACTTCATTGTGATTCAACTTCCCCCACCACCTCTTTGTAATTCAACTTCCCCCCACCACTTCTTCGTTTAACTAACGTTCCTCGCTTTCACTTCTCATTCCGTCTCCAACATTTGAACTATCAACATCACTTGTTTCAAAATTTCAAACACCAAAAAACAACACTAAAGATGGATATGATGGATGAAGTTTCCTTCGTCACAAGGATGGAAGAGGAAAAGATGAAAGAAGAAAAATTGAAATTGGAAATTAAACGTTTGCAATTGGAACGGGAAAACCAACTCGAGATATTACGTTTCTTCAAACTTGTCAAATACGTCATCTGGGGACTCTGCCTTTACCTCATCCTCGTCGTCGGCGTTTGCTTTTACAACTCCGTATTTCATCACAAAAATTCAACCTGTATTGCACATTGATTGTATTTGTTTTTGCACATTGATTGTATTTGTTTTTACGAATAAAGTTCAAAACTTAAATCTACCTATCCCGCTATCACCGGGTAGTTCAACTCTCAGAACTATTTCCTGTGGTAGCGGGATAGGCTTTTTTAAAACTTACTCGGGATGACCTTGACATACTTTCCGTAACCCAATTATCAAGTTGAATTTCAGTTTTGAACTAACTTTTAATTTATGCGGAGTTTTAGTTGAACCCGGTTAATTTATGCGCACATTTTGTTCAACCCCAAATTGTTGAATTTCAGTCTTGAACTAACTTTTAATTTATGCGCAAATCTACTTCAAACGCTCACCCCACCTCCTCACCCCTCATTTAATATACGACCGGAAGCTATGTGCCCCGGCACGTGGCTTCCGGGGCAGCTGACCTGAGCCAGAAGTAACCAAATCTAACTACTGACAACTCCTAAGTATTTGGGTCATATGCCGTACCTGTATACCCCCTATAGAAGAATGGTTACGTAGAATTTTTTTTTTTTATAAGTGGTTATCGAGCAACAAAATCCCTAAATGCACAAATATTACTAAAGAATATCACATCACATGATAATTAACATGATACAGGTTTTTATCTCTTGCATTTAATTACTCTTCGTAGACAATTAATTATTGTCAAGCCTTGTATCTAGAATGTACTCTTTAATCATGCATTATTTCGTACCGTATATGATAATAATAATCATGGTTTAGAATAGTTCAATCTATTAGACACCGTGTAGGGAACCCTAATACCATCGAATAATAAATAGAGATAAGAACAGTGATTCAAAAAAATTTAAATAAAAAAACTTATTACCTTTTTTTTACTTTTTATCTTTATTTTAAAGCTAGTTTACAAATTTTACATGTAACTAGACAGTTGAAAATGTTCGCTTCATTTTATTTACCTATAAAAACGGAAAAGACTTAGGGTATAATCTAAAAGCTTGATGAAACTTATTACAAGAAAACATTCTGCTAAATTCTATAGAAAAACTAATAATACAATTTATAGAAGTAATCTCTTTTAAACTTGCCATAAAAATTGTTTTTTTATCTTTTTTCTATTTGTAACTATTTTAATAAGTTAGGAGTTTACCTTTGGTTTGGCCATTTTTTCAGCAGTTTCACGAAGTATTGTAAAGTCGATGACAAAGAATTTACATAATGGACTTATTTTATACTCTGTAAATGTTTATCTTCTGCGATTTGGAGACATTAAGCAAAAAGGGCCGGGGATGAAGATTTAATTTATTACAGCAATTAAATTACAGTCGCCGTGTTTAGTTAGAACGCTGGGTCATGATCACAAAAACTCTGATGGCTTTGTTTACACTCATCAAACTTTCATTTTATGTTTACTCTGTTATATTTACAAAAAGTTCGATTTGATCCTGAGGTTTTCCCTAAAGAGGAAACAATATTTTAAAAAATCAACATTCCTTACATAAATAATAATATTAGTACAGCTCTATTTTGTAAACATAATTTCACAAGTTGTCAAAACATATTTTAATTATCTTTAAATTAAAAATATTTATTTCTTGCATCTATTTTTTTTATTCACCCTGGTAATATTATAAATGTAAAAGTGAGTTTGTAAATTAGTTTCTGGCTTAATCACTCTCTAACAATTTTACCGACTGTGTTTAAATTTGGCAGGGACGTAGCTGACAATCCCGGCTAACATAAAGACGTACTCACATTGTCGAAGTACTTTAGGGCTGCTCCCCACTAGTTTAAAAAAAAGGGCCCATATCTTATGGCCACAGGATTCATATAACTATTACTAAACAAAAAGATGTTATATTATAATACGTTATTTAATTCAAGAAATTATAAAACCGAATGTAACATTTGTAAAGTAATTTTCAATAGGCTATCACTATGTTTTAATGGCTTTACTATGGTCTCACTGTACGTAGATCCAATATTGGGAGCTCTATCATTATTATTTGTTATTAATATAAAAAGATATGACAAAAGAAAAATATCTAAGTGAGTAAAAACTAATTAATCTCTAATATGACATAAATAATGATGACTAGTTTTACAAACACAACATGGTTTTTATTGAAAATTACAATGAGTTATGTATTGTATGCAAAACACGTTGCCTAAAGAAATATTCTTATTACAGTAGCAAATATTCTATTTTCCATTGATTGATGTAATTCAACAATGTTTATAAAGATTTTGCTAACAACATTTTGTTTAAATCTTATGTTTGTAATGTATTCAGGTTTTAACAGGTATATGTGGAAGAAATGATATTTTTCTTATTTTGTATAAGTCTGTTTTTATGAATAATAGGGAACTTAGAAGCTAAAAATTTTAATTTTACGAAATGCGTTGATAAGTATTGAGTAAAGGTGAACATGCTGGTACAACATTGCTCTGCGCTAGCACCGGTTAACTAAACAGAGGATCTTGACTACTTTATAGTATTAACTGGCGGGCCCTGTGCGCAAATTATCCATTTTATACTATATTTCTTTCTGTTTGTAACAAACTCACGTACAGTACATTCCCAAGAATTTTCAAACAATATTTATGTTTATTATACAGTGACGGACGATCTATTTTTGCTTACAATCTGACTTAAAATTCATCTGAAGATAATCAGTCGTTAAGTTACAATTAAAACTTATTTACAATGTTATCATGAAAGTTGGTTAACATTTTAAAGCGCCCTCTAGAAATAAATCAAAGGCTAGGGAGGTGAAGCCCCAAATATAATAACCTTGTTAATCACAGTTCGAACACACGCTAGATCATAAGCTTTAAAATAACACCTCAGTCTTAAAAATCAGTTAAGTAGGTCGAGAGAAAAAGGGATGCAAGAAATGAAACCCATATTAAATTAGGAAGATAGACAATGACTTTATTTTGAAAGCTATGTTAAACACCAAAGGGCTCTACAATTGGTGATGGGCAATGGTAATAATTTATTTAATAACCGTAAATAGTACAAAAAGTTTAATTAATGTACTTGTGTGGATGATTTGGACTTGGTCGATCTAAAATATTTCAACACCAAAACGTGTTATATATGATACAGAATTTTAAAATCAAATTCAATACAAAGATTGTGTTTAAAAACGAAAACGTGACGAAACGAAAGATCTTATTTATTTTCAAAATATTGCCCATCAGTTTGTTCAAAATTATAATTCATGGAATACTCTGTAAGTGAAATATTATGTACATTATAAATTCTCTTCCATGTTGTCAGCTTGCTGTTTGCCAAACGCGAAAAAAGAATTTAACAGTTGTCTAAGAAAAGCGATGCCGCCAGAAATAAGATGCGAAGAAAAATTAGTAAATACAATTTGTCACCATTTTAAGTTTTATAGTCCTGAAGTAGTTTCAACATATAACAAAACTTAATATTTGAATCTAGATTAACTATTTAGATTAAATCCAAAGATTAATTCATAAAGGCAAATACAAAGATAACAAAACCCGTACAGACGAACCTTTTGATTCTTTGGCGAACAACAATAAGGCAAATGAGATAATCCAATTCCAGCGAACTTCCTTAATTGTCGTGTTTGTAAGGCACTGAGGTCTCTTTTTAGCGGAAATTGAGTTAGAATAATATTCGTCTGAAACTAACCTTTTAACTTATTCAAACAAGAGTTAAAAGGTCTCCTGTCGATTCAACGGGATGTTTAAATTAAAAATAATTCAATAATCTTGCTTCGTACTCATTAGGAATTCATTATATGATAATTGTTCACAAAAGAGAATCCAAATTATTTGTAACTCAGTAATAGAAGACAGTTTACATAAATAGCTTCTTGCAGTACTCAAGATTCAGTTTACAGTATTCAAAAAATAGGTCAAAAAATAAATTTATATCGCGATTAATATTTTAAATGCCTTATAGCTTTTTCTAATTCTTAAAATACCTTCTTAAAGCTTGAAATAAGGTCTTTGTTTTATTTTCTTTAGAAAAAAAAAATACTAACCAACTTATGATATATTAGGTAAAAAAATTCATTTTATCGCCTAGGGTGATGATTTGGAAATGTGCGTTATATAAAACTTCTGTTTGTGATAGCTATAATCATCCTAGACTAGTCGCAAGGTTTTTATATAAGCATCCAAACTAACCCCTGGTTGTTCGTGGCAGCATCGGGATACCCAGGAGACGCTGGCGGTTCTGGATCGGCTGGACCTGGATACGGACAAGCCGAGCGACGAGGAGATGGCGAGGAAGTTCGGCTTCGAGGAGGACTACTTCCAGGGGACGCTCTCGTGGTGGCAGAAGATGAAGCCTCAGCTATGGTCACTGTTTGACGAGCCTTACTCGTCAAACACTGCTAAGGTAAACTGGTTAAGGACAAACCTTACTCGTCAAACACTGCTAAGGTAAACTGGTTATGGACGAACCTTACTCATGAAACACTGCTCAAGTAAGACGGTTGTGGACGAGCTTTACTTGTCAAACACTGTTAAGGTAAAGTGGTTATAGACGAGCCTTACTCGTCAAACTCTGCTAAGATAAACTTGTTATGGACGAACCTTACTCATGAAACACTGCTCAAGTAAAACTGTTGTGGACGAGCCTTGCTCGTCAAACACTGCTAAGATAAACTTGTTATGGACGAACCAAACTCGTCAAACACTGCTAAGGTAAACAGATTATAGACAAGCCTCACTCATCAAACACTGCTAAGGTAAACAGATTATAGACAAGCCTCACTCATCAAACACTGCTAAGGTAAACAGATTATAGACAAGCCTCACTCATCAAACACTGCTAAGGTAAACAGGTTATTGACGAGCCTTACTCGTCAAGCACTGCTAAGGTAAACTGGTTATTGACGAAACCTACTCGTGAAACGCTCATAAGGTAAAATGGTTAGATACGAAACTTACTCATGAAACACTGCTATGGTAAAATTATTATGAAATGAAATGAACATATTTTATTCATTCCAAAGTATACTAAATCAACAAAATAAGCTCCTTAACTAAATACAAATATTTTATTATCTAAATAAACACATTTTGTGAAAAAGGCCTAATGTACAGATGCCTGTGCGTAGGCCTTGTTAAAGGAACCTTACTCGTGAAACACTGCTAAGGTAACATGGCTATCGATGAGCCTTACTCGTCAAGCACTGCTAAGGTAAACTGGTTATGGACAAACCTTACCGTGAAACACTCTTAAGGTAAAATGGTTAGATACGAAACTTACTCATGAAACACTGCTAGGGTAAAATTATTATGAAATGAAATGAATATATTTTATTCATTACAAAGTATACTAAATAAACAAAATAAGATCCTTAACTAAATAAAAATATTCTATTATCTAAATAAACACATTTTATGAAAAAGGCCTAATGTACAGATGCCTGTGCGTAGGCCTTGTTAAAGGAACCTTACTCGTCAAACACTGCTAAGTTTAAATGGTTATTGATGACCCTTACTCGTCAAACACTGCTAAGGTGAACAGATCACCGGAATTGGGGTGTTCAGCAATCGTAATTTTAAGGTAATTAAGGTCACTTTCAATCATAATGCTAAAGTTGTTGTCAAACGTAATGCTAAAGTAACCTATTATTGTGGTCACTCTCACCTCATAAAAAGTAATTTGGTGCCATATTTTTGCGAAAATTTGTACTGCTAAAAAAGCAATTTACTGCTTTATATAAATAAATTTGTGCTGCTGTAAATAAATTTGTACTGCTGTCAATAAAAGTAACAATGCCTAGGGAAACAGATCACCGGTCTTATAAAGTTAAAAAACACTTTTAGTTTGATGTAATTACCAATTATAGCATCTAATTTACTCTGTGATACATAATGCCCAAGCAAACCTAGTCAACTGCCTTATTGGCTATTTAGGCAATATTACCTCCGTCAATGGTTGAAAAATTTCACGAATTGGAAGGTCTGAAGATGTTGCGTTTGCAACGAAACATCTAGACATAAGTAGACTCCCTCTTAACGGGCTACATTTCAACCGGCCTCTCCTTTAAGTGGTCTACCCTGTCACAATACCAAACAACTTCTTTCCAACCAGTCATTTTTATTTATTTATTTTATATCTGCACCTGAGGCATTTTATAAAGTTTTGAAGGGAACAGTCTAAACTCAGGTCTTGTCACGACCTGTTGTTAGATAGCGTCATTGATTAATAGCTCAATGACAAAAACAACCAAGTCCAGTACAGATAACACGGAATATCTTGGCCTGTGATGACCGTTTACAGTTCAAACAATTGGAGTAGAGCAATGAAGTTGCAGATTGTGGCAGACTGTTTTTAGTACCATATGTTTACAAATTTGAATCCAGAAGTGGAGTATGTCAGAGGCCAAGATATTCTGCGATATCTGTAACAAAACTTTAAAAAACAAATACTAACATTTCTCAGGATTGAATCGGCAACCTTTGAACTCAAAGGCAAGCACTATAACCATTCAGATACCTAGCTAGTTATAAACTTAAACTCGTTTTGAACGGTCGTTTCCGCCGTAAAGATGTATACGTATCCATCCGAATAAATTTTACACTATCGGCTATAACTTAAGTTATGGGCCTTCCCAGTGACAATTAAAGTGAACTCTACTGGACGGAAGTAATCATCACCAAAATTGAATACATTTATTTCCTTTATTGTAGTAATAAACCAATGGTTTTTAGTGTTGTCGTGGATGACAAATTTAGGTAGATGTCATGATCGTAATGACAAATGTAGTTGGCAGTTTTGTAGACCTAAGTGTAAATCGAAACAGTACTTACAGAATTAATGTCCTATCATAATTTTATCATCAGTGTAGGCCTACTTAATACAGTTTGAGGTTTATATTGTGGTAATAAATAAAAGTCATTATGTTTCAATAAGTTTTGTTTCGTTACACCTAATACACCTAGGTAATGATTTTGCTCACCTAGAGTGAGTCGCTATAAATCCCACACAGTAATATATGTAGAGTGATTTTTCAACACATTTTTGCATTCAGGCCATAGGCAACTTTAATTTAACGTGTTTAAAAGTACATCCGATTAACCAAAAATACATTATCCGGCCACGGTCTGGTCCCGAAGTGGTCGGTTAAGAGGGAGTCTACTGTAGCTTAATTTTATACAGACGAATTTCGACTATTGACTGAGGTAAGATTGTCTGTTTATTCTGCATTATAGTAAGGAGCTATCATTATGGAGTTTTAAACCTTCAAAAGTCTGTTATTTTAAATTAAAAATGTTGTGGGTTATTTTTATCATCAACCTTAATCACAAGGTGTAATGAACAATGCCATTAAGGAATTTAAAACGTTATCAACCTTGCCTTTAACTGCCAGTTCTAGTACGTATAAAGGTAACTGTGGATTGTAAAATCAATGCAATAAGCGATTGTAAAGCCAGTATAATCGTCTGTTTTAGTGTCGAGGATCGTATTGCCAAGGTAGTTATCGATCGAGTGCTTGGGTTATTGCGGGTTTATTGCCTACTTTAACTATCTAGCAACCGCCATGTCAAAGAAATTTTAATTTTGTTTTATTTTATGTCGTATTTCACATGTTTTAGCTATTTTGGAAATCTCAGGGTAATATTTTTTAATTAATCTGGATTTAGAGAACATTGCTTATATTGCTGTACATTATATGAAATGAAAAATGTATACCGTTAAAAAACTAAGAAAGTCGTTTTCGAGGGAAGAACTTTAGAGGAATAAATTTTGGCCGTTATTGTGTATTTCGGATGATGATTAATTGTCCAGGTGAAATGTAGCAAAAAGTAATTCACCTTTCGTACAAACATAGCTTAAAATGTAAGTAGGTTTTATAACATTTTCTAAGTACACTGATTGTGGCATTTCACCGTTCATTAAATGACTTAATATTTTTTTACATAGTTTAAATTACTCACAAAACCAAAAATAAATTACTCGAATTGTAACCATAATAACCTTTGTGCTATGTTAGCTTTTCGTTAACTAAGTTTTTTCGATACGTTATCAGTTATAAATATACACACTGCAAACAACTTTGCAACAGTCGAACCGTTTACCTAACTCGACATGCTTCCTAAATTTTTTTCAATTAAATTTCCTGATGAACGTGTGCGGTAGTTTTTACAAAGCATGATTTTTTTTACCTAGGAAGAGGCAGTTTATACTTTTTCTTTGTCACCTCACGGATGTACAATCAAGTGTGAATCCGCATCCCCCATATGGCCTATATAAGTTAATAAATCCTATTAGAGCGCCAATCCGAGCAACACCCCACCACCAGCCAATATCTCAGCCGCCCTGTTGTGGTCCCAGTATTGCCACCACAATAGCGATATTGCGGATGACATTCCACTTATTACGTTATTGTTGGCACTACTCACACTCCCTTAAGTCCTCCATATTTTAAACTATACTTTTTCGTCAATAAAGCGATAATATTTTGCACTTTGATTATGATTTATTATAGTTTCACTAGTAATTGTATTTTCTCGTATAATTTTTTTTTCAAAATTCAGCAATTTTTTTATAATTTATCTCTATATATTATTTTGAAATGTTTTATTATTTACAAACCATGAATTAACATTTGTTGTCTATGTGCCTTTGACCTCAGCACAATATTTCATCGAATCTGGAGGTTTTTCGAGAGCTGTCAGTACAACAATGTTTTTTACTTCTAGGGTTTTGAATCCAAAGTAATATTATGATCCTGGACATAATTCCTGCCGTGATTACTAACGCAATATCTTATTTCTTATCGATGAATTTCTCTAAAAGATGGATGGGGTTTTTTATGCTACGCCTGATATGAGAAACGTTATGATTAACCAGGAGACCCGCTGACTGTGCGAGTGGCGTCAGTCAGTTCAATATCCGGATCCGGTGAGCTTTGTGGTCGGGATTGTCGGATCGGGACTCGTCGAGCAGTATTGTGGATGCCAGCTCAGCTATCACGTTATTGCTTGTCACCCCGGCCTCCTCCGTCTCAGAATATCGTCTTGGAAACGCGGCTCCAGATATAATTAATCAATCATTGACACCTCGATTTGGTAATAACACATTTCCACCGCCACTATCAGAACTACTACTGGTCGTTTAATCCAACATTATATATTCAACCGGTGTAAGCAGATTTGGTTAGGATGGTTAAAATTATATGAAGAGTAAAATTGAGCCCGCATACTCTGTTATGGCACCATTTACATTTACTGACTGTTTATTTCAGGTAAACACCAATGCAGTTTACACAATAATATTCTGTTATACGGGCTAACATTGTTTCAAACTAAATGCTATCATAGGATAACCTTTGATATTCATTAGATAAAATATATAAATAAATAGTTTCTATATTTTTTGTAGGCCTAAAATAAATGTTCCGAAATTGTTGGGACAAATTAGTAGATAAGGAAATTTAATTGTTTACTAATCAAGTTGGGTAGTTCATTTTGAAAAAGAAACATAACTAATTATTATCCTACTAACTATTACTAAAAATAAAACATTATTTTTAAGGAAAACTCCTCAAAAAATATATCTTTTTAATAAGTTTTGTATAATAAATGTGAAAGAGCGTTAGTTTGTTGAACTATATATTTATTTGTTGCGTGTTTTTATTTTAATAACTCAACCTAAAGCCAGTCTGTAATCAATGAATTTATGCCTATTTTCGTATTGAAAGCTCACAATCGCTCCCCGTTTTAATGGGTTTGAAATGTTCATTATGTAATCCTAATGCATGGACAGAGGATTTGACCTAAACCAGTTGGTCTATATGTATTTAGTTAGCTTAATGTAACGTGGAAGGGAAGTCATCTCACAGCTGAAAACCTGGCCTCTACAACGGCCGTTATATTCCATTCACGAGTTTCTTCAGTGGAGGACTAGAACCCGTTAACAACAACAAACACACACTCCCACACTATTACAGAACTATAACAGAAGCACTTGACTTTTGATTCGTTCTCCAAGAATATGATTAATAAACCATTTCTGATTCTAATTCCAATTCCTAATTGGTGTATGTGTATGTGTAAAGAAGTAAACCAGGTAATCATAGAACCACTGAGCAAAGCCTATAGGTAATCTTAAGCTAGGTTTACACGTGAGAGTTTTTCTCTCTCTCTGAGAGTTAGTTAGTTACTCTCATAAAAATCTCAGACAGTTTTTAAAAGTACTCACAGAAAACTTCCTGGTATTAACAATCTTGGAAAATTTGCTGGTTGTGTAAACACCTCTGCGAGTACCTCGTGAGAGTACGAAACTCTCTAAGAGTGAAAAACTCTCACGTGAAAACACTATCATCGAACTTAAAATAGTGTCATAATTTCCTCTAGTAAGGCTAAGTTATTCATAATAATAGTATCTGTCTTTCGGTCCTGCCATCGCTCCTCATACGACTCCTTCTGTTGCAGATGATCGGGATCATTTCAGTGTTCTTCATCTGTGTGTCGATCCTGTCGTTTTGCCTCAAGACGCATCCCGACATGCGAGTCCCCGTGATCGTCAACATCACGGTCAACACCTCCCACAACACCGCCGGCTGGACGCTCGACAAGACGCAGACCAACGCGCACGTCGCCTTCTTCTACATCGAGTGCGTCTGCAACGCGTGGTTCACGCTGGAGATCCTCATCCGCTTCGTCGCGTCGCCCAACAAGTGCGAGTTCATCAAGGCGTCGGTCAACATCATCGACTACATCGCCACACTCAGCTTCTACATAGACATGATCATGCAGCGGTTCGCGTCTCACCTCGAGAACGCAGACATTCTAGAGTTCTTTTCTATTATAAGAATCATGAGACTGTTCAAGCTCACGAGACATTCGTCGGGACTAAAGATCCTGATACAGACGTTTCGCGCGTCCGCGAAAGAACTGACGCTGTTAGTGTTCTTCTTAGTGTTGGGTATAGTGATATTCGCAAGTTTGGTGTACTACGCGGAGCGGATACAGGCCAACCCGCACAACGACTTTAACAGTATCCCTCTGGGGCTGTGGTGGGCCCTGGTCACGATGACCACCGTGGGGTACGGGGACATGGCGCCCAAGACGTACGTGGGCATGTTCGTGGGGGCGCTGTGCGCGCTGGCGGGCGTGCTGACGATAGCGCTGCCCGTGCCCGTTATAGTGTCCAACTTCGCCATGTACTACTCGCACACGCAAGCGCGGGCCAAGCTACCCAAGAAGAGACGCAGGGTGCTGCCCGTGGAGCAGCCGAGGGGCCCGCGACTGCCCGGGCAGGCCGCCACCCCGGCCGGGGGCCCCGGCATGCCCGGTCCGCCTGGCACCACCCCCACGGGCGGCCCCGTCTCCGTGCAGAACCGCAGGATGAACGCCATCAAAGCCAACCACCCGAAAGACATAATGGGACCAAAAATGGGTAAGTGTTGTACGTTGTGGGTGTGCTTAGCTTCGGCTGCTTAGCTGTGCCACTGTTGGCGTGTAGCTCGCTGTGCGGCTCGGCTGTAGCTCGATATCATGCTGCTTGGCGCTGGCGTTTCATACCTAACAGCTACTCGCCTCTTGAATAGTTTAAAGTAAAACACACTCTTATACAAGAACAGTGGTAATATATCATACTAAACCAATCATGTTTAAACTACAGCTTTTAAATAAGTTTTAGGATTTTTCTAAAAAATATAGATTTAAGATTTTGTTCACAATCAATATAAAATGCAACTCAATGTTTCTAAATAGATAGTATTAATCTTTGAATATGCCCAGTTTGTTTTGTAATGAAATATATGAACCATAACGTAAACAATAGGATCCAGTAAAATTTAAATTTAACGATTTGGCAACACAAAACAATGGGTTACCGTGCTTTTATCGCGCTTTGCAGCAGGCTTAGTGTAAGTTTTTGTGTCTGTACTTTTGTATCCGAGCGAGGTGAAACGAAAATAATGCAATTTTCCCATTGTTGTAGAAAATATGGTTTTAATTTTGAATATGAAAATCAACTTATGTGTGTACACAATTACATAACCTCTAACTCTACAAAAACATAATACTTTAACTTTAAGACCTCGAAATTGTAAGAAGTCGATCACAACAATTAATTATCACGACTGATAAAAAATAATTTTTATTTGATTTAAAATTATAAAAGCTTTTGTACTTTTTTTTAAGTAAGATTTTTGCATAAAAGTATTTTTACTGCTAGAAAATGAAACTTTGGGGAAGTAACATTCAAAGCGTTAATTTAAAAACTTGAAAACAAAATATTTTAAATTAAACAGTTTTGTTCATTACTAAATCGATTACAGGCATAGTAAAACTTCAAAAATAATAAATATAATTGTACTACACTTCTATAAAAATATATCGAAGTTACACACAGTAGACAAATTTAAAATTTAGTAACAACTTCCATAAAAACGAAGCAAAATAAAGGGGAAATCAAACAAAACTTCGTGCACTGGTAAGTCTTTACACCCAGGTACTGCCTTACTCTGCTTTCTTGTTTGCAGAAAATGAGCGCCGAAACTCAAACTTTCGTACGAATGGAACGAAAAGTGCGCAAATCGTGGGGGATACCAAGTGAGCCACACACGGTATATACTGTAGAGTCACTTATGTATGTTAGCCTTAGCGCCACCCCTGGATGCATGCTGCTACTAGGTAGCTTACACTACAACCCTTCCCAGAAATCACTAAGAGACTCAAGATTCAAAGTAGAAAATCACTAAATGCACCTGAATAGTCAACCTGATATACATACTATCCAAAAATAAATTACACTTAAAATGTCCTTTCTACAAGTTGCACGGTTTTTCCTTTCTGACCATTGTATAAATTTTTAAACCTCCCAGATGACACTAAAGTTATGAATCTCATACTTGTTTAACACTTAAAGTGTTAAATGAATTTATATATTACAACATATACCTAAAATATTACTATATTAGTCAAGAGGATCATAGCAAAATATTTTGTTAATTTACTACAAGAAATCTGTTTCCTGCGTCTAATCGTAAATTGTAAGTTTTGTTTAAGTTTATAATAACCAAAAACCAGCTTAAGACTTACAAATTTTGTTTAATAGATCAGATAAAATAATAATGTCAACTATTCATAGTAACAAAGATTAAATAAACAATTTGAAAAGAAAGTAAACAATAGACACAATAAATCTCTTATTAATTTTGTATTTGAATTTACCATCCCCTGAGTGGACAGCTTATTTTAAATTTGCAGTGAAAATACATATAATAACCTTTAGTGAGAGCATTTGGAATGCTGTTTGACATCAACGAAGCACCGCATCGACCGTGTAAATGTGTAAAATGGATGCCTTTGAATGCGAGAAAAATCTGCAGCTGCAACAGTCATCACTGAGTTATGTATTTTTAACTATGTATATTTAAAATCATATTTACTTTTTCTCCTAAATTATTAAGGTGTATAATTTTAAGTAATTTTAATATTCGGTAGAGGTTTATAAATAATTATTTCAGCAATTCATTTTTAGATAAATATTTTTAATGAGACTTTGACAAATTTAAACATTACCTAAGCACACCTGATTACACATGACAAAAGTCAAAATAAAGTTATTTAATACCTGATAGATTATTACATCGTTCCATCTGTTTATAAATGTGACGAATGTTTAAAAATCCGATTCAGCAGTAGGGAAATTCTGTAGGCTATTTTATTTTCATCATTAAAAAATATCCTGACCCCGTTCAATCACAACAACCCCTATAAAACTTTTATGCTACATTTGTCACCAAATTATTACACTCTCTCTAACAATAATTAGGGGTTCTTTAGCAAAAACAATAGTTGGAAATTCCAGATTGCCCAGGTAAATAAACTGCCCAGGTTTTTATTAATATGTTACTGAATCTCCAACCTATACCAAAACTGTTAGTGCGGGATAAATAAATAAAAATAAATTGCTCTTTGTTATTTATGACGTCAACTATCTTGAATACTGTTAACTGTGAGAATCTTTTCCGCCTAGGGATTCTTGACAGTAACGCAACATGCGGGACAGATTCATAAATTCATCTTGTAGGCAAGTTTTAATATAGGGGCTTATAAATAAACTATTCTAACTTTACATTACGTTACATTCCGGTTGTCTTATTAAAAGAAACTTTAACCTTCCAAAAGACTCCTTCTGAAAAAATTACGGAATGAATAATTAAAGAATAATTAGAAAACCATTCACTCATGTAAAATAAGTTGTCTTTTGTTAAATTTTGCAAGTAAAAAAAATTATTATAACTCTTTTAGAAAAATATCTTAAAAGCAGGAGGTCAAGATATTTGTTTTTATTTTAAGTTTGGAAAATCAGTACGGGCTGGCGTCCAAGGAGCCTTGGAGTTCTTGGCGCGGATCGTCGATCATTGAATGAGGAGGAAATTAATCATCGCCGGGTAACGGTCCGGAGGTGTTTACCTTCGTCAATAACTGGAAACCATCAACGACTTTTCCTTGCAGATAGGGATCTGTAGAAAGTATGATCGAAAACAAAACATCCAACAACGACAATCCAACTTTATAAAATCGTATATCGGCAAATTACTTCTATTTTGATTAGAGAAACTACACTACTGAATTTCTGAAGTTAAAAAGTATCATACCTGTGTCAGGACGTTAAATTTTTACTTTTTCTAGCTGAAAAGAAATATATATATTTCTTTTGAGATTTGAGAATCGGGTGTTCCCCAAGGTCCCAAAGGATCTTTGTTATGAGTAGTGACTTTCATTCTGTAAGGAACACCTCAATAAATAAGAAAAGCATATGTTTTTCATCCTGAATTTTTAATATAATTATTTTGATATATTTTAGTTCATCATTAGCTATTTTCATTTAATAAATCTTATCCTCATTAATCTCAACTTAAATCCTGGAAACAAAAGTGAATTATGGATAAATAAATAAATAAACACTAAAATAGTAAAAGGCAGCTTCTTTTGAATTTAGAAGTGGTCAATAAAAGTGGAGAATGAAACTATTGTACAGTGAAAACTTAAACAATTTATTGTCCATTTCATCATTAGGAAATAAATAAATATTTGAGAGCTTATTCATTTATCAATGTTAACATGTTAATGTTAATAAGCTAATGTATCAAGACTTTGGAGATGAGAAAATGACGAAATAAAACAATTTGTTTTTTCTTTGGAGCGGTTTTATGGATCCATATTTTTTCAAAACAACTCAATTGAGTTTAATACTACTAATAATAATTAGTAACCTACTACTTGTTTACACTTTAAACTTATAAAACCACTATGCATAATTCTTGGGTGATGTTAATGTCACTTGGTATTTTGTCAGTGTCGAGGTTCAGTAGTGAAATCGTAGGCCGTCACCAATTTTTTTTTATAGAATATTTTTTATTTTGTCAATAACAAATACAAAAATAACAATATATCTTGTTTAATAAAAAATTAAATAGTTTAAGTAATCACAAAATTGTGTGAAACCTAAATCTTAGTAAAATAAAAAAAAAAATAAAAAAAAGTTCTATTTTCACTTGCCAGGCTGTCACAAACAAAACAAAAAATGTCAATCATTGAGAAAATAAACTAGGGTCGATTTAGGCAATGCCTGTGATGAGGTTCCTACATTTTCCTATAAAATCTAGGCGCTCAGAATATATTAATTAAATTAACATTTTGGCCTCTAAAACTTAATACATAGATAGTGAAAAATAAATAAAATAATTGCATCTGCGTGCTATATAACAATATAAATCCTTCATTCCTATTTAAATTGATGATGTTATTGGATCTAAGGTTTGAACCTTCAAACCGCACACCGCACTTATGTCACCACGCGGCTGGTGGCCCCCCTCTAGAGGCTAGCCTCTGGAGTTGGTCTCCCAGGTGCCATCAAAGCTCATTGCATACAGTCCATAAGTCCCTGAGTGACAGTCCTCCAAAGTGTGCCCTTAAACACCCTTATTAATATTAATAGTTATAACCTAATTGCTATTATAGCCAAATAAATAAATCATAAATAATTACTCATAAATATATTACACTACTTCTGTACATGCAATAAATCATTAACATCCATAATAACCATTTTTTACCTTTCTTAAGAAAATTATTATGTTATGAGCACTTTTTATATCATCTGGTAGTTTGTTAAAAATCTTCGGGGCTATAAAACTAAAAGTTTTCGTAAAAAATGTATTTGTAGGCTTTGGAATTAGGAATTAGGAATGCAAATGAATGCATTGAAGTGTTTACTGTTACCTCGATGCCGGTGTTGCGCATAGAAACTGCTAGAAACGGATTGAATTACTGTCTACGTCACAAGAGGGTTTCATTAGTGAGCATCACATGTTACATGTTACAACTGTAGAGTTAGCGCTGCGGAGTAAATGGACACTCGACTGCGGTTCACTTGCTTCATTCGCTTTTCAACCCTCAGACAATATTATATAAGGAAGGAAACTTATGAAATTTACTGAAATTTTTATTTGAACTCGCAGTAGGTTTATGAAAACTTTTTAAGTAGGTTTATCACTTTTAAATTAATAAAACATGCTTGAGCTATGCTTATGAGTGAGAATTGCCTGTATTTTAGTCTTTAAATGCTTATTGGGATTCTGAACGACGATCTTGTGTCACAAATTCTTTATTGAATCTAGCGTAAATAAACAAAAAAATGTTAGTGGGCATATTACGAAGAGAGCCGTTTATGAGGACAAATATTTTTCTCATGCATTACTGCCGTTTGAAACACAAGTACACCAATGAAAATTACACCACGTATTATTCTGAACCAGCCCCTTTCTCAGTCTTCCTAATACATATACAACCTCTAAGTTTAATGCAATAAGCTAACCGTATTTAAAAATGTTTACAACATAGAATAAAACCCCTACGATTTTAAACTCAAGACTCTATTCCGAGAATTCATCATCTTCTTGAATGAAGTGAAGCCAGCCTGTAGGGAGCGTGGTATTTCTTCCACCCCTTGCCCCCTCCCTCACTCTCTCTCTCCCTCACACTCTCGCCCCTCTCGCTCCCACCCCCGTATTGATCCAGACCTGCCCTTCGCAACCCCCTCCGCCCCTCCCCGTGCTGACCACTAGTTGATATTATTTACCGCATATATTCACCTCTGCTATGTACCGTGGCCACAACATTAGGATCTTCCACCCCCGCGACCACGCGATTACATCGCCTACCTACCCCTACCACTTTGATGTATCCACCACTTTAACTTCAAAAGCTCGTCTGAGATTCGTTTCAAGTGAAAAACTTTGATGGAAACATTTTTAAAATCATATGTAAAACCTCTTCAAAACTGACTAGGCTTAGAGATAAACAACCTGTGACTAGGTTAAATTTCAGATATTATTATGATCACTAGATTTTTAAAAGGTTTCGCTTAATCGACCAGTTACAAAGTTTTTGAAGAATACATTTTCAGGTATTTATTAAATAAATGTATAAAAGTCACTTTAGACTAGTTTGTTCTATATTTTTAATCTTGGTTCTATATAATCTTGGTTTAAAATAATTTTTCTCTTAAGGACGTAATACAACTAACTATTCTATTTATTTTCATCCTACATATTGATATAATATTTGTTTGACTTTACTAAGTGTTTTAATAAACCAATAGCACTTTAAGGATAATTCATATTTTACAGACCCAAAATAACAATTTACAACAATTTATTTTATTTCACCACAGTTATTTCAATAATGACACATTATGAAACACTGCAGGTGTTTAAGAATTTTAACAAATTTCTTCAACGTCATAGTTCTGAATGTTAACGTAATATGTAATGCACGTTTTTAAAGTGTGACGTGGACACAAAAACAATAACAATTATTTTTTTTATTGTATCACTATTTAATAAAATTTATGTTTAAAAACTATAAGCAGATTATCTCAATAAAGATTTTCGTTTTAAATTACATATAAATACAAATAACTTGTATTCATGAAAAGCGAAACACTAATTTGTATTCATGTTATTTTAAATCCAATTAACAGTTCTCCATGGGTGAAAATAATTCAATTATAAAAGGTTTATATTTAAAAATTATCCAACTTTTTTTCAAGCATTATACTTTCTTTTGAAATTTGTTGCCCTCTGATTATAATATTAAATACAGTTTGATTGAGAAGTCACCAACTATTTTATTTGTTGTATGAAAACCAAAAACTATATATGTTATACCAATAAACGAAATGACTATAATTGAATTATAATTTGATACCATCTTTAGGTATTGTTGAAATGTTAGTGTATCCCACGGTTTATAGATCAATGATAGGCCTATACAATGGCTGCAAAGTTAGGTATCGTGGGCATGAGCACAATTGCATTAGTTTACGGTTTTTTACATCAGTTTTGCAATGTCAATAATAATAGTAATTATATTATAATATCCATTAACATACCGCTGCAAAACGATTTTCAAACTTTTTATATAGTTAAAATTTATACCAAAACTCCACAATATCAAATTTTGTGCCATTGCGTACTCAAGCTATAAACACCCGTATTAGCTTATTTCTCATCAAAACCAAACCATCCATACATAGTGGTATCAAATAATGTCTCGTAACGAACATTTTTTAAGGAATAGATGAACACAAATAAAATAGCGCATAAGTTATATATTTCATTACTTGATCTGTAACTTAATGGTTTTATACAGTATAGTGTTTCTCTTAGAATACTTAATCCTTACAAAGAAATTTATTTTACTTGACTAAAAACTAAACGAATCAAATCAAATTATAATATTTTAAAATAAAATTCTTCAAAAGGCTTCTTTTTCTACTTCTCGTGAAGTTCCAGTGAGCTGGAGAGCTTTTTTATACACTAAACATATTTAGTAAACTTTTTTCAAAGTTTTGCAAGTAAAAGTGAACAATTGTATTATATGCCTATCTAAGTTTAAAATTTATAAATGACATATTTATTTAAATCGTATTAACTGTAAAAAGATTCTTTTCAAGTGCATCCAAAACACTTTTGGTTTTGACGTTTTCAACAATATCAACCAATTAATATTTTTGTCCTTTACCAATTCATTATGTCCAAGCCTTTCTTCGCCAGTGCATTTAACCCATCTACGCTCTCTTTGTTTCTGCCAACGTGCAGTCGCACATTCGTGTTCGTTTTCCGATACATGTTACTAGGATTTTCGTAATGTATTTCTAACATTAATAGAAAAAAAAACTTCATCGACAGCGAAATAATCCTACCAAATAACAGATAAAATCGAAAGGTGGGAATAATATTCTTTTCGTGTATTGATGAATAAAACTCTGAATCACTAATATTAGCAATAAAAGGTTAAAGGTTTAAAACCCATGTGCTACTGTCGTGTGATCTCGTTTTTCGTCGTTTTCTACCAAAGGTTTCGAGCTTCTAAGGGGTCCATTTTCAAGAAATCAATAAACATCAAGTTCCATGTGAATTTCCTCATACATCTTTTATGTGTGTGTTTTAATGATTTGACTAAGTTCGTTCAAATGTTTTTTATTGCTTGAAAATTTAACCATCAGAGGCCCAAGAGCTTTGGTAGCAAACGATAAAAAAAGGGATTACTCTAAGGCATCACAGGTATTTTAAACATTTTATAGTTCATCTTCAAATTTAAATTCAAATTCTTTTTTTCTTTATTTTTATATTAATTAGTACATTGTGTGATTTTATACAAATATACAAATATCATGAATCGTCACTATCATACATTTTCAGTCAATAACACTTTCAGAATAAGAAAATATTAAAAATAATCTTGCTTTGGTTCTATATTGCTTTATTACCAGCTAACTTATTTTCTTCCAAAGTCTTGATTGTTTGGTCTACATTCAATTATTAGACCTAACCGGAATGTGAAAGGTACATTAGTTTAATAATGCACTGTCAGGTTCGAAATTGGAGCAAGTACGTATGATCATTGATGATATAGATTGATACATTGTCACATAGATTGATGATATAGATTTTTAGATAGTCACATTACTTTATACGAATGTAAAAAAGTAAGAATTTTAGACTGCAGCCAATATCATTACTGAATGCAGACCGCCATTTATGTTGGTTTTCAACCCATTTCTTTGCAATGAATGACAAAGTGAATGAAAAATATACAAACTTAGATCTAACTGTTCTTATTCCTCAAATACAAAATTTCTCCACGTTTAAGTTCCGGATGTGCATCTTTTCCTTGGGGTGTACCTCTTATTTTATATCCAACAAAGGCAGTGAATCAATTCTTCATTATATTGATATTATTTGCCATGATGTAGTTTAGAAGGTATTTTATAGACTGTGTGTGCAAATGGTGGCCCTGGATCTCACGTGTCAAACACAATTGTTCATAATAAGACACTGGTTTGCTTTTGACAGCAAGTCTTAATTATGACTAATAATGATTAATGAATGCATCTAATAGACGGATCCGAAACTTGATTAGATGTTAACTAGTAGTTTAGGTTCAAAGTTTAGATGGTAACAACATTCTGTAGTTTTAAAACTGTATGTGTTGGATTTCTCTCTTACCAAATTTTTTTAACTAAACAGGTTATTTGAGCCATACCGTAAGAATTTGTTGAATAAAATAGTTGAAATCAGTTATTATATCTTAATTTAGGTGTTTCACAATTCATTTATGTAAATATCCTAAAAGTAACTGTTTGCATTTTCCTCTTCACCAAATTCAAAAGTATTGGGCTACAATCAAGCTTATATATTGAATCCGTGAGCAATTAATTACAATTCACATTGTGTTATCTTTTTGATACAAATAGAATAGGAAAGAATCAAGATGTTCCAATCAAGAGCGATCTTGTTGATTGAAAGTTTCTAGTTACGCAACGATTTGTTTGCTTCAGTTTTTAAATCAAGACACGTCAAAGATTAAAGAAATTCTTTGATTTGGTTGTTAGGTACTCTTTTGAATTTATCAAGCAGCTTGATGTGATTTTGTTAGTCTTTCAAGAGAGAAAATTGCAAAATATTTTACCTGAAGAACAACGATAATAATTATGGAATCAAAAACATTTCAAATCCCAATAAATGCCCTATTTATATTGGCTGGTGTAGAATTTTTAATTTAAAATTTTTATATTTTCAACTTAGTGTTTTTAGTCCTTCAGGGTATATTTTCAAATATTTTAAGTTCAGTTTTAATAAAGTAGTTAAGATCAAACTGTTTTAAATAGCCTAATCACATGTATTCCATTTTGTGAACACCCCTCAATTTTTAACCAAAATATTTTCTATCTCCTTGAATAACTTCAAACAATATATTTACACTTTATATTAACAATATTTTGATTTTTCATGGCACTCCGTGTTAAAAAGAACACCAAAACAAATCTCGCATCTTGTAATACTACACTACAAGTATATAAAAGTATAATATTACACTGAAGAAAATGATTGCCCAAATTTGAGAACCCAGAATGACAAAAATATAACTAGGAAGGCAATGTTAGCATTAAGAGTTAAAAGAAAACTTATTGTACTTGGCAAAGCAATGGTTTGTACAATTGATGGGTTGATGTATGTTTTTAAGAGAGCTTCTCTAAAGGGTGTCTGGCACAAATCATATTTTTTTTGTTGTCTACCCTATAATTCTATTATTGTAATTACTTTGGCTCAATGATTTTATTGTTTTAAATATATATTGCGATCTTCTTGAGATCTTGAGACTGAGTTTCTTTATGAGAATTTTACATCTTAATACTGTAATTAAAAATTGGAATATTAAAAAAACTTTGTGTGAGTTATGTAGGTTGATATTTTCTGAACATGAAGAGCGCAGTTACCAAAAACGCATCGTTCTATTAACACTAATTTGTTTTATCATCATTAATATGTTAATGTGATCACTAATGCTTATAAACTATTTTATATACAGCTTTTAATAAGATTAATGCTAAATGTTTAAGTGTATATTATTTTAGTTCAAGAGTTTTAGTAGAATATTAAGTATACTTGTAAATTTTAAAAGAAATTAATTAGATCTCGTAAATTAGTTTATAGAACTCAAAAAGCTACACTCGCATGAATATTAATGAATAACAAACTGTTTGCTGTATAATGCACCTGCATCCGCATGTTAGGTTTTTATTTATAACTGATGCATGTTTAGGTCGATAGATAGATAAAAAACACCAAATGCGCAAAATTCTAAGATTTAAATAAATCATCTATGATATTTTTAGACTGTTAAATAATAGAATATAAGGAATAAATAAAACTAATATTAAGAAATTTTAATTTTCTTTGATGTGTAATGTTTTATTTTATTTATTTATTTATTTATTTTTTTTTTTTTTACTCTAACATTATGGCTTTAATTGTTATTGTTATATGTGCATGAAAACTATTTTGGTACTCGTATTAATGCCAATAAACTATTTATTATGTTCCATTTATCATTTGCTATGTATTTTGTCACTGTAACTGTGATGTTTGTTTTAATACATTTAGAAGTATCCATAATATAAGTGGTGCTGTCAGATTTTCAAGATGTTTTATACATAAATTGTTTCAATTAATTTTAAAACTGAATTTCATACCTTAAAAAGTTGAGAACTGTCATTGTATCTATGTGTACCGACTGATCATTCTAAAGTGTGAAATCTAAAAAATGGTTTAGAAGATGGTGAACCAATTATTAATATTTTATTTAATTGTACAGGATATTTAATTGTTTTGTTCTGCTAACAATCTCACACATCTAGTAGGGACGTTATCTATTTGGCTTTCTTGGAAAAATCACAATATATTCAAGTAATCCATAAAAATTTCCCTAAGATTATATTGTTTTGAAAATGAAAAATAATTAACTCATACCAAGATGCTTGACAAAATGATTTTTCCAGTTTCAAAACATTTTTTGTAGTTAAAATAAATAGGATCTGCTGTTATAAATACAGGATTTTTCACAATGTATTGCAATTGCTAATGTATGTTTTCGTACATAACGTTGCAAAGTTAGTAAATTTGATTTCTTACTGCATCTTTGAACTTTGCATTGATTTTAAAATCAAGGAAACTTATATAATAAATAGCTTATAAGTTTAATGTGTTCTATATTCAACAGAAACAAATCAAACTTTGAATTAATGTGTGGTAAAGCATAACACTCATACACTAATCAGCAGATCAACATTTTACAGTATATAAAACAGTAAAGTAAAACTGAACCCGTGAATTCAAACTAGATATTACAATGTAATTAAAGATTTACGGTGTTGACACAAAATTATATATTGTTTCTATATTCATTATGTTAAATCTGATAATAATACTGAATGTATTAAAGATCTCTATGGAATTCTTTGAACATACTATAAAGATACACAGATGGTTGTGTGTCTTTATAGAGCGATTAGTGCACACCTTTATGAAAGAAGAGGCATTATTTTCACTAACACAGAAAAACATGCCATTCTTGGAACTTTAAAAATTTATGAAGTAGCATATTAAGTACAATACTATTTAAAGTTGATTCAGGAAACTTAATTTTACATTAAAATTATTTACTTTAAAATTATTGGTTCATTTAGTTTGAAATTAAGTCACTGTTGGATTTATTTAAGTTCATCCAACAATGAAATGAGTAAGGAAGAAGGTAATAAAATTAGGTTAGTTCATTGTATTTATTTTCTCATTGAAACTGAGTATACTAAAAACTTCTACAAACTGGGAACCTTTGTACCTAAGTTTTTTAATAAAAGGTTAAATATTATGTAACGTTCATGTAATACCTTAGCTAAGCCAGTGTTCGAGCTTTTGTTGGCTCATTTTCAAGTGGTGCACCCGGTGTGTTTGGGGCCGCTTTGACCTCTTGTGTTTGATAGCCAGTTACAAATATACCTAGTGTGCTTGTTGTGACCAAACTTCATTATGAGCTTTCGAGTGGTATTAAGCCATTGTAGTTGAACCTGGACATTGAGGGTAACAGTATGTTAGATCTCATTACATAATTTGTAATCTAAACTAGATTTTTACTTTCTCCCCCTATACCATAGTATATGGAGAAAGTTTGTTTTCGTCAAAATTTTCGAATTTGAGTTGTTGGTGGATTTATCCATTTTGGTTCCCCCTGAGTCCAAAAAAGTGGTTTTCGGAGTGATGTCTGTGTGTGTGTGTGTGTGTATGTGTGTGTGTGTGTGTGTCAGGATGTATACAGAGCTAGAGAATGCCCCAATGGTCCGATTTTGGTGAAATTTGGTACGTAGGTCCAAACCCACGATAATTCCAGGCGTTTTTTTCATTTTTTTGAATTTTTGATTTTTAAGGGTAGTTTACCCTCAAAAATCGTCGAAAATCAAAATTTCTCAAAAACGGCTCTAACGATTTTGATTAAAATTTTGTGGTTTATTAAGCTAAAAATGGTGAAAAAAATTACACCACCCGCATCTCCGAGAAAATGCGCGTTCACAAGTTATGGAGTAAAAAGTGTTTCAAAAATCATTTTTTTGAATTTTCAAAAAAGCTGTTGCTTCGAAATAAATTTTACTTATCACCATTAAATCAAGCTCAAAAAACTAAATAATTTAGTATTTTGAATTATTGCTCCACGTCAAGTGGTTGCGGAGAAAATTCAATTTTTCGTTTAGCACTAAACGCAGTACGTTGTTAAAAGTCACAGACGCGCGTGGGGTCAAACGAGCGCTGCTCAGCTGGTAGCTATCCGACTGAGTCATCAAGACATTAATGTTTGGAGCTTTTAACACCTTTTTTATATTGTTGGGAGAAAGTATGTGTCAGTTAACTGATACCGTTTATTTACTTTCTCCCCCTATACCATAGTATATGGAGAAAGTATTGTTTTCGTCAAAATTTTCGAATTTGAGTTGTTGGTGGATTTATCCATTGTGGTGCCCCCTGAGTCCAAAAAAGTGGTTTTCGGAGTGATGTCTGTCTGTCTGTGTGTGCGTGTGTGTGTGTGTGTGTGTGTGTGTGTGTGTGTGTGTGTGTGTGTGTGTGTGTGTGTGTGTGTGTGTGTGTGTGTGTGTGTGTGTGTGTGTGTGTGTGTGTGTGTGTGTGTGTGTGTGTCTGTGTGTCTGTGTGTCTGGATGTAAACAAAGCTAGAGAATGCCCCAATGGTCCGATTTTGGTGAAATTTGGTATGTAGGTCCAAACCCACGATAATTCCAGGCGTTTTTTTCATTTTTTTGAATTTTTTATTTTTAAGGGTTGTTAAAAAACCCTCAAAAAACGTGAAAAATCAAAATTTCTCCAAAACGGCTCTAACGATTTTGATTAAAATTTTGTGGTTTATTAGGATTAAAATGCTGATTAAAATGACACCACCCGCATCTCCAAGAAAATGCGCGTTCAAAAGTTATAAAATAAAAAGTGTTTCAAAAAACAATTTTTTGGATTTTAAAAATAGCTGTTATCTTGAAATAAATTTTACTTATCACCATTAAATAAAGCTCAAAAAACTAAATAATCCAGTATTTTAAATTATTGCTCTACGTCAAGTGGTTGCGGAGGGAATTCAATTTTTCGTTTAGCGGTAAACGCAGTACGTTGTTAAAAGTCACCGACGCGCATATGGTCAAACTCGAGCTGCTCAGCTGGTAGCTATCCGACTGAGTCATCAAGACATTAATGTCTGAAGCTTTTAACACCTTTTTTATATTCTTGGGAGAAAGTATGTGTCAGTTAACTGATACCTTTTATTTTAATAATCAAGGTACCGTAGTCAAAAGTGTGATTTGTTTAGGGTAAAGTTTTATAAACTACTGAGGCTATTTCAATTACTAACCGAAGTTTAAAAATAATGAATTTAATGTTTAATAGTATTTTACATCGTTTAAAGGAACTATTAATAATGTCATTATATTGTTACAATGTCCCAATGAATATTGTATTTTAATACAATGAGAATATGATAATATTACGGAAAAGCAGAAAAAACCATCATGATTTTTTGTCTCAACTTAACAAATCATTAAAATCTTCAAGCTGCACCAACATTGGGCTATCTAGACAAATGCATCCATTCTGAAGTTACCTCAGCCATTTTAGATGTTATCAGTTAACACAATAAGGTTACAATGTGGTAATTGTTTACATTGGTATATATTGGTAATCATGACCCACTTATTACACAAAAATTTTAAAGCGTTCAAGGTTTATCTTTTTTATTTAATCTTCAAAAATTGTATCGTAATCGTATAATATGTATATTTAATGTATATGAAAATCAATATACTATGAGTATGTTTGATCATGTATCGGAAACCTTAAAATAAAGCCGACTTATGTTAGTCATAGGATGTAATAGGTTCCAGAAGCAACGAGATCCCTCTTCGCTGGGCCAGTCACTGCCGCTTAGCATGGTTGTCTATTGCAGTGGAAATGACAATGACCTTGAACCCCAACGGTGTAGGGGTGAAGGTGGAGCCCGTCAAGACCGCCCTCGCTCCCTCGCCCGCCAATAACACACAGACTTGATGTGTGCCAGTCACCAGTCACTGCAGCTTACCATAGCTATCTGTTGCAGTGGGAATGACCATGACTTTGAACCCCTACGGTGTAGGGGTGAAGGTGGAGCCCGTCAAGACCGCCCTCGCTCCCTCGCCCGCCAATAACACACAGACTTGATGTGTGCCAGTCACCAGTCACTGCCGCTTACCATAGTTGTCTGTTGCAGTGGGAATGACCATGACTTTGAACCCCAACGGTGTAGGGGTGAAGGTGGAACCCGTCAAGACTACCCTCGCTCCTTTGCCCACCAATAACACACAGGCTTGATACGTGTAAGTCACTGCCGCTTACCTTGGTTGTCTGGTGCAGTGGGAATGACCATAACTTTGAACCCCAACGGTGTAGGGGTGAAGGTGGAGCCCGTCAAGACCACCCTCGCTCCCTCGCCCGCCAATAACACACAGACTTGATGTGTGCCAGTCACCAGTCACTGCCGCTTACCATAGCTGTCTGTTGCAGTGGGAATGACCATGACTTTGAACCCCAACGGTGTAGGGGTGAAGGTGGAACCCGTCAAGACCACCCTCGCTCCCTCGCCCGCCAATAACACACGGGTTTGATGTGTGTCAGTCACTGCCGCTTACCATAGTTGTCTGTTGCAGTGGGAATGACCATGACTTTGAACCCCAACGGTGTAGGGGTGAAGGTGGAGCCCGTCAAGACCGCCCTCGCTCCCTCGCCCGCCAATAACACACAGACTTGATGTGTGCCAGTCACCAGTCACTGCCGCTTACCATAGTTGTCTGTTGCAGTGGGAATGACCATGACTTTGAACCCCAACGGTGTAGGGGTGAAGGTGGAAGCCGTCAAGACCACCCTCGCTCCCTCGCCCGCCAATAACACACAGACTTGATGTGTGCCAGTCACAAGTCACTGCCGTTTACCATAGTTGTCTGTTGCAGTGGGAATGACCATGACTTTGAACCCCAACCGTGTAGGGGTGAAGGTGGAGCCCGTCAAGACCACCCTCGCTCCTTTGCCCACCAATAACACACAGGCTTGATACGTGTAAGTCACTGCCGCTTACCTTGGTTGTCTGTTGCAGTGGGAATGACCATGACCTTCAACCCTAACAGTGTAGGGGGAAGTTGAAACCGAACTCGCTCCCTCGCCCGCCAATAACACACGGGTTTAATGTGTGCCAGTCACTGCCGCTTACCATAGCTGTGGGTTGCAGTGGGAATGACCATGACTTTGAACCCCAATGGTGTAGGGGTGAAGGTGGAGCCCGTCAAGACCGCCCTTGCTCCCTCGCCCGCCAATAACACACAGACTTGATACGTGTAAGTCACTGCCGCTTACCTTGGTTGTCTGTTGCAGTGGGAATGACCATAACTTTGAACCCCAACGGTGTAGGGGTGAAGGTGGAGCCCGTCAAGACCACAATCGCTCCCTCGCCCGCCAATAACACACAGCCTTGATGTGTGCCAGTCACCAGTCACTGCCGCTTACCATAGTTGTCTGTTGCAGTTGGAATGACCATGACTTTGAACCCCAATGGTGTAGGGGTGAAGGTGGAGCCCGTCAAGACTACCCTCGCTCCTTTGCCCACCAATAACACACAGGCTTGATACGTGTAAGTCACTGCCGCTTACCTTGGTTGTCTGGTGCAGTGGGAATGACCATAACTTTGAACCCCAACGGTGTAGGGGTGAAGGTGGAGCCCGTCAAGACCACCCTCGCTCCCTCGCCCGCCAATAACACACAGCCTTGATGTGTGCCAGTCACCAGTCACTGTCGCTTACCATAGTTGTCTGTTGCAGTTGGAATGACCATGACTTTGAACCCCAACGGTGTAGGGGTGTAGGTGGAGCCCGTCAAGACCACCCTCGCTCCCTCGCCCGCCAATAACACACAGACTTGATGTGTGCCAGTCACCAGTCACTGCCGCTTACCATAGCTATCTGTTGCAGTGGGAATGACCATGACTTTGAACCCCAACGGTGTAGGGGTGAAGGTGGAGCCCGTCAAGACCGCCCTCGCTCCCTCGCCCGCCAATAACACACAGGCTTGATGTGTACCTTACGGAGCTATATTAACTAAATAGGTGCTGAAATTCTATTAACATATTGTTTTCTTCGATGTTACGATGAGTTCTAAAGTTTATATTTTTCTCACGCTCAGACGTTTTACACATTAGTGGTTAAGATAAGGAGTTTACGAGTATGTGAGACAATTGTATGAAAGTTTTTGATTGTCATTAAGAATGCAAGTTAATTTTATATTCCAAAGTGGTTGCGGGCACTTTTCATTCACTAGATGAATTATTAAAATTCTAATGATTTATGAATGCTAGTTTATATTTACTAACTAGAAATTGGGGATATCTGAAAGAAAGCAAATTTATCTAAACAAAGATTTTATTCAACAACCAATCATGATTTTTAGTGTTTTCATCTTAACTTATAAAGAATGATATAAACCTAAATAATTTATTATTGATAAGTTTCTTAAAGAGATCTTATAATTTTTCAATCTTTTATGAAACTTAACAATGATAAATACTTTAGGTTTATATCATTATTCTTACTTTTAACTAGGTTTGCGATTCATAATGATATCAGTAACAGTTATAAACTAATACGTATAGCAGTTTTTGCAGTTACTTGGCATTTCATTTGACTACTAAGAATGTTACTCAAGTATAGTTTTCAATAAATATTTTTTTATTTAATGTTATGGCAATGTTATGGCATAATAGGCCTACCGATAAAGATTTAAGTAAATTAAAATCATTTCTCCTCTGTATGAAACAGAGTTTATAGTGCAGACAATTATTCCATAATTTTAGTTGCATTAGCCAAGTGTAGTATGTTTGTAAAATAATCTTGGTTTTTATATAATTAAGCTGAAATTATAAAACAATTCAAAGTAAAATATAAATATTTAAGTATTGATTTATGATATTTTGTTTCAGTAAAATGCTCATAAATAACATATTACATGTGACATTCTAAATCGTACAAGTGTTTTCTTCTATATCAATCTTACAGTCCAAAATAGAAACAATGTTTTAGATATTTATACTAAGATATTTCCTCAACAATAAGATAATACAGCATACCAGTCTGGATCCCAACAATTTTCAAACACACTTGCTGGAACACAAGACAAATAAATAGTTGTACTGATCGAATTGTATGGTTTTTGCCCGCCAACCCTCGCTCCCCCCCCCCCCCCCCCCCCACCCCCCCAAAGTGCCTCGCAACCACTCAGTAGACTAGGTAGCAACTATCTCACAGCCCCAGCGGTGAGCGACCAAGACCACGCGCAACTAGAGTAGTGGACATGGAGGGTATCTCGAGAGTTTAGCATTTTAGAAACACGAATATCATGTTCTAAACACTGTTTATAAACAATACTAGGCTTATATTTCATATGTATATTGAGCATCGATTTTTACCTGTACGCTAACTCCTAGCACCTCGTCCCGTCTGTAGTACCATCGACCGAGCACCAAATCCGCAGTGTTTTATATATTAAATGTAAATCAAACTTTATGTAAAATAGGATAAAATGAACGATTTTATGATATTAAATTCGTTGCGAGCAAATAAAATTCAATAAAGTAACTGTTAAATACACCAGAGTTTTAGTGAGAATTGTGACAGTGTGTTGACTAGAGTAGTTTCACATGCTTCCCGGACGAAACTGTATTTTTTTACGTACTTGATGTCTTTCAATTGCACTTTCATTACTGTTCGCCTCTTAACTTTCTCTGCCTCGAAAGTTATCAAAAGATATGCAAGGTTTTAATAATGATGAATTCTTAAAGTACTTTAATTAGGTAGTTTCTTATCTCTTGTTATTAAAAAATTTTGTTATTAAAGTATATAACTTATAAAACTGTATAATTGAGCTTTAATAAAAGGATAATCTTACTTTTTTTATAAAATGTATAATTATTGAGGACTCATTAAATTACATTTTTTAAGCATGAATAGGATAAAATATTGTTATTTGAATCAGTTGTAGTTCGTCTATATTTGAAGAAGTTCTTATTTCTTTTACTACTTATTGATTGCAGTTCATGTTACATGAAACAATTTTATTTAGATATTGTATTATAACAGAAAAGCTTCCAAAATATTATGACTTTGAACTCTCAAAATTAAAATTCTGTATAAAAAAATATTATCTTATGAGAAACATTATTTTTAAACTTAGTATATCGCTTTTGACGGAATAACCTCTCACTTACCCCTATGTATTACGTTTCATTTCAGTTCTGTTGGATATTGGGATAAGGGGATAATATGCAGGTATATTTTAGAATACTGGACTGTTTTTACATTATTTTACATCAACTTAACGTAAACATACCAAATTCTTGTCAACAATATATAAACCCATTTATAAAAATTAATGAATTCAATATTTTGCATCTTTGAAATGTCACGACATTTTATTCGGTCACCATTAATCATTACTAAATTATTTCGCTGCAGGTATTTTTTTTTTTATTATTATTATTATTTATAGACAAATTTCATCATTAAAATTGTTTATTTTCTTTCTTTAACCTTTTGTTTTTTTATGAGAAATTTTCCCATTAGATGTATGCCATTAAGTCATCAATATTTTGTTGATTATCTATTCTCCAGACCCAAGATAAAACTAATAACTGGGTCTAAAACAGCATGATATCAACATTAAACCACGTTTCCAAACTCATTTACCTTCCAATTTGATTGACCTTTTGAAGTTTTATATGAATCATATTGCTCTGAATCTAGAAAACTTTAAAATTGGGTAAGAAACATGTTGTTAAGTAATTACATACTACATAGATATTATGGAAAATTGGAATAGCCTATGTCCCATATAAATAAATAAAAGAAGTAATTAACCATCACTAACAAAATTCAAAATTACTAAATAAAGCATTTGAATTCAAAGTAAGACATTCAAAATTGATATAAAATGCCAAAAATGTTTAGGGCGACCACTTTGAAGTTAACTAAAATCTTAGAAAAAAGTAACTAGCTTCCAAGTAATTGTGGAAAAGTTAAGATTTTTTTAACTTGACAAAAACGGTTAGACGTTCCATTTTATTTTTTAATATTAGTAATGGTTACCCACCACATTACAGTAAAAGTTATTAAGCAAGAAAATTATCAGTCCCAATTGGAAATACTAATTCATTAGTGGAAATTGCTAACAATCTGAAATTAATCTGTTATTGTATTTTTAATTTCATAATTAAGTCCCCTTTTTGGAGTTTTACCCTACATTTATAAAAATAAATGTTTGTTTAAGGCGAAAATTATAACGTACTAGTTAAAAGCGCTTTTTCTAATTCATTAATTGTAAATAATAATAATCATAAAAAAATATGCGTTTAAATCCGTTATGTATGTACAAAATAATAAAATAATATTGAATACTATACCAGTGACAAATAGAGTTTTTATATGTCAAGATAGAAAAGGAAATAATAATTACCTTTAATTTATTGACCTTGATTGTGTGATGGTTGTTCAGAGCAGTAAAATTACTATATCTGCTGTTATTTCAATTTTGTGAAATCATAGAATTAATTTAAATATTAAAATTATTATAGAGTTTAAGATCTTCAGTAATGTATATTAATGAAGTTTGATGAAAATTCATCTTTTAAACATAAATTTTTAATACGTGCCACATATTTTTGTTAAAATTTTCATATTATAAGAACTATTTAAAGATTAATAAAAAAGTACATTACTTATATGGGTTTTATACTAGAATTCACCTTACCTGAATATAAGATATGAAAGTGAAAAAAAAAAAAACAACAACAACAACAACAAAACATTTGATTGTTATAGTCCGTTTTCTTAAACCTGATCCTTCTTGAGAATATTGGGGAGGGAGAGGGATTTAAACTGTAAACAAAATATTTCAATTGTAAACATAAAATTAAAACTCGTGACAACATGTTCGAGTATCAGATTTCCTTAAATAACGTTTTAAATAACTTATAATGTCTTTCAGTAACTCCAAGTCATCTGTTATATTTTTAAGCCAAACCTATGCCTTGTTAAAAAGTAACAGTTTTAAAGTAAACTGATTCAAAAACAACTGCTACCATGTTGTAATACTGATACACAATATGTTGTGATCAGCTGGAACAACCAGCTGAATTACCAGTTGGAATGCAACAGTGAAATAAAGAAAAAACAACAAAAAGAAAACAACAAAAGAAACCAAAAAAATCCAGCCAATTGGATATTCGGAAGGATAAACAAACCTCCAACACCACCTCTCCCTAGAAGGATCCTTAGAAGGTTAAAAAAAACGGACTATACTTATCTATATTTTGATACATATCAACTAAAATGGCTGTATGAAAATCCTCATTGATAAAGAAAACCATAAATGTAGGATAGACAATTTTAGTATGTTTATATTAAAAAATTACAACAGATAAATTCAAAGTAAAATACTGGAATAAAACTAAACTATAAGAATTTAAATTTAATGATGTAAAAGCCACAACAATTCAAACATTGCAACCAAATATTATAGACATGGGATCAAGATGGCAGGTCAGTCCTGTAACCAACACTGTGATCGACGTGCTATCTAGTTTAAGATTGTGTACTATAGTGAGCGTAGAAGTGGAGACATAAGCGTATTGGCATGTGATGTTCACGTCTTTGATTTCAAGTTGGTTATTAGAAATATTCGCTATAAATATTCCTAGTTCTAAAACATACTTTCTTGAGTCATGGCGGTGTGTGTATACGCATTGTTCATCCATGTACAAAGCCAGCGACTACACGTGTGGTCCAATTTTGATAAATTTGGTACGTAGGTGTAATGGTAAGATAGGTGTGGATATATTAGAGGGGGCTAAAATCAAAACTCAGAATTTACATTTTAGTCTGTGTCAAAACCCACTCAATCGTACCGAAAAACAGCCTCAAAGATAGGGGTTGGTGTTGGTATCATATGTCACAAAATCCAATGGATTATGTTAGTTTTGATGCTGGCTGCTTTCCAGCCAATCAATTTAATATTTTAAAGCATTGAAAATATTAAAGCTGCCCAGTTACAAGGGAGATTTTTTGGTTATGTTTGTGTTTTGCTATAATATATTTTCATTAGCAAAAACACTCACATAATCTGTGAGTGTTAGCAAACTTCCGTGTCAAAACCAACATTATCCAAAATTAAAACTTAAATTTAACGTATAGAAATAACTAACTTACCAGCTTTTTATGCCGAATATGGCTTTTTAAGAACATATTCCACAGAGTTACATGAAAAGGGTTTACCTAAATGTGCAGGATATATGATCTAGATTGTTGTGTTTTCCTGAAAAATTCACTTTTGGGATTTTGTGAGTTTTGATTCTAGACCCCTTATTTTCTGTAATTAATAAAGGGCACAACAGATTTTCTGGACATTTTAAAAGCAAGTAAGCTGCAACTTTGATTTTTCCTCCCTCTTATCGCCTATTTATTTTAATACACTTTTATTGCTTTTGAATGCTTTGCACTTTTGTCTAATTAAAAGTACTGTGCCCTCTTCAAGAGTTGCCACAAAATATATGAATGCTTTACTATCAAGTTTGTTTACAAATAAATGCTTCACTCATTTCACATCATATCCATGTATGCATTGTGTTCAATAAAAAAATCATTACTGTTTGATCAATTTCTGTAATTGAACCAAACAAAAATATAATTTTTACATTGATTAAGCTTATTGTAAATAGTCTTCAATTAATTTACCTTCATGCCTTGACAAAAAAAGTTAAAATTACTAAAACCTGCAAAAGAAGTGCAAAGTCAATGCAAAAATTCAAGTTCATTCAATAATGACCACACACAAACTAAAACTAATACGTTATTGTGTTTTAAAATAAATTAGATTGTTAATAATACCATAGTTAAAAACTACTAATATCAGGATATTATTAAGAAAAAAATTTATTTTTCATTCCTACTACACAGTTTGTACTGCAGTTTGTTTTAGTTTTAGGAGTTGGCTGTTATATAAAGACAAATTTTATGTAGTGTTGCAGTGTGTAAAAAATGTTATAAACTATGTACAGAGATTACAATTTTATGTTCACTGTTCACGAGTACATGCATACAATGTATGGAATGTCATGCTCTGCTATCGCTTGAATCTGCAATAATCTTGATTTTGTATAGCTTTACTGTAAATACTTAGTAAGTAAAATACTATATCCTCTAAAGATAGTTAAGTGATTTCTATTTTAAAGTTGTGGAGATGTTTTGGACGGTTGAAATTCTTCACTTATTTCCAAGTATATTTAGGTAAAAAAAGAATTTATTCTTAAAAAGTTGAACTAATTATTTTACATACAGATCTACATGTCATATCACAAATATTCTTTTGATATCACTTACCGAATAGTTATGTTGATGCCGAAATGTTTTTACTCTGGCTGCCAATTCTCACACAAACATAGGTTGTGCGTCTATTGTTATTATATATTAAATTTTGAAAATAAAAGCAAATATCGTACATTACGTAGATGTGTTTCTTTTTCCCCTCTAGTATAAAATATGTTTAATTTTACTTAAAATAACAAGAAAAATAGAAAATATTCCTTTAATTATATAACAAAAACTATAACTAATACTTAATCATTGCTAATAGATTCTAAGAACCTCTCAAGGTGCAACTCAGGGTAATTGGATTCAAGTGGAAAATAAAGGTTAACAATGTTTAGCATAATCTGCTTAAACCTTTTCCGTTGCAGAGTTCCCAGTTATTGGCATTTGATTTTTCTCCAGCAGAATATTGAAGCCAACCTGTCTTTTGTACGGAAATCCTGGCACACAATAGAATGATCCTGTATTATTGGAAATACATTTGACATTCTTCTCCAGTGTATTAAAATGCATAATCGTGCAGTCTTGTTTTGAATACAAATGAACTATTTTGTATTCGCATTCAAACTGATCTCACAATAGTGACTGTATTTGTAACTGCTTAAAGAATACAGTAAATGAATAAGCAAATGCAGTTTACTTGCCTTACTAAATGGTCAATTGAAGAATCCTGAGCAAATTAGCAATAATAATTTTAATTTGCTATATTTTATTTTAAAATTATTAACTGAATAAAAATCCTGCTTTCATTCTAAATTTAAATTGAATTGAATTTATTCTATTATAAATTGTTATTGTCGTGAATAGTTATAAACGTAAAATGAACTCAAACAAGTTTGTGAATTTGTCATAATACAAGAGCTCTTCATTAATCATATACTCACAGTAAAAAAACTTTTATTATTTTAATTAATTTTCTGAGCGATTTTTTAAAGATTTTGTATTTTACAATATCTTTCACGCTGACGTTCATCAAAAACATATGATTAGTAGGCCTGATTACAGAAAATAATTGATGATTTATTATACTTCAGTCAATCTATTGGTTACAATTCAACTTCTCATGTAACAATATCTTATACAGTGGATCTTAAGTTTAAATGTTACTATAACAGAATAAGGACAATTAATTAAGAGATGGTATAGGATTTTAGAGTAGTTTAATGAAAATGTACAAAAGTAAAAGCTAACTACAAGGAACTTGTTCATATTTCAGGCACATACCCAGATTATCCTCAGGATTTTCTGCCCTTAATCCAGGACCAAACTGCACTCTGATGTTAAAAGGTTTTATACTGCCTGAAAACAAGATCGTACATTTAAGTATATCTAAATTGTGATCATTACGTAATGAGGATAGTGTATTTTAAATTACTAGTTTACTTGTTGCTCGAATTGAGCAATTTATTTTGATCCAAAACAAAAGTAACATTTAGTTCTTAATCAAAGACATCCGACCAATCCAATATTATAAATATCAGTAATAACAAAAAACTACACGTATTTACAGCTGTACAATAACAGATGTTTATAATGTTCAACCCAAACCTATTGTTATTCTAATGGGAAATTTTCGAATTTAATTTGTTTATAGCGCCCTTAATTTTCATCAATTTTTTGTGGAAACAACTACAGATCAAGCCTTATCCAACGACACCAAAAACTTGAATATCGGTTGAAAATTGTAGGAGGAGTTCTCAACACAAAAAAACCTTAGCGTATTAAATAAGTATAGATGCAAAAATTAATTTTTAAAAATGTTACAATAATATTTTTTATAAAGAGTGATTTTTCCTATTTTCAGCCCAAAATTGTATAAAAACAAACTCAATATATTGACACTGAATGCATTTTATAGTGTGTGGCTTGTACAAAATAACAGTGACAAGCAATGTTATGAAATGAAATTAAATTTGTTATTCGTCACATTAATTTACATTGATGTGTGTTACACTGGTAAATATATGACACGTCAGCTACTTAACAGTATATTTTCTTAAAAATAAGAACTTATAAAAGTATAAATAGTTTAAAAAATTTAATTTTCTAAAAAGTCATTTAAAAAGTATGGACAAAGTGTTATTTTTTTATTTATTTATTTTTTTTTTTATTGAAAAGATGTAATTTCTTCCTCAGATCTTATATTTATAGGGAGGTGATTAAAGATTGTTTTGCCCATATACCAAGGAGATTTTTCATATAGGGTTGGTCTATGAACTGGATATTGAAGGAGATCTCTATGGTGAGTCTTATAAGCATGTTTATGGTTGCACATCAAGATGTTACTATAATTTTTTTTTACAAAAGCACCAAGTTGATATATATAGACAGCATGAATTGTCAACAAATTCATTTCTATGAAAAGAGGACGACAGGTATGTTAAATTAAAAGATAAATTTAGTATTGAAAAGTTAAAGAAAATCGATTGCCCATACATGGAAGATGAATACGCTGTAAATTATATATTTTACATTTATAACTGAACATCTTTGACTGTATTTTTTGTTTCAACCATTGTTAAAAAAGTAGGAAAATAGTCAATCTTATTTTTTAAATCAAACTGTCTTTGCAAACTGTCGGTTGCAAAAATGTTTATTCAAACTAGGTTAGTTGAGATTGGATTCCATCTAATAGTTGTAAAAATCAATTCCAAACTTAACAGTTTTGATTATGTTTTGCATAACATGATATCGCTTCCAATCTTTTTAATACAAAAACATTTTTATATTTTAGATTAAACTTTTTATGTTTTACACATAAAAAATCAGGAACTTATATATATTAATAGGAGATTCTTGATAGATTTTCAAGAAGTTTAAATTTTATGAAGGTTGGGTAGCCGAGTGCTATGAATCCAGAGCCGGAGCACTTTTGCCGCCCTAGGCAAAGACCTAGGTTATATTTGCCGCCCCTGCCCCCCCGTTTCCCCACCAAAAACTTCTACCCATACCCTCGAAAATCTACAAAAACATCCACCAAAATTTACAGTCCATGGTAGATTTTTTTGTGTGAGATATTATTTCCTTATTCTATTTTTCCCATTCCCAGTTACTTCTGTGTGTCAACAGTGAAATCTATAAGACTAAGCAATGAGAAAGGGACTTGACAAACTATAGTAGCGCAGCGTGTTTGCCGCTGCAAGTAGCAATGCAGTGCCGCACGCTAACAAAATTGGTTGGTTCTCGTGGGGCAATGCCACTTGCAGTTACAGCTACAAGCGGTAAACTAAACTCCGGTGTTTCAAGGGCATTAGAGTCAGTTCCTAATTCCATCTACATAATTCCTAATTCCTAATTCCCCATAAGAGCAATGTTAAACAGGAAACACAATCACTCCTTTATGTGATCAAAAAGGTTATTGTTTATAGCTCTAAATAAATTGTTCATCAAGCCGGATACAGTTATTGAGGTATATTTTTTTATATATGAAGTATAGTTTTGTACAAAATGGAAAGAACAAATCAATTTTGTACGACTTTTAAAAAGGTGTTCAAACAAACGATAACGATATATGATTCTAATTCAAATTAACAAATCCAACATGGATCCACCCTTTCACTGGTGCAGCAAAACGCTGCTATAAGTAGCATAATATGAAAAGGACGAATAGGTCCTAATTTTGGCAACTCTTACTCAGCTTCAATATTTTATATAGCTCAATTTTGATACATAACCAAATTGGAAAATTCACAACAAATCAAATTGACAGCATTTTAACATTTTATTATGTTGGTTATGTGGACAGGTTAGGTTAAAAATACATTAAACTTAAATAATCTTCCACGTGGTAAATCCTAAACCGTAGGCCTAAATCTAATACTTCAAACATAAAATTAAATATAGAATCCTGATGACATTAACAAAAATTAAAAACACTAAGTATGATATGTACTAATTTAATAGATCCAAAACGTGATGATTAGAATGTCACGGTAAGTACGTGCACAGGTGAGGCCGGTGCGAGGGAAGAGGAAGGTTTGTATGGGGCGGCACTGTTGCACACAGTCCTTACAACTGATAAACGCAAGCGGCCGCTTGGTTCAGATTCATAGCGCTGTGCCATATTGGTGCCTTGGGGCGGCAGCGGTAAAATCAGAGTGCTTTTCTAAAGAACTAAAAAAAGTCAACTGCTAAAGTTATATGTAATCGATGGACTCGGACACCACTGGACCGTTTGCCGTGAAACTCGAAGTAGGCTATAAATGGAAAATTTCATTAAGAATGTTTGTAAGCCATTAGTTTTTGTATAGCCTTCAGGGCTTAGCCCCAGGACCGTCATAAACGTACCCAAGTCAAGGTTGATATGGAGTTTTTTTATCTGAGTTGTTTATGAACACAACACATGGAAAAGTTTTTCTTTGTAATTAATTCTATAAACAGCTGTTCTCATTCATAGTATTAGAGGAATTTCTCATTAAAAGTATTGAGGGACCAATTGGTAATAAAAAATTAGAGGATATCAGAGACTTAGATGAGTGAGCGTAGCAAACCTATTGGCGAGTTCACCTGAACGGTAATAAAATTCCTCAGGTTGGCATTGCAAAGCATGCTGGGTAGCAGCATATATAATTTGTCACTAATATATAAATGAACAAAATATTTTTATCAATAACTCCGACTAAGAACGTAACTAACATAACAGGATGCATTGTGTTTCCGATAGTTAAGCAACCAATTCACAGCAGCTATAGGTGTGAAGCGTGTATGTAATATGTGTTGTGAATGTTTTATGCAAGCTCTAATTTATAATTTTTATTTTAGTGTTTATCTTTTTTATTTTAGTTTTTTTTTTATTTTATTATTGAATAATTTTTATTTTAGTGTTTATCTTTTTACATATACTGATTCAGGTGCTATGCACCGCAGATTTTGTTTTCCTATTCTTAAAACCTGGTGGCTGGCTAAATTAGCCATAAGATATGCAAGCTCTAGGGTCACAAATTTTCGGTTCTAGACCTCCAAGGTATGATTTTCGTTGGTAAGAGTAAAAAGTAAAAAACAACTGATATTGATGTACTGTGATTAAAAGGTTGATAACAATCAAGTACCTTTTATTACGAATATAGTATTTTAGGAAATTCAGTTTCTAAAAGCTAAGGTTCGTTGGGCACACTGGCAGTGCAGGTGTGTGGTCCACGCCGATACTCACTCTCTATCCTGCAGGGTGAGACGCCCGGGGTGCAGAGCGTGTCACCGCAGTGCAGCAAGTCACAGATGCCGGGGCCGCCCTGGGGCTGCAACAACACGGGACCTCCATTAGTGTTACCGTTAGTGCATCACTAGCAGATCTATAGTGAATAAAAATATGAAGAACAACTGCAACCGTGAGCGTTTCAACTCTTAATACAGTAGCACAAACAATATTGAGATAGTATTTAATTATTTTACTTCTTTTCCTGTCTGTTCTTTGTATTTAGTTTTTGTTTGTATTTAACACTTCTAAAACATTTATCATCCATGGTGTTCTTCAAATGATTTAAGCTTTGCTAGCTAACCTAAGTGACTTTGACAATTTTTAGGTAATATTGCAGGAAAGGTTTTTGAGATAAAAACCCTCATAAAATTATATACCTTGGTTTTACCTTAGTAGGATAAAGAACTGAGACAAAAGTAAGTTACATCTTTTCATAATGTTTAAAAGTTCTTGAAACTTGAGACACGATCAATTGTTGTAACCTTTTTTGCCAAGTTTTCTTTCAGTTTTTGGCCAAGTATTAGTTAAGCCTTAATTAATCTCAAACAGCGTTTCCAATTGAATCTCTAAAATTACAAGCACCAGAGTCAGATCAACCATAAGTTATGTAACAAATCATCACCTTCCTTTAGCTAGGTTTACACTGGTCAAGTTACTTGATTCAAGTAGGCGATTTAACCATGACTTGACCCGTGTAAACGTCCTTTCAAGTAAAATTTTTGTTATTCAAGTAACAGCTGTTTATTGTTGTGACCAAGAGTGATCATTTACACGGTTCAAGTTACTAGAATCAAGTCAGCAAAATGGAAAGTCAAGTCGACTTGACTCGTGTAAACGTTCATTCAAGTGAAGATTTTGTTATTCAAGAAACAGCTTATTTCAATTTCTAGTGGGTTTTAAAATAAACAATTAAGTTTACCAACAACTAATATCAAAATCTAATCAGGTTCCCACTTTTTCTCACTTCTTTCCCTCATCATTCTAGCTCCAAATTTTATTACTGAACAAACTACATATTATAATTGGCAAGCATCATCCTTTTTCTCTTTTTTTCTCGGTTTGTGTGCATCATAGGAGATATCTGCGCACACCATTGGAAAGGTACTCTACATGTCCCGTAGATGAGCAGAATCCCCTTATAATTCACATCGGCCAACAGAGCTACGCCCTACAGTTTTTCGAAGTTATGGAAGGTGGGTAATTGATTAAATCATTGGATAGCTGTTGCAATAAAAAATGCTAGCAAATCAGGAAAAATATATTTAAGTTATAACATATTTTTTACTAATTGGGTCCAGATCTACTGCTACTTTGGTAAAATTTCGATCAGACGGTGGTCTCTAGTAATAATAAATGGTAATAAAAATTAATACTAAGAATAATATAGGAAAAACCTACTAGCTATTCATGTAATAATATGCAAGGACAAAACATGTTCTCCTTTTTCTCAGATTGTGTGTATCGTAGAAGAAATCTGCACATATTGTTAGAAAGGTCTCCAGATCTAATTCTTGCAGTTTCAAGGTTTCAATACTAATCTTATGGAAGAACGATTATTGATTCAATCTTATAGTTTGACAGCTGTTGTAATAACAAATGCTAGCAAAACAGAAACAAATTTTTTTTTAATTATAAAACACTAGCTGTTGCCCGTCACGGCTTCGCCCGTGATTGAATTTATTTTATAGGTAATACAATCGTTTTGAAGAGCAACGAAATCTACTTCCTTGAGAATGACATTGGAACAATGAAGTAGTGTGAGTGGAGCTCTGAAGGAATTTCGCAAAACCTGTTCTTAGAGAGAAAAGGTTTCTTAAATAGAAAAGGCCCTAACCTATGAGCAAATAGGAACGACCATGTCAAATTTCAACCCCGTAGGCTCTACAGTCATATTGAAGACATGTGGGTCGGAGCCCTAAAGAACATTAAACAGTACTTTTGCAAAACTGTTTCTAAGTGAACACCTATTAGCAAACCGGAACCTTTACGTTAAATTTCAACCCGTAGGATCTATAGTAGATTTGAGAATTTGTGGGGAGGAGCCCTAAAAAAAAATTGCAAAATTGTTTCTTATTGATCACCTATGAACAAAAAGGAACGTCCATGTCAAATTTAAAACACGTTGGCCCTTGATTAATGTTGAAGTCAGGTGAGGTGGAGCCCTAAAGAACTACAAAAACTATATTTACAAAACCATTTCGTAGTGAGCACCTGTTAGCAAAACGAAACAGCCACGTTAAATTTATACCCCCTAGAATCCATGGTAATCTTGAGGTTCTATGGGGTGGAGCCCTAAACGAAATTTTTCAAAATTATTTCTTAGTAAGTAACTATGAGCAAAGAGGAACGTCCGATTCAAATTTAAACTCCGGAGGCCAAACAGTAATTTTGAAGTCCTGTGGGGCGGAGCCCTAAAGAACTTCGAAAACTGTGTTTGCAAAACCGTTTTCTTAGCACCCATGAGCAAAGAGAAACGTCCATGTCAAATAACGACCCCGGAAGCCCTAAAGTAATTTAAAGTCCTGTAGGGCGGAGTCCTAAAGAACTTCGAAAACTGTATTTTAAAACCGTTTTTTAGTGAGCACTCATGAGCAAAGAGAAACGTCCATGTCAAATATCGACCCCGGAGGCCCTAAAGTAATTCTGAAGTCCTGTGGGGCGGAGCCCTAAAAGGGATGTTTAAAGCACTTTTTTGAGCACCTAAGAAAAAAGAGATCACTTCAAATTTCAACCGTCCAGGTTTCCTAATTCGTATTTAAAATTGGCCATGCGGATAGCGTTATATTAAAATTTCGAAGGCCTGTGGGGTGGAGCCCTGAAGGAATTTTGTTAAATCATTTCTTAGTGAGCACCTAAGAGGCAAGAAGAACCTGTGTTTAATGTTTCAAGTAAATACGTTTGGTAGTTCCTGAGATTTCATGATGAGTCAGTCAGTAATCACTCCCCGTCAGGTTTAGCTTGGTCGCTAAGCTCACTCGCCGCAACTATCCTCTAGTTTCTTATTACCAATCTCCCCTCAATAATTTGAATCAGAACAGCTGTTTACAAAATTAATATTCCTTAATGTAATCATATGTTCAAATACAAAAATGTTGCTTCCATAAGAATAACATGGTAACTTTGAAGACGTGTGGGGCGGAGCCCTGAAGGAATTTTCAAAAACCGTTTCTTAGTGGATGCCTACACCCTAAAAGGAACGTCCATACAAAATTTCAAGGCTCTAGGTTTAGTAGTTTAGGCTATGCGTTGATACGTGAGTCAGTGGTATTTGACAAATATATAGTAGATTTTTAAACAAATTTTGTCCAGATCAACTGGTTGTGCCGAAGGAATGCAACTCAGAAGACTTTACATTGTGCACTCTCTGTACAATACAATTTCCTGACAATCCAGAGAAACTTTAAGTCTCCTGGTGTGAATCTACACTTCAAGTGTTTTTGACTTTTCATTGTACAGCCTCCATGGGTGACATCCCATGGCACACCCGGTACTCCCGGGGACCCCCTCCAGCCAAGTTGTGGTGTACTCACGGTAAGGAAGTCCTCGCTGTCACACGGCATGATGACCCGGTCGTTGCAGCCCTGAGCGGCGGCCGCCATGGAGTCACTCAGCGGCAGTGGCCCCGCCCCGGACCCCACCGGGTCTGCAACATAAAGTTGGCCAAGCTACAGTGGCAAATTTACAAAAATTAAAAATATAAGACTTAGAATATATTGAATGTAGAAAGGTACACCCCATGCCTGACCAAATAGGTACCCTCTGCATTTTTTTCATTATTGGCATTCTTGTAGACATCAATTTACTTTGAAGGTTAAATTTATTTAACTGTCACAAAGTTTATTGAAGAACTAGGACATAAACATATGGTTGGTTTCCAATTAATTGTTTTCAATTAAATATGTGGACAACATGAAATGAAGTGTTGTAAAACTTGACCTCTCTTCATTACTACATTCAAAGGGCTGAATACAATTATTTGCTTAACCGATTTAATTGTATTGCTTGCTCGTTGGTCAAAATTGACATTTGTCATAGTACAGTATGATGGTAATCAGACTTAGAAGTTTATGCCAACTATACTTTTGTGCAGGTAACAGCGGTTTCAAAATCAATGCTTAAAGGAGCAATCTTTAATTTTTGTTTACCTTTCGTTATTTTGTAGTCCTTGATTTATTGCCTTGATGGCAACCAATAAAACCAATGTTAAACAATTATAACTTTTTAAACTTAGTTTTACACAAAAACTATTTCTGAGGTTAAGGCTATTTCTAAACTTTTTTGGACTAAAACACTGTCAAATGCAAAGTTTAAGCAAAATCTACCCATTAGATTTCAAAATCAATAAGTCAATAAATTTATTAAATAAAAAATAAATAAAAAACAACAACAAAATTATTTTTTGTTGTTAACTTGCGGTTAAAAAGCACTTAACTACTCCTAATGAAATAATTTAGTTTAAGGAAAACATAAACTAGTCAAGTTAATTAAAAAATTTAAAAACTAAATCAAATAAGTTTGAATGCAAAGTGTGGTTTACCGGCGAGAATCGGCGAGCTCATGCCGCCGGTGCCAAGATCGTTGCTCAGTATCGAGGGGCCGATCTTGAACGAGTTATCATCACATGGCTCGTAGACGATGGAGCAAATGTCTAGAGGGCAGATCAAACAGGATTATTTAACAAATATACAATGTATAAACATATTGAAATATGACAGATAACTTATGGAACCGTAGGTGGAATCATCTTGTTAGACGTAAGAGCGTCTTTAAGATGTCATGAAATAATTATTGTCGGCAGTTACTTTGCATTTGTGCTTCGCTCATGCTTTACTTGACAAATGGCAAGATTACGTTTGCTTTTCAATAGTTAGCCAATCAGAATTTTAAAAATCACTTAAATAAAAAAGTTATTTTTAGCAATTTATAACCAGCAGCCAACTGGTTATTTTGGTCTCCATTGATCAATTTACTTACTTTCCTCAGAGCGGACGCAGATGTTGTAATCTTGGTTTGCTAGGTGACGCCCATTAATTGCATAGTTCATCGTTTGAATTATACCTGAAAGGAATTATTATAAATTTTATAAATCGTATATCATTATTACATTATTTATTATTATTATACTATTACTGTGTATTAATTTATTTTTAAATTGGTGTTCAAAAAATGCACGAATACACAAATTTGCAAATACCATAATAACATACACCACGTTTCCTAATATTAGGAACAATGGTAAAAAGCTGATATCCAATGAAATGATAATTTGTAGACAAATTAAATATATGTATTTTACATTTCTTTAGTCTTCTTCAGTCCTAAATTAATTGTGAGTAATGTATTTCATGTATTTTGAACTTACTCAACATATTTTACAACTATTCAAATCAAGAAGGGATTTTTATTTGTCATTTTTCTCTCATTATCTAATGTAATGTAAGATGTAAACCTGATTTTCCTTGGTAAAATTGAGAGCACCCTGCTGGCACACGGTTTCCGAATTCAATTTGGGAAATCTGGAAAAATCACAACATATCTTAGATATTACAACAAGAACATATGTATAATACATGGTTTTGAATGTAATTCTTAATCTATCTACTAAAAACAGTGTTAACTAATATGTCTTCAAATTTTTTATAGGAATTTATTTTTATTAAGAATTACATATCAATTGCTGTTATTTTAGGGATAAAATATTCACCACATCACAATCTAAGATCTGCTTTACTAAAATATTTTTGCTATTTTGTATCCAACCCTAAACATTTTTTTAAATATTCTAGGTAATTCTTGTACATCTACAATACATGTAAACAAAAAAATAACAATTTTAATAACTATATTTGTGACTTTATTATTTATTCCAAAAATTGTGTTGGAAACTCAAAGAATTTATTTCAGTCTTAAGGATTGATAACATAAAAACAATGAGTATGTGTAAAGATAAATCCGATTTGCAAAACATTAATATGTAGCATTTCCCATAGTCACAATGAGTCAAAATATTTAATACAAGGTAATGTATACAAATGATTGAGGCAGTAGTGTCAATCAAAATACAAACAAAATAGGTTTTGCTAAATCTAATCTCAATATAATTTAAATTTAAATAATATATTACTCAAGATGCACCTCCGTCTCTAAGACTTTGGTGAGGTAGAAAGTTTGCAAATACAAAAATTCACTACACCAATTACGGGAGTGTAGGAGTAGAATACTCACTCTAACTTCCCAGAGGCGGAACAAGTTGGCTGCGGTGAGGTTCATTACCAACTCAATCGTGTCTAAATCGTTGTCCACCTCATAATATACTGCAAAATAGAGGAGATATGGATCAACATTTGATTATGTCTATAACTCCTCCGCTTGGTGCTATCAGCACGTTTCAGGGATTAAATTGAGGGTTGTTTATAATGCTGCCCACTAGGCAGTTTTAAGCGTGTAGCCAACTGTATTCATGTGTTAAAACCACCTCTTGTTACACACCAGAATAAAATAGAAAAATATTCAAGGCAATAAAAAAACACTATTTTCAAATGATATTTTTTAAAGACTTCACAGTTTAATCTGCTTTTTCCTTTTGTTAGATTTGACTCTAAAGTGCAGGATTTGATAAGGACTTGGTGAAAAAATGGTTTATTTAAAACCAGTTTACAATCTTCCAATCCAAGAAAGAGGTTTTATAAGCTTAATTGATTAAAAATTTGGGTTACCTTAATTTAAATATATTTTTAATGTATGAGGCATTAGATTTTACAATAAAATACTTAAAGGATTACTTTTTTGGAAATCTATATATATAATTCCGTAAGCGAATCGGTCCCAAGAAATATCTCGAGTTAGAAGAAAGATAGGGTAACGTATGATGGCTCATTTTAAAGCTTGAGGGCCAAGGACGCAAGGAAAAATACCAGAATTACCAAAAGTTACCTGGGCTTCGCCCCATTGGACCTTGAAGTTCCAATGTTAATCTAATGGGAAGAAGATTTCTAGATCTACACGTGAGATTAAGCAGATGTTCCAGTGTTTTATAATAAACTCAGCTGGTTATTGAGCAGATATTTTGAGTTAAGATAACCGCATGCATACTTATAACTTTTAAAATTGGAAATGTACTATAAAAAAAGGAGAACACTAATAGTTATAAACGGATTACGGATCCACAGGAGATTTCATCTTCGTGACCCCATCTATGTCATTAAGGAAATAGGAGTAGAATAATTGGTATATTCAGCATACCATTTTTTTTTTAATAAGTCAACATTTTCTTAGATGTGACATAGTTGATATAATGTTTCATTGTCTTTACTCAAGGAATGTCGTTTAGTTATTAAGTTACTGCTTTATAGTGGCTATTAATAGATAGTGTTGAAGAGTTGAATCTTTTTGTTGAGTGTTTGTTTATTTTCGAATGAATCATTATATGTACTAACATTGGATAACCTCCGTATGATATTTTGAATATTTTGTTTTGGTTTATCCATTTTCTGATTATTTCTTTACGTAGTTTTCTTTAAGTAGGTACGTAGGTGCTTTTCTTTTTTCTCACGAAGGTCGCAGGGAAACAATGAAGCCCCGTTAATCCATGAAGACAGGGAGCTTTTCATGTAAATTATAGTGTGCAAAAACTTACAATATATCAATCAGTGTTCTACTCATTGACTAACAGACAAAATAGACTACAATCAAAGTACGAAGGACGTCGGTGGCACGGTGGGTAAGGGGACATGGGGGCACTTCCCATGTGCCCCCACATGGGGGAAATGGGGGAAATGGGGGAAACGGTGGGTGGCACAGGAGGGAACGGAGGTACGGGGAGGGACGGCGGGGATGACAGCACGGGGCCACGGGGAGTACAGGGGAGTTCGGGGATATGGGGGCATAAAGGGCACGAGGGGTGTCGGTGGCACTGGAGACAGTGGGGGCATGAGGGGCTCAGTGGAGGCATGGCCAACATAGGGGCACAGGGAGGAACGGCGAGCATGAGGGTACAAAAGCATGGAGGATACGGGGGTGCGGAGCATAGGGGGAATTCTGAGGAAGCATGGGGATGCACTGGGGCACGTGGCGGCGGGACTGATGGGGCACAAAGAGCGCTAGGGGCGTCGGTGAAAAAAGGGGTGGATGGGCATGTGGGGCATGGATGCCACGGGGAGCAACGTCGGACATGGGGGTACGGAAAACTAGGGTGCCCGGGGGCACGTGAAGGAGAGGGAATGGGAAGGCACAATGGGCACTAGGGGCGTCGGTGGCACGAGGCACGTCGGGCAGATAGACATGGGGCACGTGAGAGGCATGGGGGATATAGAGGGCATGGGGACTATTGGGAAGAACGGTGGGCATGTGGGCACGGGAGTACCGAGGGTGAGGGGACATGGGGGCACGACGGTTTCGGGGGCACTGGGGTTAGGGGGGAAGGGAATATAGGTTGCATGAGGAGGAATGGTGGGCATGGGAATGGGGGCACAAGGGGTGGGGCCTACTAGAGATGTCGGTGGCACGGAAATTGGTTGGGCATGGGATGCATTGGGGAGGAATGAGGAACATAGAGGGGCACGGGGGCCACGAGGAAGAACTGCGGGCATGTGGGAAAGAGAGAATGGGGAGCACATTGGCAAGAGAGGGTACTGGTTCCTCGGGGGCATAGGTGGTACAGGAAACACGGGTCAGGAGAGGTGAACGGGAGCATGGGGAGGCATGGGGTCATGGCGAGTGTGGGGGGATGGAGGGCACAGGGGTCCAGGGTGAAGGAGTGTACAGTATTAATGGGATTATGTTGTATTGAACTTTTTTTATTAATTTGACTTACAAACTCATCATGAAGATGTTTAAGGTTAAAACTATTTTTACCGCGTTCAGTAGTATAATAGTGCAATAATTTGTATTTTATTTTTCACAATATAGACTACTGCACCTACTTTAATACAGGGGAAATTATTAGTAAAATACTGTTTTGGTACAGCCAAAATGTTTCGTCAAGATTAGGAAATATTTTATTAGAAAACCCAAACATGTAAAATCACACTACAGCTTGAGAAAAATACAGTAGGGCCTAGGCCTAATACTACAAGGCGGTGATAAATTGAAACTTATTTTGGAGACATCAACATTTTTATTTTTAGGGGCCTATGCCCCTACACTCCACTAGTTTGTAATGTAAAACTACTAAAAAAAGAAACTTTAAATTTTCTAATATTTTGAGTACATAATATCTGCTTATAAGGCAAACAGTTGGTCTCAAAAAATATAGTTTAAATGGTGTGAGAAAATGTGTATTAACTAGTCAATTAAATGTTATAAGTCACTGATACAAAAACTATGTACAAAACTCAAACAACATGAAATACGGTACACGATAAGGTTTCATTTGCTGAAGCTTGTCTTGGGTTTTAAACTAAAACATTTTTAACTTTGGGAATGATTTTTTTATGTGTTTGAACCAATTAACAGAAAACATTGCGATTCGAAGGTAAATGTAGGTTTGAATAAGGTTTGAATAAAGGTTCGATAAGGTTTGAAGGTAAATGTAGGTAAGATAACTATTATTACATTCATAAAATTTTGAAGGTAAAATTTCATTGTCTTCAGAACATTAACGATCGACATCATTTCATTTAATTTGAAAGCAACCTACATAATGCGGTTTTAGGTGAATAAGGATTGTTTTCATGACATTATTTTTATGAAGAAATGATTGTGATTTACTAGATGCCGAACGAACACACACTAGGCGCCTGTTTCACTCCACCGTCAAATAACTCAGGCGGTGACTCTTCAGTCACTTAAACTGTAAAACAATTCAATAGATTAGTCTACTCAGATGATTTTCAAAATTCTATACGTTCGATAAATTAATCTTTTATTATCAATACATCAAACATCTGCTTTTTGCATTTTTAACAATGAATTCAGCGTTTTTATTGGGAAGGTTTTGCAGGTTTTCTTTCAGGTAGCTCCCAAGAGATTTAGGACACAAAATGTTGTTGAACTTTAGAGAAAAAAATAAGTTTAACACGTAAGTACTACAATGCAGGCCTCACCGTGCTGTCCGCTGTTCTGTCCGCAGATGGACATGGATCGCCCTTGTCCGCCCTTAACGTAGAACACGTCCGTGTCGCACACCCCAGTCTGTCGGTTTGGCTGGCCCTGCAAGCAAACCAAACAGTTGTTGTCCTGATGGGCTTAAACGTTTTCACTTAAAGGGTAAAATTACTGCCAGAAAAAGTCAATACAAATCGAGTGTTGGTGTTAGTGAATTTTTCCTGCGGAAAATAAGGTTACGGTTGTCAACTTGGAATTTTAAGGCGATGTTATAGTGCGGTGCCTTAACTAAACTAATTTGTTCAAAACACACCCATTGCGCCAAACTAACTAAAATGTCCGAGTTACCAAAACCAAATTAGGTCAAACAAGGAAAAAGGTAAATCATAAAATGCTGTTACAAACCCTCTGAATTCCCAAGTATGATGCGAGGAGGGTAACTTTGAAATTGAAATGGTCCTTTTACTTAATTAGGGTTTTTTAGCCAGGTAGAAGTAACCTACTAAATGCTAATCACGAAGACGATTGATCAAACGATTAAATTAATTGAGGTGATTAATTAAATCAACAAATCTTGATCCTTTAGAATTTTAATAAAGTGAAAATAATTGTTTTTGTGAAAGAGTGTTGAAAAGAACCAAGGCATTTAACACAGTTTTTACAATTAATTTAAACATTATCTGAGAAAAACCAGGTTAATCCAAATGGAGCAAGTGAGTTTGAAAAATAGAAACAAGTTATTTTTACCATTATTTGTTTTGTACTATTTGTATGGGTTGCTTCAAAGCAGTTCAATTGTTCTAAATTTATTTAATAATTTATGTAGAAAAATTCTTGCTACAGTACGGCACGCTTAAAAGCATCATCTTAAAGTAAAATATATATTTTTTTAGGAAAGCTTCCCTACTCGAAGCGGCCACGAAATGTAGTCGATTGAAGATAGGATGTGTCCAGATATGGGACTAAGATTGTCAAATCAAAAAAAGATTGACAAGAATTAATTGCGTTTTATTTATTTATTTATTTTTATTTATTTATTTATTTTTTTTTTTTTTTTGCACATACTGACATCACTGAGTGTCCAGAGCTGCCTAGGCCATGAGTTTAGCCTCGATTGTAAACAAAATGAGAAAATAGGTTCTATATCTTATTATTATCTATCTTCTTATTTCTATAAGGGTTTCGTATGTTACGTCCCTTTTTCTTTCGACCTACTGAACCGATTTTTAAGATTGAGGTGTCATTTTAAAACTTAGGTTATACCACAGAGTGCCGAATTGTAATTAAAAAGGTCATATTGTTTCGGGCTTCGCCCCCCTCGAATTTGATTTATTTCTAGAGGGCGCTTTAAAATGTTGACCAACTTTTATTGCAAGTTCTTTAATGTGAATTGTAATTTAACAGCTTATTACCTTCAGATGAATTTTAAAAGCCAGATAGTAAACAAAAATAGATATCTGTCACTTCATAATCAACATTCACGTACTATATGTGAGTTTCACTCATATAGAATCATAAAATGCGCAATTTGCGCACGGGCCACCTTGTTATACTCTAAAACCAGCAATGTTTGTACGGGCAAACTTTTTTTTCATCTCCAAGGAATTTTTAATTTTTGGTTCAATATGGCCAACAGAAATTGGTTGGAGCTGGTCCCATGTCTAAGAAAATCTCGTTTTCGTGCTACCTAGAGCCCTTCAAAGTTTTCATGTTATCCTTATGGTGATTTTAAATTGAACAAAATCAGCTGATAACTGTGGATATAAACCAATGTTTTAAATCTAATGTTTTAAATCTGTTTTAAACCAATCTACATTTTTAACCTGAGATTAGGAAAATTATTCAAAAGTGCAGCAACCTTTGGCCTGGCGAGTGAGCGAAGCGAACGAGTTCATCTTAAAAAGGAAGAGGGCGAGTGAGCTTTGTGTGAGAACAAAGTTAATAATTTTACCGAGCTTAAGCTCGGTCCCCTAGTACTAGTTCGTACAAATCTTCTGATCTCATATAAATCTACTGCGTTTACAGTAGGGCTGATGATGGTGGCTTGTATCATCAAAAAAACCCTCCATTAAAAAAAAAAAAAAAAAAAAAAAAAAAAAAAAAATACATTGGTGTTGAAAAATTTTAAATTTAAAAATGTGATAATTTTATCAAGTAGTAAAACTGACAAAACAATAACATAAATATAAAACATCCGATTAAGTCAATATATTGAAAACAAACAACCAATGACAATGTGCAACGTTGCACAATGAATCACCCGCCTGATAATTTCTAGGCTACTATGAATTATTGATATTTTGCATAGAAAACGTAGTTACACTGAGTCGCAAAATAATTACAATATAATAATTCCAAGAGGTTCCATATTACGAGTAGATAGGCTAAGCTTACCAAGTTGAAATGGACGAAGTCGAGCCTGATCTGGCTGATGTCCGAGTCCATCTTCTTCACCTTGACCGAGCATGTCTGGTTGGAGCGGGTCAGGCCGGGGAAGTCCGGGCTCATGAAGTAGGTGATGTTGTTGACGATCTCGGCGCCGCACGTCGCCGTGACTGGGTGCAACATTTCAGACTCAAAGTTCAGGGATCAAGACTCTTGTTACAGAGATCAGCAGGGTTTAAGATTCAGAATTCGATAATGATAATTCAAGATTAAGGGTTTAAGACTCATGTTTCAGCTTTCAAAGTTCCTTAGTCGTCTTTATGGAGAGTGTTTTGTAGCTACTAAGTAAATTGAACGAAATCATCTGATAATTGTAGACATAAATAAAACAATGTGTTACATCTTAACCTGTGGATCGATAAATTTATACCAACGTGCAGCATACTTTTGCCTGGCGAGTGATTGAAGCGAACGAGCTCAAAAGAAAGAGGGTGAGTGAATGGAGCAAACGAGTTTTCAATGAAGAAAGAAAGTGACGCTTGATAATTTTACCGAGCATAAGCTCGGTCCACCTGGTTCTTTTTATTATTCAAGATTCAAGAGTAGGGCTCAACTTTATAAATATTTATCATGTATTTAACGTTGCTTTTTAGGTTATGAAAGTCATAAAAACTTTGTGTAACCTCAACCACGTACTTATCTAGAATAATTGCACTACCAATATTCTACATTCCTTTGTTGTAAACACCTCTCCTTACAACAGTATACTCCTCGGTCCTGATAAAACGTTTGTTTTATTGTACACTTAATTATGAACGAACCTGTGTGTTTTCAATTTACAAATCATGTTTGTATTTCGTATAATGAATATCAATAATATGTTATGTAGATCTTTTTTTATACATAGTACGTTACCCATGAAAAGTGCAAGGTATGTTATTTCACCTAATTTAATAATTTCGTATCCTCTAAGGGAGTGTAGGAAGGAACTGGTGCAATAGTTCGGCTCTAACGTTACAACTTAACTTGGTGAACTTACACACACAGCAGACGCCGAAGCCCAGCGCGCAGGGCCCGTGGGACTCGCCGTTCTGGATCCGGCACTCGTACGTGTTCATGCATGTACCTGCAGTGTGACGTCATACAAGTTAGAGAACGCCAACTGGGGGGCTGATATAGAGAGGGGGGGCTAATGTTTAAGCTATCATAAAAATAGTGTTAAAATATAATAGTATATCCTAGGGTTATGTATATTTTATAAAATCATTCATTATTTTGTAAAAAACATCACATCCATTATAAAATATAAATTGTTAACAAAATACCTATTGTATGAATATAATTAAAAACTCAATGATGGAAGATTTACATGGTTTATGCAAACTTGTTACTTTAATCCACTTATCTGCATTAAGGCCAGCGTTTATATTTTAAGTTTTACCCTTGCCTTTAAAGAAAAATATCTATTGTATCCAACAATGGACAGTTCTAGGGTTAAAATCTTATAACCAACCTAGCCATAGAACCCGGTTGATAACGGGACTTTTATCTAGATAATAGGGCTATGTTTTGCAAATTAAAGTACAGAATGAGGTCGCAGTACCGGATCGGCGTCCGTCATCGGAGAGACACTCCTCGCTGACCGGTACGGGGAAGAAGTTGAGCACTGGAACAGAAAACACGACAGGAGATTAGCTGGGGGTGATATCAGGTGAGATCTGGAGGGGGTGAATGACCATCTAAACGCCGAAACACAATAAAAATAAACTAGGAGCATTATCGGACAGGAACTTGAGCACTGGAACAGCAAAACACGACAGGAGATTAGCTGGGGGTGATATCAGGTGAGATCTGGAGGGGGTGAATGACCATCTAAACGCCGAAACACAATAAAAATAAACTAGGAGCATTATCGGACAGGAACTTGAGCACTGGAACAGCAAAACACGACAGGAGATTAGCTGGGGGTGATATCAGGTGAGATCTGGAGGGGGTGAATGACCATCTAAACGCCGAAACACAATAAAAATAAACTAGGAGCATTATCGGACAGGAACTTGAGCACTGGAACAGCAAAACACGACAGGAGATTAGCTGGGGGTGATATCAGGTGAGATCTGGAGGGGGTGAATGACCATCTAAACGCCGAAACACAATAAAAATAAACTAGGAGCATTATCGGACAGGAACTTGAGCACTGGAACAGCAAAACACAAAAGAGAATTTTACTGGAAATTTTACCGGCAATAAATAATGCAGATCATTATTGTTCATATTCTGAACGATAAAATATATCTTTATATCCAGTTTAATACATAAGTCTACATGACACTTATTATCTTAATCCATTAAGGTAGAACAATAACGCATCAGGGTCAAGTGTCAATGTGGCGACTTAACAAAAATTGAAAGTGAACTTGATTGGATCTTTTGACATTTTATGATGTTGGTTTGATTTTTACAGTAGTAAATTATTAGGGCCTAAATACTTGTAAACGTAAATACATCTAAAAACATCTCGAACATTATCAAAGGAGTTAACATAATATAAGCATATGTAACTCTATCTACTATTTATAACCAAACTATTATAAATAGGTTTGTAAATATAAAATTCTTAAGGCATATGTAGGCCAGAAAATTCTAAGGACATCCAAAATTAAAAACTACAGTATAGGGCTTAGCAATTAATTAAGGAAATTTAATCGGAAAATAGTTCGTCATTGCATTATTTAAAGCGACACAATGTGATCAAAGATGAAAATAATTTAATACTTCTGTAAAATAAATTATTTATTTACAAATTAAACAGCATGCCATTTACACCACAATTTGCTCAACTCGCGATTACAGCTCGAACGAGGTTGAAGACGAGTTTTAAATGGGCATAATGATTATGTGTGAATTCCAAATAAATTATAGGACTGTGCTGCTACGGGAGCTCAAACAAGGTCAAACATAAATACATTGTATTGCTATCTATTTCCTACATTATATTATCCTATCCTATACTCAAAACGAGTTTGTTATATTTGTATGTCTGTATGTATGTATGTTTGCACACAGATCTCAAAAACTGCTCGATCGATTTTCTTTCAAATTTTGCAAATACCCTAGTTTTGGGATAAAAAATATAAATACAGGCCTCTATGCCAGCAAATCTTATTTCGTAATAATCATTAATTGAAATTTTAAAATTTTTCACATTGGTTTTATGGAGTTAAAAAATCAAAACAAACAAATAATGAAAACAGCGGAATGAACTGTCAAAGTGCAGACCACGTGTTATTGACCACGTGAGTATAAACATGTGGTTTTGGATTGCAAGGCAGTTAGTAAATTACAAAATTATTCCATAATAAAAATAGTCTAAGATAGTACTTTATATTGCTGATTATGAATATTGATATAAATAAAAGTTATAAAAGTATAAAACAACTAATCAATTTGTAGAATTGCTATTTAATTTTAAAATAAAAGAATTAATATAACTATTATGAAATCAGCTGTTATTCAAATGGGTGATTAGAATCCACGTGTTACAGATTCAACATGTGGCTCAACAAATATACCAGAGTGCAGAACCCGTAGGCCTACATTGAAACAGCCTGAAAGGCGAGTGAGCGCAGCGAACGAGCTCGTCTTTGTCTTGAACAAGCCTTTTGGCACTTGGCGCATTTCAGGTCACCGTTTGTAACTGATATTACTATACAGAATTGTTTAAGTTTACCGAGCAAATGCTCGGCCCCCAGATACTTATACTATAATACGAGTAAGATTATATTTGTACGTATGTTTGCACACGGATCTCAAAAACTGTTCAAACGATTTTCTTCAAACTTTGCAAATAACTTATAGTAATGGGATAAAAATAATATGAATACAGGTCCCTATGCCAGGATCTTATTTATTTATAACTTTTAATAGAAATTTAAAAATTTTTAACATTGGTCTTATGAAGTTAAAAATCAAAACAAAGAAATAATGAAAAAAGCTGACTCAACTGTCAAAGTGCAGACTACGTGTTTCTGTATAAACATGTGGGTTTGCATGGCAGCCAGTTGCTAAGTTATTAAATAGTACTATTGTATAATAAAAATAATTTATCATTTTTAAAATTATACGTCGTCTGCTGATTATGAATGTTTAGATATAGGCATGTAAAAGTATAAAATAACTAATAAATTTGTACAACTGCATTTGAATTAAAAAACAAAAAGCATTATTAGGGCCTAGTAAGAATTATGAAATCAGTTGTTAGATAATTAGAATCCACGTGTTCGTGTTACAAATTCAACAACAAATATAGGCCTACACCAGAGTGCACAATCCGCGCACACCGCGGAAAAGGAAGGTACCGTGCTGTAGATGAGCGGAATCACATTATAATTCACTTCGGTCCCCAGGCCAGGGATATATTTCCGAATAGGCGGACTAGGCGCGCGCCTAGGGCGGCAAATTTTAGAGGGCGGCAAAATTTGGGGAAATAAATAAATAAAAAATTGGAGTTTGAATCTTAAAAAAATGTTTAGCAAATAATTTTGAGAACGACAATAATTAGACTATTTAAAATACTTTTATTAAGTATAAAATTATTCAAAAACACCTTAAAGTTAGAACTAAAAGTCAATAATTTATTCACTACACGGCTGTGCTGAGTTTACCGCGCCGCCCTTCTTTTCCTATTGGACCTGGCGAACTAAATGTCGCATCGTTGCTCGCGGTCGCGGGCGTAGGCTTTCGCTTCGCCCTCCCGTGTTTACTCCGTAGGCCACAAGGCAGCAGCAGCAGCGTCAGGCGCCAATTGCCAATGTATTGTAAACATTGTAGTCTGTATTAGAAAGCCGATACTTCAATTGTATAATCGTGCATTAAAGTGTTTAATTTAAATTTTTGTCTCCAAGTATAAATTTACAACAATACCTTTGAATATATTACACTAACGTGAATAGACTTCTCATAGCATAGGCGTGATTGAAACCTATTGAAGGTGTTGTGGTCTTCTACGGCGTACATGAAGTATAAGTGACATATGATGGATAAATCAGTATTACCACTCTTCTCAATCAAGGATGAAACATTTTATAACTGAGGGTTAATGTTTATGTTTTTGGTAATAGTAGTTTTCGTTACTAGTCTCGAAAGTGCCTCATTGCGGGGAAAAGGCTATCAAGCCCCGCAATGGCACTTTTGAGACGAGTATTGAACATTATTTTTCATTACGATACCGAAAAACTTGTAAAAACATGAATATTTTTGTTTGTTCAACTTATTATGAAGAAAGAACCGAACGCATAAAGCTGAGTTTCCTTGCTTATGTCGTGGTACACATCCACCGAAACTAAGCGTTGTGCAACAGCTGATCGGCCTAATGCAACAGCTGATCGGACTGCACCGCAAAATCCCATATAACGGTTACTTTCCGTGCACCACATACGCACGGAAAGTAAACGTTATGTAATTTTGCCGTGCAGTAGCGGGAATAACCTATTTTCTTATATTTTCTATTATGATCGTGAACAAGTCTAAAAATCAACTGAATATTTGGTCGAATTTTGACCAGTAGACAATCTCTGGTATTGATCAAACAAAACAAAATGCTTCATACGATTAAAAAACCTCTAATCAAAATAGTGGTTACTGATTCGTTTAATCTATACATCAAAATTTTTATGATACCAAAATTATGCCAATTTTTAAATAGCAAAACCGTCTAATATTTTTTCAGCCCATTTTAAAATGAAAAAAACTTACAATATTTCTGTGGTCAAATGGAAATATTTTAAGTTCAACTAAAGGACTAAACAGATTTACGAACTAGCGTTCATTTGAACTAACTCTTCATGTAGGACTCATGTAGGCCTAACTCGTAAAGTTAGACTTGTCATTCCACTCACCTAGTTTTGAACTGTAATTTTGGCGCGGCTTGGTATTCAAGGATTCTCTGGCATTGCATGCGAGAGCACGAAGAGGGATAGTTGAGTGGATTTTATTGTAAATTAATGAAAACTAAAATGATATATTATTTTAATATTCCCGTGAATACGTGTGTCCAACATTGCATATCTCAGCGGATTGTCACTTTTCCTTAATTTAGTTTCAGGAAACAAATTTATCTTAGAGTATAGTAGATGTTTGTGTTTCAATTCATATTGCAAACAACACGTATCTTGCTAGTAAAAAGTAAATACCCTATTTAAATAGAATAACAAGAGCTTTAACATAAAGCGTGTCTCTGAGTTTACTACAAGGAACATACAGTATAATATTATATAAATGAAAATGTAAATGGTTGGCTATTTGAACACCAAAACTAAACAAAATAGTGTTAAAATCCTGTAAATAGTTGCGATAAATGTGATTAACAATAAAATGTATCCTAAATTTTATGTTAGGTTGGCACATTTTAATTTCAAATCGTGGGTTGCGTTTTAAAAGAAACACCCTGTACCGGTATTTATAAAACAATGTATCATATAAAAATTCGACAAAGTTCCTATCGTAGTTTGAAAAAGGACATTCTGTTTGTGGTACCCAAACAATAAAGATGCTGTGGCGACTCCGATCTTCAATATAAACGTGAAATCGTTTATTTGATTTTAAGTACGGAATCCTCACGCATCGGGCTGATGACTGAAGGGGGGGGGGTTAACGCGTTTAAACTGTAAACAAAAGTTTTTACTTTAGACAAAATTTGCTTTTTTTGCGAGTTGCTTGTTCAAATTAATAACGGTTGAAATCCTTTATAATATCTTTCACCACATCAATAAACAACCGTTTAATTTTGAAGCTAAACATATTTCACGTTCAAGAGAAAACAATTTTAAAGTTGAGGATTTCAAAACAGTTGTTCCTAAGAATATTGTCAAACAGAACATCAAACATTGATGATGTAAAATTATATAGGCTAAAACGTAAATGTGGAATAAGACAATAACCAACAACAATAAACAGACAAAATTAAGAAGAATAAAAAAGCCCCACCTCTACCACTAACTCTGCCTCCTTCCGGTCTTCTTCAAAATTAAATTTATGGACAATTGGACAACTAAATTCGTTTTTAATCGAACTGGAAATGGAGCCTAAACTTTACCCTTAAAATAATACCAATCTTAAGAAAATAATGAAAACTATTGATATAAAACCAATATCGATACTATATTTAACACGAACCTCTGGAGGTCCTGTGCAGCAGGTCCCGGGTGGCGTTGTAGACGGTGCCCCAGGGCGCCACCGGCAGCAGGGGCGAGGGCGCGGGCCAGCAGAGGACCAGCACCAGGGGATAGGACCAGGAGACGACCAGCGCTGTAGTTGACACCATCCTCCGCCGCGGCGCTACCAGCACTGCCCGTGACCGGGTCAAGTTCACAACTGGGTCGCGTTTTGTCATTCGCGCACGGGAATTTCCGGTTCGCGCCTCCCGCCGCCGCGCGTCTCGTTAAAATAAGGTTAGACGAGGCTTTCTAGTAGAGAGATTCAGACGCGTGGAGACTAGGGGAGACGATGACGATGTGTTTTCAATTGAATAAAAAAATATTCTATGGTGTCAAATATAAATCGGTCTAATAGCTACCCAAGTCTGGTCAGCAAACATAAAACTAGTACAATATAAAAAATAGTATTGACATAGCATATTACCAGTACTTCACCACGAAAGTTGCCATAACATTTTATTTATAATAACAATATTGTTTGCATAGACAATCCGCCTCCAAAGCACTTTTTACAATCCTGTACAACTAAGACACCAGTCTGATTAATGCTTTATTTAGTCTTTCTTGAGATACAGTATTAAGTCCTTCCTACTAATAAAACAGAAAAGTGGCATGAGAAAATCTGACGGATGCTCAGCATCCAATTTACGGTTAGTAAAGGTCCGGCCCATTAGGCAAACTATATAGATGATGGCCTAGGCCGGCAAAAAATCAAATATCTACCCAAAATAATTATTTTTAACATCTAACGGAACACAAGTGAAAAAATTATATAGCAAAACAATTGTTGATATCTACTTTTTAGCTATTTCCATTTTTGTTGCGTTTAGTAAAGCATCGACTATATCGCTGCCGCCCCTGGCACCGATTGAATCTTGATTCAAGCGAGCGCTTACGCTTATCGGTTGTCAGGACCTTGTGCAACAACGTGGCCCCTGCAAAACTTCCCCTCCCCCGCACCGGCAGCACCAGTGCACAACTTGCTTGCCGATGCGTCATTGATAACATCTAATCATGTCCCAGAAAAAACTTTAAAACTGGTTTATACTAGTTGTGAAGTTGACATCAAGTACAACAAACGAAGTTGTCATAACAATGTGGTACAGTAAGTCTTTTGGCTGTCAACTATGACAATATCCCTTCCTTCATAATCCATTCATGTTCAAGACAGCGGGGGGTGAGGATTGCATCGGGCATGGAAACCCCTAGCCTTAACTGGAACATGTTCTAGACTGTTGGGGGGTGAGGAATGCAGTGGGCATGTAAACCAAATCCCAAGATGGAACATGAATTGACAGTCGGTTGGTTGGCCGTTTAGAGGGCAGAGCGGACCGTTTTGTCACAGTACACGGGGATTGGCCCTCTGCCCTCTGAATGGTCAAACGGCCGTCTGATGTCCCGTCTCTCACCCTTTATCTTCCTTCAATATACCATCCTTCCGGGGACTTGTGCCAAATGCCCATTAGAGGCAGCCGTGCTTAACGGTTCGGCCGGGGTCTCCTTATCCACCAATAACGACATAAACAAACATTTAATTATCACGTTTTAGAGTTATTCAAATAGGCTACTTAAGGTTTTAATTTTTGTCAATGTCATCAGGATTCTATATATTCAATTTTATGTTTGGTTATTAGGTTTAGGCCTATGGTATATATGATTTACAACGTAGACGATTTAAACTTGCTGTAACCTGTTGACCTGTGAACACCAATCTATATATTTAAAACACAAAGTTAAAAAACCTTTGGACACTTCGTCTGTGACTTCTACTGGACCGATTTACATGCGGGTTGTACCAAAATAAACGTTTTCGGTTCTATATTAGCAGGTTTTATTTGTATTTCAAAAATATTTACGTTAAATCTGTCAAAAATGAACAATAAACTTTTCTTATGGAGATTTAACATGGGGGAAAAAGCCAAAATTTTCAATCCTTTGGACAGTTCGCCTGAGACTTCTACTGGGCCGATTTACATGCGGGTTGTACCAAAATAAACGTTTTCGGTTCTATATTAGCAGGTTTTATTTGTATTTAAAAAATATTTACGTTAAATTGATCAAAAATTAAAAATAAACCTTTCTTATGGAGATTTAACATGGGGAAAAAAGGTAACATTTCCAATCCTTTGGACAGTTCGTCTGAGACTTCCACTGGACCAATTTACACGCAGTTTGTACCAAATAAAACGTAAACCTTTGTATATTAGCAGATTTTATTTACTTTAACGTTATCTTACTTCCTTAAATTAAAAATATCGACATTTTCAAACCTTTACAATTTATTTATTTTACACGCTTTCAATCAGCTGATTGTAAACACACGAGGTATTTAGTCTAAATACAGTGGATGAGCAAAAGCTCATGAAGGATTTGGTTTATTATGGCCAGTACCTAAAAACGTTTACAATTATTATGATGTATTGTCATTTATGAAAATAATAATTCTTAAAAAAAATGTTAAGAACAATTTATCCAAAAGGCCTACAAGTGGATATTGGTCTACTTATTTCTGATGTTGTTGAACCTAATAGAACGGTTTCCTTAGGCTAATTAGGTTTGCGCCTACCTAAACAAAATCAAATTGACATGTTTATAAAATGCTAAAGAAAGAGTAGGGACAAGAATGCAACATTATTCGTTTTACGGAATAGGCCTACTTTTTCGACGCTCAACTAAAATCGTAGTATTTTCTGTAAAATATATTATTGTTCTTGGTATGGCAGTTCAAAGAAGTACATTTATAGACTACCTTACATGTTTGTACTATTATAGCGTTTCATTTACCACTAATGGAGCTATATCCGTCGAGTATCGACGGGCAACAACTAGTTATCTTGATTACAGTAAAATGTTAAAATTCTATCAAGTTATTTATTTATTTTTTTTTTTGTGAACTTTTCAATTTGGTTGTACATATACCGTATTGAAATTGGGTTATTCGTCTTTTTCAAATAATGCCACCGGTAGCAGCGTTTTGTGCACCAGTTAAAGGGTTAATTAATTCATGTTGAATTTATTTATAAACATAAGAGCTATTTTAAAACTTTCACCCCCATTTGTCATATAACTTCTTTATTTTGTTCTATTGATGTTTTAAAATAAATTGTATTTTAATCTGAATCATGAGCCTATACATTTTGTTTGTTTCAACAATGTTTTAAAAGTCGTAAAAATTTGTATTGCCTTTTTTATTTCATTGTTGACTTACCAGAATATATACTAATAGAACCATGATTTTAGAAGTTATCGTTCTATAGCCAATATAGAACAGAATACAATAGACAAATAATATTATCTCAGCAAAACAATCTGCCTTGGAACGAATTTTTTTACCTAGGGTATGGGTAGGTTTTGGATGGGAAAATGGGGGGGGGAGGGCGCAGGGGTGGCAAAATGTAACTTTTGCCTACGGCGGCAAAAGTGCTAGCGCAGGCCCTGGGTTAGTATCCTTCCAGTAGGATTCATTATCTCGATTAATAAATTTGCTATTCCAATGCTTTATGGTAGCGAACTCTCACTTTAGGTTCCATAAAATGTCAAGACTATGATTCGTTTGAATTTTTAGACTCATTCAACACTGTCCGTTAACATATTTATTTATGGACTAGCAACAGAGCCCATTCTCGTTAAATACATTGGTCCCTAGAAAAACAGTTCAAACATGCTTTATTTACTGTCGACATTCCTGTAACTCGGTCTTTAAAGTTCATCTATGCAGATGATATTGCATTGGTATATCAACACCAGCATTTTCGACAAGCTGAGGAAACACACAAATGACCTCACGACCCTTGGTGAATGTCACGAACCCCTACTTTGAATCCTGGAAGCTAAATCCAAACCCAACAAAAAATAAGGTTTCTTGCTTCCACTTGAATAGACTAGCCAACCAAAAACTTAAAATCCTATTCAACAGTGTTGAATTAAATCACAATGACCTCCCACAGTATCTGAGAGTCACTTATTTAGATCAGTCTCTCACGTTTAAAAGCCACTTACAAAAAACGACAGCTAGCGAAGGTGAGAACCAGGACTAACATTGTCCATCACCTTGCTGGCTCCACATCCACATGGGGAGCTAACGCACAAGTTCTGCGAACCACTACTCTGTCATTGGTATAATCAACTGCTGAGTACTGCGCTCCCGTGTGGTTAAACAGTGTGCATGTTAGAGATTGATGTCCAGCTAAACAGGACCATGAGAGCCATTAGTGGTACACTCATGGCAACCCTTGTACCCTGGCTCCCGGTGCTGTGTAATATCGCTCCTGTTGAAATTAGACGAAGGGATGCACTCATTAGGGAATACTCTAAGATCTTATCTGCTCCACAGCTGCCCATCCATGATTACCTACTCCAGAATGCAGGCCGGTTGAGGCAATGTATACAGAACCAAATAAGTAGAGACATCCCATGTTAAAAATTTTTAGTTTTGCCCCCGAAAACCAGAGGAAAATAAAGCGCTGATGCTAGGATTACTTCTCCTTACTGTCACGGGAAGCGCTCTTTCTAACTCTCAAATGTCAAAATGAGCATATTTGTTTATAAAAAATCAAAACAAAAACAAACTTCTGCAAAATTATTCTGGTCATCTGTTTCCATTCAACCAATCAGCATAATCCTTACCATCTTGGTGGTGCTATCTGTGTTTCAGGGGCGGCGTTCTCACTTCCCCATAAGGATGTCCCTACTTATTTGGTTCTGTATACATTGGTTGAGGTCCCGAAAACCACCATTGTGGACAGCATCCCAGTTGACGGACACAAACTTTTCCATCCATATACCCACTGGACTTCCTCCTGGGACTCTTTCCAAAGTTGGAATCTCTTTTTAATTGCTAACCCAACCTTCAGTAGGTGGTATGGATCTTCCTTGGAAGTAGTGGCCTGTTCTCAATCAATTCCGTACTGGAGTGGTAAGCTGTAATTTTTTTATATAAAAATGGGGAATGACAGAAGACCAATCATGTCATGAGGCTGTGGAGCGTAGTTCCAGACTCACATAGTCACCATTGCGTGCTTTCCCCGAAGGGTTGATTGGTCTGCATTGTGCAAGTGAAGCTGAACTGCAATGGGTTAGCGCCCTGGATTTAGCTTTATAAAGAGAGATCATAAATGTTTGTTTTAGTTTAGTTTTAAAAGTACTGACGCAGGTGCTATGCAATGCAAAGTATCTTTTATTTTTCTAAGAAGTTGGTGATAGACTATAAAAGCCATACAATACATATACATTTATATAATTATTTTTAAATTGCTCAACTCTAATGGAAAATTTAAAATTCAATTGATAGATAATAGACAGATAGCACCTTTAAATTTAGTCTGATGTTTATGATATTTTGTCCAAAACAACTGCAGAAAAGAATAGCCTATAACAACGTAAAAAAAATTGAAAATCAGGTGAAAATTTAAAAGTGCTAATTACAAAAATACCCATTGCAAATGAAATAAGTATAGAGTTGCATATGAAAATGGGTTTTGATTAACAAGACTTATTATGGACTAAACCTTGTAGGAATCAAACCATTTCTTAAGTTTTATCAGTTCTTTGCAATTCTTAAACAAAAACTGTATCAGCTTTCAAGCCATGTACCGGCTAAACCCGGGGCCGCTTCACCACGGTTTTTGTATCCGCGGCCCCTACAACTTCTCTCAATTTATAAATCTAGTTAGTTGCAAGACCTGCACATAAAACAACCTAAGTATAAATTAATCAATTTAGCATCTTAAAAAGTTATATAATATTTTTATTTATATTATTTTATTTGCTTTTTTTAATTATGGAATTAAATATTGCGTTCTTAATCGCAAATGTGTGATAAGCACAATCGTGGTTTGGTGTTAGAAAATATATCATCTACTTTTTTAGCTTGATCTTGCAGGTTCAACCATTTGTTTTCTCTTATTTTTAGATTAGTGTAACGTAACTTTTGCTAAGATATGAATCTAAATATAAAAAGTTCTTTACTGATACATTTTACAAGCTTAAAATACTATGAAATATAATTTTTATTAGAATAAAACAAATTACAAAACCATCATGTACAGAAAAATTTCATTTCTTTCCTTTTTTACCTCCCGTTTTTTATTTTTTATTTTTCTGTAGCACTAGAAGGAATTTCTTCATAATCTATTGTTCTTAGGTGATATTCGCCAATTACGTCCTTTACACTCAATACTAAGGCACAGCATTGCACACATCCACATTTCTTATACGTATCAACTTGCCTCAGTCTATATCCCCTAATTTTTCTTTCTTCACTTTGAAGGGGGGGGACCAAGGGGGCTGTCAATGAGGTTGGTCTAAGAAGTCCGGCAACCATGCTCTCCGTTGGACCCGCAGCGCCTACCACTCACTCCATTGGATCCGCAGCGTCTACCACACACTCTGTTGGATCCGCAGTGTCTACCATGCACTCTGTTGGATCCGCAACGTGAACCACGCACTGCGTTAAACCCGCAGCGTCTACCATTCATTCCGTTGGACCCGCAGCGTCTACCATACATCCCGTTAAACAGCGTCTACCATGCATTCCGTTGGATCCACAGTGTGTACCATGCACTCCATTGGATCCGCAGTGTCCATCATGCACTAAAATGGACCTGCAGCGTCTACCATGCACTCCGTTAGATCTGCAGCATCTATCAAGCACTTCGTTGGATCCACAGTGTGTACCATGCACTCCATTGGATCCGCAGTGTCTACCATCCACTCCGTTGGATCCGCAGCATCTACCATGCACTCCGTTGGATCCGCAGCGTCTACCATGCACTCCATTGGATCCGCAATGTCTACCATGCACTCCGTTGGATCTGCAGCGTCTACCATGCACTCTGTTGGATCCACAGTGGGTACCATGCACTCCATTGGATCCGCAGCGTCTACCATCCACTCCGTTGGATCCGCAGCATCTACCATGCACTCCATTGGATCCGCAACGTCTACCATGCACTCCGTTGGATCTGCAGCATCTATTAAGCACTTCGTTGGATCTGCAGCGTCTACCAAGCACTCCATTGGATCCGCAGCGTCTACCACGCACTCCATTGGATCCGCAGCGTCTTTCACACACTCTGATGGCTCAGCAGCGGCAGCCTCTGATTGCTGGGCTGCTTGTGGTGGGGCTGGTGGCACCTCAGCTTGGTTCTGTGTGGCACTGTATTGGTGCTGGTACCACCAGCAACCCGCACAGTCGTCAATCATCGTCCCTACGGCTATCGAACCGCTTAAAACATGTAATGGTTTAGGATTCCATTTGATTTTTTTTTAACCAATGAAACCTGGTGAAAAATTATAGAATTCAATACCGCTGTACGTGGCCCTGTCTAGTATACACTTTTAAAGAATTGGATTATAAGTAGAGGTGTGCGGATATCTGAAAAATCGGTTCGGTTTCAGATCGGATCGGATATCCAATCCGATCCAAAGATTTTATTGATATCCAAATATTCGGATCGGATATCCGACTTTTCTGGATAGACTGTATAATATACAGTCCATCCAGAAAACTTTTCTGGATAGACTGTATAATATACAGTCTATCCAGAAAAGTCGGATATCCGATCCGAATATTTGGATATCAATAAAATCTTTGGATCCATCCACTATTTATCTGAATTCAAGATCCACCAGATATTATCTGGTGTTAAAGACAAGATCAATGCACAAATATTGAGTTTTGCGCAATGGCTATTCGGCGTAAAATGGTGAAGATGCGACAGAACGTCTAAAATGACGTCCGAAGTACTGAAGCAGACTAAGTCAGAAGTCAGATCATAAAATAACGGGAAATAATCACGACACCCAGCCACCAAGGATAAGTGTTTAATATTCATCTGAGCAATTGACAAAGTGTCAATTCTGAAACCTCTCGCTTGGAATGCTAGCAATAAAAATACAAGTGTTTCATGGTTTAGCCAATCACGGCAACTCAAGAAGCTCTAGTTTTTATTCCACCTGCTAGAATCGCTAGTGTTGTGGTGTTTTGAGCGCTAGTCATTGAGGGACAATTCATCATTCGTAGTTTCGTGACTCAATATAAGATTTAATACCTTTATTGAAATACCTTTATTGAAATGGCGACCTAACTCAATAGGTAGTTTAAAGCCAAGTATGAATGAGGGATGAGTGTAGGATGATTGTGGCGCGATCTTGTAGTCTTGTTACTGACTAAGGCCGACATTCTCCTTAGAGAGGACTGTTAATTCATACCCCAACAGCCAATGGTATCTAGGGACCTACAGTTGAAAGTGGGATCTGAACCACAATTTCAACCTCCCATATACGAATTGGTCTAATTATGAGGATGGTACTTATGGATGAACTAGTATTCACTAGTGCGGACGTTAATCCCCACCAGGGAATATCGCATCCACAAGCCATCGCTCATAACTATCCACAATTCGTGACCTCCAAGTAGCTGGATTACAGGACGTCGCCACCGTCCCAGTCTTTCTTAATCTTATGAAGATTACGATCGCGTTTGACTATGAACTTGTGAAGGCATTGGATTGCGATTCAACCATACGTTCCGTTGTTGTCTGTATTTATTTGATCTTTGATGTTGATAGTATATGTCTTTATCCCTTTGATCATATTTTAACCTGATTTGAACATTTTTATTCTCTCTTAATCATTGATGTCTCAATGCAAAAGAACAAGAAAAGAAAATATAAAGAGTGTTGTTTTGAAGTTTTTTGCCAAAACAGAAAATGACTATTTGACAGAATACTCAGTATGCAAGCTGAAGCTAGGTTATGTTATATACCATCATTTTGGTTTCAAATAAAATGATATTTTGTTAAAAGTCCTACTTTTTCATATTGTACACTGGGATGTTTGCCTGGTGAGTCGTTTTTTGCCTATGGCAATTAGAGCTTAGGTTAGGTCTAGTTTAAAATAATGTTGACATGTTCATTTAGGCCTAGGGCCAATTAATATAGATGTTGATCATGACAAAATATAAATTTACTTTGTTTTAAAGTTTAAAAATAGTTGAACTGTTGTCAAATTAATTGATTATGATATTCCTAAACTATTTTTATAATTAAGGCCTCGGCCTAACTTTAAAATTGTGGCTTCAAATTGCTTATCTTTCTATTGACAGCGCGAAAATCCGAATCCAACAACTATCCAAACCGAATCTGATCCGAAAAAAAATTTCACTATCCGCACACCTCTAATCATAAGTCTATTCAAGTTGGCATCAATGCCGCTAAGTCAATTGATACACAGGGATCATGGAGACTTACATAGGATCAAAAGGTAATTTTAATAATAAAACTTATTTTTACAACTATTTTAATATTCTTTACTTAAAATCATCATTAAAACAGTAACCGTTTTACATTTCTACTCCTTAACTTTTCTTTGGCACTCTTGATAAGATTTGTAAGTTTAGTAGTTAAGTTTTACATAGGCACTATCAACCGATCAACATGTCTTTACAAATGTGAAACTAGCACGACTAAAAGAATTATAATAAAATATTTTCAATTCTCATTGAAAAATACATTTTTTGTACAATCAATACATCTTTCTTCATCTTATGGCTTTACATACTTTTAACATTCAATACAAAAACCATGCCTTCAAAGAGACAAAACAAACAAGGCCAAAATATTACAGATATGCTTGTATCCAGAAACTAAAAAATGAAACTTTACGTTTAGGCCTAAGTTCTTTTTTGATAATGAAAATTATGTAATATCATGTTATACATGTTTTAAACATGCTCATCCATTTTCAGGCTTAATTTTGTTTTCAATATTCACTTGCATGCTGTCATCTATTTTGTTTTTTTCCTGATTTGATATTTCCGTTTCCTGCACTGATGACCCAACAGTTTCAGGTACAGATTGTTCTTCCAAGTTTGACTCTCCTATGAGCTGTCCATAACCAGTTACTTGCTGTTCACAGCTTACCACCTCCTGTTCACACAGACCTACCTCCTGTTCACAACTAACTACTTCCTCTACCACACCGACCATGGAATGTCCAGAATCTAACACTTCCTCAACCACACCTACATCAGTCATCATATCAACCATAACCAAATCCTGTGAGTTTTCTTGTTTGGCGGGTTCATCACTATGTTCCATTTGCTCAACTTGTTCTTCTTCCATATCCATTTTCTCACATGGGATTTCCTTCTTTAGATTTGGAATTTTAGGAGGTGAAGCTTGATACGTGTGATCACTTTCAGGTCTATGGGGGCTACAAGTTGCCACATTATGGTCAATGATTGGTTTTGAAGAGTCTTTGGTGGTTTGTTCAACAGCAGGTTTGGATGATTCATTAGGTGCAGTTACGTTTTGGTCAACAGTGTCACCACAAGATGCTTCAATACTCTGAATGATATCAGGCTTGTCAGTAGTTTCCACTGTTCCAATGGAGTTTTGATGTTCCTCTGCCAGGGCTAAGATGTCACTCACTGTCCTTGATAGCTCTAATGTATCAACTGAATCGGATTTCCCAGAATTCGTATCCATAGGTTTAAGAATGTCTTTGATTAAGAATTCTTCTGAATCAACGACATTCACATATGAATTTTCACTGTTACTTTGGGTGGAGTGAGATCCCTCTGATGATTGACTCTCCTTGAGTCCAGTCTGAAATAAGACAAAAAATAAAATAACACATCATTCATAATAAGATTGTAGATAAAGTATACTCTCCATTATCTCAATAAGGGTCCAAGTAAACAAGATAAAAAACTTTTGAACGGGTTTACAAATAATGAAATTAATAACAAACCACTTTATACATGGTGTCTTTAAAGCCCTTCACCAAACTTCATAATGTGGCTTATTGGATCAAAATAAGCAAAATATGTTAAAGATATGTACTAATATGCAAATTTATTCAGATATCAGCCATTTTGTTTTTACCACTTAATAATTTTTATTATGGTGACAGATTGATGTAGGAACTTAATGTCCATAATATTTTCAAAATGGCAGCCATTTTAAATATTTAAACTCTAATATCATAAAATTGGAAAATATCAAAATTTTACTCAAAAAAAGAAAGTTGACAAATGAAATTATTTAACCATTGGTACCAAGTTTGTTAGGATCTGACGACAAATAATGGAGTTATTGTGATTTTTCTACTCAAATAACCTTAACACATTCAATGCTAATGGCACAGTACTGTGCCATGAAAATCTGAACGCTCATGCCGATGGCACAGTACTTTACCATGCTACAATGGATCATTTGTATTTTGTTAGGTTAGCGTGGTTGGTAGGTGTGGCTTGACCTTGGGGCTAAGCAGTTCCAGCGTCATGGCGATAGCAGCGCTTTAGCGGCAGGAACAGTAAAGTGACGTCACGATATGACGTCACAAACAAAACGGATAACATTTTTGACCTCTGTTCCTTAATTATGACATATAAAGGCATGTTTCGGTACAATAAAATTTTTTAGCGTCAGGTTTCCATTTTCTCTTACTATTAGCCGAGTGAATGTGTTAATTTGCATTTATTATACTAATGCAAAATCAACGTTTCTCTGTTGAAAAATCACAATAACTCCATTATTTGGTGTCATTTCCTTACAAGTTTGGTATCATTGGTTAGATAATTACATTTATCAACTTTTTTGTATCTTGTAAAATTTTGATAAAATTTATTGGTTTTTAAGTTATTTTAGTTTAAAAATTGAAAATGACCACCATTTTGAAAATATACATTGCATAAAAATTATTTTTATTGTGGAGATGGACATTGGTGTTACAAAGGTCCATGCCATCTATGAAGTTTCTACATCAATCCATCACTGAAATAAAAATTATTAAGTGGAAAAAACAAAATGTCGGATATCTGGGTAAATACACATATTAGGACATATTTTCATATGAACTTTTTGTGCTTATTTTGACCCAGCCATATTATGAAGTTTGGTGACGGACTGTATACGTTAAGCTGTTAAAACCAACATTGAATCTTTTTTGATGTTCTAAGTCTTAAAGATCGCAAATTAATAACCAGTTAGGGCCTACCTGTTAATATTAGGAATAAAAGAAAAAATAACAATGGATATCTCTTTATATTTGAAAACAACACAGGAGTCTTGTTAGAGTCTGGTATGAAGCAGATGAAAATAACCAAATAATCACATTTAATACAAAAAAATAACAATTTAATTGAAACATTAGACCTAGGAATTTAGTGTCTTAGTTTCCTTATTGTCCTTATTGTAGTTGACAATCTCAAATTACTATGTTATTTTGAGAGAACACTTTATTCTTTCCCCTTTAACTCTTTTTGTTAATAATTACCCAAATATTTTTTTTCAGTGATTGAATGTGGTAGGATTGAATAACAGTTCATTCTCACTTGTATGTCAAATTTAGGGATGGTTTGGTTGTTAAATTCAGTTGTCGCTCTGGCCAGGTTTTCCCTTGATAAAACCTGTTATGTAATTTGACTGGGTATGTTTTTGCCTGTATTACGAGTTTCCAACTTACGCCGTTGGGCGCTCGCGTATCGCCTATATTAGAGTATGAGAGCACTCGGGGTCTCAGTGGCTATCCAGCCGTGACAATAGGAGCATCGTCGCGCTGCCCGTTTTCTTTATTCTTAATTCAAAATGGCCGCTCCTACACAAAATCCCGCCAGTTGCGAAGTGCGATCGGTAATATAATTATTGTTGGCAAAAACTTAAAACCTGACTATGCTGTGATGAAATTGAAAGTCAGTGAAACTTGAGGGAAAGATAATGAAAGCTCCGTTATGTTGAAGCGGCGGTTTTCACGGATCTTCTTGTCAACTTTAGTGACCAGTTCGTTAGTCACAATGCTCGGTTGTCCACTCTTCTGCTCATCAAGAACATTGGTTCGGCCATTTGTAAACTGAATACACAACTTACGCACCTAGAACTTTCATTCATGACATTGTTCAAATACACCTCGCACACTTTTCGATAAATCTCCATCAGTTTTAAGTTTTTGACAACCAAAACCGTGTTATCACTCGCAAGGCGGTCGGTAAGGTTAGTACTAATGAAGAATAATAATAAGTGAATGTGACTCAGTCAACATATTTTACATTTTGTTTTTTTGTTTTTATTCAACATATAAACAGATGTAAATAATTTTTAATAAACATACCATTATCTTTCATCAAACGCATTAATTCACTTAGTATATTTATTTCTTTAACTTTATTATTATTTTTGCATCATTACATATTGTATAAATTACTATCCAACTCCGTTCTATCTCTTCTATGATGATTTTTTATACTACATACAAACAACTAAAGCCACGTCCACACTGGCCGAACGTGTACCCCAAACAAAGTTCTTCCGAACTTTGTTTGTTTGTTGCTGACCTTTTAGAATGTAAATCATAAGGCCGGTAATTGTTCATTAGGAAGGTTTGTTGACTTTTTGTGTTCGCCGAACAAGTTCACCACGAATGTTCGGCCAGTGCGGACGCTGCTTTATAATTTTCAAGAAGAAGCCTGAGGTAATCACCTTGTCAAGTTTGTCGTGTGGCTGAGCAGGCAGGACAGTGTGGTAGACACATGTCGCCTTTTCGAACACATTCAAGGTGGGCTCCCTGCAGATGTGATCATCCCTCCGGATCCCACAAGACCTGAACAACACTTGCTGCGTGTCCTGAAACAACAAACATTCATCAAATATTTTGATTTAGCTCAATCTTACAACTTGTAATTGAACTAAATTGGGCTATTTATAATTTTTAATTGTGAGGTATATTTTTTACTAAACAAATAGATTATTTCCCAAAAGGATTTGTTAATCTTCAGTTTTTAAATATGAGGCCATATTTATCCTTCCCGGACTATGGGGTAATATATCTGCTAATATTTGGTGCTTGTGGGACGGTGGGCGGATATATCTGCCGATTATTAAAACATGAATTACTCTAGTTTTATCATCTAGAACAACATTTATCTTCGTGAAAATGTCCTAAAATTTAATAAAATCTTTAATTAATACATTAGGGATTTTTTCTTAACAGACAAGAAATTTATTTCATTCTAGTTGTTTCCACTGATTGACTGGATATCACAGCTGTGTTTCCTGCCGTTTTTGAGAGCCAAAGAGGCCAAACTCGACATAACACTGTGTTGAGGTTACTTTTACAGTGCTTTCCCTCTGTAAAGTGTAAATTGCTATATCAAAACCATAAGTTGTTTACATATTATAGTTTGATTTTTACTTTGAATACTTTACAGACACATTTACATATCTGAAACATTTATGACATAATATATAACAAGGAATCTAAAATAAAATAAAGAGAAGTTAGAGGTCGAGACATGCAACACCCTCTATGCACCAGATGGTCTTTTGCACCTATGCGGTCACCATTTACTAATACTGGCAATGATAATGATGATGTCATAGGTGCAAAAGAACATCTGGTGCATAGAGGGCGTTGCATGTTTTGACCCCTAACTTGTCTTTATTTATTTTAGATTCCTTGATATATAACATCTTATTTTATTAACATTTCTTAATAATTTATCAAAAAAATCTAATGTTTAGGATATAATGTTACAACTATGTGCTTTACAGATGATAGGCAGATATAATATCTGCAATAAAAATAGAAACATAAAAAATATTATGAACAAAAATATTGTGTAGGACAACTATTTATATCATTTTAACCATAATAAAATAAATTAATCGATTCTTTATACTCGATCAATAGTCAACAAAATACTTATTTGCAAAAAGCGATTCTTACTGAACCAACAAGAGTTGTCATGAAGAAATTCTTACATTACCTTTTCGATAGATATACCAATGTCTTTACAGAGAGATATATAAGATGTTTCGATATAACACATAAGAAAAATCATAAACATGTAAAAAAAAAAATAAATAAGAACACGTAAGAAAAATCAAGATTAATCAAGCATGGCTGGCATCCCCAGTCGTCCGGCAGACCAGTGTCTACTGGAGGGGCTCACCGAAGAGGTGTTTACTACTAAAGAATCTAGAGAAAAAAATTAGTATTTGGACCGCATCTATACTATTAATACGCTAAGGGTTTTTTTGTCTTCAGAACTCCTCCTACAATTTTCAACCGATTTTTAAGTTTTTGGTGTCGTTGGAGAGGACTTGGTCTGTAGTTGTTTCCGCCAAAAACTGGTGAGAATGGGACTGAAAATAAAGGCGCTATCCACCATTGAAAATTTCCCATTAAAATAACATTAGGATTGAATAAAGCATTTTAAACAACTGTTAATAATCAGCTGTAAATACGTGTAGTTTAAGTGATTAAAGATATTCACAATATTGGATAGGTCGGATGTCATTGATTTAAAGCTAAAAGTAACATTTCTATCGTATGAAAACAAATTGCTCAATTTCGAGCAACACGTATACTAGTTGTGGATTAAAAGACCTGAAGATTAAAACTGATTTGTTTTCTATATCAAATATGAAAATACTGGAATAAACATAAATTTTAGTCTCATGTATAAAAGGAATACATATTTTAAATAATGAAATTCTAAAGTAACCCGATATGGGGTGTTTTGAAAGCAAAAAATTTATAATGTAGGCGATGACCTTCATTTTTATGTTTTTCTGATTGTATACTAAAGTTTATACCTAACTCAAAATACAACACTATGTTTTAGGGTGTACAATATTGTTTTTTATTGAATTTTGACTCATATTTAACATATTGAAAAGAAAACAACATCCGGCTCTATCACTGAAGGCTAGAGTAAGGGGGGGGGGGGTAGGTATGAGTTTGGGTGGTACGCAAAAAAAGATTTTAAAAGAATCAGGTGCATAGTGTTATCAATCAACATGAAAAAGCTGGCATTTGTAATTATGGTTAAATTATTTGACAATTCAGCTGGGGTCAAAATTCTGAGACTCAAGCCAAGAACCAGATGGGCTTCCAGAGCCTGACCAGACAGCCATGTGACATTGTAGTGTTACGATGGAGGTGCTTTGTCAACAAACAGGGTTGTAGCTACCTACGAGCAGTCTCTTGTTTACCCTGGCAAGTATAACTGTATACAACTGTAAGTCCAACCATCATTGCAGCATGAAATTTATTTCCTATTTTCCTTTTGTATTATAACAGCATTGATGACAATAGTAGATGAGAGGGGGAGTTCTACACAATAGGGTAATTTCAGTCAAGTTCACATTCTGGAGCTAACAGGTTTGACCTTGACTGGTGCTGCCAAGTCTACCAGTGTTCTAACTGGGTCTGAGGTTTACTGGCGTCGTCCATCACATCGACCACTGTTTCATCGAATAAGTGCGATGCATCAAGATATTCAGCATCTGATGCTGCTCCTGCACAGTGTGATGGACTGCCGAATCCCTCGGGATGTTTTGCACGATAGCCATATGCAAACTCTCCACAATAGTCGTTATTGGTAATGTCCACAATCGATGATGATCCCATCACTTTCATAACGGGATGTACATAAGTGCCATTGGGGTAGGTAAAGTCATAACTATATTGTATTTCACATGTAGTGGAAACCTTATAAATGGCGATAACCTCTTGCACAGCCGATTCTTCCATATCGGTACTATAGGCGTTGACTGGTAGAACACCCACATGTAATGATGGTGGTTGTAGACCGCCGGCATATTCGTTGAATCCATGCATTATTACACCGCACTGTTCAATTGAAGTGGTGTACGGGATGACGACTGAGGATTTTGGTAAATGATTTATTGTACCTACCATCGTTTGGCCATAGTGATCGTTGTCAACAGTTATTTGTCCAACGGAAGCGAATGAGACCTTTGTTCCATACACGAATACAGTAGATTTATTGTTAGTCACACTCCTGTAGTGGGGGTATGGTTCTGATGACTTCAGAACACACACTTGAGGTCTGTATTCCCAATTTATTGTGGGACTACCATCACCATTAACCATGTTATAAGCCCTCAGGGGCAGTGGGCTTTCCACTGTACGGGTGTTTCTTGGCGACCCCGGGGTACCTGAGCCAAGCTGTGAGACCCTCCTCACAGTTCTTCCCGAGCTAGGGCCTTTCTTCTCATCTTTCAGGTCTTAGCTCACCGTCTTTATTCTTTCCTGAGCTAACCTTGCTCACCTTCTTGTTTTCGACCCCGAATCAAGGGTGTCTTTCCACCTTCTTTCGACCGGCGCATGCTGGGGGGTCCTGGGAGTGTCCCTGTTGTGTTGCAGGGACTGATGTGTGCCTCGCACTGCCGATGGTCTCCTCCAGTGTGTCGTCAGAAGCCAGCCGCTTCGGACCTTAGTCAGGGAGTGCGGCATGGATGCAGGGATCGGACTCTGCATTGCCACGGTGCGACCCCCAGCACGTCCGGCACATTTTGTGTATCGGTGCTGGGCAAACGGAGGTTCGGGCCCCGGAGTACCGGGGTAGGGGTGTCTTATCTCCTACGGGGGGTAGACCTCCGAGGGTGTACCCGCTCTCGGCCGATGAAGGGCCGCCCCTTGCCGCACGATGCGCTGGTGACATGAAAGCATGGATTTTATCAACCGAAACACGAAGAACGTAAAGGAGAATGAGCATGCCGCTTTTAGGCGAAGCTCTATTGTGCAGAGGTCTCCGACCTCGAAGACTGGGACGCCGACAGTGGGAATTAAAACCTCCCCCCCACCGGCACCGTTCAAGACGTTAAGTGACGCCGGATCGTCGTCCGAGCCTGAAAAGAAGAAAGTGGAGGTCAATCTAGCGATGAAGGTGACCGAGGCAGAAACCTCAAAAGCCAGGCTCGATGGAATACCTCCCAGGAAGAGCCCTCTTCGTGCGGCATTCGAGCTGCAAATGCTGCGGCAGCAGCAGGACGACGCCCACGAGGAGGAAGACTCATGTCTGAAGAAGATGAAAGCTCTTTTGAAGGAGATGGCCAAGGCCCTCTTAATTCAAAAGAACGTAAACAAGGCCATAAAAGAGGGGATTCCGAAACTCGAAGATTCTCTAGAAGAAATCGAAGAATGCCGGAAAATCAGGCTAAAGGCAGTGAAACAGGAGCGCGATGTCACGAACCGAGTCATCTCTGCTTCGCCTCAAGCTCATCTGGCTGAGTCCCAGACTCAAGCCAGAAAGCGAAAGAAGAGGCAGAGCGGTTCATCGTCGGGAAGCCCTGAGCTCGGGGAGTTGGACTTGGCGCCGAGGCCGGTTTTTGTCACTGCATCATCGCAGACATCTCCTGTCCCGGCTGCTCATTCCATCCCGGGCGCTGTCGTTGTTCCAGCGGCTACTCCTGCAGAGGTTCCTGCTCCGGCGGCTAATCCTGCCTTGGCAGCAAACTCTGCCTCAACACCTTTGGGGGGCTGGAAGACGCGCCTGTCTAAGAAAGAAAGGAGGAGGCAGAAGCAAGCGGAGGCAGCTTCGAAAAGTGCGTCGAGGGTGGAGCGGACGCAAGTCTCAAACCCGGTTGGGGAGGCCTCTGGCAAGTCTGTCAGAAAGCCTAAACAACCCAGGCCTAAGAAGCCCAGGACGGAGGCAATCTTGATCAAGCCCTTAGGGGGGCGATCTTTTGCCGATGTTCTGGGTCAGATTAGATCGCAGGCCAAACCGGAAGAGACCGACACCGTTATCAAGTCTATTCGGCGAACCCAGAACGGGGATGTCCTCCTCGAACTGGGGAAGTCGAGTGACAAGATCGGTTTTGCCGCTTCCCTCAAGACTGCACTTGGGGACAAAGGCTCCATCAAGGCCCTAGAACCGAAGTGTTCGGTCGAGATTCGGGACCTTGATGTCCTCTCCACCGAAGATGAGGTGACCCGTGCGATCCAGGTGGCATTCCCGGAGATACCGGCCGATGGAGTGAGGGTATGGCTGACAAAGCCTAACCGAAGTCAACTCCGGATGGCTGTTGCTGAGATGAGCGAAAAGCACGCCAATAAGCTGCTTAGCCTTCAGCACCTCAGAGTCGGTTGGGTCAGTTGCAGGCTCAAACGGAGGGTGGTAGTTTCGAGATGCTTCCGCTGTCTCGGTTTCGGCCACTCCTCCCGAAACTGTAAAGGGCCCGACAGGAGTGCCAACTGCTTCCAGTGTGGAAGCCAGGGCCACAAACGTAAGGAATGTTCCTCAAGCCCCTCCTGCTTCCTCTGCAAGGATTCAGGCTCCAGTGCCCTCGGTCACTTACCCGGGTCTGGTCAGTGCGGTGCCTTCAGAGCCGCACTTGAACAGGCAAAAGGCAGCAGCCGGTAATTCGCATCCTCCAGGCCAACCTTCATAGATCCTTGGGAGCTGATAACCTTCTAGATCAGCTCGCCCGAGAACTTGGTGCTGACGCGCTCCTTATCAGTGAACAGTATCGGGACAGAGACCCAAACACTTGGATCTCGGACAGCCTCGGTACTGCTGCATTTTGGGCACGTAATACACGAGATGTTTTGGTGCGGAGTCACGGGCGCGGCCGAGGATTCGTCTGGGTTCGGTGTAGGGACGTAACTATCTTCAGTTGCTACCTCACACCCAACGAGGCCGTCCAGGACTTCCGCGACAAGATAGATAGCCTAGAGGAGTGCGTTCTCGGCACCACCGGGCATGTCGTCGTTGGTGGCGATTTCAACGCCAGGGCCGTCGAGTGGGGAATGCCCTCTACCAGCTCCCGGGGGAAATACATCCTGGATTTCATCGCCAGGGCCGGTCTTGTCGTCCTCAACCAGGGCGACACACCTACTTTTCGGCGCCCCGGGCAGAGAGGCACGATCCCCGACGTCACCTTTGCGTCTGAGTCGCTCCTTCCGAGGGTCTCTGGCTGGAGGGTTGTGGAGGACTACACGGGTAGCGACCACCAATACATCGTTTTTGACCTGCATGATCAGGCTAAACGTCGATGAAGCTGATCCGTTCCCGCCTGACTTCTGCCGTGGAAGCTGCCGGGGACTTATGCCCCCGTCAGTACGGCTTCAGAAAGGGACGGTCAACGATCGACGCTGTCACCGAAGTTCAGAGAGCTGTGGAGAGAGCCGAGAGCCACAACCATTTCTCCCGCCGAGTAGTGCTTCTTGTTACGCTTGATGTCAAGAATGCCTTCAACTCGGCGAGGTGGGTCGATATGTTGGATGCGCTTCGTAACACCTTTCGTATTCCTGCATATCTGTTGCGGCTCATCGAGGATTATCTACGCTCTCGAAGCCTGATCTATGACACGAGGGATGGAACGCGGACGATGGAAGTCACTTCTGGTGCCGCACAAGGTTCAATACTCGGCCCGGATCTCTGGAACGTTGCCTATGACAGCCTCCTGAGGTCCGAGATGCCTGAGAAAACCACTTTGGTTGGGTACGCCGATGACGTTGCAGCTCTCATTGCTGCACGCAACGTTGAGCTGGCCCAACTAAAGTTGAACCGAGTTATGCGGGTTGTCAACAACTGGATGTCCGATCACGGTCTCTCGCTTGCTCTTAGTAAGACGGAGATCGTGATTCTCACGAAGAAGAGGATCGACACCGTCGTCCCGTTTCGAGTGGGAAGGGAGGTGGTCACATCAACTCGTGCCGCCAAATACCTTGGGATTATGGTGGACACCAAGTTAAGCTGGAGGGATCAGATCTTCCGTACGGCGGACAAGGCCGCTAAGGTAGTTACTCACCTTAGTAGGCTGATGGCCAATGTCGGGGGTCCCCGATCCAGCAGAAGACGTCTGTTGATGTCCGCGGTCCAGTCCGTGCTCCTTTACGGGGCAGAGGTGTGGGCAGGCGCTCTAGATAAGGAGTGCTACAGGTTGCGACTCGCCCGGGTTCAGCGTCAAGCTGCGCTCCGGGTGTGTTCCGCCTACCGGACAGTGTCCGAGCCTGCCGTCCTGGTGGTCGCCGGAGTCATCCCTGTCAAGCTCTTGGCAGGGGAGAGGAAAGCGATTTATCAGAGACGTGGTGAGATCGGCAAGGACACGGCAAGAACAGAAGAGCGCTCCCGAACCTTCCAGCAGTGGCAACACAGCTGGGAGCACGACACCCGAGGACGATGGACTGCGCGACTTATCAAGCAGGTCCAACCATGGGTGGAACGGCGGCATGGGGAGGTGGACTACTACCTGACCCAATTTTTGACAGGTCACGGCTATTTTCGATCGTACCTGAACCGGATGGGAAAGACCGGTTCACCGGACTGCATTTATTGCCCGGGTGTTCCCGACGATGCGGAACACACATTCTTCCGCTGTCCCCGTTGGGAAGGGCCCCGCCTGGAGGCAACACAAATATTTGGTGCATTTTCGGTGGACTCGGTCTGCCAAAAGATTTTGGAGGATGAGGGCAACTGGGATTGTTTGTCACAGTTCGTCCGGGGCATCCTCCTGGAAAAGAAAACCGATCTGGACCGCGAAGTGGCCCAGATCCCTTGATAGAGCGGCTGGATAAGGAGCGAGCCCGACGGGCGTAAGCCAAATTTAGGCCTAGCCTGACGTAATGTGATAAACAATTCCAGGTTAGATTCCTAAAGAGTAGAGGAGGTTTTTTAGTGGGTAAACCCGTTTTTTAGGGGAGCCCCACACTACAGGCTGGCCACCTGTGTGCGTAATGCATTTTTCCGCCTCTCCCTAAAAAAAAAAAAAAAAAAAAAAAAACCATGTTATAAACATGAAGGTCATTCATTATGTCGGGTACAGTTGGTAGTCCTGCAGACTTATCCACATTCTGAACGAAATATGTTCTAAATGGTTTCTTATTACCAAAACATGCTGGTATTTGATTAAATTTAATGCCGGTGTCGTCTTGTTTCTGCACTTTACCCCAATAGTCGGTGATGCAAACCCCGTCACATGTAAGGCTGACGTCACACGCTGACGTCACACGCACCTCCGAGCTGCTTACTTGCCGTGGCTTCGCCATCCTACCTGCCACCCCTGCCATGACCAGCCCGACGCGTCGGACCGCCGTGTAGAGCGGGTCGAGCGAGCTTACGTAAGCAACAACGTTAGAATTAAAGTGACGACCACTTCCGCCATGATTGTTGCGAGTTTTGTCTACAAGTGAATACAGTCTGTTTTCTGCAATATAAAGTGCAATTCCTATGTTATGAATAGTTTAACTTAAGTGTGTGGAATCCCCACCTCTCTCCTACCAAGCAACATTTTATAAGGGGTGATAGGCAAATCACCGGTGCCCTAAAAATATACTGAAAAAATAGTTTCACAATTTTGCCCACTTTGTCAATCTTATTGGATGAACGGATCGAAGAGGAGTGTAATCCTCATACATGACTGTTGGTCCCTCAGTGTAGTGACAGATTCTGATTTTGTTGACCGACGATTACGTTCGCAAGAAGCCTCAGATCGACTTCAAACTTTCACAGTAGATTTTAGGTGTAATTTGTGAGGTCAAGTTCATTTCTGAAGTTATTCTGTTAAGGAATAAAGTGATTAGATGTAATTTAATTGCCCATAAGAGATGCATTGTGGGCTGTATATAACAGTGCTTAAAGCTATGTTAAACAGTGCTTGAGTTGTTTGTTTTCAGACAGAGTAAGCATGTGTTATGGGAACTATTGTTGTACTATAACTGCACTGTTGTAATATAATACAATTTGTTATTTATGAAATGTTTTAAAATCATGAATACTATAAAGATACATTTTGAATAAACAAATAATAATAAAAATAAAATATTTACTAAAATAATAAAATTTGTAAAAAGTACCTACTGGTAATCAAATATCTTGAATGCTGAAAAATAAACTAAAAACTTTTTTTATGTAGTTAATATGTGTTATTTGATAGATGTTAGTTTCTATTTATTTTATAATAGCATGGAACTAGGATTATCTGGCTTACGTTGCTGTTCATCCCCATACGCATGGAACAATTGTACTCCTAGTAATATTAAACAGTATTTTAAACTATTGTTAAAAGTGTTGCTAAGATACGTTATGTGTTATTTTTTTATTTAATCTTAAAATTCCAGACTAAAATTTTATTTAAGATGGCAGCAGCTTTGTGAAACATGGCGAGGATATGTGAGAAATAATTTATACCTTCCTCATTTAGTTAGAATATAATATCCAACCCAATTGATATTAATTTAGGTATCCATTACATAGCCTTAAAATGTCGAGCGATTTTTTGTAACTGCGCAAAACTTTTTACTTAAAACCAAATAAAAAGTGAAAATAAAATCCCACATTGACAATGTTATATTTTTTTAAAGGTTATAAAATGGGCTATCTAAAAATACTATATTTGATATGTCTACCTTATATTGCAACTTTGTGGTGTGGGTCCAAATCCACATGTTACAAAAAAAGTTAATGACCTCGTAAATAAACACCTCTCCTCACTAATTGTATGCACACTGAATCAAAAATTGAAGATATACGTTTTGTTCTAAATTTCATTGTGAAATAAAAAATATATAGTTTATTACACTTTCTCCCATCACCAATTTTCAAAAATAAACAGACACATCGTACACAACCACAATAGAAAGTAGCCTAACCTAGCCTAACCTCAACATGTAATAAGTTAATGACCTCCATACTAATTAGATGGACACTGAATAAAAAATTAAAAGTATGCATTTGGTTCAAAATTTTATTGTGAATTCAAAAATATATAGTTTATCACACTTTCTCCCATTACCCATTTTTAATAATAAACAAACAACACAAAATAACAGTAGGCCTAGGCCTAGTAGGCTCAAAAACCCAAACAATTACAAGATCGTAATACACTAAAGATGAATAACTCAAAAGGCCTACATACATAGTTTTTCATGAAGCCCAGAACACCCTGAACAAGTTTGTACAGTCAATGATGCAAAATAATCAATCATACGGCTTTAAATTATGTACAAAAAAACGCTTGCAAAGCCAGCTGAAATTGGATGATGAGACTGTAATAAACTAGTGACAGGCAAAGAGGAATAACTTGAAAAGGCCAACATATATAGATTTTCATGAAGCTCAGAAATCCCTGATCACATTGGTATAGTCAATGATGCGAAATAATCGATCGCACGGCTTTAAATTACGTAAAATGAGACGCTTGCGATGTCGACCGAAATCAGGCGATGAGCACTTAGCGGTAAAATTGGGTCGCCTGAAAACAGTCGATTGACCCTTAGAGGGGTATTAGTAACTTTAAGCTAAATAGTCTTTGAACCAAACTATTCCAATACAAGAGTTAGGTCATTTTCAACTTCTCTTTATTACGCTTTAATTTATATAGGGTACACTAGATTATTTGAAATGCAAGCAAGATGTCACTTCTAAATAAATCAAAACTGAGCTGCGTTATCAACAATGTTGTAAAAACTCGCTTTCGTAATTGAATTTCTTAATTTTTGTAAAAAATCCAGATCTTAAAAAATAATCTTTTATAAATTTTAGAATTGTTATCATAAAAAACCTCAAAATATTCATGAAAAAGAGTTACTTTTCCTAGTTTTACTAGCATTTCAAAACATTTCTTCCTTATTTTCAAAGGGTTAGGATAAATATTACAAGAGAAGTTGCATTTTTCAGTAAGAGAAAAGAGTTGTTGAAGATCGGAGCAAACACCAGTTGGGGAAACACTGTAGTCGATATCATTAGGAGCAAAGACCGAATGGAGAAACACTGTAACCATTATCATTAGGAGCAAACACCGGATGGAGAAACACTGTAGCTAATTTCATTAGGAGCAAACACCGGATGGGGAAACATTGTAGCTGATATCATTAGGAGCAAACACCGGTTGGAGAAACACTGTAGCCGTTATCATTAGGAGCAAACACCGAATAGAGAAATACTGTAGCCGTTATCATTAGGAGCAAACACCGGATGGAGAAACACTGTAGCTAATTTCATTAGGAGCAAACACCGGATGGGGAAACACTTTAGCTGATATCATTAGGAGCAAACACCGGATGGAGAAACACTGTAGCCGTTATCATTGGGTGCAAGCACCGGATGGAGAAACATTGTAGCTAATTTCATAAGGAGCAAAGACCGAATGGAGAAATACTGTAGGCCTAGCTGTTATCATTAGGAGCAAACACCAGGTGCAGAAACACTGTAGCTAATTTCATTAGGAGCAAACACCGGATGGGGAAACACTGTAGCTGATATTATTGGGAGCAAACACCGGATGGAGAAACACTGTAGCCGTTATCATTAGGAGCAAAGACCGAATGGAGAAACACTGTAGCCGTTATCATTAGGAGCAAACACCGGATGGAGAAACACTGTAGCTAATTTCATTAGAAGCAAACACCGGATGGGAAAACACTGTAGCCATTATCATTAGGAGCAAACACCGGATGGAGAAACACTGTAGCCGTTATCATTAGGAGCAAACACCGGATGGAGAAACACTGTAGCCGTTATCATTAGAAGCAAACACCGGATGGAGAAACACTTTAGCCGTTATCACTAGGAGCAAACACCAGATGGAGAAACACTGTAGCCGTTATCATTAGGAGTAAACACCGGATGGAGAAACACTGTAGCCGTTATCATTAGGAGCAAACACCAGATGGAGAAACACTGTAGCCGTTATCATTAGGAGCAAACACCAGATGGAAAAACAATGTAGCCAATTCCATTAGGCGCAAACACCGGATGGAGAGATACTATAGCCAATATCATTAGGAGCAACACCAGATGAACACAATGACAGAGGTAAGCAATGAATGAGCAGCGGTAGCTTCATATTTATTTTAATTTATTAATTAAATCATTTATCAAAATTTAAATCTGAAACTGACCTAACCCAGTTTGGAATAGTTAGTAAATATTTAATGCGGTATTTCAGCATTTTAGACTTCAATGCATTTTTGTATAGGTTAACAGAGTGTTAAAAAGAACCATTACATTTCAAAACCATTGTCTACTGAGGATCCCTGTGATAGTGGAGCAAAAACATTTCGCCACAAATAAAATTAAATGTGTCAGTAACCAGTAATAACAACAAAATAAACAAAAACCAAGTGATATACATCAAGTTTTCTCGGAAAATAACAATGCAATTTTAATTTGAGACGACCCGGTAGACTGATCAAAACGAGATAAAAACTCTGATTATACACAAACATAGGCGTGCGCACGGGGGGTGCCAGGGGTGCCACGGCACCCCCATTAGGTCAAGACTCGGTTTTTTTTTAGCAGGCTAATAACAAGATTATAATACAATCAAGTAAATTGTGAAATAGAATATTTTGTCAAATGGAAACGATTTAGTACATGATGGTTAATGGTTGTCTTTTTTAGCCATTCACTCAGTTTAGCAGCGTTGAACGTGAAGTTATTTGAGACGGAATCACCGCATCACAGCACGCTCACCGCGGGAAGGTTTACTCCTTGGCGGCCGGTGGGTTGGCAACACTGTCTGTCAACCCGGCGCTTGACAGCGACAGTGCTGCGACAGCAGTAGCAGTGTTATGTTAACTTATGTTCGTTCTTATAAGTTATCGCACTTGTGTAAGTTTTTTAACCGAAATAGGGATTAAATACTTTGTGATTGTGATATTAACTTAGTTCATAATGAGTAAACAAGTGCGTGGCGAGAGTGATAGTGGCCATGACATAAGGTCTTAACCACAATGTTGCAGGAACGGCTGGAACACTTAATGATCCCGTTCTTAGAACAAGAACTGGCAGATAGAGTTAGCACAGAATCTATTATTAATGAGTTCAAGTCAATGGTGCCTTTCAATAGGCGGTTGAGTTTGTAAGACTGTAGGCTATAGCTATATAGATATTGATGGTGTCAACAAATTTCAAATGGAGTATGTCGTGCTGTGTATCATTTTGTAGCTCTTAAAGAACTTCTTACATATGATCCATGCCTCTATCTTTAATTCGCTAATAATTATGTTGTAGTTTAGAATATAAAGTAAACAAATTAAAATATATGTTAGTTTATTAATGTTTGATTATTGATCCTTGAATGTCTAGTCTACAAAGAATTGGTTTAATGGGAAAGGGTTTCAAACTCAGAATAATAACAATGTGAAAAACAAAGAAAAATACACAATCTTAAATATAAAAGATATATATATATATATATATATATATATATATATATATATATATATATATATATATATATATAAGTAGATAGTATCATGTTACTTCTAGGACACTTTTGGAGACAATCAAAAATCAAACAAATTTCACAGTTTTTTAATACAATTATGCAATATTTTTGCCATTTTTTGGCCAATTTTCAGCTTTTGTCAAATTGTCATAAAAAATATGCAATTTCAATGAAATTTTTAACAAATATGCCTAAAATTATCTACAAAATAAAATTTTTTTAAAAACAAGTAAAATTATCACATTTTATAAGTATTTTTTAAATAAAATTAATAGTCGACTATTCATAAGGTAATTTAAAATTTTAATAGTATTTTTTCAATAAATTTGACTAAAATAGTAATAATATATTCTAATTAATTTCAGTAATATCATTTTTGATTATATTATATTCAAGTAATTTTTCAGATACAATAATAATATAACAATTTGTTTTACTAGTAGCTACTATATCATAATCAAAATCTGCATTAATAATAATATCATTTTTTGAACTTGAAATATTTGTTGGATTTTTTGTAGTATCAATTACATAAATTGGTCTATTTTCTAGAAATTCTGTTGGACTATAATACATTTTACTACTAATATAATAAACTTTTTTGTAATCTTGATACATTTCATACATAATTCTAAATTTTTCATTGTTTATATCAAAATTTTCCAATTCATCAGGGTAATAATGACCATTTAGTTTTACTCTTATATTTTTTACATACATACTATCAAATTTAGAAGTATCAAATAACTGATCATTTGTTCTTGATTTTTGAAATCCAATTATAATAAATTTTGGATTATAAATATTTCTATAGATATTTGTTATATCAAAACTTAAATTCTTTCCTGTAATATTTTTTTGTTCAATGCATTGCCAATGATTAAAATGAAAATTTACTTTTTCAAATTTGCTTAGTTCATTAATTAATTGAATTTTACTTGTTGTTTTGTATTCAATTATAGGAACTCTAATAAAAAATTCATCAATTGTTATTTTACCTTCAGTTGGTAATGTAGCATTATCATAAGATCCATCAGCCTTTTTAGTTTTCCATCTAAAAATTGCATCATTATCTTCTGATCTAATAAATGTTATATTAAAACCTCCTTAGTATATTGGAATATTTACATTTTCAAAAAATCCTAATCCAAAATGAGATAAATTACCAATTGCTTCAAATTTATTTTTAAAATTTGATTCAAAACCATTATTTATCTGATTTATTTCTGATTTTGAATAAGTTATAGTACCCTTAATTGTACTTAATAGACCAGGATATTCAATTTCATCAATCAATTTATTATGTTTTCTAACTTCAATTTTTGAAAATAAAAATGGAACAAAATTATCAATTAATTTTATATTAGCACCATTATCATATGCATTTCCATCAGATTTAGTCAATTTACCAGATATATAAAATTGAAATTTAGAAGTACAAAATCCATCTCCAAAATCTATATTAAATTCAGTTTTTTTATTAGGTTCATTTAAATGTAATTTAGATAATGGATAGAAATTTTTGTATTCAGCTCTTTCAATATCATTTACATATTTTTTGTAATCAGCCATTTCATTGTAATCACCTTAGTAGGCTGATGGCCAATGTCGGGGGTCCCCGATCCAGCAGAAGACGTCTGTTGATGTCCGCGGTCCAGTCCGTGCTCCTTTACGGGGCAGAGGTGTGGGCAGGCGCTCTAGATAAGGAGTGCTACAGGCTGCGACTCGCCCGGGTTCAGCGTCAAGCCGCGCTCAGGGTGTGTTCCGCCTACCGGACAGTGTCCGAGCCTGCCGTCCTGGTGGTCGCCGGAGTCATCCCTGTCAAGCTCTTGGCAGGGGAGAGGAAAGCGATTTATCAGAGACAAGGCGAGATCGGCAAGGACACGGCAAGAACAGAAGAGCGCTCCCGAACCTTCCAGCAGTGGCAACACAGCTGGGAGCACGACACCCGAGGACGATGGACTGCGCGACTTATCAAGCAGGTCCAACCATGGGTGGAACGGCGGCATGGGGAGGTGGACTACTACCTGACCCAATTTTTGACAGGTCACGGCTATTTTCGGTCGTACCTGAACCGGATGGGAAAGACCGGTTCACCGGACTGCATTTATTGCCCGGGTGTTCCCGACGATGCGGAACACACATTCTTCCGATGTCCCCGTTGGGAAGGGCCCCGCCTGGAGGCCACACAAATATTTGGTGCATTTTCGGTGGACTCGGTCTGCCAAAAGATTTTGGAGGATGAGGGCAACTGGGATTGTTTGTCACAGTTCGTCCGGGGCATCCTCCTGGAAAAGAAAACCGATCTGGACCGCGAAGTGGCCCAGATCCCTTGATAGAGCGGCTGGATAAGGAGCGAGCCCGACGGGCGTAAGCCAAATTTAGGCCTAGCCTGACGTAATGTGATAAACAATTCCAGGTTAGATTCCTAAAAGAGTAGAGGAGGTTTTTTAGTGGGTAAACCCGTTTTTTAGGGGAGCCCCACACTACAGGCTGGCCACCTGTGTGCGTAATGCATTTTTCCGCCTCTCCCTCAAAAAAAAAAAAAAAAAAAAAAAAAAAAAAAAAAAAAAAAAAAAAAATTATCATATGCATTTCCATCAGATTTAGTCAATTTACCAGATATATAAAATTGAAATTTAGAAGTACAAAATCCATCTCCAAAATCTATATTAAATTCAGTTTTTTTATTAGGTTCATTTAAATGTAATTTAGATAATGGATAGAAATTTTTGTATTCAGCTCTTTCAATATCATTTACATATTTTTTGTAATCAGCCATTTATTAAGGATAAATTTTTTAAATCAAAAGCTTTTTTAAAACAAGTAAAATTTTTATAATTTTATGATGTCAAATTTTATAATTTTTATGTATCAATTTCATTTTTACTTTTAAAATATTCAATTTCAGTAGCATGATCAAGTATAAATTTTGCTGATATTTTTTGATGCTCTAAAAGTAATTCCCAATTTAATGTAAATGCATAATCATGAATGAAATATTCAGTTAAATCTTGATATTTACAAATCAAATCAATATAATCTTTTAATTGATAATTTATGAATTCAGTAATAAAATCTATAGTTAAATTTTGATGTTGAGCAATTTTTTGCCAATTTAATTTATTTTGAAACAATCTCATCATATTAATACTCAACTCATATTTTTCAGAAATATCATCCCAATCATCTTTGTTTAATTGATTTTGGTTTCTGATAATGAATAAATCAAATGAACTGTATAGAGCCATTTATTAGGGAGAAAATTTTGTAAAACAACTTTTCTTTGAATTACAAATACAACATTTTAATTTAATTACATTTATATTTTTCAATTTTATTATCTGAATATCTTTAGAATTAGTTTTTTGTTTACATTTAAGACAATAAATCAACTCCATTTATATAAAATAATTATTGTAATTTATCTATATCATCTTTAATTAGTATTATTTCAGCATTTAATTCTTTTATGGATTCATTGACTCCATCAAATAGAAATTTTAGTTCTTTTTCTAATTTTTCTTCTAAATTTTCAACATATTTTCCAATATTAATTAAAAAGTCTGTAATTTTATTTAAATCCTTTTTAGTTTCTGAATGATCATTACCAATTTTAATAATTGAATCTAAAACTTCATATAATTCTGATTTTATTACAACATCATATTTATTTATACTTGGTTTAACATTAACAATTCTTTTACCATTAATACTTATATAATTTTTTGATAAACCAATAGCATTTACTAGATTTTCAGTCTTTTTTACATGACTTTTAAAACTTTTACTAAAATTATTAAAAAATATATTTAATTTAGAATTTATATAATCTTCTTTAATATTAATTGGATGTTTTTTCTGTCTTCCAAACAGATCAAATATATTTTGTGAATCCATATTTATTAAGGATTAATTTATTTATTATATTATCAAATTTTTTATTATTATTTAATTCATTTAATATAAAAATACATAAATGACCACAAATTGGTGGATCATTATAATTTTGAATTTGATTATCATTATAAAATATATTATCTTTTCCTAAATATTTAACTAATTCTATTGGTGGTTTATTAACTATATTTCCATATGAATCAAAATAATATTTAATTTTATCTTTTTTATAATAACAAACCCAATGAGTTCTATTTCCATCAAATGAATCTAAATTTATAATTCCACATTCAAATTTATTAACTTTATTAGGTAATATATCTCTCATAAATACACCTCTAAAATATTTTATATTTTTACACAATTTTTCTAATTCACCTAATGTTAGTGGTTCAAAATTTTTTTATAATTTTGTTTCATATATTTTAATGTTTTTTTATCTAAACCAGATCCTTCTACATTTTTTAATTCATGATCTAACCAATCAACAAAATTTCTAAATTTAGGAATTATAGATTCTTTTACTACTTTTGCTCCCTTTCTAACATTTGGTGTATAATTTTTAACTATAGGTATATTATCAGCAAAATCTAAAATTTCTTTTAGTAATCCACCATTTTTTATTTCTTTTAATTGATTATATAAAAATTCAAATCTTAATCCTTTATTTAATTTTTTATGTTTATTTAGTTTATTAATTTGTCTTTTAGATAATAATATAATATCTTTTCCATTTTCATTAAATTGATCAATATTAAATTGAATTATAACTGATTTTTTATTTTTAAATGCTAATTTTATTTTTGATTTTTGATTATCTGTCAAGTTTATATTTGTTTTTTCCATTTATTAAGAAAAAAATTTATAGTTTTTTATAATATAGATTAATATAATTAATTTTATTAAAATTTTAATCCTACTTCTAAACCCATACCAAATTTTCTTTTCATCCACATAGCACCTGATGTTGGTAATGCAACTAATCTTTCACCAATTCCATAATCATTTGATGTTACTATATCCCATGCTTTATCTTGTAAAATTTTATCAGCTATTTCATTTCTAGATTTTGTATCTTTATGATCTCTATAAAATAAATCATGTTCTTTAGCAGCTTTATCTAAATCATTTATTCCAGGATCACCTCTTTTTACTCTTTTATTTAATTTAGTTCCAGGCCCTAGATATTGATAACCAGGTACATGTAATTCAAAAGGTAAATTATTTATAACATCATTTAAAATACCTGATCCATCTTTTAATAATGGTGATGAAATATTTGCCAAAATCCTTTTTAAATACTTAATTCCTTCAGGTTTTTCAATTAATTCATCTAATTTATTTGATATAAAGTCTTTAATTGCTTTCTTTTCATTTAAAAAATTATTATTGCCAGCTTTTTCTTGTGCATATATATAATTAATAATATTATCTAATTTATTTAAATCATCTATAAATCTATATTCAATTTTATTTTCTGTATATTGTCTGATTCCTGAACCTTCAATTTCACCTTTTATTTCCCAAATATGTTTAATTAAATTAATATATTTATCACCTTTACTAGATTTTGGTTTCTTACTATTTGGATCATTATTTTTATAAATTGAATTAGTTTCCCATAAAATTTTTGAATAATTATTTAAATCATTTTGTGTATATAAATTATTATCTGGTTTCTTTTCATAAGTTAACAATCTCCATAATCCATGTGTTCCATTATATTTTTTATCATCAATTATTAAATCATCATTATCAATTACAGTTATTTTATCACCAATCATAAATGATTTTTTATGTTTATTCCAATATAAACCAAATTTATCATCTTTTGTTCTTGGTAAATATTTTTGTGCTAATGGACCAATAATTTTATCTAATGTTTGAGGTAAAATTAAATTTGGGTCAATAAATGTCGATTCTTCTTGAATTATTGGTTGTCTGATTGGTCTAAATGGAGTACTTGAAGGTAAATTTAGTTCTTCAGTTTCTGGTATTGATATATTGGCAAAATTATTAACAATAGGTACCAATTCCATAAGGTTTTTATTTTCATTTAAGACTTCACCAATTTTATTTTCAACTTTACCAATTGCTGATGTTATAGGTTCATATGCTTTTTGTTTAATTTTTTCATAATTATCTTCAATTTTAATTTGATTTTTAAATTCTTTTATTAATTTTTTCTCAATATCATCTAATTTTTTAGCTTCATTAACAGATATTTTATCCATTTATTACAAAGAAAAATTTAGGTTCAAAACAAATCATGTTAACATAAACACAAATCATGTTAACATAAACACAAATCATATTAACACAAAACACAAATTATGTTAACACAAACACAAATTATGTTAACATAAAAACAAATCATGTTAACACAAAACACAAATCATGTTAACACAAAACACAAATCATGTTAACACAAACACAAATCATGTTAACATAAACACTAATTATGTTAAACACAATTTATTTTACTTTATTTCTGTAATTTTCATTAAATATATAAATACTAATGAAATAAATAATACTAATAAAATAAATATTCTATCAATTATTGAATCAAACATACAACAAGCCATTATCATTATTTAATATCAGAAAAATTTTTCATATATTTTCCATCATTTGATTTTTTCAATAAATTAATAGTTAAAAATCCATAGTCTTCTTTCCAACAATCATTACAAATAGTTTTAAATTTATCAAATTTCATATCTGATCCAACAAAATTATAATATATTTTTTTCATATAATGTTCATTTTGTTTAAAGATGCATAACATATTTAAATTATTTCTAATTAATTGCATATCAACTTTTGAATAACATTGTGATAAATAAATACATGATATATTTTTAGGTCTACCCATTATAAAATATTCTTTAATTTTATCTTGTTTTTCTAAAATACAGTCATCAAAAACTACTAATGAATTTGGTTTACATTTATTTAGTGGAATCATATCATCACATGAAAAATAAGAAATTTGTTTATTAATATTTGATTCTATATTTTTAAATCTTTTTTGTAATAATTTATAAGATGGTTGTTCTAATGATTTACTAAAAATATATAAATTTGAATATGGAATTAATCTTTTGTAAATAAAATTTAATAATAATGTAGTTTTACCAGATCCACTTGTTCCTATAATTAATAATCTAATAGGTTGATCATTTTTATTATTTTTATCATATGATTCTAATTTTATATTGTCTTTGTTTTCTAAAAATTTCTCCATTTAAATAAGATGAAATTATTTAAAATAATTGGTCATTCATCCAAACTAGAATTAAGATTAGAACATCCAATACATTTAGATGGAAAATATAGTATTGGTTTAAGTGGATTTTATTCAGATAATTTTATATCAAATATACCAAATGATTATAAAAACTGTTATGGATATTCTATTAAAGATGAAGATGATAAAATTGTAGATCAATATTTTGATATAAATAAAGGAAATTATACAATTGAAGAAATAAAAAATATTTTTATAAATAGTTTAAAAGAATTTAAAAAGAAATTTAATAAATTTGATGAAAATGATTTTATATTAAAAAATGATGGACCATATATTATAATAAAATCACCTGTTAAAATTATAGTAACAACAATTATAATTGATTTATTAGGGTTAGATGATAAAATGATTGAACCAAATGTATTAACAAAAGGAATAAAACTACCAAAAATTAGACCTTTTGATGTTATTGAAATTCATTGTAATTTAGTTGATCCTAGTTTTGAAAATCATAAAGATTATTCACATTTACATAAAGAATCAGAAATTTTATATTCATTTTATCCAAATGTTGAATATGGATCAAAAATTAGTGAAAAACCAAATGAAATTGATTATATTCCTTTAAAAAATATAAATAAAATTCAAAATATTATAATATCTATTCAAGATAGTGATGGAAATCTAATAAATAATGAAAATATTAAAAGTATTATATATTTAAGATTAAAACAAAATTTGTAATACAAAATTTGTCTACATAAATAATAAAATAATTGATTTAATTAACAATAATTTTATATTTAATAATAAATTAATTGTATTTAATAAACAAAATAATCCTTGGTTTAAAGGAAAAGATATTTGTAATATTTTAAAATATAAAAATTCTAGAAAAGTTTTATTTGATAATGTAAAAGAAAAATATATAAAACTTTAAAAATATCAAGTGTAACCAACAGTTACACTTACATAATGATGATAAATTAATTTACATAAAAATTATAGATGTCACAAATTATGACACCCTAAAAATTGATGTACAAACATGTTTTCAGATGCCCTAAAACAGGGCGTCAATAAAATAGATATTAAAACAATATTTATTAATGAATCTGGTTTATATTTATTAATTTTAAAATAAAAAAAGTAGAAAACAATAAGGATAGATTAAAATTTATAGATATTTTTAGAGGGGACAATTTGTCCCCCCTATCATATAATGAAAAACATACAAAACTTATTAAAATTAGGTAGGACCCAAAATGGGTCCCATATAAATTAGAATATTTATTTTAAAATTTTTTAAAGGAGGTAACCTTATTATACAATAAAAACTTAAGGGTAACAAAATGTTACCCTTCTTAAACATTCAAAAATATTCATAAATATAATAAATTATATACAAATTTGAGACCCGTCTTAAAGACGGGTCTTACTTATAATGATAATAAAGTAAAATTTATAGATATTTTTATGTTAGATATTCAATAAATTATTGAATATATTTCAATTTATTAAAGAAAATATTTAAAAATATACATAAAATTATAGTATAAATTCAATATCATATGGTTATAAATTATTAATATAATTTTGATCATTTTCTTTAAAACTTTCTTTAACATAATTTTTTATTATATTTATAAATGGTTCTATTATAAAATTAAACTTATAATGATATACAAAATAATTTTTATATTTAAAAAGATATATTAAAAATTTATTTGATATTTTAGTTTTAAATAAATATAATTTTATATCAAAATCATTATTTATTAATTCTTTTGGAACAATTAAAATTTCCATTTATTTATAATTATTTTTATACCCCCAAGGTAATGTATCAATTTTATTTTCACAAATAAATCTTTTGTCATCTCTATTACTTAAAGCTAATTTATTTATTGTAATTGTATATAGTTCATGTTTAAAACTTCTAATACAAGTCATTTCTCTATATTGTTCTTGATCATCAAATAAACATTTCTTAAAATCATCCATATGTAATGTTTTATCAACAACACTTTTCTTAATACCTTTACATTTTACAGGATTTTTATTATTAAATTCATAACTATATAATTTTGATCTTAAACCACAATATTCTTCTAATATTTCACCATTTAACTCATCTTTAAATTTACCAATTATTTTTTTATTCTTTTCACTATAGCATTCATGTTCTTTCTTATAATCACTTGTATCAAATTCATTAATATTTTCTTTAATAATTTTATATGGATCCTTTTTAAATTCTATAAAATAACTGTCTGTATCCATATATAATAACCTTATATTTGGATCAAACTTCTTTAATTTTTCATAATAAAATTGATACATATGTAATTTTGATAAATCAAGTACTGAAAATCCTATATAGATTGGTTTATCAAACTTAACCTTTTCTTTTATCATATGTGAAGCAATACAGTCTTTATCAAATATACTAAATGTTTTAAAATTAGGTTTTTTTGCTTGTTTTAATGAAAACTTTTCATCACCTAATTTAATATCACATCTATTTCTAACATTTTCCATAGTTTTTCCAAAAACACTATTATTCATCAATTTAAAAAAGTCTTTTTCAAAATCTGATGTTGATTTGGATCTTAATTTGGTATTTAATTCAATATATTTTTTCATATAATCATCTTGATCAAATGCTATAACTCTATTAACTTTCTTTAATTTTAATCCTTTTTGTAGATAATATTTTAAGTTTCTTGAATGAATAACATAATCTTTTTTATCAAATAATGTTGTGCAAAGCTTATTATTATAATGTTCAGGTGCTAATGGTAAATCTTTATGGTCATCATGTAATTCAATAGGATATTCTAAATCAACATCTAATATATATCCATATTCAGCATTTTCATCTAATTCTAATATTGTTTCTTCCCATTCATTTAATGTATATGTATTAGGATTCATCCATGTTATATCTTTATAAGGTAATTTTTGACTTAAAGCCCATCCATATAGATTATTTGCATCTATATATAACATATAATTTTCAGGTTTTGTTTTATCATAATTTTTTGTATATTTATTGTTTGCTTTACAATATCTAGTTATACATTGTGAAATACCACCTCTAATACCTTTTTCAATCATTAAATACATATTATAATCACTTATTAATTCTAGTTTAATTTTTGTTAATTTTAACATAGAATCCCAAGCTAATGATGGTGATGTTAGATAATGTGCTGGATCTAATTGATAATTTTTCAAACAAACAGATCTAAAATTTTCAAATATATCAGCTAATAATAATACATCCTGAATATTATACAAATCTGAATAATTACCTAATGTTTTTATTTTTAATTTATTCCAAACTTTTATATAATGTTTATAATCATCATCACTTATATTTTCATTAGTTAAACAACTATAAAATTGATCTTTTTCTAATATTTTATCATAGTTTAATTTTTCAACATTATCAATAAATTCATATGGAAATACACCTTTAGAAGTTAATATTTTTAAAGTTTCATTATCATATTCAATTATATCATTTTCTTTTATAAATTTATTTATATGCTTAAATTCTTTAAGATTTTTAGCTAATTTTTCAATTGATGTAGCCATAAATCTAAATGTATCTACAAATGAGAATTTTATAAATTTTCTAGGTTTAAAATATAGTTCACCTTCAAATTCATAACCATAACCAGAATTTACTGAATAGTTTATATATTTTTCATCTGTATTAGCTAACAAATCAATTTTACCATATTTTTTAGCTAATTCTTTTATAAACAAATGTGTATCATAATTTGAACTATTATGACAGAATATAGGAATATTTTGAGGAAATTTTAGATTTAAATTACAATTTAAATGTGCAGCACCTCTAAATTTTCCTGTTAAATGACAATGATCTCTTACTTTTATTCTTTTATCATTATCAAAACCACTATTTTCACAAATATGACAAATATTTGTTTTCTGATAATTAATTTCTTCTTCATTAGTTAAATTCATAGGCTTTTTATTTTTTGAATTATATTTTTTAGCTATATATTTTGAAATTTCATCTAAATATTCAAATAATTTATTTGGTACATTTATTAATTCCTCTTCATTTTTTGCTCTATAACAAATAGGTTTCTACATTTTATTAGTTACTCTAGATACTAAATAGATTGTAAATCCATATGGTTTATGTTTTTGAATTTTATTTGTATATGAGCAATTTGGATTATTTTTACAATTATCAATCTTTTCTAATATACTTTCAAAATCCATATAAATTACATATGGATGTTCAAACTTTTTATAATAATTTTTAAAACTTACAGTTTGACCTTTAAATGGCATTATAGGTCTACAAGGTTCTAATGATTTACATATCTCTAAATGATTATTCAAGTCTTTATTTTTGTAGAAATGAGTCAAACATCTTCTACAAATATATTTTTTATTTTTATTTTTTTGTGTTAATTGCTTAGATACTAACTTACTTAAATCAGTAATCAATATATAATGAGAATTATTACCAATTTTATAATATAATAAATCAATTTCTAGTTTTGAATTATAATGTTCAGATATTTGTAATGGCACTATTTTTTCATCTTCATCAATTCTATAAATATTTATTGACATTGATGGATAGTTATATTTAGAATCAAATGATCTTTTTTCAAATAATTTAATATCTTTCAATGATATTGGATAATCAAAACCTTTAAAAATATCATCATTTATATATTTTTGATATTGTTTAACTCTTTCAGCATGTTCGTTTGGTTTATCAATAGCACATCTAATTGCATAAATAAAACAATATTCATCTTTATTTTTAAAATTTACACAACATTTTTTATTCTTAATTTCATTTGGTAATTCTATATATGATCCAGCATTTAATGAATTATTTTTAGATAATTTTAGATTTAGTTCAACACATCTTTTTAATGACCAACCAGAGCCTTTTGATGGTTGATTTAGTTGTTCTCTAACTATTAATTTCTTAAATTGATCATCAATAAAATCATCTATATTTAAAATATCTGAACTTTTTATGCAAAAATACATATTACTATTTTGAATTTCACCATTTATTAATTTTCTTTCATATTCACATTCTAAAGCCATCTGTCCTTTAATATTTTTAAATTTTTGTTTTTCTATCAATTTTTTTATTTCATTTCTTTGAGTTTCTAAATAATCATTAATATCTAAATCATCATTTGAATTTGTTAAAATATAATCTTGAAAATATCCTTTTAATGACGAAGCTTCTTGAATATTTATTATATTTTCTTTTGGAATTGGTCTATTTTTAAAATAATCATTTAATAATCCAATCAATTCTTTTCTAGTTTTATTAACAATTTTAATACTATTTTTAATTGCTAAATTTTGAATATATTTAAATGATCTATATTCTAAATTATTTGGATTTTCTTTAATTTTGTTTAATCTTTTAATTAGTTCATCTCTAGATAATTTTTCATAATTTCTGACAGATAATTTTTTTGCAATTTCATTTAATTTTACTATATTAAATAATGAATAATTTGTAAGATCAAATGTTTCTTTAATATTTGTTAATTCATCTAAAGTTTTATTTTTATAATTATATATATTATTATTTTTACACCAATGTTTTAATTCAAATATTTTATTATCATATTTTTGTTTATTTAGTAAATGTTTAGTTGAATTATAATGTCTATCATAATTTTTATATAATATATTTTTATTACAATAAGGACAATTAATATTTTTATTTGTTCGTTCCATTTATTAGGGGTGAAATTCTTTATTTATTAAAAATAATTTTTACTTAGAAATAAAACTCTTAAAAATATAAGAAGTATTTCCACTTTTTACTAGGTAATTTATAGTTTAAATCATATTTTTTAAATAAAATTTGAATTTTTTTTTAAACAAGTAAAATTTTGTCTTCATTTTTTCATCATATTTTTAAATTTTCTAGTTTTGTTATATTTTTGTCATGAATTTTAGTTTCTAAATGTCTTAAATAATTATTAGTCCATTTAATATTTCTTCCACATTCACAAAATTGTGGTTTTAAAAACATTTCTCTAATACATTGTATACAAATTGTATTTTTTCTATCTTTACTATAATGATAATTATTAAAATTTGAAATATCTTTAATTTCTTTACATTTCCCTCAGGGGCAGTGGGCTTTCCACTGTACGGGTGTTTCTTGGCGACCCCGGGGTACCTGAGCCAAGCTGTGAGACCCTCCTCACAGTTCTTCCCGAGCTAGGGCCTTTCTTCTCATCTTTCAGGTCTTAGCTCACCGTCTTTATTCTTTCCTGAGCTAACCTTGCTCACCTTCTTGTTTTCGACCCCGAATCAAGGGTGTCTTTCCACCTTCTTTCGACCGGCGCACGCTGGGGGGTCCTGGGAGTGTCCCTGTTGTGTTGCAGGGACTGATGTGTGCCTCGCACTGCCGATGGTCTCCTCCAGTGTGTCGTCAGAAGCCAGCCGCTTCGGACCTTAGTCAGGAAGTGCGGCATGGATGCAGAGATCGGACTCTGCATTGCCACGGTGCGACCCCCAGCACGTCCGGCACATTTTGTGTATCGGTGCTGGGCAAACGGAGGTTTCGGGCCCCAGAGTCCTGGGGTAGGGGTGTCTTATCTCCTACGGGGGGTAGACCTCCGAGGGTGTACCCGCTCCCGGCCAATGAAGGGCCGCCTCTTGCCACACGATGCGCTGGTGAAACAAAAGTATGGATTTTCAAAACCAAAACACGAAATTAAAGGAGAATGAGCAGGCCGCCTTTAAGCGCAGCTGAAAACTGCAGAGGTCTCCGACCCCGAAGACTGGGACGCCGACGGGGGGAATTAAAGCCTCCCCTCCGCCGATCCCGTTCAAGGCTGCTGGTGTCGCCGGATCGTCGGCCGTAACCGGAAAGGAGAAGGATGAGGTTAAGCTGGGTATGGGGGTGACTGAGCCGGTAACACCTCTAGCCGGGATGCAAGGAATTCCTCCCAGGAAGAGTCCTCTTCGTCCGGCATTCGAGATGCAAATGCTTCGGCAGCAGCAGGACGATGCCAACGAGGAGGAAGACTCATGTCTGAAGAAAATGAACGATCTTTTGAAGGAGATGGCCAAGGCTCTCCTTATTCAGAAGAACGTCAACAAGGCGATTAAGGACGGAATTCCAAAACTCGAGGATTTCCTTGGCGAAATCGAGGAATGCCGGAAGATCAGGCTGAAGGCAGTGAAGCAGGAGCGCGACGTTATGAACCGAGTTATGTCTGCTTCGCCTCAAGCTCATCTGGCTGAGTCCCAGACTCAAGCCAGAAAGCGAAAGAAGAGGCAGAGCGGTTCTTCGCCGGAAAGCCCTGAGCTTGTTGAGGTGGACTCAGTGCCGAGACCGGTTTTTGTCACTGCGGCATCGCAGACATCTCCTGTCCAGGCTACTCAATCCGCCCCGGGCGCTGTCGCGATTCCAGCGGCTACTCCTGCAGAGGTTCCTGCTCCGGCGGCTAATCCTGCCTTGGCAGCAAACTCTGCCTCAACACCTTTGGGGGGCTGGAAGACGCGCCTGTCTAAGAAAGAAAGGAGGAGGCAGAAGCAAGTGGAGGCAGCTTCGAAAAGTGCGTCGAGGGTGGAGCGGACGCAAGTCTCAAACCCGGTGGGGGAGGCCTCTGGCAAGTCTGTCAGAAAGCCTAAACAACCCAGGCCTAAGAAGTCCAGGACGGAGGCAATCTTGATCAAGCCCTTAGGGGGGCGATCTTTTGCTGATGTTCTGGGTCAGATTAGATCGCAGGCCAAACCGGAAGAGACCGACACCGTTATCAAGTCTATTCGGCGAACCCAGAACGGGGATGTCCTCCTCGAACTGGGGAAGTCGAGTGACAAGATCGGTTTTGCCGCTTCCCTCAAGACTGCACTTGGGGACAAAGGCTCCATCAAGGCCCTAGAACCGAAATGTTCGGTCGAGATTCGGGACCTTGATGCCCTCTCCACCGAAGATGAGGTGACCCGTGCGATCCAGGTGGCACTCCCGGAGATACCGGCTGATGGAGTGAGGGTATGGCTGACAAAGCCTAACCGAAGTCAACTCAGGATGGCTGTTGCTGAGATGGGCGAAAAGCACGCCAATAAGCTGCTTAGCCTTCAGCACCTCAGAGTCGGTTGGGTCAGTTGCAGGCTCAAACGGAGGGTGGTAGTTTCGAGATGCTTCCGCTGTCTCGGTTTCGGCCACTCCTCCCGAAACTGTAACGGGCCCGACAGGAGTGCCAACTGCTTCCAGTGTGGAGGCCAGGGCCACAAACGCAAGGAATGTTCCTCGAGCCCATCCTGCTTCCTCTGCAAGGATTCAGGCTCCAGTGCCCTCGGTCACTTACCCGGGTCTGGTCAGTGCGGTGCCTTCAGAGCCGCACTTGAACAGGCAAAAGGCAGCGGCCGGTAATTCGCATCCTCCAGGCCAATCTTCATAGATCCTGGGGAGCTGATAACCTTCTAGATCAGCTCGCCCGAGAACTTGGTGCTGACGCGCTCCATATCAGCGAACAGTATCGGGACAGAGACCCAAACATTTGGATCTCCGACAGCCTCGGTACTGCTGCATTTTGGGCGCGTAATACACAGGATGTCTTGGTGCGGAGTCACGGGTGCGGCCGAGGATTCGTCTGGGTTCGGTGTAGGGACGTGACTATCTTCAGTTGCTACCTCACACCCAACGAGGCCGTCCAGGACTTTCGCGACAAGATAGATAGCCTAGAGGAGTGCGTTCTCAGCACCACCGGGCATGTCGTCGTTGGTGGCGATTTCAACGCCAGGGCCGTCGAGTGGGGAATGCCCTCTACCAGCTCCCGGGGGAAATACATCCTGGATTTCATCGCCAGGGCCGGTCTTGTCGTCCTCAACCAGGGCGACACACCTACTTTTCGGCGCCCCGGGCAGAGAGGCACGATCCCTGACGTCACCTTTGCGTCTGAGTCGCTCCTTCCGAGGATCTCTGGCTGGAGGGTTGTCGAGGACTACACGGGTAGCGACCACCAATACATCGTGTTTGACCTGCATGATCAGGCAAATCGTCGAGTTTCCGCATCTCGGGAAGGGCCACGCCGGTGGAACACCAACAAACTGGACGTGGTCAAGTTCACCGAAGTCATCTCTCGGGGAGCGCAGGGGAATCCTGGTGAGGCTGGAGCCGAGGCACTAGTAACATCCACGATGGAACTTATCGTCTCGGCCTGCGACCAGTCTATGCCGCGAAGGAAACCCCGACGCGACAAACAACCCGTTTACTGGTGGACTGAAGAGATTGCGGAACTCAGAAGAACATGTTTAAGAACTAGAAGAACTAAGCCACTAGAGCGAGAATTCCCGCAGACAGAGTTCGTAAGTCGGAGGCCTATAAAGCTGCGAGAAAATCTCTCCGCCAGGCGATCAACAGGAGCAAGGCGAATAGCTGGAGGAGACTTCGTGACGACGTTGATTCCGACCCGTGGGGCCTGGGTTACAAACTTGTAACACAGACACCTTCCATCATGGAGGGCGCCACCATGGGAAGGATCGTCGCTGCGTTGTTTCCTGAACATCCACAGCGACCGCCGGTTGACTTCGGACGGGTAGAGGACGTTCCACTTTTCACTTTCGAGGAGCTGGAAACCTCCGTTCTCTCCCTGAAGAGCAACAAGGCTCCTGGCCCGGATGGGATTCCCAGTGAGGCTTTAAAGAAAGTATTTTTAATCAACGCTGACTTGTTGTTGAGAATGTACAATGCCTGTTTGGTAGAAGGGGTGTTTCCGGCTCCCTGGAAAACAGCCAGGCTTGTACTGATCAGCAAGGGCAAAGGTGATCCCGAGCTGCCGTCGTCCCACAGGCCTCTCTGCATGTTGGACACGGCTGGGAAGCTGTTCGAGAAGCTGATCCGTTCCCGCCTGACTTCTGCCGTGGAAGCTGCCGGGGACTTATGCCCCCGTCAGTACGGCTTCAGAAAGGGACGGTCAACGATCGACGCTGTCACCGAAGTTCAGAGAGCTGTGGAGAGAGCCGAGAGCCACAACCATTTCTCCCGCCGAGTAGTGCTTCTTGTTACGCTTGATGTCAAGAATGCCTTCAACTCGGCGAGGTGGGTCGATATGTTGGATGCGCTTCGCAACACCTTTCGTATTCCTGCATATCTGTTGCGGCTCGTCGAGGATTATCTACGCTCTCGAAGCCTGATTTATGACACGAGGGACGGAACGCGGACGATGGAAGTCACTTCTGGTGCCGCACAAGGTTCAATACTCGGCCCGGATCTCTGGAACGTTGCCTATGACAGCCTCCTGAGGTCCGAGATGCCTGAGGAAACCACTTTGGTTGGGTACGCCGATGACGTCGCAGCTCTCATTGCTGCACGCAACGTTGAGCTGGCCCAACTGAAGTTGAACAGAGTTATGCGGGTGGTCAACAACTGGATGTCCGATCACGGTCTCTCACTTGCTCTCAGTAAGACGGAGATCGTGATTCTTACGAAGAAGAGGATCGACACCGTCGTCCCGTTTCGAGTGGGAAGGGAGGTGGTCACATCAACTCGTGCCGCCAAATACCTCGGGGTTATGGTGGACACCAAGTTAAGCTGGAGGGATCAGATCTTCCGTACGGTGGACAAGGCCGCTAAGGTAGTGACTTACCTTAGTAGGCTGATGGCCAATGTCGGGGGTCCCCGATCCAGCAGAAGACGTCTGTTGATGTCCGCGGTCCAGTCCGTGCTTCTTTACGGGGCAGAGGTGTGGGCAGGCGCTCTAGATAAGGAGTGCTACAGGTTGCGACTCGCCCGGGTTCAGCGTCAAGCTGCGCTCCGGGTGTGTTCCGCCTACCGGACAGTGTCCGAGCCTGCCGTCCTGGTGGTCGCCGGAGTCATCCCTGTCAAGCTCTTGGCAGGGGAGAAGAAAGCGATTTATCAGAGACAAGGCGAGATCGGCAAGGACACGGCAAGAACAGAAGAGCGCTCCCGAACCTTCCAGCAGTGGCAACACAGCTGGGAGCACGACACCCGAGGACGATGGACTGCGCGACTTATCAAGCAGGTCCAACCATGGGTGGAACGGCGGCATGGGGAGGTGGACTACTACCTGACCCAATTTTTGACAGGTCACGGCTATTTTCGGTCGTACCTGAACCGTATGGGAAAGACCGGTTCACCGGACTGCATTTATTGCCCGGGTGTTCCCGACGATGCGGAACACACATTCTTCCGCTGTCCCCGTTGGGAAGGGCCCCGCCTGGAGGCCACACAAATCTTTGGTGCATTTTCGGTGGACTCGGTCTGCCAAAAGATTTTGGAGGATGAGGGCAACTGGGATTGTTTGTCACAGTTCGTCCGGGGCATCCTCCTGGAAAAGAAAACCGATCTGGACCGCGAAGTGGCCCAGATCCCTTGATCGAGCGGCTGGATAAGGAGCGAGCCCCACGGGCGTAAGCCAAATTTAGGCCTAGCCTGACGTAATGTGACAAACAATTCCAGGTTAGATTCCTAAAGAGTAGAGGAGGTTTTTTAGTGGGTAAACTCGTTTTTAGGGGAGCCCCACACTACAGGCTGGCCACCTGTGTGCGTAATGCATTTTTCCGCCTCTCCCTCAAAAAAAAAAAAAAAAAAAAAAAAAAAAAAAAAAAAAAAAAAAAATTTCTTTACATTTATGACATTGTTTTTCATTTAATTCAATAACTTTAATACTATCATATAATTTTTTATAATACACATCCTTACATTCTTTACAATAATAATATAACCCATCTTTAGTATTTTTGTCTTTATAAAATTTAGATATATCTTTATATAATTTACACCTTAAACATATCTTTTCCATTTATATAAAATAAAATTTACAAATTGGTTTTTTTCAATTCATATTCATAAAAATTTCCAATAATATCTTCATTATTTTGATCTTTTATACTATAAGTAACTGGATTTGTATTATTAATTTTAGAAATTATAAATATTTCTCTAGACCAATTATTTTTATATTTATTAGAAAATGTTGATTTTTTATTTCCAATTCTAACTCTATCATTTATTTTAAATTTTGATTTGGTTATTATTTTTGGTGGTTTATATTTAAAAACAGTATCTAATAAATCCTTTTCATTATTTTTATTTACTTCAATTGGTTTCATTTTAATTGTTGAATGATATGAGTTATTATATTCTTTAACAATTTTTGGTAAAATATTTATCCATCTATAATTTTTATTAATTTCAAACTGTATTTTCATTTTTTCATTTTGTGTTCTATTATACCTTTCTATTATACTTGATTTTTCTTCATTTTCTGTATGATACAATTTAATATTATATTTATTTAATATTTCTTTAAATTCTTTATTGATAAATTCTAATCCTTTATCTGTATGTAAAAGATTAGGTGATTTATGATTAATTTTAATTGCATCCTTAATTATTTCTTCAAATGCTCTAGAAACTGTTTTTCCATCTTTTTTCTTTAATGGTTTTGACCAAACATATTTTGAGAAAGTATCTATCACATTTAACATATATTTATAACCATCATTTTCTTTTTCATAATTTTTCATTATAATTAAATCTGCTGCCCATAAATCATCAATACCTAATGTAATTATTTTTCTTTTTAGAAATTTCTTTCTAATTGGAGCATGAATTTCATTTGCTTCAATTATTTGTTCATTTTTAGTTAATTCTTTTTTAATTATAGGTTTAACTTCTTTTTTCAAAATTTTACTTTTATTTGTTTTACAAATTGAACATTTAGTAGCAATTCTATATAATCCATTTTTCATTTCAACGATTTGTGGATTAATATTTTTAGTTTTTTTCTTACATTTGTGACAATGAATTGGTTCATTCATTTATGTATAATTTTTTTTAAATAAATGGATATGTGTTATAGATGTCATAATCAAACTAATTTTACTATTATTGGAAATTGTGTAGGATGTAATATATGTAAAAGAATTATTTATGAAAAAAAGATTAAGAGAAAAAGTAATAAGAATAAACATCTTAAACATATTTTAAGAGAATTTAACCATTTTCAACCATATAAAACACAACAATTAATTAATGAATTATATATTTTATGTATTTCCAATCATTTTGAAATAACACCTAAGAATATAAAATTATTTTTAAAACAAAGGAATTGTACAAATTGGATATTTTACTATCAATTTTTAAACAAAATATACAATATTGATTTTGAATTGAATAATGAAGATAAAGAAAAAATTACACTATTTTTTAATAAATATTTATGTTTTAAGAAAAGTAATATATCATACAAAAAATTATTACCTATGATTTTTAAATACTTAAATATGGATTTTTGTATAAAACCTAATTATGATAATGACTTTTTAACATATCTATCACAAACAAGTTTGTGATATTTTTTCCTATATAAATGGATCTGCTAGAAGAAATTAATAATGTTGGAGAATTAAGATTTAAAGAATATAAACCATTAAAAAGTTTAAATTTAAATAAAAAATATAAAATTGAAAAATTTGAAAGAATTAAAGATAAATATGGATATACAATTATTGTTGAATTAGAAAAATGTAAAGTACATTTACCAAAAAGATTTACTAATTGATGATAAATCAATTAAAGAATTAAATAAAAAAGATTTACATTTAATTGTCACTGATATTAAGACTTTTGATGATAAAGAAACTGCTTTAGTTAAATTTGAATAATTATTACAATATTATTGATACTAAACCTTAATTTTACTTGTTTTAAAAAAAATTCAAATTTTATTGAAAAAATACTTATAAAATGTGATAATTTTACTTGTTGTTAAAAAAATTTTATTTTGTAGAAAATTTTAGGCATATTTGTTAAAAATTTCATTAAAATTGCATATTTTTTATGACAATTTGACAAAAGCTGAAAATTGGCCAAAAAATGGCAAAAATATTGCATAATTGTATTAAAAAACTGTGAAATTTGTTTGATTTTTGATTGTCTCCAAAAGTGTCCTAGAAGTAACATGATGCTATCTACTTATATATATATATATATATATATATATATATATATATATATATATATATATATATATATATATATATCTTGAAAAGCATTAAAATTCGTCATTTTGGCTCTAAATTTTCAAAAAATTTCCGGGGGAGGACCCCTGGCCCCCCTTTGGTTGGGGGGTACCCCCCAAACCCCCCGGAGCATCTGGCACCCCCAATTCCAAGACCCTGCGCACGCCTATGTACACAAAAAACCCCCGTCGCAGCAGATCTGCGTACTCAGCAAACTTCTAAATTATACTGTATTAATTGTGACCAGATGAACCTGTCAACGAAATTTCATCATGTGCTCATACAAATAATGAAACTAATGGCTATTCTTCATATGATAAATATACGGAAAGAGTATGCAGGTATCCTGGCATGGGTAACGCTGAAAGTAGGTATTTTAATAAAAAAAATTTATTTAGACTATATGAAACCATACAAGTTTCATTACGTCCATAAATAAAGGAATTTGCTTTTTCTCCATACGATTAACATAGGAAAAGAGTATGCAGGTTGGCTGCCATGATAATTATAAAAACCAAGATTTTTACTATTAATGGATAGATCTCAACCAAATGAAGCTAAGTACCAAAATTTTTTTAGCTAATTCCAGTGGTAAAAATCAAAATTTTTAATTTTTTAAAACTACATATGGAAAACTCAAAAAAACCCATTTTTAAGGTACAAACCCCCCACCCAAAACTACCCCTTCCTGTAGGTTGATATATCTAGGGACGTCCCTAAAGGAAGTCTTGGGAAAAACTTAATTGGTCTACGTTTATGATACATCATTTTAAAGGGCTTTGCATTCTAATTAAAGGGTTTTGCAATCCAAGCAATTTGTTACAAACCTGACCGCAAAAGGTCGAGTGTATCGGGAGGATATTTCATTTTTTGTTTTCAGTAATATTTATTTTATGCAAGTTTGTTCACCTGCCATTTTTGACTTGGTCATCCTTTTGAGGTCAGGTTTGTGACATTGTTCTCTATTCTTAGATACCTTTAATTTGATGTACATATTGACCTATACTTACATTTAAGATTTTCTTCTGACTCCTTCTGGACTGTCACCCCTTGGAGGTCCAAGGACAATAAGTACTTTAGAAAATAGATTTTGTCACCCAAAATCAATTTGCAAAAGTTTTAGTTTTATTACTTAGTTTGTAAGGAAAAGCCTTTTGGCTGATTGGGTAAACAAAACAGGAGAAAGGATTCAGCTAGCTTACCTGAGAAGATTGTGTTCAGGCAGCATATAGATTCACTTAAAAAATACACATTTTTCCACTAATATTTCATCCCTATGGAGGACTTCTTACGAGTAGAGGAGAAAGAAGAGACTGAGTTTTCAGTTGGAGCGAAACTGAAAACTCAGTCTCTTCTTTCTCCTCTACTCTGAAGAAGTCCTCCATAGGGACGAAATATTAGTGGAAAAATGTGTATTTTTTATGTGTATCCATATGCTGCCTGAACACAATCTTCTCAGGTAAGCTGGCTGAATCCTTTCTCCTGTTTTGTTTACCCAGTTTTATTACTTAAACACTCTTAAAGATATATGGACCCACAATGCATCCCACACTTTTTCCAACCTGTATATTAGGGTGGGTCGAAAAAAATAAAAATAAAAATTTCGAGTCGTAATATCGCGGAAAAGTTGCGTAATTGTGAGACTAAGAAGAGGTAAAAATATTAAAAATATATGTTGGTAATTACCGTTTGCGCATGTGCCTTAAAGTTTGATAAAATTTTGGAAAAATCAAATTTTATCGGCAGTTTTTTATTATATTTTATTAACGATTTTTAATAAGTAATAGTGGTAAATGTTATCTAAGACACGTTAGAGAATTATACTTTAAACGATCCTGTTGTATGTTAACATCTTCCGTTCGCGCGTGGGCTACAAATATTGCTAAAATTTCAAGAAAACGTGATTTTGAGCTAGTCTTATTTTAAAACGTTGTTATTAATATCAAAGTGAAATACCTGTCATCTACTTATACATTATCTGATAGTAACCAAACAAAAACAATGTACGACATCAGAGTTGACCTTCCGATCGCGCATAGAAATGTAAACTGTCCCGATCGCGGCACTATCCGGTCAGTGACCCGCGCAGGGGGCGTGGTGCGGTGTCATGTGTTACCACCCTCTCTACTGCATTCTGGTAGATATTGCGTCAGTCTGGAGTTGTTCCTTGAGTGTGGTGGATGTTTTTAGTATTTTTTCAGTTACTGTTTTTGCATTTGCATAGTGTATTGTTATATGTAGGCTAATATTTTTGTGTAACATTGTGGACAATACTGAGTAATGGACGATGGCGGTAGGCCTACCTTAAACAATCATCACTAGACAGGTATTTGATTGTCCAATTTTTGGTGCGCCAAAAGACTTGCCTTTAAACAAGCTACCTTGTATCCCAGCTACCTAGATAATGTATCCCAGCATTCAACTGAGAGTGACGATTGCATTAATATTGCGATTGTGGTCGCTGTCACTGCACTCGTCACTCTCAGTTGAATGCTGGGATACATTATCAACATTATCCTGTTGTTCAATTTCGGTAACATTAACTTCAGAGCTTTGGTTTGAAGTGCTAGTGCGAGATATCCTTTTGATTTTAAGCGTTTCTTAGTTTCACACAAGTCCACCCCTCCAATTTTTCCAATCCCATGTACTCGTAGCAAGTAAACGAATTTAAGTTCAATGGATGGTATCTTATTTGATTTTTCACAAGTACAAGTAATAGTACAGTTGCACTGACATAGGTCGGGAGCCTTCTGGCACGTGCAGTCAAGAAAAATAGGGCATTTGCAAGCTGCAACATCAAAAAGTAACAAGAATTTTCGCTCGAACTCGTCAAGTTTTCTTATGAAAGATTCTTTTTCTTTATCACGTTTATGTGATTTTCGCAAGCCATAATATTTATCATGTAGTGCATTTAGAAGTTGCACTATTCTTTTACCACTGACCGTTTCAATAGATGCCTTCTTGTACGAACTAATTAATTTGTTTGCTACCGTGTTAGCTACTTGTGAAAAACTGACTCTCTTATTATTAATTTTAAGTGCCAAATTGTATTTCTCATTTGATAGACATCGGAGTATGTCCTCCCCAGTAGGTAGCTTGTTTAAAGGTAAGTCTTTTGGCGCACCAAAAATTGGACAATCAAATACCTGTCTAGTGATGATTGTTTTAGGTACTGCCATCGTCCATTACTCAGTATTGTCCACAATGTTACACAAAAACATTAGCCTACATATAACAATACACTCTGCAAATGCAAAAAAGTAACTGAAAAAATACTAAAAAAAATCCACCACACTCAAGGAACAACTCCAGACTGACGCAATATCTACCAGAATGCAGTAGAGAGGGTGGTAACACATGACACCACACCACGCCCCCTGCGCGGGTCACTGACCGGATAGTGCCGCGATCGGGACAGTTTACATTTCTATGCGCGATCGGAAGGTCAACTGTGATGTCGTACATTGTTTTTGTTTGGTTACTATCAGATAATGTATTAGTAGATGACAGGTATTTCATTTTGATATTAATAACAACGTTTAAAATAAGACTAGCTATTTATATATATATATATATATACAAATTTTAATGAATATTATTTTTGGTCTCTGGGCATTTCAAAACAAAAAAGTAACATGGAGCCGGGCTTAGGTCTTACCATAAGACCCACAGTAAAAACTTCCTCCTTATGGGAAATTTTGCTAAAACTTATTTTTATTTTTTATCAACATTTAATTTTGTTCTGTCTATATTCTAAAAATAGGCCATCTGGGAAGGGTTAAACGTTTGAAACCATACAGTTGATATAGTTGACCCTCTCTTAACTTAGCGGTCCGGCTCAGGTCTCCTTATCCAACACTCACAAAAAAAAAAAAAAAAAAAAAAAAAAAAAAAAAAACACTTTTACTGTCTAAAACTAATAGAAGTAAACTTTTCTTACCTCCAAAATGTGTTTCCGGCAGTACTTGGTGACAGGCAGTGTTTTGGCTCCGCACTTCACTCCGCCCTCAGTGAAAGCACATTTTCCCTTATGGGACGTTCGCAACTGGTGTCCCTCCGTAACCTGGGAATAAAATTTAATATTTACCAACCCAAAAAGCTTCACTTTTTACATATTGTTATAAGTTGAAATCTATTTTTCTTGAAAACTGTAGTTCAATACAGAATCAAAAATAATTTCAATAAACATTTGAGTAACCCACCAAGCACACTTAACTTATAAGAGGATAAAAAAAGTAAAAGAATTAATCTTGAGTAAAACAACCAAATGTAAACTGGATTTTGGGAATTTTTAAGGGTGAAAAATGGGTGTTTGGCATTTTTTACTAATTACAATTTCTTCAATTTTAACCAAAACATTACAAGAGCTTGAAAAACTTAACAGTTATTTATTTTGAATTTTTAACTTGCAGAACTAATTGTGGATAAAACCTAAAAATAAATTTCCCTTTATTTTTAAGGGAAATAAACAAGCCCCTGTAACTCGCTTATTCATTGACATTACCTGATAAAATTTTGATAACATTCAGGTAGGATTTACTTTACATTCGCTCATAATGCCCATAAGCAGCCATTCTACATACCTACCCACACACTATTTGTGGGAAAAGCAAAAAAAAACAAAAAAAAACAAACAAACTTGATTAAATTTAGTATGCACCTGCCATGGGAAGGGATTATCCTATAATTTCCTACAACAAGCCCTTGGCAGCAAACCTATAGCCTTATTCTCATGGTGTTTGTAAAGAAAATAAAATAATACCAAATGTTGTTGGGAATTCCCTGAGTACACAATGCTACTGCAAATGGTGTACTAAATAATATCGATACCACAAAACCCGTGTGTACGACAACCACGCAAGTTGGCATAAAAATATGCTTATACCCCCTTCACAGCAGACCTGCGTACTCAGCGAATTTCCAAATTGAAATTAGTAATATTAATTTTTACCAGATGAACCTGTAAACAAAATTTCATTACGTGATTATAATTAGGTAAATAAATGTCAATTCTCCTTATAAATCCTTCCCAGTGGGTGTTGTAGGATCAACTTGACAGAGGACGTCAGTTATTGAGATCCATAACACATCCGGTTTCCTTGGATAAGAAAATGAAGCTGCCGGTCCAGAGAGGTGTAAAAATGTCACTTTCAATTCATCATCTTCTTTCTTCTCCAAAACATAGGCAAGCCACCATTTACCAGTACCATATGTTCAGTTTGACTTTCAGAAAAAAACTTTTACTCTTAGTTTTGAGAAACTCAATGGTTCAGGTAAAATGCAATGTAATCCATAAGCAATAACTTGTTTAGCTGGTGAATGCGCAGATTGTCCAGGGGTAGATCACTTTACCCCTGATCACTTTACAAATCATCCTTTAAGAGGCCTTTGAAGAAAATGTCTACTTTCCTCAGTGCGTAGGTGTCTGTAGATCGTTGCAACCTTGAGAGGTATTACTTTCTTCTTGGAAAAGCTTAAACCATTGATAAACATGATTTCATTGCTAAAAGCAATCAGCTTTCATCAATGATAAAAGAAAATTCAAATTAATTAGAGTTTGTGATAAACTTAGATTTTTATGAAAACTGCACACTTGTTGTTCAAGACGAAGCTACCACTGGGCTAACGAACATGTAACTCTACACCCTTTTTAAATGTATTACAAAAATGAAGAGGAAGTCAGACATGTGAGTTTTGTTGTGATATCTGAATGTTTGGAACACAATACTGTGTCTGTTTATACATTTTGGAAGAAACTTATTGAGCTTTCGATCCAACATTGCCAGGAAATTTCAAAGAAGATTTTCTATTACTCTGATAGTTGTGCTGTTCAGTACAAAAACAAAACAAAACTTTATAAACTTGTGCTATTATAAGGATTTCAATGTCAATGCCGAATGGCGGACCTTACACGCTGAATGTGGATCGTGATATTTGGATCGTGATCCTGGACAATATTTGACTTTTTACACGCTCAATCCATATCGTGATCCAAGATCACGATCCAAATATCGCGATGCGTATTGAGCGTGTAAGGTCCGCCAATGGTATTTCTCAGCAACGGCTCATTGGAAAGGCCCTTGTGATGGGATTGGCAGAACAGAGACTAGCCACTGAGGCTAGCATACAACGGCCATTTGATAGTCTAATCCTGACACCCATTCAGTTGTATGAATGAGCAAGAGAATATTAATGGTATTCACTATACCTTCTCGATCCTGGAGAAATATATTATATCTGAAAAGATTCTCGAGGAGCGTTTCAACCAGGCCATTACTATCAAGGGGACTCCATTGCATTACATTGGCATTTTACTGAAAACCTTTGCATTTTACCTGAACCATTGAGCTTCTCAAAACTAAGCATAAAGGTTTTTTTTCTGAAAGTCAAATGAACATATGGTACTGGTTCAAAAATTGCCTGATAAGTTTCAATTAAGTAATATAAAAAGGCTATATCACAGCACCATATGATGAAAAGTGGTGGCTTGCCTATGTTTTGGAGAAGAAGGAAGAAGATGATGAATTAAAAGTGACATTTTTACACCACTCTGGACCGGCAGCTTCATTTTCTTATCCAAGGAAACCGGATGTGTTATGGATCTCAGTAACTGACGTCCTCTGTCCTCAAGTTGATCCTACAACACCCACTGGGAAAGATTTACACCCTTACTTCTGAAGTCTAAAAATAACCCAGGCAATGTCAAGCAACAAGTGAAATAGTTATTTAGTAAGTAAATAAAATGCCTAATTGTTCATGTACAAAAATACCTACACAAAAACTGTCTAACGATCTTAAAAATCACCCTATATTCAAAAAAAGTTTTACCCTAGAACCCATTGCATGCCGATTTTGAAATTTTTACATATGCTTACTACCTTCTTCTAGGAATTTTTTCAAAAAAATTTCAAGACGCACTTTTTAAGATAGTAAAAATCAAAATTTTAATTTTGAGTTTTGAAAAAAAAATATTTATTACAACCTAGGGTGTGTGGCATATCACAAAAAAGGTCATATAAAATGGAGTAAAATGACACCCCTGCCAACTTTCTAGCTTAATTAGAACAGCTTCTAGAGCGATCCCAAAAATGCTTGTCAGGTGTTTTTTGCGCTTTTTGGAAACTTTACATAGTTGTATTTTGAAAACTGTTTGTGATAAAAAAAAATTGAAATTTAATATTTTTCATTCTAGGTACATACTACCTCCATACAAAATTTGAAGAAATTCTAAAATGGTCAGGTAAAATTTTAATTAAAAGTGTGTTGATCTGACATGGAATGACCCTTTAGTTAGTTCATCCAAATCAAATTGTTGTAGAGTGAATCATACAAATAATTTATTTTGTTAGTGGATTTTTTTAAATAATGATATACCAAAAGGAAGTATAGTATCATGAGAATATTACAAGCCTACCTGGGCTCTCATTTCCAAGGCCTTCTTGTGCAAAATGGCCTCCACTCCGTGATGTTTGTGGTAACGATTTAAGGCCTTTAGTTTCTGATACAATTTCTGCTCCCTGGCTGTCTGCTTCTCCTGATCATGAATGCTAGCTGAAAAATACATTTTTATTTTTAAAAATCTGTACTATGTTCATAAAATTTTCAATGTGATATATTTTAAAAGAGATGATTAAATATGCCTCTAAACATTCTTTTTATATATTTATATTATTGAATCCGTTTTATGGTACAACAGAAAAAACCTTAAGAGAAAAATATACGCATATCTTAAGAGTTAGACCAGTGTCTAACTTATAACAGACAAAAAAAAAAGAAGAAAAGTTACCGTATTTTCAATTTTTTTCCCTTTTAATAGAAGAAAAGGTTAAAATATCTCTTTGATTTTTTTTATTGACAAAGGAATTATACTGGGTGCGTAGACTAATATGCTTTTTAGGCAAGCGGTTAAACAAAACAATATTTGAGTGGTTTTCCTAGAACCAAATATTTAACATGTGAAACTCATGTCTAGGATGAGCAACTCACTGCCTATTCCACTGTAAAAGCAAGTTCACTTCATAATGCGTACATGCATGGGCAAAGCGATGGGTGGAGATGGGTGCCATATGTTCCCCCCCCCCCCCCAGCGGCCCCAGCACTTTTGGGAAAGTTGAATAGTAAAATATAAAACTTTAGTACTAATATTATTATGGACAGGTCCAGAATTAGACAAGGAATATTTACATGGGCTCAGGCCAGGGCGGCAAATTTTTAGAGGCAGCAGATTTTAGTGAAAATTAAATTTGTGATAAAATATCAAGAGCGGATTATTCAGAATTTTTATATTCACTCAAATTTACACACTGATTAAAACTTCAAAAATTGAACTGAGCTTTTTAAACATAAGATACAATTTAATACAATACAATAAAATTTAGTATTATATAGATAGTATTATACCAGATTCAGCATAGTGTTAGCATAATTGAGAAGAAAAGGGCGGCATCCAATGTAAGACCAAAATAAAGAACCAAATTATTATTAGTTTATTCTTGGATTTCATGGGTGTCGGATGTTAGCTAAAAACTACATACAGTAATATATTTAGCGGTATTTTTCAAGTCATAATTGCATTTAGGCCATATAAACTGTAGGTTGCCATTGTTTAATGTACATCGGTTTAACTGGCCAACTCATTATCCGGCCGCGGCCTGGTCCTGAGGTGTACAGTTAAGAGGGAGTCTACTGTAGATATATATAAATATATATTTTAGCAAATTCCCCTTGAAGGAATACTATTACGGTAAAGTACAGTACGCAGGTTGGCTGTGACGGGGATATTATTTTGTAAAGTATTATTTTAATTTGTCCTATTAATTCTCATCATAGTGCATAGTGCACTGAGTGTAGATTGCACAAAAATAATGCCATGTTGCATCAAATTGCATTGATTCGAATCAGAATTCTTTGAACCATATTGACGAATCGATGCATCGCACACCCCTATATTAGAGTATAGAATAGGCTCGGTGTCTTGCCCCTTCCAGTGTATCCACTCAGCCAAAATCAAAATCCCGGTGGTTGAGCTAATTAACTTATTCCATTTATCCTACTTATTGTATTTTAAATATAATGTTTTATCCTATTTAAGATTTGAGATGGTTTATCTCTACAACAACTAATTTACGACTAATTTTACCCTAATTTACCCTCTTTCATTATTGGCTAATTTTTATTTTGGATGTTCCGACATCATTTTTAAACGAAGAGCCAGTGATTTCATGACACCATATTTTTTCCATCCCATTTGTAATTCTGTTTATAGTGTAACTAACCTGGATTACTAATTAACAAAGTTGTGGAATGTAATTTTTCACTAACAAATATTATATATTTATTTATTTTAAGTACATTATTTTTCTATCGATAATACAACAATGGTCGCAACAATGTACCTACACTCTGATCTGGATCGGGATTTTATGCCTTTTTAACTCTTTATAGTTGATTTTGGCGATTTCATTTGGTCGTCTAGTCATGGATTACTTAAGGATGGGTTTTTGAATATTAGCGTTCAGCTGCATTATAAATGAATTGATTTAGTAAAAGTTCTTAAGTTAACTAAAATAGTGTATTATTTATAACAAAATTTTCTTGTATGAATTGTTGGTAAACGACCGAGAAAAAATTTCAAGATGGAAGAGTACGGTTTTTCAAGTCTTGTTTTTAATCAAGTTTCAATATGTAACTTTGGATCTGGAGTAATCGATTATAATTTTTTTTCTTCTTTTTCATCATAATAGATTATTGTGATAATGAAATTGCAGGGGTGATAAGGAAAATGTATCGACTCCTAAAATTTCCCCCAATTGTACTGTTACAGATCAAAGATTTCCCCAAGACACGCGACATATATAACTTTCCCTTAAAACTCAACAGCTAACAATCAAAGCAGTGAAATTATAACGATATTTTAAGCTTTAGTTTATTTAAATAAAACACAAGTAATTAGGGCCTAAAATCAAATCAAAATTTCTTACCAGTACTTCTTAATACTTATATCTATCATAACTAAAATAAAATCTTGATTAGATGCTCAGTTTCAACTTCAATTGTTAAAGAAAGGAAAATCATAACTAAAAAAAAATAATAATTTCCTTAAAATTTCCCCAGACCCCTTGAAATTTCTCCCGATCCTAGATTGCCCGATCAGACATATTCTGCACCCCTGATGAAATGGATCTTTAAACAGATTATAAAAAAACCCATATTCTGAAAAAGTATCAAAATAAATTATAAATTTTCTGTTCATATTCCAAAAGATATGCTAGGTATTTATTTCCATTCTGCTAAGACAGAGATTAGTGTGGTTAGGGTATATATAAGGGAATTATGTCATTTAAATTAGAATTGTTATTTTAAATGGGGAAAATGTAGTACTAAATATGTTATTTAGGGTTTGACACATTGTCTTGTAGTTGTGGTGGGGTGGGAGGGGGTGGGGCAAAATGCTTTGAACAGTTTACCCTCCATTATCTAGTAATATTGCACACAGAGGACCGAGAGAGGGCAAATTTGTAAAGCATGCCCTGCATATAGTACTGATTTGTTCTGCGTGACTCCCAAAAATTTCAGCCCATTAAATATGCACGCCCGTGTTGATAATGTTTTATGTGTTTAATAAAGTTCCCTGCATATTCTTACAACTTTCCGAACTCATGATTTAAGGTGATTTACAATTTAGTAAAGCACTTTTAGGGTTTTCATTGAAGTTTTTTGCCCGTTGGCATCATGGCTGGGGATGAGTGAATGACTATGAATAACACCAAACTACTTACATAGAGTTTCCTTTTCTTTTTTTAGAGTATGCAAATATTTCCTTCTTTTCTCCTTCAAAAGGTGGTGGAGTCGTCGAAACTGATCAATGTACAGAGACTGCAAACGGAGCATCTTTTCTTTGATGATCACTGTCACCTCTTCAGCTGTATATGTTCCTGCATGCCTGACAAGAAAAAATTAAGCACATAGGAAACATATCAATGAATATTAAATTTGGCTCCAAAGTACTATTATCTAGGCCTACATAAAAATTTTATCTGAGTCCTAATTAACTAAAATATCACCAGAAGGATATTGTTCTTCATGACTCACTTCTTTTGTCACCGTATCAAGAAAGGAACATTTCTGGGCAATCAATATATTTGGGTGATACCCTACTAGTAAATCAGGCTTAATATCTTTTACATTATTCAACAATATTAACTTAAGGCTGTAAAAAACAACAATAAGACATTGAAATCAATTCAATATCTCCCCGGGACATTTCATTAAGGGGGGCAAGAAAGCGACTCGACTTGTCACAACAGGGCCTCTGAGATCGTTTATGATCTAGAAAACAATCAGTCTTACAATAGCGAGAGTAATATTAAATTCTGACCATTAAATTATGATAGGTCATCCAGAAAGTAAAGAACATTTGCGATTGACGCTCAGCGCCGATCACACTACCCTTTGACTGTGTGTGCATCAGTTTGTTCTATCCATAATTTAATGTAAATCTAGTTTCATTTTACAATCAAGTCTCTTTGTAACATTTCATATGGTGGCAGGTGGCACTCATTGAAACTGTGCCAAATGTGAAGTGTTCTATTTTAATATTTGAATTATTATAATATTAATATTTAATTTTCGGTTTATTTAAATATTATAAATCATAAGTAATTAAAAGAAACCTCTTATGGTCCCAAAAAAACAAGTGCAATTTCGATCCGTTTTAATGAGCGGCTGCCATTTTGAAATATTAGAGAGCAAAGCCATGTGATCACACAATAATGAAACTTGTCTCATTGACATGATAGTTAAAACTAACAGACAGTCACACATTTGCAGTGGGGATAGGCGCTGGACATGAATTGCAAACAGTCTTTACTTTCTGGACAACCCACTTATATTTGTATTTCATTTTATTTTGTTTTGTTGGTTTGAGTAATATTATGGCTAAGGAAGAGCCCAGAAACAATAATAAAATGCCACATGATATGCACAACAAGGTATTAGTCAAGCCAAGCTTTTTTACAAAATCTCTCCTACTTCTAGAAAAGAAAAAAAAAGCTGAGGAACTTTCAAATGGACAAAATGATTTTAGAAATAATTTACAGACTTACCAATAAAGATATTAACAAGGCTATGTCGGCTAAGTGGACAGTTAGATGAAACTGTCCACAGCATGAAGCCATGCCACATCTTCCCTTACAACTTATGTAAGGCTAGAAAAAAAATAACTTGGTAAGATAGTAGCATCTTTGAACAAGTAGCAAATTAGGCTCAAAAAATCTGTTGTGACCGTTCCTCCGCTTTTTATAACAGCTTAATGTTTCATATGTTTATAAGAGCAAACCACAATGGAAGATAACTGAGAAGCTGGAAAGAACTATCAATCAAACTTGAGATAATTAGAAAAACATTGGACACCCTGCAAGATATGGATAAACAGCAAAACCGGAGATCAGAGAAACTTCAAATGAATAATTTAGAGGCCAGTAGCACACTGAACTTACTTGAGCGGATCCTCGTTCTGGCTGTCAACACTCTCAGCGTCAGAGGACTCCTGGTCATGGGCTCGCCACACACTGTCCAGCATGGCCGTGTCCACATCACTGTCCGACTCACTGATGTAGTCCAGCACCTGGCTCACTCTGGTGTTAACCACACTCACGTCTATGTCCACTGTACACACATACACCTACCGGATAACTTGTGAATTCAATTAAATAAGTATATTGTACAATAATCAAGAAAGCGCTACCAACCATTCAAATGCCTACCTATTTAACACTTGCATGACTTTATGGGGAAAATTTAAAGTGCCGAATATTTATACAATTTTATTTTTACTTTACCTAACCATTACATTTTCTAACAACTAAAATTGTAACAACATCCCACAACAGTAAACCTTCATACTCATTCGTATGGTGTTTATGGGGAAAATACAAAATAACAAATTCTTTTGGAAATTCTCTAAGTACGCAGGTCTGCTGATACAGAGGTATTATTTTAATAATTTTACATTCTTACAGTTTTATTATTAAATGTTTGAAATTTGTTAAGGTAATTCATATATATAAGAATGGATGTAAGTTAGATATTGAGTTACTATAAACCGATCAGTATTATTCTGTAAGTAAATACAAATACAAATACAAATACAAATGCTTTATTGCCATTGACCACAGTACAGTGAAATAGGCAGAGTCACAGTTCAGTTATACAGAAATTCTCCACATCAGTAATTTACAGATATTTAAATAAAATCATAATTATCTAAATTTGATGAAACAAGATACTTTACACAAAAATAAAATTAAATTTAAAAAACTAAGTCAACCTCACGATTTAAGAATTCCTCAGTTGAATAAAAAGGATTGACTGATAACCACTGCAAAGTTTTCTTCCTAAAAATATTAATCGAAACAGTTCGAGCAGACTCATCTAGTTTGTTATAAAATTTAATACAGTTCGCTCTGTGGGAAGACCCAAATTTAGTCAGCCTATGTTGTGGTATATTAAGTTTAGATTTATTTCGCGTATTATGGCTGTGAATTTCTTCTCTGGTAGTGAATAAATTTAAATGTGTTTTTGTATAAATTAAAATGTGATATATATATAAATTTATTATAGTTAAAATCTTTGTTTGTACAAATAGTGGTCTGCAATGGTCCAAATAGCCAGCTCCACAAAGAGTTCTGATGACTTTCTTTTGAATCAACAAAATGTCATGTACAGCCGATGAGTGACCCCAGAGAATAAGCCCATATGAAATGTGAGATTGAAAAAGCCCAAAGTAAGCCACTCTTAAATACTCAACGGTTAATAGATCTTTTAATTTCCACAGAAGATAGCTTACTCGAGACAATTTACTACATAGGCTATTAACGTGTGCGGTCCAATTCAGTTTTGAGTCTATGTTTATGCCCAATAGTTTTACTGTTTCAAAATTTTGTACTTGATGACATAAACTGATAACTATTTTTTGAGTTTTTTGTTGGTTACAAAGTAATTTATTTGAGGAAAACCAATCCAATGCATTTAGTTCTGCCGATTCTATAGTCTGTTGTAGATTCATTAAATTTAAATTACTGGTAAAAAGAGTTGTATCATCTGCATAGACGACAGATCCAACCTCTAGGTTTTTTGGTAGATCATTGATCACAATAGAAAAGAAAAATGGCCCCAAAACTGATCCCTGAGGTACTCCCATTGTAACTTTTGACACTGAAGAATTTAAACCCTTAATTGTGACAAATTGTCTTCTATTTGTCAAGTAAGACAAAATAAGATGGCATGCATGCTCAGATATCCCGTAAAATTTAAGTTTTTCTAAAATAATATTGAAGGGCACACAGTCAAAGGCTTTACTGAGATCCATCAGCGATAAAGCAACAGATTCTCTATTATCAAGTGCATCAAGAGAGCTGTTTACTATCTCCATTACAGCAGAGGTTGTTGAACGACCAATTCGAAAACCAAACTGTGAATTAGTTATAAGATTTGAATGTTCAAAATAAAATGAGAGCTGCCTATACATTAAGGATTCAAAAATTTTAGAAAAAATAGGGACTATTGAAACCGGTCTATAATTTTGGAGGAGTTGCTTATCTCCTTTTTTATATATTGGAATTACTTTTGATAATTTAAGCAAGTCAGAGAAGTACCCTGCCTCAAAGCATTTAGTTAGAATGTAAGAGAGAGGCTCTTTAATGACATCAATTGTTTTTTTTACTATATAATTTGACAAAAAATATACATCCATACTTTTAGAATTGGATAGTTTAGAAACTACGTTAGTTATGTCCTCTGAATTTACAGCTAGCCAATGAAAAGAATTAGGAGGAATTGGTCTTTCCCCTAGGAAGTCAGAGAATGAAGTATTGGTTTGAGGAATGTTATCTGAAAGTTCAACCACTGAGTCAAGGAAGAATCTATTCAGTTGTTCCGGGTCTAGATTTATTTCCTGTGAGCTACTAGATGAATTCTCTTGCTTAATGACATCCCAAGCAGCTTTACACCTGTTTGGGGCTGTCTCAATAAAGTTCTCACATGCTTGTCTTTTTGCCTCGGTTAGTTTACGTCTATAATTACGTTTACTCTCCAGATAAGCAGTATAAGCTAAATGAGTCTGCTCAGAACCAAGCGTTCTTAGATATTTATAAGTATCAAACAAGTGTATCATAAAATTCTTTTCTCTAGATAGCTCATCAGTATACCATTTAACTTTTCTAACTTTTCTATTACATTTGTTTGACTTACTTACTAGAGGTGAACAATAATGCCAAAGATCAATATAGTATTTAAAGAATCCATCAAAGTATTAAAAGCCTAGTCAATGATCAGATTGTATCCTATTTTGAAGGAAATAAACTGTTCAACCATAGTCTATTTGGATTTAGAGCTAAGAGAAGCACAAACGACGCATTACAATCGAGTTAATTAAGTTTAGTTTGGATCAGAAAAATCAGAACTGGACATTTTTAGTTTTTATGACATGAAAACCGCATATGATATGTACCGTATCTCATAAAATATTGTTACAGAAATTAGATTTTTACAATTTCAAGAACAATACATTTTTAAATTTTCTTATCAAAATGTTTTTACAGTAGATACTCACATTAATTATGCAGCAAAAAAGATAGCAAAAGGTTTATTTATGTTAAGAAAGTTAAAAACTGTTTAGATTTGGATTCACTGAAAAGTATATATTTTGTTCACATATATTCTAATTTAAATTATGGGGCAATGTGGGATGGCAGCAATAACCAGTGTTGGGGAGTAGCGCGCTACTTGTAGCGCGCTACTATAGCGCCGCTACTTTTTTAGTAGCGTCAGTGTAGCTCCGCTACTCTTGAAAATAAGTAGCTTGTAGCTGTAGCGAGCTACATTTTTAGAGTAGTTGTAGCGGATTATTTAGCTACTTTACTCGCAACTTTGGTTTCAATAAAACATAATAATTTTGTTTACATTTATCATTCATGGCTTCCAAATAAATATGAGAAAAGGTTAGTCAGCTGTTATGTTTTTCGCTGGAAATGAAGATTACTTTCAATCCATAGCCGCACCACCAGACGCTCCAATTGAGTACCATAACCACAAAATGACAATCACGAGTCTTGTTCTCTTTTGTTTGTGTTTGCTGACCAGACCACTAGATGCGCTAGTAGTATTCTACTACTATGTGCCTATATTATAGAACAGAAACTAAACTGCTGCACTATGCTTGCGCACCGCCAGGATCGCTCAGGTCAGGAACTAAGGAAAGGAATGTTTACAGAGTAGCGACGCGACGTCAACAAATTCAAATAAATAGCCAATTAATTGTTACTACTAGCATAACGACTCAACAACATAACCTCAACCAACTTGATTGATGTTAAATGTTGATGTGAAGGTTTACCGTACTTCCCGAACTCTGAAAATTTGTACTTAATACTTTACAGAGTGCTTCATACTTTTTCTGTAGTATCTAATCTAAAAATCGACATCATGGCAATTAGTAGGCCTAAAAGCGAGATTAGTTACAAAACTGAAGAAGCTCGTCCTTCTTGTGTGCATTTGCCAGCATTAACCCTACCGTGGCCGGTCTAAGAAAAATGTTATAAACTTGTGAAGATAACTTAATAAATATTGTTGTTTACGTCTTTGATGAAAGTCTTTTTATTCGACAATTTATATTTTTCATACCACTATTCCATTAACATTATCTAGGCTCCTTAAGAGTCACAAATTATTATATTAAAGTAAAAATATGTCTTAACACAATACAAAAAAAGTATAGGCCTATATTAAAAAAAAAACTTAATTTTACTTTTAAGTGAGAAAATTGAGTGGTTAGACATCACAAGAGAAAAACAGGGCCAGATTGTGAAAGTAGCAAAGTAGCTTAAATTGTAGAGAGCTACTTTTTAATTGTAGCTGTAGCTGTAGCTAGCTACTTTTTTGAAAATGTAGCTGTAGCTGTAGCTAAGCTACTTTTTGAAAAAAGTAGCTGTAGCTGTAGCTAGCTACTTTTAAAAAGTAGCTTCCCCAACACTGGCAATAACACAAAAAAGTTTTATTTTGCAGAAAAGAGCATTCTGAGTAATGTACAATGTAGGTTATATGACACATTGCAAATCTTTATTAGATGCTAATTTATTTACTCTTCAAGCTATGTATATATTAAACTTTCTAAGTTTTGCAAAGAGTAATTTTAGTGTGCTTGACACAAATGAATATAATTATTTTACAAGAAATAGATTTAATTTAAGGCCAAGTCAATGTAAATATACGTTAAATAGTTTTATTGATCTAACAAAAGATTTCAGCAGACTGTAACAAATTAGCTGTTAAAACTATAAAACTAAGTCCTTACCTTGTAAACAAATATTTATATAATCGTAACATTTGAATGTAAAGGATTCTGTTGTTTGTATTATCTATTTGACCATGCCATGCTTGTGTCACTTGTAAAGGCAATAAAGATTCTGATTTCTGCCATATACTAAACAAGTTCATTTATATGTGTAAATGACATGGCATTTAATATTTTTAATATTTAGGCCTAATAATTGTGGTCTGATGTTTTCATGGAAAACGAAAGGCTTCACTACAGTAAAATTTATTATTATTAAAAATCTGAAGAGACATTATTTTTAGAATTATTTAACGTATGAATTGTATTACGTATTGATATTATCTTAAACATGTTTTTTATTTACTATTTAGTGAGGTTGTAATTCAAACTCTCTATACTTCAAACTTCCTCTAATTAAAAATGAATTGGCTGTCCCCTGACCTTCGAATAACTGAGATCTAATGTATAAAACTTTGTTGATTGTTTTGAAGTGTTGAGTTGCCAAGTCACTGAGCTTTCATTATGGTTGTGGTTGTTGGTGTCAACAGTTTAGTATTAAACATGGCAAGCAAAAGATCCATGAATTAAATTTAGACTCTATATTGACATTTTCACACACTTAAATGTATATCTACAGGACAGTTATGGTCAGTCCTCCTGTACAGTTTTTAAATACTGTAGTTCATCAAACTCTAAATTAGGCCTACATATGAAAATTAATTTCCATCTGCCTTACCAAATTAATACAGTTTTTTAAATACCTACTGTAGTTCATCAAACTCTAAATTAAATCTACATATAAAAATGAATTTCAATCTGCCTTACCAAATGGATTTAGAGCCTTGGAATCCTTCTTTTCAGACGATTCTTCGCTTTCAGTCTCTTCCTTCATGCCTGGGGGCTGACCAGGAGGGACATAATGTCCTAAAGTAGCAAACAATGTCTCTTGAGTCTTCGGTGGAGCATGCCGACTCATTGCTCTTTGCCTTTGAAGATGGCTTCTTCTGTTATGCTCTGCACAGAACCTAAATAAAAGAGAAATATAAAGACAATGTAGGTTAAACATGTAGTAAACAGTTAGTTTAATGCATGACTGTATTTACCTAAAAATTTCAGATCAATCATTAAATTACTTACTGGTTAGGAAAGGATTTTGACTGCTAGAGGTCAGCATCAACTCAAAATGAATCGCTAACTGCAGAAAGGCAACTAGTCCACTTTTCTAAATTTTACAGGAGACACAAAAAACTGTGTAGTACATAAATAACCTGTATTTATTGTTTCCAAATATTTTATTTTCATAATACCACATAAGCTAATAAACATTCTGAGTATAAAAGTCTTTTACCTCACATCAGAAAAGGGTTGGGGGCTATTTTTTTACTTGGACATGTTTCCTTTCTGCAGTAAACAAAAATAATTTAACGAGATTTTTGAAAAAAATAATGTCAAGTCGTTTTAAATCAAAAATATTTGTAATACAGCATTTTTAACATAGTAAAGGTTACATATACAACTGGAAAAAATTATTAGACTTGAAAAAAATAACATGTTTCAGTCATCGAAGTTTTCATCATGATTGGCTGTGGTTATTTGGCCATGAGGTGACTTGGTTCCAAAATACCATTTGTTTTTTAGCTGGTACGGTTTTTCTAACCCAGTTAATGTGTTCTTTCTCTGATGTTTTGCCTTTTTTAATTACATTTCTTCTGTAAAAGCCTGTATTGTGAACACCTTTCCTTCTTTTCTGTGGTGTATTTATCTAATTTAATTAATAATATTTTATTTACAGTATAAATATAATTGTAAAACATGTGAAATTGAATTGGCATATCATCTAAGATTAATTCCAGTTTAGAACTCAAATGTATCACGCCACATCGGATGTTTGTGACGTCATGTCGTATGATGTAGTCTGTTGAATTTAATAAATTCCCATTGGCTGCCTGGATCACGCCACCATGTGCCCCACTGTCCGAGCCATCTCCCTCTCCAGTCAGTCCAGCATCAACCACCGTCCTACCCGGTCCGCGTAGCCTTGGGCTCTGCCAATTAACAATGTAGTGGTTATTTCTAACTCCCGATTCCCCGTTACCGGTATAATGTAGTATACTTCGGAACAAGTATACAACATTTTGGCGACGAGTGTAGTGAATCCGACGTGTGTGCGGTGTAACTGATCGACCGTATTTCCGTTTTGGAGGGAAGGAAGTGTGTATGTCCGTGAACGACAACCCAGTTGAAATTTTATCAAGAACATTTTTTTAAAGTAACAATGACCGGAATAATAGGAGGAATCGGCGACTTTGACAGTGGTGAAGAATCTTGGAAATCATACGTTGAACGGTTCGAGTTATTTATTGAATGCAACGGTATTGAAGACACAAAAAAGGTTAGTACGCTACTCACAGTGATTGGTAAAAAGACTTATAACCTATTACGCGATCTCTGTACACCAGATAAACCGAACACAAAAACTTTTGACGAATTAGTGAAAATAATTCAAGACCACTTATACCCTAAACCGTCTGTCATCGCGGAGCGCTATAAATTTAGTCAAAGAAATCAACTAGAAGGTGAAGGCGTAGCCGAGTACGTCGCTAATTTGAAGAAACTCTCCACACACTGTGATTTCGGATCTTCGTTAAATGACTATTTACGAGACAGGTTAGTCAGTGGGATAAGAAGTGACACAATAAAACAGAAACTTTTGACAGAGACAAGTTTATCATTCAGTGACGCAGTAAAAATAGTCTCTTCAGCGGAAGCGGCGGAGAAGAATGCGGCAGCCCTGGCCATCGCCGGCGGCAGCGGAAACGTTGGCGGCGGCAAGGTGTTTCGAATGGCGTCGGCGTCGGCGGCCCGACAACAGAGAAGTTCGACCAACTACAGCGGCGCTAGGCAGTGTCCACGATACTCAACGCAGCAGCAGAAAATGCAGTGTTTGTGTTGTGGTGGTTATGGTCATTTGAGAAATAAGTGCAATTTATTGGGAGTGATTTGCAATTTCTGTGGCAAAAAGAATCACATTGCGAAGGTGTGTAGATCTAAACTGTTTGGTAAGTCAACTGGTCATTATTCTAGTAATAATAAGACTGACAACCATGACAAACGTGAAAATCAGGGTTATAAACATAACAAATCTAAGGGTAGCAGAAAAATGCATAATTTTGTTTCTGATCAGTCTGAATTTAAAAATAATTCTAATGATAATTATGATGAATATGTAGAGGATGTAGCTGCATTGTTTCAAATCAATGAATCTATTGAGAATAAGGCTGTAAGAGTAGCCCCATTGAAAATCGAAGCTCTTGTTGAAGGTAAAAATATAACTTTTGAAGTTGACACGGGAGCTAGTGTCAGTGTTTGTAGTCACGATTTTTACAACCAAAATCTGTCATTTTGCAAGCTACTGCCTAATGACCTATCTCTCAGTTCCTATACAAATGAACCGATTGTTCCTGTGGGTAAAATAAATGTTAATGTTTGTTATGGTAGTGTCAACAAAAATTTGGAACTGTACGTAATTAACAAGGGTGCACATCCGTTAATGGGACGTAATTGGCTTAAGGTCTTGGGAGTAGACATTTCATTTAAGAATAATTCGTTGTGTGAAGTAAAATCTAAGACCTTATTGTCTATAGATAATGTTGATCAGATTGTAAATAATTTAGAGAAGGAATTTTCTGATGTTTTTAGTAACAAACTGGGCGAGTATAAAGGGGAACCAGTACAACTGACCTTGAAAGAAAATGTAACTCCCAAATACTTTAAGCCTAGGCCGATCCCCTTTTCATTGAAAGGTAAAGTTGAAAAGGAATTAGACCGGCTAATAAACGAGAAAATACTAGTGTCTGTAAACAGTGCGGATTGGGGAACGCCTATTGTTCCAGTTCTAAAAAAGAATGGTGAAATAAGAATTTGTGGCGACTTCAAGGTCACATTAAATCCAAACTTAGAAGTAGATAAATATCCTCTGCCTAGAATCGAAGAGTTATTTGCTAGTTTGCAAGGTGGTGAAACTTTTAGTAAAATCGATCTCAGCCAAGCATATATGCAACTTAAGCTAAATGATGAAGCGAAAAAACTATGTACCATAAGTACACACAAGGGTTTGTTTGCTTATCAACGGATGCCTTATGGTATTTCATCGGACCCGGGAATTTTTCAGAAAATCATTGAACAAACGCTTCAAGGTTTGGAAGGTGTGGCAGTATTCTTGGATGACATTTTAATTACAGCTAAAGATACAAACGCTCATATAAGTAAACTAAGGGAAGTTCTCAAAAGACTTAATGACAAGGGGTTTACTGTTGAAAAAAGTAAATGTAAGTTTTTCTCTAATAAGTTGGAGTACCTGGGATTTTGCATTGACAAGGAAGGTCTGCACACCTCCCAAGCCAAAGTCGAAGCAATTGTAAAGGCACCAGTGCCTAAAAACGTGACCGAAGTAAAAGCTTTTATTGGTTTGGTTAATTACTATGGGAAATTTATTCCTAACTTATCGACCATTCTTCACCCTGTATATAATTTGCTTAAGAAAGATGTTCCTTTCGATTTTAATCAGAAATGTATGGAGTCATTTAACAAGGTTAAGGAGTTGTTAACTAATGCCCCTATTCTAGCTCATTACGACCCGAGTTTGCCTGTAACATTAGCGGTAGACGCAAGCTCAACAGGGCTGGGCTGCGTATTGAGTATAAAAACCAATGAAGGCGTTGAGAAACCAGTGGCGTATTTTTCACGCACGTTATCTCCTACTGAGATTCAGTACAGTCAAGTAGAGAAGGAAGCTTTAGCTATTGTTTTTGGAGTAAAGAAATGTAACCAGTATTTATATGGCCGCAGGTTTACCTTGTGTACTGATCACAAACCTTGGTTAAGTATTTTTGGCCCTAAGAAGGGATTACCAGTTTTTGCTGCAAGTAGGCTGCAAAGGTATGCTTTGTTTTTATCAGGGTACACTTTCGATATTAAATATGTAAAGTCAGCTAATCATGGCAACGCTGATGCATTATCTCGTTTGCCTTTACAAGTCAAACATTCAGAGGAAAATGTAGAATTTAAATGGCAAGGTACTTATTTGCATTGTATTCAAGAAAGTTCAGTACCATTGACTTTTGAACATGTTAAACTCGAGACTCAAAAGGATCCTGTTTTAAGTAAAGTATGTAACTATGTTTTGTATGGATGGCCTAGTTTTTTGTCAGAACAACAAAGAGATCTATCTCCTTATTTCCAAAGGAAGGAGGAACTAACTGTGGAGCTAGGAATTTTAATGTGGGGCTATAAAGTAGTAATACCTAGTTCAATGCGAAATTACGTACTTAAAGAATTACACTGTAGTCATATGGGAGTCGTTAAAATGAAATCTGTTGCAAGGTCCTATATTTGGTGGCCAAATATAGACCAAAATATTGAAGCCCTAGCAAACAGCTGCTCCTCCTGCCTAATGGAACGATCTAACCCTACTAAGAGTTACTTGCATAATTGGCATTATCCATCTATGCCCTGGGAAAGACTGCATCTAGATTATTTTGGTCCGATCAAAGGTAAAATGTTTCTAATTGTTGTGGATGCCCACACTAAGTGGCTGGAAGTTTTTGAAGTAAGTTCCACTTCCGCCAAACAAGCGATTTTACACTTAAGAGACCTTTTTGCCAGATTTGGACTGCCAGTAGTATGTCATAGTGACAATGGCCCTCCTTTCACATCAATTGAATTTAAACAATTCCTTATGTCAAATGGAGTGACACAAACGTTCTCTCCCCCATATCATGCTCAATCAAATGGTCAAGCGGAAAACTCTGTCAGGTATGCCAAAACAAAACTCAAATGTGCATTTCATGACAATGTTAATTTAAATGTAAATGTCGCTCTTAGTCGAATATTGTTTGATTATAGAAATTCTGTACATAGTGTTACAAATGAAACTCCAGCTAAACTCATGTTCAACCGCTCATTGAGAACAAGGTTAGATTTATTGAAACCAAATTTGGTCCGTAAGGTCGAATGTAAACAAGAAAGACAGAAGGAGTATTTTGGTGGCTCCCAAACAAGAGTGTTGTACAGAAACCAGCCAGTATTGATAAGAGACTATCGTTCAAAAGACAAGTGGGTCGAAGGTATTGTACATAATAGATTAAGCAATGTTTTGTATGAAGTACGATTAAGTTCAGGTGTAATTTGGAGAAGGCACATAGACCAATTAATTGGCGTTCAATCACAGTTTGACAGAAAAGAGCCTGTTGTAAACAACTGGGAAACTGCTTTGGCGCGATCAGCTGATCCTCCAAACACTCCTCACAATAGACCCCAACAACCATCTCAAAATAGCGTCAATCGCTCACCAGCTGATCGGGGCGCTTCCCCTCCTCTTCGCCAATCTCTCTCCCCCTCTACTCCACGTCATGCGGTCTCTCCACAATCACCCGTACAACATCACACCCCTCTTTCAACATCCACTGCTGATTCGCGTAGATATCCATTGCGAATTAAAAAACCAGTAGAGCGGCTCAATTTGTAAATAAGTTTTTATGTTTATTGTTGTATTTGACTATTGATTTGTTTTTCAATTTATTTGTGTGCTATAATGGTTTATCCAATGTGTGATTTTTATTCTATTTAATTACAAAAATTAAAAAGGGAGGAATTGTGGTGTATTTATCTAATTTAATTAATAATATTTTATTTACAGTATAAATATAATTGTAAAACATGTGAAATTGAATTGGCATATCATCTAAGATTAATTCCAGTTTAGAACTCAAATGTATCACGCCACATCGGATGTTTGTGACGTCATGTCGTATGATGTAGTCTGTTGAATTTAATAAATTCCCATTGGCTGCCTGGATCACGCCACCATGTGCCCCACTGTCCGAGCCATCTCCCTCTCCAGTCAGTCCAGCATCAACCACCGTCCTACCCGGTCCGCGTAGCCTTGGGCTCTGCCAATTAACAATGTAGTGGTTATTTCTAACTCCCGATTCCCCGTTACCGGTATAATGTAGTATACTTCGGAACAAGTATACAACATTTTCCCACCATTTTCCTCCTCATCAGAACTGATCATTTTGTACAAACATTAAAAAGTCCAATAAAACTTATCAAAGATGTCAATTTAAAGACAGCTTGAGATGATTAATTGATCCGCTGCCAAGCAAAGTGCCAAACAAAACCACAAAGATAGAATACGGTAGTCACAAACTACTTACCAGGGCCAACTCAGAATTGTTTTTTGTTTTTTTTTTTATGTAAACTGTTGTTATACACTGGACACATCGTTAACCACAAAAAGGACACTTGTCCGCATGACAGCAATAACTTTCACAGCGCCTTCCATTTTCTGTATACTGCAGATAGGGAACTAGTCCAGGACATATGTTCCCTATTTGCAGTAAACAGTATTTACCAACATGGACTAGTACCCTATCTGCAGTACACAAAAAATTTAAGGCGCTGCCAAAGCCATTGATTTCATGCAGACAAGTGTCCTTTTGGTGGTAAACGATGCGTCCAGTGTATGACAACAGTTTTCATTACAAAAACCTAAATTGTAGGAAGTTGGACTTGTTGCCTTTCTGCAGTTAGCGATTCAAATAAGGTTTACATAGGAAAAACTTTGGTATGCTTAAATTATGATGTTAATTGGTAAAAAGTATGATCTTATGAATCTCATAATTTTTAACATACCATGTGTCTTTGCGCTCTTGACGGAGAGCAGGTTTTCCACATTTCTTGCCGCTGACCGTGTACAAAAAAGGACAGGGCTTGTACGGTGCTGATTTATCTTCCAAGATGTGTTTAAGGCAGTAATCATAGTTTTCCAAACATACCAAATTACATTTTCTGTGAGAATACTTGCATAGTCCGTGGTGCTTCTGAGAATTAACTACTGTATTAACAGTTGTACTAGGAGGTTTTTTTATAGGGGACTGATTGGCCTTTGGAAGACGAAACATCCTGCAAAATAAGAAACAAAATTAAATATACGGTGTACAATTTTTTACCATGATAGTGTTGCCATTTTGGCCATGATAAAATTTTACATGCGCTTATCAAGAGAAAAGTAAGACATTTTTAAAAGGTACCAGTACTATGGGCCCTGGTCAGGGATGAAACTTGGTATCTTACAGTGTCCGGGCCAGAACTCAATAATTTGGCAACTCATTTCCCCCAATAAACGTAAACCCAATTCATTTCATATGCTACCGAAAACAATCCTGTTCATCAAGTTTATATAGGGTGTGAAAAATCCCCCACATGCTTAATATTTTCTGAATGATAAAGATAAACAAAATAATACTTATTAGGCCTGTATCATTTAAACTTTAAAAATACTTTTTGGAAGCACTAATGAATCAGAGGGTTTTGTGTAAGGCAGAGGGCCCACCCATCAATAGTCAAAAGAAAATCTTTTTACACTACCTATTTCAAATTTGCAATCATGTACCGAGACTCCACAAACTTTTAATTCCTTTTGTTGGCACATATAATTTTTTCCTCAAATTTAAATTGTAATTATAGTTATATTAAACGTTACCATTTTACATAGAATTAATCTGTGAACAAAATATATAAAATATACAAAGATACCTCTAGAATTGTACATTAAAGGTGTTTGTAAACTATCTTTGGCTACTAAGCCTACATTTTTCTTCAAAAACAGATTGGCAATTTATGCATTATAAAATGGCACTTAAAGCACTAAAGCAATTTATGCAATCAGCACTTAACCCATTTGTGCCCACTGTCGACATTTGTCGACGCTGTATTTTAATTTATGAAAGTCCATGGAATTTTAGGTTTTTCATGATTAAAATTGGCATTTTGGAGTGAAAATATAATTATCTTTCGTATTTAAAGGCCGTAGTGGCACACACACAGTAAACAGAAGTAAAAAGTAGCAAAATCAGTGTTGACCAAGGTGCAACTCTCAAAGAATTAACCGATCCCGTCAACTTCCACGCAAGCCTGCCACCATTTATTTTATGTGGGCCCTCCCACCAACTTTGCCACAGATCGGTTAACCCTTTAAGAGTTGCACCACCAGGTCAGGGTTTGGTCGTGAGCGGATTCGAACCCGCGCCGACGCAGACATCCTGGCCAAGGATGCCTACGCCTTAGCCATCTGAGCTATCACGACCGGCAGCCTAGACATGAGAATTTGGGTTTTGACTGGTGCGCGCCCCTAGCAGGAAAGACTGTAGGCCGTTGGTATGCGAGTTCGCTACAAGAGCGCAGCACTAAGCCACTGCACCCAATTCGCAAGAAACAATTTGGGCATAAATGAAGTATGATGTGACAGAGACTAAAATAATAAAGGTATTATTGAAGACATCCTCCAACTAACGTCCCTTAGGATTGTGTTTGAAGAAAGTTAAAAATGACATTTTGTCACACATACATAAGTTAACTCTGCAGTGGTTTGTGGCTTCAACTGGTAATGTTGGTCTAAGAGACCAACTTTTAAAAATGTTTTTTTTTATGTAGGCCTATTATTTATTGAAATGTTTTTTGGAGAAAATTTGTGTAACAATGTTAGAGTACCACTAAGGAAGATTTTATATGGAGGATTCATGATGAAAACGCATTTTGATATGGAAGAACAAAATTTTTTTGCAATAGGGTAGCCTACATGTTTTTTTTTTTTTTTCAAAACTAAACATTTTGGGAAATCTACCAATTTTTAACTGAATCTAAAAACTACATACCGGTATTTGTGAAAATTCTATATAGGCCTAATTACAAGGCTCTAAACTTGAAATTAAATTGTTAAAATACAAAATAATATATGTTATTCAATTGTTTTTTGAGAAACAGGTTTTAAGAATTATTAAAAGATTATGGCCTACACAATGATTGAGTTATACAGCTTTTCATGTTAAGTTCAACTGACCTTACTTATTAAATACATTATCCTCATGAATAGGGGCCTACCCAAAAATTCCTTGATAAAAGATTTTTTTTATTCAGTAACTTAATCAGGTTATAAAATGGGTACAGTTTCATATAGCACCTACATTTTTACCGAATGAAAATATCGATCAATGTGATCGATATATCGCATCGGTTCGATCGATAAGATTGATATATCGCATCGGGTCAAAATTTCTATGTAAGTTATATCTAATCATATAGATACCTATGTTTACACATCAAAATACACAATTTGTGTTATTGTTGCTAAAAAGTACAATAACTTAGTTAAAATGTTGATCAAAATCTAAACCTAGGCCTAACTCCCTAAAAAAATGTATTTAAGTCAATGTAAGTTATATAGGCTAATGGTTGATTTTTCTTTTTTAACATAAAAACTGAACACTATCACTATATTTATTTATTTTCATTTTCATCCCCTCACCAGAGCACCACACTGCTCACACATAATTTTCTTTGGTATGGTATCAGTTCATTATCTTGTAAAAATCTATCACATTGCTCATATCTATGACCCAACTATCTATTATAAATACATTAATAGAAAGTTCTCTGAAACTCATTAGGCTAATAAAAATGGCTAAACTATCAACTGAATATGAAATCACCTAGGCCTTGTAAATTATTGGTTTTAAAAATGTTAAATAAACAAGCAATAATATTTAAGTAAACAAATACCGTATAAAAAAAAATGCTCAAAAACATATTTCATCCGATGCGATATATTGATCGCATCGATCGATATTTTCATTCGGTAGAAATGTAGGCGCTATATGAAACTGTACCCTATAAAATGATAAAACGAATTGGAATTAGGCCTACCATGATTTATCCTAGATCATTAGGGCCTAACAATAATAAGACTACAAATCCTATAGCATTGACTATGTACTCTAACATGAGTAGACTTCTCATAACATAGGTGTGTTGGAAACCTATTGACGGTGGTGCGATCTCGTGCGGCATACATGGAAGTAGGCTACAAGAGTCATATGATACGCAAATCAGTACTACCACTCTTGTCAATCAAGCATTAAACATTTTATAATGGAGGTAAGAATATTTGTTTAGGGTGAGGTGGGGTAATTCTGGGACAAAAATCAAAACAATCGATTTTTCTTTTACTTCTAGGTGTGTTAGGCTCAAACAAAAAATCATTTTACATATATACTAGGTATGGCTATGAGGTCCTGTTTAGTTTATGATGTTATCTCTTGTACTTTTTTCTAAAAAAATTAAAAACGCTGTCCCATATTTACCCCGGGTTTGGGGCAATTATGGGACGGGTATGGGGCAATACAAGGACAGTCATATATCTCTATAGTTATGAAAGATAGGGAAAAGAGAGGGAAATAGTTGGACAGAGCATACTCTAATTGTGTGGAAGGCACTGGGAAATTCTGGGACAGTACAATTTTTGTAAAGGAAAAAAATTTCCAAAAAAATGCCGTCTAACCGACCGAAAAATACACAATTTTCAAGTAAAGTAAAAATTATGAAAAATTTAAGGTATTGAAAGAACTACCCCCTACACAAATTCTATAAAGTAAAATCTTCAAAAAAGTCACTCTCTAAAAAATTAAGCTAAAGGCAGATTTTTTGTGTATTTTTTTCTAAAACACTGTCATTTTCCGGTCTTGGTCCGAACATAGGTTTAGGTATAAATGAGTTGAAATACTGCAGGCCTATTCATGATAATTAATACCTTTATTTACACACTCAAACAAGGAAAAACAGGGATTACTTTTTTTCATTGATACCTAATGGGGCAGAATCTTCTTCAGACGATGAACTAAAATTTAAATTGTCACTACTTCCCCAGCTCTCCCAATCTTGACTCTCTTCACTGTCTGATGATTCTATACAGCTTTTCTTTTGTCTTTTTACTTGAGGTTTTGACTCTAACAGGTTTCTTTTGTTTTACATTCTTTGAGACTTTGTACACATTCTTCTTTACATTTTCTTTCGGTTCCTTTTTAATCTTTAATACAGGCTTCTTCCCTTATTTGAGCTTCTTTATTTCTTATAAGAAACATTCTGTAGTTATAACTTGGGCTTTAGGGGTTACTTGTTTCCTTGGTTTAGTTACATTGCTAGATTTTCCAACTTTCCCCAACAATTTTTCTTAAAAAACTACGATTTGGGATCCCTGCCCCGACAATAAAAAGGGTACATGATGCTGTGGCCTGATTAGAAACAGGAGATTGTATATGTAGCATATTATTAGATGTGGATTTTGGTTCAGATTGCATGTTATTGGAAGTTGATGGTTGAATGAGCTTGTCAATAATAAAAAAATAATAAAATTGAGAAAAAGAATATGTCCCAAAATTGCCCCAGGCGTGTCTCACAATTGCCCCAAAAAGTGTCCCATAATTACCCCTCTAGCCTTTTATTGAATATTACATACCCTATTAATGGTAGGACTCAAGTTTAAACACCATTTTGTTGCCAATGGAATTGTCTATCCAATAATATAAAAATTATACATGTTCAAAAATTACACAACTGTGGACAGAGAAAGTTTTCACAACAAAAACGAAAGTTTTCGGCAGCAAAAATGTAGAGTTTAATAATACAAATTTATTTTCACTGATACTTATACAATATTGTTTTAATCATTATGGTATCTAACTAATCAAATAATAAGCAACATTTTAGTGATAAAATATGTTAAAATAAATAATAAAATATTATAAAAAATAACTGTCCCTTTCTTGCCCCACTTTTTTGCTGTCACAGAATTACCCCACCTCACCCTATGTTGTGATGAAATGTTTTTGCAGCACTGTAAATTCAGCTAAATAATAACAACATCGATGGCAGCAACTCTGGTGCCGCGGATATAGCCTATACAAAACTTCCAAATTTTTGCCTCAAGAACTAAATGCATTGGATGAGAAGTCTATTCACGTTAGTGTACATAGTCAATGCCCATAGGCTAGTACTGTAATAGTTAATAAGTTATTCCAACTAATTTTACGTATGATTTTAAATGTGGAAAAATCTTGTATATTTTCTCCTGTTACAAACTTTTGATATTAATATATCATTCATAAGTTAGCAATTAATAGGGCCTACAAGTTTATTGGTGAGCCAACTGAAATTTGGATTGGTCTAAAAATCTGTTAAATCTGTTAACATGTTCGCAGAGACATGTACCTAACCGCCATCCTAGTTATCGAAACTGCCCCGTCAAATGTAGCAGTAGGCCTGGCACTCCCAGGGGAGATTTAACTTACATGGTCACTAAATATAATATACGATTGTGCAGTGCTGTTCATGGTTTCAAATTTCTTGCTCAGGTGCTAGTAAAAAATAAATCACCAAGTAGGGTCAATCCATTTCAAATCACCCAATCAGAATAAAAATTGTTGCTCAACATTTTTTATTTGCCTGATTTTTTTATTATGAGTTCCCTATGGGAAGACAATCACAAAACACCATTTTAAAATTTTTTACCAGACTTAGTTTTTTTCTGGCAGCCATTTTTAAAATGGCGGTTGGGCAAATTTGAGTAAAAAACGAGGTCAGCGGAAATTTTAATTACCAAGCTATTTTTAAAGATATCAGAAAAATTCAAAAACCATTGTGTTCAGCATAAAATGAACTTCAATTTAACATTATATTAATGTTTCTTTTGTGCAAGAAAGTCAGTAAAACTCCTTCTGAAAAAAATCAAAAGAAAATCATCGATTGTTACTTTTTAAGACCATAAAAATCTAAGAAGGGAATGAGACTCACAAATAATATTTTATTTCTGTGTTGAATACTTATATAACTACATGCAGAAGGAGTTTTAGGCCTGAGAATGCTCTCCTTTTTTTCTAGAGCTCTTAAAAAATGGCCGAAAGCCTTTTAATACCGATTTTCTCGGGTTAATATCTAAAAAGGGACTGAATGAAAATAAGTGAAAAATGTACAGAATGTTCTTTATACTAATAGGGACATCTCACAAAAAAATTATGACTGAGACTCGACTAGATTTAGAGATATACATTATTGAATTTCGGTTAAAAACGCTACCCTTTTTTATATTAGTGCAGTGCCAAGTTAATAAATATGAGCCAGAAATACTCTTGACAGTGCTTAAATTATGTTTAAATCATTAAATTCAATAAAAAAACAAGAATTTTTTATTTTTAATAACACCAGACAGTGATAATAATAGTTAGAGTTATAATTCTTAAACTGAACTTTCCGATACAATGGTTGCACTACACTTGCGTACAGTATTCACAAAATAATGTTTTTGTAGGCATTTAGATTTAAAACTTTGGTTGCAATTACTTGTTGGCTGCAATTTTCATCAGAGATTTATAAACATGATATTTCATTACATAGTTTATTATTTATGTTATGTGTCCTAACGGACACAGTTGTTAGTTCCAATGGAGTCAGTCACCAAGCACTATCTTCTTAGCAAGCACACAGTTGTTGGTCCAGAGGGGTAAAATAAAAGCACTAAAACAACATCGTTGTCTTGACTTATGTCTTCGATTCTGCCAAGCCACCACTTGTCATCATAGATACAAGCAACATATAGTCACAAGGTGGCCCGTGCGCAAATTGCGCATTTTATGATTCTGTATGAGAGAAACTCACCTAAAGAACATGTATGTTGGTTATGAAGTGACAGAGATCTATTTTGTTTACTATCTGGCTTTTAAAACTCATCTGAAGGTAATCAGCTGTTAAATTACAATTCAAATTAAAGAACTTGCAATAAAAGTTGGTCAACATTTTAAAGCGCCCTCTAGAAATAAATCAAAGGCGAGGGGGGCGAAGCCCGAAACAATATGACCTTTTTAATTACGATTCGTCACTGCGGTATATCCTAAGCTTTAAAATGACACCTCAATCTTAAAAATCGGTTCAATAGGTCGAAAAAAAAGGGACATAACAGACGCAACCCTTATAGAAATAAGAATATAGATTATTCGTAAGAGATGATAGGCCTACATTTGTGAAAAGTATTGAAGTTTGACGGTCATCAAAGTTTGTACCTGTAGAAGTAACATAACTTCTGATTTGATTGTCACTTGATGTCACTAGATTTGAATGTTAGTCAAAGGAATAAGAAACTATCACAGATATGTCCCCTTACGTGACAATCAAATCAGGATGTTTTGTTACTTCTACAGGCACAAACTTTGATGACCATAAAACTTCAATACTTTTCAAATGTATCATCTCTTACGAATAATGACTATGTTGCTTGTATCTATGATGACAAGTGGTGGCTTGGCAGAATCGAAGACATAAGTCAAGACAACAATGATGTTTTGGTGCATTTCATTCACCCCTCTGGACCAAAAACTGTGTTACAACTCTCAAAAAATGACACTGCCTGGGTGCCTGCTAAGAAAATAGTGCGAAAGGTGATTCCATTGGAACTAACAACCATGTCCGTTAGGACACATAACATAAATAATAAACTATATAATGAAATATCATGTTTATAAATCTCTGATGAAAATTGCAGCTAACAGGTAATTGCAACCAAAGTTTTAAATCTAAATGCCTACAAAAACATTATTGTGTGAATACTGTACACAAGTGTAGTGCAACCGTTCAGTTCAAGAACTATAACTCTAACTATTGTTGTCACTGTCTGTTATTATTAAAAATAAAAAATATTTGTTTTTTTATTGAATTTAATTATTTAAACATAATTTAAGCACTGTCAAGAGTATCTCTGGCTCCTATTTATTAACTTGGCACTGCACTAAAATGAAAAAGGGTAGCGTTTTTAACCGAAATTCAATAATGTACATCTCTAAATGTAGTCAAGTCTCAGTCATAATTTTTTTGTGAGATGTCCCTATTAGTATAAAGAACATTCTGTACATTTTTCACTTATTTTCATTCAGTCCCTTTTTAGGTATTAACCCGAGAAAATCGGTATTAAAAGGCTTTCGGCCATTTTTTAAGAGCTCTAGAAAAAAAAGGAGAGCATTCTCAGGCCTAAAACTCCTTCTGCATGTAGTTATATAAGTATTCAACACAGAAATAAAATATTATTTGTGAGTCTCGTTCCCTTTTTAGATTTTTATGGTCTTAAAAAGTAACGATCGATGATTTTCTTTCAATTTTTTGCAGAAGGAGTTTTACGGACTTTCTTGCACAAAAGACACATTAATATAATGTTAACTTGAAGTTCATTTTATGCTGAACACAATGGTTTTTTAATTTTTCTGATATCTTTAAAAATAGCTTGGCAATTAAAATTTCCGCTGACCTCGTTTTTTACTCAAATTTGCCCAACCGCCATTTTAAAAATGGCTGCCAGAAAAAAACTAAGACTGGTAAAAAATTTTAAAATGGTGTTTTGTGATTGTCTTCCCATAGGGAACTCATAACAAAAAAATCAGGCAAATAAAAATTGTTGAGCAACATTGCCTGGGTGATTTGAAATGGATTGACCCAGTACCATAACATACTTTAGCTTGGGAGTGATTACCCACCAGGATGGCAACAGAGTTATGTATGGGAGTGATTGCTCCCAAGCTAATGCCTACCCTAAACGTGTTAAATTCAAAGTAGGTCCTAGGCCTAGTAGGCCTATGCCATGAATTAGACCTGGCTACAGAGTGGCAAGTACGGTAACTAAGAATACTATATAAACTAATATAACTAAGAATACTATATAAAATAATACGATAAACGAGAATATTAACTTAACAAACATTTAAAGGTAGGCCATAAGCCAATGTCTATGCATGTCAACTTAGTCTAGGCTCATTGTTAGTGGGAGAAAAATTTACTATAAAGTAACGTACCTTCCTCACAAAAATAAGCCTAGGCCTACAATAGGGCTTTACTTGCTAACTTCAGAACCACCTCCTTGGGTCAGACATCAGACATTTAAACTTACGTTTCGTGCAAGCAAAATGAAAGAAAAGAAAATTAAACAATGATAGGTTACAAATTCCAAACAAATTTAAATGGGCGATCAATCAATATGGCGATTGGCGAGAGTACAGTTTCTTTTTTTTTTTTTTTTTTTTTTTTTGGTCTTTTGCCAATTGGCGGCCTGTTTTTATAAACATGAGGCCTCGATGTACACTGGTATTGTGGTTGTCCTCATAATAGCGTTTTATGTCTGGTCAGGATATCTGGAAATGATACAATAAATTTTCACTGATGTTAGTAACAGTTTCTTCTTTATCATAGAGCTTAAACCCAGTGTTGCCACTTGCCTGGATAGGGGGATGGAGATGGAATGGATTTGCCATTTTACCCGCAAACTCAAACTCCGCATGAAATCCCCGGTTTTGCCCGGTAATTTGGTTGTAATACCCGCAAAATCCCCAGGTGGACTAAAAGTATCCGAAAATCGGATAATGTTTATTATCAAAAAAACGAACACTATTGATCTATCTACTCAAGGAATCTAAAATAATTATTTTAGATTCCTTGTAGCTATTGAACTTTCATGCTGATTGTGCTTGAGCTTGAATAGAAGGTCGAAAATCGACCTACGACCATTGTGTCTTCACTTTTAGGGGAATTTTTCAAGATCAGGGAAATGTCAGGGTAATAAGGCTTTAGGGTAATTTTTAAAGTAAAATAAAAATCTTCAAATCTATATATATAATTCTGTAAGCCCAATTTCTTGAGCAAAATTGTGAGCGTTGTACCAATCGCAGAAAGATGGGAGGGGTCTCAAATTGAAGGTCTCAGTCCCATACACGAGGGAAAACTATCGGCGTGTCCATAGTGTTAACAGGAAATGAGAAATCACGTAAAACGTCCTCCATAAGAATAGCATGGGGATTCGAAAAACGTCTGCTTTGTGTACATTGAAACATGTGTTAGGTTTGATTTTAAAACGAGACACAGATGATAACATTGAGTGAAGAAGATAAAATAATTCACACCACGAGAAGCAATCTACACATATAATTCTGTAAGCGAAATTTCTTAAACAAAATTGTGAGCGTTATAGAAATCGCAGAAAGATGGGAGGGGTCTCAAATTAAAGGTCTTGGTTCCATACACGAGGGGAAATTAATTATCGTTGTGTCCATAATGTTAACAGGAAATGAGAAATCACGTAAAACTTCCTCCATAAGAATAGCATGGGGATTTGAAAAACGTCTGCTTTGTGTACATTAAACTTATGTTACCGTTTGATTTTAAAACGAGAGAGATAGTATTGAGTGAAGAATTTGTAATTACGAAATGACAAAAATATACCTAGAGTGGTAATACTATAATAAGACGTTTTGTGGCTTTGAGCAACTTTGAGCGACTAAAAATTCTACTCGGAGCGTTACCAACCTTACTAACCTTTTTACTGTTGTTATGATAATTTAAATTTTTTTAAACTGAGTGTGTATGCAAATCATAAAATACATTCTGATCGTAATAGGGACGCAATGGGCGATGTGGTATGAGAAACGCATACATTAAAGCATGTTTTGGTTTTATTTTAAGACGAAAAGTGTCAAATGATCATATTGAGTGACGATGATACACTATCTGAAACTTTAAGTGTATCATTCAACTAAAGATGCACGAAAATAGTCCGATGGAAATTTTAACAGCTGTTTCCCCCCTCACCCCCTCTCGCCCTGCAATGTTGTCATTTTTTGTTATGTTTACCATGTGAAGTATAGTATAAATATGTGTTTCAGAATAGATTTGGCAACAATGTTTCGACTCTCATCGGACTATTTTCGTGAATCCTACTATTCTGTTAGCTTAATTTCCCCAGAAACATTTAGGACATTTTCATTGATTGTAGAATTATAGAAGAGACGTTTGTCCTGCATACTACGGGGAAATGTAACAAATCAAAAACATTACGACAAAATGAGAAAATTATAAGAAGGATTATTTTCTAAAATATTCTCCTTTAAGATTCTCCATGTATGATTTTTTTTAAAGTCTACTTTGTTTACACAAAGTCAAGATTTTTGATTCGGAGGGACGAATATTGACAGTAAGTGAAGATGATTTGTTTTGAGGCACTGTGTTTATATTTGGTGACTAAAAAATAATAAAAATTCTGACAGGTGCTAAAAAATCCATTTAATTTTAAGACAAAAAAGAGTGAAAGAGGTGATACAAAGTATTGAAAATTTATTGAATCTTAAATGGGTACTGAACATTCATCATGCTTCTTTCTCACTGCCGCTTTTCATGTTATATTAAAAAGCCGTCATAGCTCAAAGATATAAGATTTCTTTCAAAATATATTTTTCGTAGATCTTTATAAGTTTAAAAACAAACAAAATGAAGCATTTACAAAAGGGTGGCCTATAGTAAAGTACTGTAAAGAGTGCTTTAGGGGTGAATGGTCTGTTCAAATGGTAGGCTATTGTTAAAATATTATTTAAATTAAAATTTTCTGGAAACTTTCGTAGTGAAGAACTGGTAATCCATTATGGTTCATGCCATTTTAATTTTATGATTAGGGGCTTTTGCCCCTATGAGCCACTAGTTTTTAATACTATAGTCCGTTTTTTTAAGCCTGATCCTTCTGGAGAAAATTGGGGTGGGGGAGGGATTTAAACTGTAAACAAAAAATTTAAACTGTAAACAACACATTTAAACTCGTGACAAACGTGTGTCGAGGATCAGATTTCCTCAAATAACATTTTAAATCAGTTATAATATCTTTCAGTAGCTCCTAGTCAGCTGTTTTTTTTTTTTAAGCCAAACCTATTCCTTGTTAAAAAGTAACAGTTCTAAAGTAAACTGATTAAAAAACAACTGATACCAATAATATTGTAAAACTGATACACATTATGTTGTGATGTAAAATTATCAGCCGGTATGCAACAGTGAAATAAAACAAAAACAACAAAAAACCAACAAAAAAAACAAAAGGCTTCAGCCCATGGGATAGTAGCAAAAGTATAAACAAACCCCCTCCACCATCTCTCCCTTGAAGGATCAGGTTTTAAAAAAACGGACTATAGTATACGTGTTGCTCAAAATCGAGCAATTTATTAACAATACAAATTTTACTTTTATTTCTAAATCAATGACATCCGACCAATCCAATATTGTGAGTATCTGTAATCACCAAAACAACACGTATTTACAGCTGATTATTAACACATGTTTAAAATGCTTTATTCAATCACAATGTTATTTAAATGGGAAATTTTGAGATTTCAATGGTGGATAGCGCCTTTATTTTCAGTCCGATTCTCATCAGTTTTTTGCGGAAACAACTACAGACCAAGCCCTATCCAACGACACCAAAAACTTGAAAATCGGTTGAAAATAATTGTAGGAGGAGTTCTCAAGACAAAAAAACCCTTAGCGTATTAAATAAGTATAGATTTCAGGCCAAATATTCTTCCCACGCAAAGGCCCATTCAAGGACTATTTTTTATAAGTTGAATAATTGTAAAAAATTTGTAGAAATTTTTTAAAATAAATTGATTGATTGATTATTGTTTATAGGCCCTAATATTTGACATCCTTGGTAATCATAAGACATGACTTTATTAATCATTATGTTATTTATATTTTTATTTATATTTATCGTTGTGTTATTACTACGGTTACTTGTACTATGTGAGGTCCCTGTCTCAAAATAGTGATTTAGCTCGCATCCGTTGTCCTTAGTCAAGGAATTGGGCAGGTCAAGGGGTTTTTATATACATATTAATTCAGTTAATAAGTGTTTATACTAGGAAAATTTTGGGGTAGTTTAGATTTTTTTATATTTTGTATGTTTTTTGGGGTGCTGAATCCAAATCTGAGGTTTGCACCAAAATTTCTTGACGCAACATTGTCAAAAATGAAAAAAAATGTGAAAAAAATCTGTGTATTAATTGTTTTTTTCTGATAACTCAACAATTATCAACTTGTCGTAAATAATGTATTTTATTAAAAGGAAAGAAAACAAAATTTGCTATTAAAAGAACCCCCTATAAAAATGTTATTCTCTACTGAACGGTATTTGAATATTGGAGTTTTAGCAAATGTTCCTATAGGGAATACGCTATTACGGTAGCAGTCACGGTAATAACTAAGCCTGGGACAGGCGCGGATCCACGGGGGGGGGGGGGACGGGGGAAATTCCCCCCCCCCCCCCCCCAAAGGGCCCAAGAATTTTCTAAGTTAAGTAGGAGATTATTTAACCGATTATCCAAAAAAATGAGTATTTGTTTGTTATACATAACCCAGCTACTTTTTATGTCATTTTGAACTGGTATCTTTAATAAAAACACATAATTGAAAGAAGGCTATTTACTGAGCATAGTGTAAAAATTTCATGTTTTTTAAGTTTTACGGAGTTTGAGTTCTGCTTCCTTAAAGTCAGCCATTTCACCGATGATCGTGGCGAACGCATCTCCGCTCGCGGCCTCGACACCGGGCCTGCTACACGTACTCAGCCAAGTTTGAATACAAACCTAATCTTGACTGTTTCTTGGTAAAAAATTCAACTTAAGAAACAAGTACCAACAAATTGTGTGGATGTTACATAATATGTAGGCCTAAGCTGTAAAAGAACCATGAATTTCACTACTTTAATTCTTTTTTTTTCATAAAATGCATAAACGCTAAGGTAGTTTATTTTCATTTCAACTTTGTACTAGGAATAACAATTTATTTAACAAGCAGACGAAGTGGATGTATGTCGTATCATATTATACAGTAAATTAGGATACTTTTGAGGAGTCAGCAACGGGTGGCTGCATTGTATTCATAACTAAACCTCAAAGCAAGTCGCAAGACAAGGCGGCAGTGTCAGTCAGCGTGACTGTGACTGTGACTTGGCCAGTGTCACTAGTGTCAGTACCTAACACGTTGGATGTTTGTAGAAAGAGAACTCAGAGATTGATACAATGCCCCTTGAAATATTTTTCGCAGTTACATATTCGATGCAATATTTTACTAGGTATTTCTGAACAACAGAAAAATAGTTTGATAAGCAATTGATATAAAAATAACATAATTCAAAACAAATATTTTTTTGTTTTCTATAATACACTGATAATTAATTATCCAAAAAACGTACTATATGTGAACTTGAAAATTTTTGAGGTTAGTATTATAGCAATAATACATGGCTATTATATTGTAGGGTATACATATTGCTACAACACAATAACATTTCTCCATCCAAAAAACTAAATACAATTTTTCCCATGTGAGTGGAAGCTTTTGTATTCTGTGCCGTGCCCGTTTTACGAACTAAAACAATCCTATATGGGAGCACTGTCTGAAGGGATGTGTGTTCCACGATCTCTAGCGGGTTGATTTTACTTAAACTTTGCATTTAAGAGTGTTTTGGCCCAAATCCAAGTTTGGAAACAGTCTCAATCCCAGGAAGAATAGAATTTGGTCTAAATTTAAGTTTAAAAATCGTAATTTTTAACATTGTCTTATGGGTTGCTATTTTGGTTACGAAGTAACAATGAAAGGTATACAAAAATAAAGGAACATTAATGTTAAGCAGTCTTATGGAAACAGCTGTTATTTCTGAAGAGGTATAGTTGGTTGTTGGTGAAAATTGAATAGCTTTATTACCATGACACTATATAACAAAAGTAAATAAAAACCAAAAGGCTCGGTTAAAGTGGTACCGTACTGTAGTTTTGAAGCCACACTGGGTTTTGGGGGCACAGTCACTTGATTTAGCCTATAATACAACCTCAGTAAAGGTTAAAGTAAAGTTTAAGTAAGGTTAAACCTCAGTAAGGTTAACCCTAGATCTGGCGCACTATAAATTCCTGTGGTGGCAGAGATGTTTTGTGCACTCAGTACTTGTAACGTATCTTTTGCCGTAGCACATTTATTTATGAATATAAGTACACACATATGTATATATTCTGTTTCAGCAATAAATTTAAAATATAATGATGTAAAAAGTTTTTTCTTTCAGCAATAAGTTTGGGCACAGCAGCAAAAAGTTTACAAAATTTCGGTTTTTGCAAATTACAAATTTTGAATGCCACCCACAATAATGCAAAGAAAAAAAAATCGTACACATTTGATTCAAATGTAAAAGTTGTGGCAAATTCATTTTCCTACGTCAAAATATCAATGGATTTGAAATGCTCATAAAAATAAAAAAGTTATAAAGTTATTTCCGAAGAGTGTTTTTTCCTGAAAAATGTAACTTTTTTTCGGCCATATATAAAAAATAAGAATTTTATCTGAAGTAAGTAAATATAATAATTTCTGAAAGAAAATAAAAAGTTCTTTCAAGAAATATACAATTTTATACCTTTTAGTTATAAAATCACTGAGTTAATTGGTGTCAGAATGTGAAACTTCAAATTTTTTCTTACCTTTCAGTCTAATTCAGTCTGATCGATGCGAGATAGACAAAAACTTACAAAAGGCAAGTTGTAGTTCATGAAATTTCTGTTGCTATGATACCACTCCTGTTTCCGTCCGAGAATTCTTTGATTTTCTATCAGCCAATGAAAATACAGCTGTTTTTGCCAAGTGCGCAGTTTTCGTCTCCCGCCAGAACACAAATTCAAATCAAAGGTTTTTTAGATACTGTTTTTGGCTAAATAATAATCGCTGGATAATGTTTTATATATGAAAATAATTGCTGTGAATTTCCTCTTTCCAATGGTATAAGTTTCATTGCGATTTAAGAGAGTTTACCGGTCGCAAAATTAGGTTGAAACACGTCATGTCGTTTATGTCCCTTTTGGGACGCTGCCAGCTCTCACTTCAATTTTTGAAGTCCCAAAAGGGACGAATGCCAGATCTAGGGTTAAAGTAGGTGTTGTTTCAAATCAAAATTAAATACAAAAGGGTTATAATATCATCATGTAAGATTTAATTGTAACAATTTGTAAATATACATTATTTATATTTAACCAAGACAATATTTATATTTTATATATACCAAGACAATAAATTATTGCAATTTTCGTGTTTGTTTGTTTGTTTTTTTTTTTTTATTTATTTATTTTTTTTTTACTATGTTATTATTGTCGCCGGTAGTTCCCCCCCCCCCCGCCCAAATCATTCTCTGGATCCGCTCCTGGACCATGTTACTATTTTCTTTTGAGGTCTACAAAAGCCAAAAACACCTTTAGTTGAAATTGATTATTGTAAAATCATTTTTTCTCAATTTTTTTCTCTATAACTTAGATAAAATAACAAATAAGTTACATCATAGTACAAAAATCTAAATAATAACCATTTTAATTTATCAAAGGAGTGGGAACACCGTCCTGGGTCTCCCGATACAAAACAAATTGTTTTTTGAAAAAAAAAATATATTGCAGAACCTATATAAATCATTAAATAATTTAAAAATTTCAATATGAGTAATGGAAGTATAATAATATGTAGTAAATTACAAATTTTATGATTTAGGGTAATCTTTAGGGTAATTTGAAAATTATTAGGGTAATTTAGGGTACTTTTTCAGGCTCCTTAGGGTAGGTAAAATCATGGTAAAATTTATGTTGTTGGTGTGGTAACACTGCCACTACCAAAATTGTTTGTCATTGTCAGAAAGAAGTGTCTGCTGATTTCAATTTAGTACTCTTGGATTTAGGATATTCTTGGTTTTATATTGTTGTTATAATGGCTAGTACATCAACTGGAGTGAAGGATGTCAACACATATCTTGCTACTAAACAAGCTCAAGCAGATAAAGAAGTAGCCACAGAGTGGGCTGCCCTAGAAGAACTTCACAACAAAAAGTATGTTTTACTCTTAGGTTAGGTCAAACTAATTCATTAGTTATTGTAAGTTAAGTTAGCAATTTTAGCCTATTATAGTAGGCCTACCATAGGAATTCAATGTTTAACTTATGATTTAATTAATTGTTTTGTCGTTGATTATGAACTCTGCTCTCATTAAAATATGATTACATAGGCCTAGGTAGGCCTAAGTTACCAATTTCCGTCACAGCAGCCCAAACTTGGTCCAAAGTGGATGACCCGGGTTTCGACCCTACTGGGTCATAATCATATCCATTCCGGGATTCATATTAAAATTTGTCAGTCGTGATAACTTCGTCAGTTTGATAAAAGACACATAACACAGTTTTTACACACATGACTACATGCTTAAACACCAAGGCCTAGGGTGGAATACGAGTGGCGAGACATCCGGTAACTCTTCACTTTTTAATATGTGTCCCTGAATAGATATGATTATGACCCGGTAGGGTCGAAACCCGGGTCATCCACTTTGGACCAAGTTTGGACTGCTGTGACGGAAATTGGTATCTAACCATATTTTAATTAATACGCAGTTCCGTTGGCTATTGACAATGAGTAATCTGCTCTCATGCTAAATGGGCATTGTATTTATGAGTTTTGCATGACTTATCAAAGTAACAGGTGAAAAAGTAATGAATTATGGGAAGTGAAAAGAGGACCATGTTTTCTTAATTTAGTGTGTCATGTTTTAACACACCAGGCCTACGGGCTGTTGTTAGGTCCTTCAACTGCAAGTTAGGCCTATAAAGATTTATTGAAATCACTGCTGTCTAAGCCATTGTGCGTTTCCAAGATGTAGAAGCCTTTGTTTTACTGAATATAAAAAACTACATTATTATAATTCAACCCTAAGTAGACAAAAATGAATGCAAAATTACACAGGCCTAAAAGCACATGCGTTGAGATGTTCGGAAACAGATTGCACACTTAGACAGCCCAAATCGTTCTTATAACGCGGGCACAAGCTCCCTTAACCTCACCAGTGTGCTGTCGCAAAGCAACCGAATGAAGTAGACGATACATGAACACTCACCAATGCGTATGTAGCATGGCGGAAAGGAACTAGACCACTACTCACCGGTGAGTGCCCCGCATCAAGCGTGTCAAACATTTGCCATTAAGTTGCAAGAAAAAAGAATAAATACACTTATTTAAATGTAAAAGTAGAGTAGGGCCTCTATCCCTTTTATTTTATTAGGTGGACACGTGTTTAATAGGGTATTCTTTATTCGTTAAATTAATTTTTTGGCAGACCAATAATTTTTAAAGTACCTAGCCTACTCGACTTGAAAAAGCTTAAAACTCACAATTTTATTTTAAAAGCTTAGCTTGACTCGACTCAAAATAAAAAATCAGTATAGTACTCGCCCACCTTTAACAATGTCAAAATATGTTTGAATATATGTACCACATCCCATATCAGTTAAAAACACAAGTCTGAGTGCCATTTTCGGCTGCACTTCCTCAGACGTCCAGGGGAACTATTGAATGAAATTTATCGATCGATTCCATCGATACATTGGTCGTATTCAAACGATAAATTATTATCGTATATTTTATAAATATTGATTATTTGTAACTCAATGTATCAGAGTAAGTAGGCTACATAAAGTAAAAGTTTTTAGCAAACATTTTATTAGGCCTATATTGTACCTAAGTTAATTACAATTAGGCTATAAGTTAAACACCAAACATTAAGTTCAACATAATCTACAATCAAAATTGTAACCAAAAACAAAAAATATCCAACCTTTAAAACAACATCACACAACTCAAAACCCATTCAGGAGTGCCTAAAATCTCAGTTCTCGGCCAAATTCTGTTCATTATATACATAAATAATTACAATCAAAATTATCAAAACTTACTTTTTTTGCTTATGACACATTGTTATCTTTATCAAATAAAAATGAAGAAGATTTGGAAGTTGAAACTTTAAAAGAATCAAATAAATTAACAGAATGGTTTTCCGATACGGTAACTATATCTGACTATAAACACAATAAAAACAAAATTTATTGATTTTAGCAAAACTCCTCAAGAATAAAAAATTGAACATAATTTTTAAAAATAAAATAATAGAAAAAACTAGAACAATAAATTTTCTTGGAATAACATTGGATGAAAATTAACTTAAAATTTTAAAAATCATGTTGAAAATTTGTGGAAAAAGCTGAGTAAAATTGTATTTATTTTAAGGAGGCTGTCCCAATTTTGTACAAGAGAAATTATCATTTCAGTTTATCGTTCTCACTTTATTTCACAAATGAGATAGGCCTATGGAGCGCCTATATGGGGAATGGCTAACTGTCATGTTAAAAACGTCTTTTTATTGCAAAAAGCAGCAATCAGAGCCATTTTTAGATTAAAAAGCGGCCAGTCATGTAGAGGGATCTTCAAGCAAAACCAACTAATGACATTTTATTCCTACTATATACTTTACACATTAGTTTTTATGAGAAAAATAACAAAATTCGTAATAGGCCCTATAGAAAACAATTAGGCCTACACCAAGATGAACTTGAGAAAAACTAATCAAATTCCAGCCATCTACCACAGAACATCATTTTTTGAAAATTATATCACAAATAACCATGCTAAACTTTACAATCAACTTCCTATTGAAATTCAAAATATAACTTAAATTCGGATCTTATGATGTTTGAGAAGAAATTAAAAAGTTTTATTACTGAAAACTGTATCTATTCAATGTAAGAATATTATGGAACAAAATGAAGAATAATGATGCATTTTAAATCATAACTCACCCAAGTTTATGATGTATAGGCCAATGCAATTTTTTTTATTGTCAGCCAAATAAAGCATTGTTTGATTAATATTAAGCAAACATCCCTTTTTTCAATTACCGGGATAAACACTTTTTGTGGCATTTAACTTAAAAAATGCAAAAATGGATCAGCTTCCGACATTTAAATGTTTTTTTTTTTATAGAGGTATTCAGCTAGGCTTCTGAGATGGTTGGCTATGTTAGATGATTTGAGTCCTGTTTTCAATGACTTTATACAACCCTCCATGACGATTCTATGGTTTGAGTTGGCAGATGTTATTTTATATTTTCAATACCCGATATTTTTATTCATGAATTAGCCTATAGATAGATTCGATTGTACTTGATAGTTTTCTGTTGATATATCAATCAAATCGATCCAACCGGGCGTCTGCAGACGTTCAACCCCATTCTCTTACATACCGTATACCTAGGCAGCCTACTTTTTTATTTTTTGTTGGGAAGGAGGTTAAAATGCGTTTACGCACTCTGAAAGGTTCATTGTCCCTTCAGGAGTGCCGGACTCCCGCGGTATCCTTATCCCACGGACTACCGGCTTAAAAACCCCCTCATCTCCTAGGATACTAGCCTGGAAATGTTTAGCACATTACATCGGGCTAGGCCTTTAATGTTACTCCACTAGGGCTTTCCTCGTCGGGTTATGTAACGGTTAAGGCCGATCGAGGTCGACCTTTTTAGCTCGAAGTAAGGCTTCAACGAAGCGCTGTAAGCAGTTCCAGGTGTCCTCTCCTTGGAGCATTACTCCAACGATGTTGTCTGGAGAGATGTTCATTCCGATTTCGGCAGAGAGGGAGGCTCGGCGGATTTGCCACCTGTCACACTCAAAAGAACATGTGCTCGACCGTGTCTGCAGTGTCGGGACAATACAAACAGTCAGAGCTGGCGACCTTTCCCATTCTGTGCAGTGACGCCCGGAAGTACCCGTGGCCCGATAAAAAGCTGCTAGGAAGCTTACTACTGTTTACATTTTTATAAACAGATAAAAAAAAGTTATTATTGTTCTAAATGAAAGCAATTACTGTAACCTTACACTCCGGGATGAAAAAGAGGACACCCCAGTACTCGTCGCGAAATGAATTATAATGAATCACAACAATTTAAATTTATGAACAACTCCCCTCTCCCAAATTAAATATCACAGAGTGAGTAACTAACAAAAATGTAAAAAATTATAATTAAAAATATTATTTCACCTTTTCAAAATAATGCTGTTTTATTCGATATTTGGGAAAGTAGCATAATAAGACAGTTTTAGCAATAAAAATTATTAGGCCTAGGTTTAATTTTGTTCGTACCTATACCGTATATAATTTATAATGATTACCAAAAAATTAGAAAAAATATAAAATGTCAAAACACATAATTTATTACATAGTTAATGCAAGTAAATTTATATTAATTGCATAAACAATAAAAAATTTAGACGTTATTCTTTACTTCCATGGAGAGGATTATTTCAGGATTCACCTTTAAAAATTTTTTAATAGCAAATGGTACAAATTGTTGAAAAAATATCATTAGGATAGTTTCAAAGACGAGGCTCAATCACTTTTACTTTCTCTGAGACCATCAGTAACTTTAAAAGACTTAACTTTAAGGCACAAACTACTGATCAATTAAAAAAAAAAAAAAAAAAAACATAAAACCAATTTGCTCATTTTGCTGCTTCCAAAAAACCGGACGGATAGACTGATTTTCAAAAATACGACCGGACTTTTTGTCCGGGGAAAAGAGGACGTATGGTAACCCTATTACTGTAACCTACACCTGCCCTCTCAAACACTCTGAGGTTTTATGAGACACCATTCCCATCTCATTGTTATTATTCCCCTGTTCCAATTCATCTTGCATATGCTGAGTAAAAATGTTTTCTCTTGGATAATTAAGATTATCAACTAATTTTAGGGATAGTAAGTGGTTATGCGGCTACTGTACCTTAAATTGACCTACAAATTGAAACAGTACTTTATGAAGATTTGAAATTTTAATTTCTTTGGTTCTTCCTATGTGAAGCGCCCACTATTACTACTTTTTTTTGCCCCAACCAGTCCTCCGTGTAGGCCTACCCCTAAGTGATACAACCCCTGATAACGGCTAATCTTCACAGAATTCTTCTGACGTTTTTATTTATTTATTTCCAACGGATCAACCATTTTGTACAGATTATTACAATGTCATTCACATGAATATAATGTTTAGCAGTCATTAGCAGATGCAGACAGACAAAAAAAATTGAGTCACATTACAATAATGAATTAATAAATAATAACATGAACAAATCATTTTTTTTAACAAATCGTTTTGAGGATAAAAGAGGAAATGAGATTGATTACTGTTTTTGTTACAGATTATGGCATCAGCTTACCTTGAAACTACGAAATTTTGTTACAAATCCAGCTTTACAGAAAGGAACTGAACTCATCGAGCTATACCAAAATTTTATTCAAGGCTTTGAGAACAAGTAAGTTTGTGTGTTAAAATCATGACCAGACAGTATTTAAAACGCTTCTTCTTTTTAGGTTATCTATAAGCCTAATTCTTTTGTTCAACTATCTTAATTGGTTTTTGTTGTGATATTTATGTGATTCATCCTGATAAGTGAACTTAGCTTCATTTTTACATGTAACAAATGTGACAAATTGTAAGCCAACATTTAAAAACATAGTATATCACTATATCACTATTTTTAGACAAAGATTTCACAAAGTGGGTATTTTAACCTGAATATGAATGAGAGATGAGTGTAGGATGATTGTGGCGTGATCTTGTAGTCTTGTTACTGACTTAGGCTGATATTCAATGACTGTCCAGCACTGTTAATTAATAGCCCAACAGCCAATGGTATCTAGGGACTTACAGTTTAACATTGGATTCAAACCACAATTTCAATCTCATATATATGAATTGGTCTAATTACGAAGATGGCCTTTGTGGATGAACTAGTATTCACCAGTGCGGACATTAATCCCCACTAGGGAATACCGCATCCACAAGCAATTGCTTATAACTATCCGCAATTCATACTGTAGGCCTAGTGTATAGTTAAACATAAAGCAAAACATTATTTCACCAAACTGTGCGTGATAGATAATAAATGTTATGATTATTCATAGTAATCTTCATCTACAGTAGTTAATGTTCTGCTGCTTACATAGTGACAAAGAAGACACATCCATAATCTAACACCTTGACACATTGACGATTTTAACCCTTGGTGAGACACATTGACAATTTTCCTCACTTGTTTATACAAGAGAAAATTTGTAAATTTTTTTTCTTGATAGTACAAGGTTGTTATGTTGTAGACTATAACATTGACTCAAGCATAAAATTCTTTGATTAAGTTTACTTTATTATTTCAGGTCCAATAGGAGGTGTACACTTTGTGTTTTTATTTACATATTAACTGCATGTCGGGCCAGTTGGTTGGACACAATTATTGATTGTGTGTCTTATAGGGTGATTTGCTTGATAAACAATTTGTTTACATTATTATAAGTGCTCAGAGAAGTTAAAAGTCGGACCTGTATAAACTTTGATTCCTAATATTGCATGCACCACATATATAACCTCCAGGCAAAAAAATCTATGTAATAATCAAATTTATTAAATGATCAAACTGTACCTAACTTAATTTTAAATCAATTTAATATATAAAACAAAATTTGTACATACACAATTTGTTTATAGGATAGGACAAGTTTAATTTGCTATTAAATACATCTCAGGAATTATATGTACAACAAGACATGAGGTCATGAAGTTTTTTTTTAAATTAATTTCATGTAAGTGTAGCCATATCTGATTTCACACAAACACACCCAATATATTTTAGTGGATAATGACAATAACATCGTCATACAAAGTGGGGAAGTGGGCCTCATGAATGTATTAAGAGGCTATGTTAATGTGTTTTTAAAATTTTGTTTTAATATTTAAGGATCAATCCTTTGGCTTTGGTGGAAATCATCGCCTTCATCACCCCCAAATTCACAGACCCCAAGGAGGCAATCACTTTCCTAGAAGCCACAGAGCCCAAAGTGAAACAGAACAGCGAGGCTGTTGCTCTATGTAAGGTTCTACAGGGTCAGATCTACCTGGAGAAGTTGAATGACCAAGTTGCAACTAAGGTAAAAAATCTTTTGACTTCCTAAGTAGTATTATATACAGTAGAAGCTCTCTTAACCGACCCCTGCAAGACCAGACTACGGTTGGATAACAAAAAAGGTTGGTTAAAGCGAATAATTCCAGAAATAAGTGTTGAATTTACATAAACAGTTGATTTTTTTGATTGTTGCAACCTAATAGATCGTTCTCAACACAATCAATTAGGCCAAATTAATAAATTATACACACAGTTATGACACTATCAAAACTGTTTAACAACAAAATTAGCAACCACAGTTGGTATAGTAAACAATGCCTACAGGAAATATTGAGAGCACTGACTAAATTTAACTCGCTACGGAAAAGTATGATTGACCTGTTGAAACAAGAAAGTTATTTTTAGATCATTACTAAGCCGCGTCCGCAGTGGGCGAACTTGTTCAGTGAACACAAAAAAATCAAAAAAGATTTCTAACGAACAATCACCTACCATATGATTCACATTACAAATAAATACCAACAAACAAATGTTCGGCCGGCTTTACAACATCGACTCGCACGGCGGATGTGTGTATATTCCTGGGAAATAGTCGGTTGATCCGAGTTCAGTTAATAGAGCTTCCATACTCTTGTTAAAACATCTTAATTTTTCATGTAATAAATTTTTCCATAAAATTTTCATATTTATATAATGCATCTTTCAATAAAATTAATTATGTTTTCTTCTTAAAAATTCTAATATCCTTTTAATATTTCTAATTTTCTGGTAATTTATTAAATAATTTATTCCCTAAGTACTGTAAGTGACGTTGAAATAATTTTGTATTATGTTGAGGTATAAGGTGAGATTTGTTTTGCAGTTTTGTATTCTTGTTAACTTTAAAATGTTTTAAATTATTCTTTACAAATAACAAAGATTCATATATATGTAAATGTAGGAAATGTTATAACCTTATTAATTTTGAATATATCTTTGCTAGGAAAAAGTCTTGGTTTTTAAAAAATAACTCTTATTGCTAATTTTTATAAAATAAATATTTGATTGCATCTTGATGTAGAATATCTGCAAATGCTTATAAATTCCATACTATTTCATTTGAGGATAAAATAAACCATAATAAGTAGATAACATTAATTGGAGATCACAGAATTGGCGTTTGGCAATTGTTATACATCCGTAAAAGACCAAGTGCAGAAGTACCGGTACGGTGCTGACTGCTATAGTTTCAAATGTACCAAAAGCACTAAATATTGGTACATCGTAAAGTGTGAAAAGCCGTTAAAGTCACCAAATGAATTAATATACAAGGCATTTTTTTTTTAAGTAAGTACTATTTTAAAATTTTAAAATAAAAAATAAAATAGGAGAGATTGTCAAAAAATTTCATTTTTACACATGAAAGCCTGTACTTTAGTCTACTTTTCTACATAGTTTCCACCATTATTAAGACACTCGTCATATCGTCCAATTAGCTTTACAATTGCATAGTCAAAGGATTCTGCCACCTGCCTTGAGGCACACCCTAATACAGCTGTTTTGACATCGTCATCGTTGTTGTGGCCCACCCCGCCTATGCCTTTATTGAAATGAACGTATGGTAGTCACTTGGTGCTAGATCGAGACTGTAGGGAGGATGATTGCGTTGTTCCCAACCAAATTCTTAGATCAATTCCTGGGTTCGATAAATCACATGTGGACTGGCATTATCATGAAGCAAAATGATGCCGTTACTCATCATGCACATTTGGGCGGCCATCTTTAAATGCCCTAACCCACTTTCGTACCATTGATGAATATTGATCGATTTAAGGCCTTTAGCTGACAGAAAACTGATAACAGACCGTCCTCCGCAGTCAGCGGGATTCTATGAGTGAAGGCTTCTTAAACATTTAAAAAAGTCTGAACACAGCAGCGAAAAATGCCGTAATGATGTCCGTGAGTTGCCGACAGATGTAGGTACACAACGTGTATACGCAGATCGCCAAAAAACTGTATATTCATTCTTATGTCGATGATTGTGACATGAAAAAATGCCGCCAACAGTTGTTAGCGATTCTCAGTCAAACTCTTTGGGTGCTATCTGTGGAAGTGTCAACTTATCTGGAGTTTGGAGGTATCGGGAATTGAGTCTGTGGGGCGTTAATGTTTAGTGACAATCTGAAATTATGTAGGCTACTGCTGCCATATGCATACAGTCAAAGCATCTCAGTATAAAGTGTTGTTTGTTTAGTTCAAAGTCATCTAAAATTCTTTATTTTACTTCAACACGTTAATTATATCTTTCTTTTGTGTTTTACTAGAAAATCATCGAGGATGTTGAAAAGATCCTGGATGACGCCGATGGTGTGACGTCGGTCCACGGGAGATATTATCTGCTTGCCAGCCAGTACTACAGGCTGCAAGGGAAGCATGCGGAATACTACCGCACTGCCCTCAGGTACAAACTTGTTTGTCACTTACTCCAAGGAAAAAATGTCCGCGACCAAAAACCACCTATGCAGTTCAAATATTCAAGTTGATCATCAAAATTTCAAGTTGAACTAAAATCTAACTAGCCAAAATAGTTTTCACACCATGCAAATTTAAAAAAAAAGACACAAACCATGCAGGTTCAATCAAAGCAAAAATACAAGAGTTTTTAGAAATAAGACACAACTGATTCACCCGTGGTTATTAAAAATACTCAAACAATGTCTGTTTTATTTTAATGTATGCTTTATATTATTTTCATATACTTTACTATATTTCAACTATACCAATGTAAGGAATGAAACATGTAGGCCTAATTTTGATTTTATTAATTTAGCCAATATTATCCCCAAGTACCAGGAGGACCGAGCGTTGCTCGGTGAAATATTAGTAAATTTAAATATCAGAATAAACTTTATTGACATTTAATATGCAGTACATAAACAGCTGTTACATTTCTTTTTGAAGTTCTGAATGTACTTTTTCTTGTTTATATGTTGTTAATTCGTTGCCAACATGGCAACCCATAAGCCCAATGTTAAAATTTTGTAATTTTAAACTTTAATTTTTAGCAAAATTAGATTTTCCCTGGGGGCGAGACCCATCTCAATCGTATTTTTAAGGTAAAACTAAGTTTATTCCAAAATTTGAAGGAAATCGTCGGAGCCGTTTTTGAGATAATTGTGCAAGCAAGCAAACAAGCAAACAAGCAAACTTTGCTCGTATAAGAGTATAGGATATCATCTGACACTATTCTTGTACATTGTGCATATTATGAATGAAGATGTTTGATTGACAATCTTGCATGGTTTTTTTAACAACAAGAGACAATACCTACAAAAAGGCACTGACTTTAGCTGAAGGTACATTAAAAAACTCACACGTTTATTACAGAGGGAAAGCCAGTAAGAAAACCCCTGAAATTTTGAAAAGGCTGATTCCAAGCTTTGACAGGGATCCTGATTAAAATCATGATACTAAGTAAATAAAAACTGACATTAAATTTACTCAACTTACAAAAGGTACATAAAACAAATTTTTAGCGAATTTCCCATAGGGAATAAGCTATTACCGTAGGTCTCATGGTAAGACCTAAGCCCGGGACCATGTTACTTTTTCGTTTTGAGGTGCCCAGAGACCAAAAATAATAGTCATTAAAATTTTTATATATATATATATGTATATATATATATATATGTATATATATATATATATATATATATATAATATATATATGTATGTATGTGTCCCTAGACACGATAACTCGCGTAAAAATGGTCCGATCGACACCAAATTTGGTAGAGATGTGTAGTCCTGCGTTTATTCGGATGAGTTCGTAAACCAGACATATCGACCTACCGGAAGGGGTAGTTTTGGGGGGTTTTGTACCCCAAAAATGGGTTTTTTGCATTTTTCATATGTAAATTTTAAAATTTTAAATTTTTATTTTGACCATTGGATTTAGCTCAAAAAAACACACAATTTAGTATTTTGAAGCTTTGCTCTATCTCCATTGGTTACCGAGATATTACAAAGTCTAAAGACAGTACATTGTCTTTTGGGGCTCCAATGTTAATCTTATGGAGAATAAGGATGTGTTAATATTTCACTTATTAACCAATATTTTTGGATGAAACTTGGTATTTAGCTTCATTTGGTTAAGATTCATCCATTTAAGGTAAAAAATCTTGGTTTTTGTACTTATCATGGCAGCAAACCTGCATACTCTTTTCCCATGTTAATCATATGGAGAATAGGCAAACTCTTTTATTATGGACAGATATTGATGAAACTTACTATATGGCTTTATATGGTCGAAATAAATTTTTTCTATGCTAAAAACCTACTTTAGTGTCCCCCCTGGCAGCATACCTGCATACTCTTTCCCTATATTTATCTTAAGGAGAATAGACATTTATTTCCCTATCTATGAGCACGTGATGAAATTTTGTTTACAAGTTTAGCTGGTCAAAATTAATATTACTAATTTGGAAATTCGCTGAGTACGCAGGTCTGCTGCGACGGGGGGTATTTTGTTTTAGTTTTGTACTCACAACTTCTCAGTTTCAAGTTTTCAAGCCACGTTTTCATGACTGTGAAGCAAAATATAACCTAACCGAACGTTTTCAATATTTCCCTATTTCTACAACTTATTAACTGCATTTAATTTTCTTCCCAAGGATAAGTCTTTAATGTTTACTACTCCTCTCTGTAAAACACAAGATGACATGACTGACAACACTGAATTAGAGGCAGGTTTGAACCTGAAACATGCTTAGCGAATTAGCACGGTGCCCAGCATCATAATCGTCATATTTAGGTAGTTATTAACACATTTCAGTTAAGAAATTGTGTGTACATTAATTGCTGTTCCCTTGCTCACTCCTCATAACTCATTTATAATTATACACTAACATCAAAACTAGCAATGTTAGTTTTAGAAATGATTATGAAACCGGTATAACCTCAAACAACGGGTGGCTCAATACTGCCGGTATAGTCGGATAACAAACTAACGTGAATAGAATAAAGGGCCTTTGCTATTATCATCGTAATAATACATTTTATTACTACTTCACCTTGCATTATTAATTGATACAACTTATTTACTTATTAGTTTTTCATTTATTATTTATTAGTTCCTCTTCCCTCACAATCACATTTTCTATATAAAAAAATCATATTTAAAAAAATAATCTAGAAATTTATAGTAATTCAATGTTTATACTCCCTTCTATCATTTTATCATATTTTTTTAGTAAAAATAATAAATAATCTTTCAAAATATGGAAAGTTTAAGTGGATTTTTTTAGATTGAAGCGTAAATAAGGCACATTTTCCAGTCTAAAGAACACTATAATCAATATAAACTCGTTTTATATTGATAAAACGAGTACGATAAAACGAGTTTTATATTGATTATTGAGTATTGGGAAAACTCTTTGTGTATTCCTGAAATGAAATCAGCAAAATCAGACTTAAATGTAATTTTTAAGCTCTGATATGTGTATGGTTTTATTCTGTAGTACATTTACTTTGTACTACCAATAAATAAATTGTATTTTAATTTTTTTTTAATTCTTTTACCTTTTTAAAATTTGCCATTAATTTGATAACGACCCATACTCAAAATCTTTCTAAAACATCCTACAGCACAATTACGAAATTTGCCTCAGTTAACCCGGCAAGCTTGAGTAGTCGGAACTCGGCCTTATGTGTATTAATCATCTTGTGTTTTATGAGTCAGGGTAGGTGTTTATATATTCTTATATCGTAATTTTGATTTGTTTGACCCACCCTCCCTGATGTGGTAGGTATCTCGGCTGTGTGGAGCTGTCCGAGCTCAGCACCACTGACCAGGTTCAGCATGCCTTCTTCCTCGGACTGGCTGCACTGCTGGGCGAAGGTGTCTACAATCTCGGTGAACTGGTGGGCATACAAATTTATGATATCTAATAACTGAATCAACCTTTCTCCCAATTGGCCAACATTTGCGTTGATCACATTTAATTCACAAAGGCTGAATGGCACAAACAGTAATACCGAGGATAATAACCTCTCCTGATTTGGAATCACAAGACACTAAACTTTCAGCAGCCTGTAATTATCCAAAATTAAAAAAAAAAAAAAAAAAAAAACTATTTTATTTGCAAACATTTGTGCCCTACTATCATAATCCAAAATAATTGATTATTTGTTTTATTTCATTCAATTTATGGCAAGGAAGTAGTATAACAGAGTTAGGTTTTCTACTTTTCCCACAAGACGATAAATACGTTGTTTTGTAAAGTGGATTTTCAATAGCATGTTCATGGGCGGATTTAGGTCAATATTTTTGGGGGTGCCAGCTATCCTAAAATATGAGTCTATGCTCATTCAAACATCGAAATCCTATTTAAAAGGCCCGTTTTAAGGCCTATCTCAAGTATGCGCCTGCTTTTTTCATTTATAACATAAATATTCCATTTTATTAATATATCCATTTTAGTCGAGAAAACAACTTTAGAATTTTATTATAAAGACCACCATATAATATTGTTTTTGCTAGAAAGCGTTTTTAGAATCTTTAGGTTTTAATTTGTTTTTAATGAAGATTGATTGTTAACCTATTAATGTAACCTTCAAGTCAATTTGATTTGTTCAATTAATTACCATACGAAAGAACTAAGGAATATAAAAATGGTCATAACGAATTAAATTAAAAGTAACATTATTTTATAATAACCTACTGTGAAAACTTTAACAAGAAAAAAGGTAAGTTACATCGTAAGATTGTTTTGTTAGTGATTACTGTTTATTCTTCATACAATAGTTTAAGCAAAATTTTTTTGACAGTAAGGCTTATATTCGTCAATGTTTCAAAACATAAAAGTTTGCAAGTGTATCGTAACCGTGATCCCTGTCCTTATAATTATAATTATACCACGGCCAATCATGTATAACGGCCACTCCCCCCACCAGCGTTTACTGAAACCACAAATTAATAAAACGTTACTAGTATGGGCCTATGTTTGTCTGTAATTCGTCTGTGCCAAAACTAAAACGCATGATATTTCGCTTAAAAATTGCAATATAAATACTATGCCCTGGTTTATTACTTGGAATAAACTATTAAAAAAAAGAAAGTAAATTGCTGCACAAATTGCGCGAACTAATAACCAAACCATATACAGTAGCCTACTGGCCACTGAGCAACATGATTCTACACCTGTCCTGTAAAAAATAAAATAACTACCTATATTGCTGATGTGCATCATATTCCGAGAAATCAAGTCACCAGAGATAAAGGATAAGGGGGGAGGGTGAGAGAGAGCGTGAGATCAGAGCAGGGTCTGTAATCGTCTTCGCCAATAACCGTGCAGCGTAGTTAACCGGAAACGTCGGTCATCGTACTCACACATGCGCTTTGTAGTAAAAATATTATTTTATTTTGAATAAAATATTTGTTTCGATTTTACTGCTTGGTTCTTATTTTAAAAAAATGTTTACTGTCCAGAATATTTTTTATCCAATACCAAAAAATTACAAAAATATGATAGAATTTTTTATCATAAAAACCAGGGGGTGCCAGGCACCCCCTGGCACCCCTGTAAATCCGCCCATGAGCATGTTAGTTTTCTTTCCAACTATTTACTGGGGGTTCCAATGTCAGATTGTTTTTTTATTTTCATTGATTTCCTGCCATTGGATTTAAGTTAACTGAAGTAAAAAAGATGTCTTTAAAAAATGCAGCTGTAATGTGTTAAACAGTTATGGAATTTTAGTTGAAAAAGTTATCACAGCTGTAGTGTGTTAAACAATTATGGAATTTTAGTTGAAAAAGTTATCACATTGTATTAAAATGGAGAATCTCTTTCAGCTGGCACATCCAATCCTGAACACGCTCAAGACAACACCAAATGCATGGCTGGTAGAGCTCTTGTTTGCTTTCAACACCGGAGACATCGCGAAGTTTGAGAAGATGAAGCCCCAGTGGGAAACGGTACCAGACTTGGCTGCACAGGAGATCAAGCTGAGGCAGAAGATTTCGCTGTTGTGTCTCATGGAGGTTGGATAACTGACATTTTCCTAACACTATTTGATTTCTCATAATTGTTTAAAAATTATTGAAATGTTGGTTAAATAATTTCAGTTACTGTTGATGTCCTGGTGTGTTGTATTTAGATCTGTATCTCTTGTAAAGAGTTTTTTATGTCTCTACTAGAATATTTGAGTACGTATTAAAAATTAATTATACATTTTTTATGTGATGAAAATAGGTTTCGAGTGGGGCCTACCAGTTTTTCACCCTATGATTTCTGAGTGAGTTGTTTTTGCTTCCAGGCATTGGTGCAAGGTATACTTTAGTCATTAGCCTAACTGTGATAGAATTTTAGATTATGGTACTACATAATAAAGTTCCAAGTTGGAAAGGGATTATTTAATAAATGTTGGAGGTGAAATTAGAGTATTTTAATAAATAAATGTAGGAGGTGAAATGAGAGTTTATAGGTATAGAGTTAGGTATGAACCTACATTTAATTTTCTAAAAACATACCAGGGCATCTAACCTACATACTCATTCCTATGGTCTTTTTGTGGGGAATGTAGAACTCTGAAATTCCATTGAAAATTCGCTGAGTTTGCAAGTCTGTTGCGACGGATGGGGATTTGAAGTATTATGGTGATCTTGTTTGCTGTGCACACTTGCCCTCAAGGTGAAATGTTGGGCTTTACCTCTTAGTGGTATCATTACAAAGGATATCAGTACTGAATCATGTCTTATTCTTTGGATTATGTCTTATACGTTGTTAGACTTTGGATCTTGATCTACAAAAAATAATTGATTGGTATATATCTCGCTTGTCTAATTAAGCACTAGTAAAGGAATTGTTAACAATTTTAAATCCAGTGAATTGAACACATTAGGGCTCAGGATTAACACCTTTTCTTATAGTTTACCTACCTATTTGTTTGTCTTCTGTACAAATTTTGACACTTGGCATATTGGAAAATCGAGAAAGTAGAGCACTGAGAGTCAGTTAGAGAAGGCTCCAGGTCATTTCGGAGAATACATTTATAATTCCACCATAAAAGAAGAGGGTATCAAAGTATACAACAATAAAAAGTAGGCCTAGCAACCAAACATCAAACTGTGGTTGCAGATGACATTCAAGCGTCCTGCCAATGACCGGGAGCTGACGTTTGCGGAGATTGCGCGCGAGACGCGGCTGCCTGTTAAGGAGGTGGAGCTGCTGGTAATGAAGGCACTGGCGCAGGGCTTGGTGCGCGGCGCCATCGACCAGGTGTCCAGCAGCGTGCATATGACCTGGGTCCAGCCGCGCGTGCTTGACACCACACAGGTACAACACCTATAACCGAGCCACAGTCTAATATTAAAACTAGTATTGAAGCTACATAAAACTAGTATGAAGTACACAAAACAAATATTGAAGCTACACAAAACTAGTATGAAGTACACATAACTAGTATTGAAGCTTCATGTATTAGGGTGTCCCAAGTGGATGGAATTTAAACAACCAGATGCTTCATGATTAGTTATATTTAAGTCATTTTCCCCTTTCCGCAGTTGGAAATATAAACCATAGGGCTCTAAGGTAAAACATGGTTATGTACAGTATTCCTTTTGTTTTGGATGCCGTTTTCAACAGATGTTCTTCAAACTTGGTAATAATTTAGTTGAATAGTTATATTAAGCTCATCCTTAAAAGTTTAAAAGTGTAAAAATATATCTCTTGCTGACATAGAAAAATAACTCAATTTTCTTTACTTTAAGATTTTTTTACTGATAAATCAGGTATGAGGGACCTAGATCCAACCTTAATATCCAAGAAAACATATTCTTTTAACAATAAATATTTTAAAACACCGTCTGAAACAGGAAAATTCCAAGGCATGATTCAGTGTTTTTAAAGGGTTGAAGACGACTCTTAACTCGGATGCCAAGCGCAAAGCACGCTAGTGAATTCTACTACATCAAGCTACTCAAGATCCAGGTTATCATGGAGGACCCCTTAAGTGACTGACTGTCATGATTGTCTCCCAAATACCTTAGTAGACTGTGGACGTGCCGTACTAGTTAATAATTTCTGATATCATTGCCATGTTTAAGCCACTATTTTTGTCTTGTGTTAGACAAAAGATGAAAGGTGAACTTGTAAGATTTGTAATATTTTTTAAAAGTTGATTTCATTTAAAAGTTTGAATAGAGGAGAGGGGGGGTGTTATTTTTTAAACTCAATTATTGAGCACTACCCACCTCCAGGTTATGGGTTCGTCAGCAGAAGAGTGATGATGATATCCTCTTGTCAAATATAAAAATTACTTTACACACGACACAAAACATAAAAACACGAAAAATTAATGGCACACAAATATTTGGCGTTGGGTAGTTATTCTATATATATATATTTAACAAGATGATATCATCTTTGTTCTTTTGCTGATGAATGCCATAAACTTAGAGGTGGGAAGTGCCCAATAATTGAGTTTTAATATTTAACACCCCACCAAAAAATGTCCTTCAGAGCAAGGGGGGTTTATTTCACATTAAGTTAGGTTAGGAAACTAAACAGACTAATAAACTAGGAAGAGAGCTGTATGAAGCAGATGAATGTCTTTCAAGGCTTAGTAGCAAAAAGTATAGCATTTTTATTGTAATCAATTACTTTTATGGTGTTAATAAATTATATTTTTAATGTTTAAATACGTTTTTGATCGATTTTCTCCTCATTCAATGCAATCTAGTCATTCATCGATCGAGGAAGAAAAATTATAAGTATTTTTAGCCTTTCATTATATTTTGTATTATCAAAGTTTTCATCATCCGGTGTAGGCCCAGATCTTTTTAACTTAGATAATTTTGTTTCTACTGTATGTACAGTAGAACCTCGATAGTTCGACTCTCGATAGTTCGACTCTCGATAGTTCGACACTCCTGATAGTTCGACATGGTCCAAGACAACTTAACATGTTAATAATGACTGATAGTGTCCATGTTGGAGCCTGACAAAGGTGAAAATGTAAACAAATTTGCGAATGATTTGAATGTTGTTTATGTTAAAGTTCAATTAGGTTATGGTTTCACTAAAATTTTGTGTTTCCTAAATTCAAATTATGTTTTTTATACTTCCAGTGTTAAAATTTCCCATATACTCCCTATAGTTCGACATTTCGATAGTTCGATACTCATTAAGTCCACAAAGTGTCGAACTATCGAGGTTCTACTGTATATATTTTTTCAAAGTTAAGGAAATCAATAAATGGTTTTATCACAGTTTTGATAAAAACAGCAGTGACTGAACTATCATGTATTTTTTCCAGCTTTCATCGATGGTCAACCGACTGAACTTTTGGTGCAGAGATGTCAAGAAGATGGAGATGCTTCTGGAATACAAAGGTCATGATTTTCTTACTCTGTAATTCCCTCTAATTTGCTTTTTTATTAAATATTATTTTGTCTAAGTTATAAAAACAGATTGATAAGTAAGTGTATTATTTACCCTGCATTGAAAAATTAAATCTATGTAAAAGTCATGTTTAGGCTATATTAAAACAGGGTGTCTACTGATACTGGAAATACTTGAAATACTGGAATTATACTGGAATTTCAAAATAGATACTGGAATTTTTGAATTTTATTAAAATGCGTATTTTATTAATGTATAATATATCGAGTTTGTCATTTGATCGGTTTATAATAATGTAAAACATATTTTAAAGTCATTTTTGCTGTTTGAGTATGTTTGAAAACCAAAATCAGAAAACTTGTAGTTCTCTTCAAATAGTTAATTAAGAAATGTAAACGTTTGTGTAAAGATGAAGCCTAGAAAATGTTTGACTTTATACTCAAGATTTATTTTTCTTTCTTAATTGTAATTATATTATTTTTTTTATTTTTAAGTATCAACCTATTTCATTATTTTTTTGTAGTTAAATGTTCTTTATGATTAGGCTATTTTTTATATTAAATAAACACATAATTAAGTGGGAGGAACCGAGGGCTATAGAGTGAGTTAAGGGCCTTCACAAAAAATATAAAACAAATGTTATTGTTGGAAAGTATTAATTATAATCGTAAGTGTTTTATCTTTATACAAAAATCTATTTCAATGTTAATTATATGAATAAATTTTCATTATTGTTTCTCCATGTTTGAATTAATAGTTAGCGAGTGATACTGAAATTTTTGAAAAAAAAATATTCTGGAAATACTGGAAATATACTGGAATTCTAAAATCAGATTTCAGTAGACACCCTGTAAAAGACTATCTTTGGTTATGTAAATGACATATGTTTAGTTATAATTGGATCCACTAAGAGATTTAGATTATTTAAATGCTGGCTGATGTTGGAAAGTTGCTCAAATGCCAACTATTCAATTTCAAAAGCTGATTTGCTTGAAATTTTGAGGTTGATATCATCAGCATATTAACATATTTTCCCAGAATTTATCATGCTTAGTAGCTTAGCAGATGCATAGTAAATCTTAGAATTAATTGACCCTTGAGGAATACCTTGGCTCACTTTTTCTAATGATGACTAAACATTAAATTTTGTGATTAAAATTACTGAAATGGCTTATTTTATTTTACATATTGCATTCTATTTTGAAGATATGACTCAAACCAATAGGAAGCTCTTATTTTAATTCCTAAGGACTTCAATAAGTTATAGCAATTTGGGATGAGACACATTGTCAAAAGATTTTTTTAAATCCATGTAACTCCTATAACATTTTCACTAGAGTCCACTGAATAGTTGAATGATTCAACAAAATCTGTGGTAGCACTTATGCTGCCAAAACGAAAACCATGGAGGTCGTCGTCTAGAAGTTTATCTCTTTCTAAAAACTCTATGAACTGTAGACTCATGGTATGTTAAAAAACTATTGAAAAAAGATGGCAATAATGAAAATGGTATATAATTATTTGGTTTCTTGAGTCTCTTTTTTTTAAATAGGTTTAATTTTTTTTATATTTTGAGTTTGGCAGGATAGATAGTTGAGATAAAAGATGAATTAATAACATGTGCAAGAGGTCTTTTTAAGTTCTTCAGGACCAAGGTTGCAAACTGACGTTCTTGCAGTTTACACTCAAAAACATGGCATCCAAAATTGCTGGTCACTGGTGACCCGGTCCTTACAGTAAAGTCCGTAGGCGTCACGACGACAATACTGTTCTTTTGGTCACACAATCACTGATTTTTTTACACTAAAAAAGTTCAATAGCGGTATAACTAATAGTCACAATTATATATAGCACCTTCTTCCCTCCCAAAGAGTGTTTGTTTCACTTAGTGCATCATGGAGCTGCCAAAAGTGATTCCCTATGTAACTAAAATAATAATTGCTATATAACTAAAATAATTCTGATAAAGTAAAATGATAAAATATGAAACATATTACTGTGCCGTAGAACACGCTAAAACCAAAAAGAAATACGTCAAAAATGTAGAAAGTAAATTAGATTTTTCCAGTCTTAACCCATTTGTGCTCACTGTCGACATTTGTCTACAATGTATTTTAATTTATGAAAGTCCATGGAATTTTAGGGTTTTCATGATTAAAATTGGCATTTTGGAGTGAAAATATAATTATCTTTTATATTTCAAGGCCGTAGTGGCACACACACAGTAAACAGAAGTAAAAAGTAACAAAATCAGTGTTGACCAAGGTGCAACTCTCAAAGAGTCAACCGATCCCGTCAACCTCCACGCAAGCCTGCCACCGATTATTTAACGTGGGCCCTCCCACCAACTTTGCCACAGATCGGCTAACCCTTTAAGAGTTGAACCACCAGGTCAGGGTTTGGTCGTGAGCGGATTCGAACTCGCGCCGACGCAGACATCCTGGCCAAGGATGCCTACGCCTTAGCCATCTGAGCTATCACGACCGGCAGCCTAGACATGAGAATTTGGGTTTTGAATGGTGCGCGCCCCTAGCGGGAAAGACTGTAGGCCATTGGTATGCGAGTTCGCTATAAGAGCGCAGCACTAAGCCACTGAACCCAATTCACAAGAAACAATTTGGGCATAAATGGGTTAAAAGACTGGCACCAGATGGAGGGCGACCCTCACGGAGTATAAGTCAGGTTATGCACATGGCAATAACTCTGATCCTCTGTGCAAGACCATGCTACAATGACTGATTCATTTTGCGGGGTCCTGGCTAAGCGACATGTGACCGGGCCGGCTGGCACGCTCATCCTGCAGGCCAGTCCTTGGTGAACGAGCCGCACCCAAAGTGTTAATTTTAATAACATTCTCCTTGCAAATCATAATCGCTGTCATACATGGACTGTATTAAAATTTACAAATTTGGAAGTAAATTTTATGTTTTATCATTTTCAAATACTAATTATTTTTGTGCAATCCTAAAATAACTTTACATTAACTCAGAGAAATAACCGTGATTGAAAAGATATAGAGAAGTCTTTCGTGAGATGTGAAAGGCAGGTGTCTGTTCTGAGTAACTTTTCTTTTTCCTTTGACTACTCTTCCGGTCAAAAGCTCACTGATTGACAACAAAGTAAGAACACAAAATAAGTATTGTTTAAGAACCATACATTTTTTTCCTCTTTTAATCAAGATTTGTTTTCCCGTGATTGTACTACCAACAACACTTCCATGAGTGTTCTCAACATTTATCAGTGTTTTATATGCACAAAATTGTATTATTTAAAATTAAAGACTAATATCCAACAAGGCCAAGTACCCTTTCATGAAACATTATGGTCTAATGATGAGACACCCAATTCATCAATTTATATGTACATATATGTGTGTGTGTTTTCAGCTGTACTGGATATGTTCTTTTACAAATTCCTAATTATTCAGTTTGAGAAAAATTCCCCTTTGGAAATAGAGTTTTTCTCTAATACTTAATTTTAAAAATTCATAATTTTTTTTTTCATGACAGTTTGCTGAAGAGTTTGCAAGGAGAAATTTTAGGATTCATTTAAAATCCCAGATATCATTGTTCCTTCTCTCTTATAAATAAAAGTAAAAATATCCATAAAGTTTTCTATCCTGTGAAACATAAGTAATTTCTTTTATATTATTTAGTCAGGCAAAGACTGAGAGCAAGGACATGGCGACAATGACATTTTAATTCTTTGTTTTAAGTTCATTGTTGGTGATGGTGAGTTTATATTAGGCTATTGTTTAGTAAATAATTACAGACATTTTCCATCAGTGATTAGTATGTACACGTATAGTATGTATATCTCAATCGATTCTGCACTGGAGTGGGAAGATGTAATTATTGGAAATACAAATGGGGAATGACAGAAGACCAGTCATGAGGCTGTGGAGCGGAGTTCCAGACTATGACTCACATAGTCACTGAGTGCTATACAGTGCTTTCCCCGAAGGGTTGATTGGGCTGCATTGTGCAAGTGAAGCTGGGCTGCAATGGCTTAGCGCCCTGGATTTAGCTTTATAAAGAGAGATCATAACTTTTTGTTTTAGTTTAGTTTTAAATGTTTTGACGTAGGTGCTATGCACTGCAGAGAATGTTTTATATTTTTCAGAAGTTGGTGACTGGCTATGAATGCCATACGATACATATATAGTAATTAGTAAAAACAAATTCATGACATTTCGGGATCTGAAATCTGATTGTCTTCAGGTGGATATAATACCTAAGTTAGTAAATCCCGCCAGGTTAACCTGGAGAAGTCGATAGCCAAACCTGAAATCAAAAAAGGCAGTCATAAATATAAAATAAAAACGAATAAATGCACAAAGCTTAATCAGAAAACTGTGAAAGCAGTGAAAATAAAGCACAAAAATGAACATGGAAAATACATTGCACCAATCAGAAGACAGCACACTGGAACCAACCACACTCCAGCAATGTGCAGCACCTGTAGCTGGATTTCCGGTTCCTGGATGTGCCGCCATCTTGCTTTGTTGGGGCGACGCCATTATGTGCTAGACATTGCTGGCAGGTGGGCCCCAGTGTGCTGTCTCCTGATTGGTGCAATGTATTTGTTCATTTTTATTTTTTGTGCTTTGTTTTGACTGCTTTCAAAGTTTTCTGTTTTAAGCTTTGTGCATTTATTTGTGTTTTATTTAATATTTGTGACTTCCTTTACTGATTTCAGGTTGGGCTATGGACTTGTCCAGGTTCACCTGGTGTGTTTTTGTTTTTACTAACTTTGTTATGTTATAGGTATTACTTCTACCTGAAGACGGGATCAGATTCCAGATCCCGAAACGTCATAAATTTATTTTAACGAATCAGTAATGGAAAATGTCCGCAATAATTTTTAAACAATAACAATTTAATTTAAGATATAATATTAATATTTCTATGAAAAGATGCTTGATTTAAATACTTATAACTTTAAGGGATTTGAAAAGAGAAGCATCGTTCTGATGGTGACTACACCAACACACTACCAAACACTTTTACTAAATACTTCATAATGTAGAAATTGCAATGAAGTTCACTGGCTTCTTCATCAGAAACTTGATTTAGACTTATGCCCTTATAAAGGATCCGGTAGATTTCAAGTATTTATCTTTGTTTATTGAGTAGTTTTGCTGTTTTGTACTCTCTTCAGCTTCACCATCAGGTTTGCTGCTTTCCTTTCGCAAAAAAATCAATGGTCTAGTGGGCCTAAAGATTATCCTGATTAATTCAATGTTTTCCTGTTTTCCTATTGTACTTTTAAAAAGCGGCAACAGTCGCAAGTGGATGTATGTTTCTATCTGTTTTTCTTATAAGACCAGCAGAACATATAGTCTTTCTCCAAAAAGAAGCCAGAACTTGGTGGTTAATGAAGCAAAATAATTGGAAATTTGGTTGTTTTTAGCTACATTGGAGATGTGTTGTCCCTCGTGCTGCACAAAATTTACTTCTCTTTTTAACACAACCAATTAACCAAGAAGTTAAGATTTTTTATTGAAATAGTGACACATAAAAATTAACATGGGTTTTTTAGGTAAAGCAGGCTAAAACTCCACAGCCAAATCTTTTGTAATGGTAACCCTCTCCTAAATTGGAGCTGTAGAAATAACCAACCAGAAAGTAGTGATTATTACACTCTGTGTTAACTCCATTCTTTACTAGTACCTGAGGCGCATAATAAATTCATAATAAATGAAAGGTTCGATGACATGGAGGGTAGTAAATGAAAAGGCAGTTTTCAAAATGGGGCATAGTTTAATTCAATAAAATTAAGTTGTATCACAGGTACCACAACAGGGGGTCCTCACTAAAAACAACTTTGGTTGCATCAAATACTAGACAAACTAAACAATTCATTAGTTTTGGAAAGAAGAATAAATATTAAAAAACTGATGCCGCGTTACTTGACATCTGTGTATCATTCTATGACTTAACCTTCATGGCAAATCGTACTATAAAACTCGATATTGAGGTATTTCTTTACATTTCTTTATGCCCATCGTTTGTGGGTGAAAATCGTTACTATTAAATATAAATTAATAATTATGTACAAGTCAACCCTCTCGCTAGCAAGCGTCAAAAGCTGAATTGGCACAAACTAACAGACAAATGAAATTAACACACAAATAATACAATAGCAGTGTCTCTTTTAAAATATATACTAATCATATAAAGTTTTGAACTATACATCAACAATAAAAAAACAGCATTTTCACAAAAGAACGAGACTCGGAAACATGAACACACGCGGTTTCTTAAAGATTTCCGATTGGAAATTAGGCTCTGTCAGTCACATTCGAATTGCAATAAAAAAGGCTAATCTTTTCGTTTCGATAACAATGTTTGTACCGCTCGATACAAACTCGTAACATTCTGACGCTTACTTTCGAACGACCGTTTACCAAACACTAACAAGCTCGAATTTCTCTCTAAACTACAAAAATACCCCTCATAAAAGTTCCATCACAGCCCGCGTACTTCTCATCCGTCGCTTCGACGTTCGAACCTCGCTCGGAAATAAATAAATGAAAACTAAAAACGATTAGTCGTTTGGAAAGATATAAAGTTATGGTACGAGTGGTTACACTGGCTGACTAATTCTTCAACTGCTATATACAAGATCAACACTAATAAACGATATAAAAACAACGTACCCAAAAAGGGCGTTTCTATACTAAGAATTCTTATATCAATAATCAACTTTATGTACACGATAGTAGTAAACAAAACAAAGCAAGATCCATATCCTCTACACATAAAAACAACGGCTTCTTCAGTTGGGAGTCCAATCAGACGTGTTACTATAGTTGTTAATCCTACCAGTAGTGTTACTGTTAATGCTACATTATATTGGATGCTGTATACAATGCAGGACATATTTATTGCTTGACATGGCTATCTGTGAACAGGTCCTACGATGCACTACACCATTTCATTTTGTGCGATTGAGCTGTCCAGTTCACTAACTAAAGACCAAAAAAATTCTCAGACTAATCGAGAGATAAATTACATTTTCACAGGTAAGAGAATCAAATTAGTACTGCCGAATTTTAATAGCTGCTTAAGAAATTTATCTCAAATAACTTGTTAAATTTGGGGTTTTTATTTACTTAAATTGATGTATTTGATTGTACTAAAAGATGTGTAAGAGATGGTAAAAGTCCCCATTATTATAAAATATGTTAAGTTTTTTGTCTCTTAAGAATAGAAAGGAATATAGAATTATAAAATATTTTTCTTATGTTTTTTGTGAGACTGACGACTCACTTGTTTCCCATTTCTTGAGACAGTGAATGACAAGAAACCATAATATGTTTAAGACTGGTAGGTTACAAGCCTTTCTGACAGTCAAAGACCAAGCCACAATGATGCTGTCTTGTTTCTTGGAAAGGTACAACAGATAAGCCAGAAGGATTATGTATATTATATTGTAAATGGGATTATGTTTTGATTTATTGTACTTCACTGTAATTGTATTGTATTTTGTAAGAAAGCAATATTATTTCAATATATTTAAAACTAATCTATCAATGTGAACTGCATCTCAAAAGCACAAAGACTACCTTCTAACAGAGGGTCAGGTACTGAAGAGGTGAGGAAAGCAAGGCTAATCCTACATCTGACTGTGGTGCTAGGGTTTAGAATACACAGATTTCCTTGTGACTGGCTATTTCTACACTCGGAATTTGTCTTTTAAGCTGAAAAATGTAAGCGGCGAGGAATTTATACTTGTGATGCGAGTTTACTGGAAATCACGCAACACTGAAACATTCGAGATGCGGGGAACTCGTGAAATAAAGAAATTTGACTGCAACAACGAACCATTACACAGATTGGACACGACTTTTCTACGTTCAAAACCGTCATCTTACGATCGGTGGCAGTGAACGACTATCTCAGGTACACAGTATCTACAGGTATATACACGAACCAGCTGTCTGAACCCGACTTAACTTTAGACCGCAGTTCAAAATAGCACCGATGTAAAGCTGAAGAAATGAAAATAAATTGACTTTTGTTTCTCCTAAAGGTCTGAGATCACAAATAATATGACGCCAGCTACCAGCAATGCTACGATTACGATGCCTTGTATGTCATGAGACAAATATAAATATTATATTTATTTATATATTTACAAAGAATAACACGAGTGCGGCAGGCCGTCACTCATGCTGATTTGTACTCTGAATAAAAATACATTAAGATAGCCATTTTTCTTCTATTTTAGCTTGAAACCCATTTTAATTATTGTACAGAGAAAAACTGTAATTATTTTGACAATGTGGAATATCAAAGTTACAATTTGAGTAATATTATTATGTTTGATGTATCATTAACAAAAGACTGTAAAAAAATGCTTCGCACTAAAAGTGCTCATGGAAATTTGTCTCAGTATGATTACAAACAATATAAAGTGATGATAAAATCAAATAAAGTGAAACTTTAAGTGATATGGTCTTTTTAATTCACAATAATGTAATATTATTGTGGAATTTTTTCTATAAAATCATTTGCAAGTATATCATTACCCACCAAACAAGACTTGAAAACCACATTGAAACTAAATCATTATTGCTTAAAAATAAAATAAAGGAAGAACACATATTTCCTTGAGCACTTATTGTAGCAAATATATTAAAATTGTGTTTGATTGACTGACACATCAGTGCAAGCTCTTATTGTTACACAAAAATATTATGTTTTCATACAATGACACTACACGTCAAAAAATGTCTGAGTAAAATGTACAACTTTGGCAGTATTGATTAAAATACTAATTGAACAAAACATATACAAGTGGCAGTTAATCACTTATGCTGGCTAAGCCTATGATTATGCTCATCGATTTACAAGCTTCTCAAAATTGCAATCGATTATGTTTATAGAAGGCAAAGTATAACAATTAACATTTTGACACATATAATTTATATGTAAGTATCTGGATGCAATTTATATGATATCAAGAGAATTTCAAAGAGTTATGGAATAAACAACCATAAAGCTTGCAAATATATATAAATTCATGATGATTAAGATTGGATTATCAAGTAACAAATTACAATATTGTTAAAGGAAATCCACTAATAAAAATCTACAGCTATTAAAAAATATTATTTTACAGTCAATTATATTTTTTAGAATATAAAAAAGGATCTATAATCATAAGAAGGCACAAAAAAGTTATTTGAGCGATTTTACCAAATTAGTGTTTTGATTATTGCCTTTTCTAATAATTTCGAAAGGTTTTATTATAAGATGCATGATTAATTCAGTGACATTTTACACCCCTTTATTGGGTTTGAATATTTTCAACTTTCACACTTGAAAATCACATTATTGTATCCAGAGTGAACATGAGCAAAAGAAAAACAACTTCAAAGTTAAATTATGTAAAGCTTGCTTTAAAGTCTCATAAATATTATCAACTAAATAAAATATTAAATTAAATTACATTGAATGTAATAAAATAATAATATGTGACTATTCTCTGGTAAATTAGTTTTACATTCAACTTTCATCGATAAGAGTCGAATGATAAATAAATGACAACATTATCTAATTACAAGGTATAATACAATGGCATTATTGAGTGATTAATTTTTATAAAAGAAAAATGGCAGTTATTACCCTTAATAAAATGATAAGAAAGGCTTGAAGACTTTTGCTCAAAATTTTTGCTCCTGAACAAGAATTTGATACGTACTGTCTGAAACTTAGGTTGTTGCAGGATGACCTTATCCAAAATATTGGCTTATAAAGCTGGTATTAAAAAGTATCAGCATAATATTTTTAATTTTTTTATATTTATTATAAGTGAATAATATGTTTAACCATAAATTAAACAATAATAATCCATGTAAAAGTAAGATGTAAGTATTTATGAATAGTAGATAAAAGCAAGGAACACTCGTCGAGCAAAAGTCTTGCGGAAGAAATAAAGTAAAATGTTCCGTTGTTAACAAGTCCTTATCTAAGCGTTGCTATCACAGACAAGGATAGTAGATAAGAAAATGGAAGGAGGGTCGACGAGTTAACAACAAACATTCTTTAGAAAAATTCACATTTGTACACGTTACTAAAAAATAGTAGAAAACATGAGGCGTGAGGAGGAACGTTCACTGGGGCTCAGTTTTGACTATGGCGGCAGCGGGGGGCGACGTGATGACAGAGACGGGGCTGCTGCGGGGCGGCTCGGGGGCAGCAGCAGGGCTCTTCCTCTCCTCCCCTAATCTCTCCTCGGAACTCTTCCCTACCTGCGTGGCATGAACAAGCTGGTTAGTTCACCAACTTATAAACACTTAACATACTTTTAGAAACGGTGGAACTATCATCATTAGCATTACTGCGCCTTGAAAACTCTGTAATTGCAAAAAAATGTGAATTTTTTAGCTTTGATTTACATATCCTACACAATAGTAGTTTTCATTACTAGTCTCGAAAGTGACTTAGTGCGGGGAGAGATTGCATTTACGTGCGAGTCGAAGCCGAGCATGGAAAAGGCTATCGAGCCCCGCAATGGCACTTTTGAGACGAATATTTAACATTATTTTTCATTACGATATTGAAAAACTTGTAAACAACATGAATATTTTTAATTATTTAACTTAGTATCAAGAAAATAAACCGAACTCATAACGCTGAGTTTTCGTAATTATGTTGACGTACAAAAAAATATATATCAGCAATTAATGCAATAGCTGATTGGCCAAATGCAACAGTTGATTGGTCTGACCGCAAAATTCCTTAACAATTACTTTCCGTGCTTCACAAATACACAGAAAGTTAACGTTATGTAATTTTGCCGTGCAGTTTTTAGAAAGTGTACTTTAGTGTGTAGAGTAATGAAAAATAATAAATCAAGCACATGTCAAAAAGTGTGCCATAAATTTGAGTTGTCATGATGACTTGCGGATAAATTTCACAATTGAACACTAGGTACCAAAAACACACATATATGACCTTGATCTATTTAGAATATTAAATTAGTCCTTGTGCTATATAACGTAGCACATGTAAAATTTTTATATAAGACATCTTGGAAGGAGGAGGTAAAATGTTTACTCACCCTCTGCAGCTGTTGTTGCAACTGCTCATTCTCTTCCCGAAGTCTTCGGTTGTCAGCCTCTACTCGGTCCAGCCGCACGGCGAGTCTCTCCACCAATCCGATCACTCGCAGCCGCGTCGCCTCCTTGGCGTCACTCAACGCATCCAGCACTGCTGCCACCTGCTCCACCACACTGCCGACCGCTGCACAACACAACACGCTACGTGAGAACAGTCGGTTGGCACCTCTGGCTGTGAATAGGAGCAGCAGCAACGTGAGGGATACAGCTATGGTTGGGGGTAGAACAGTCACTCGGTAGGTGGAGGAAGAAGTATCAAGATAGTATTTTTATTTCATTAACAGTTTGAAATATTTGACATCGCCTGAAATAATAATGATGAGCCGAACTGAAATAAATCATTCTTGTCATTGGAATAGTGCATCTAGTAATTTTTGTCTCTTTCTCGTTCTTTCCCTAACATCTATCATCCTGATGTTGGCTGGTTATTTTTGTATTTTGATAGAAAACTAGTAGATGTTTATTAAGTTTTCTTAAAGTTTCATATAACTTTTAAATGAGAAAATTTAAGTTAAAGCCACCAAATAATGAGTTGTTTTCCAGGTTTCAGAAACAAGGAAATTTTATTATTAAAAATTTCAGATTTATTCAAAGCACTAACGCTTTTAATTATAAATGTTTTGAAGCCAGCCATTTTTTATTATTAAATGTCATTGTCGAGTGTAAATTTTGTCAACCAAACTTGTCTTTACAACAAAAGTATTACTTTTTTAAAGAAAAGCTAAAAAAAACAAGCTTATTTTTACTTTTCCTATCATGTATTGATTCTTTTGATTTTAGCAAACTTCCCTATAGCGAATATGCTATTACAGTGGTAGTCTTGGTAAGACCTAAGCCCGGGACCATGTTACTTATTCGTTTTCAGGTCTCCAGAGCCCAAAAATATCATTCAAATTCAAGTATTTATATCTGAACACATATGTGTGTGTGTGTGTCCGTTAACACGATAACTTTTAAAGGGATCCTCCAATTTTTATTGAATTTGGTACAGAGATGTAGGGCATCATTCATCAAGTTAAGTTTGAAAACCAGCATTAACATAGCTTAACTGGTTACGGAGAAAATTGAAATAAAGTTTCCCTTGTTATTCTTAAGGGCAAATTTTAAAAAGTCGTATACCGCTTATTTATCAACAAATCTTTGATATCTTAAAAATTTTGTATGAACCTTCACTAGGTGGGGAAAAGTAATATTTTATCAAAAACATGCATGGCAGCAAACCTGCATACTAAATCTCATGGAACTTTCATAGAAAAGAAATGTATAATGGTAGAGGAAATGATGAAGATAATTTGTCAGTTCTTAATCAGCTGATCAGCTGTCTTCTGCTTTGTCAAATTTGTAATGTTAAGAGGGTTGGAGTGCCGCCATGTTGAATTTATTTCCCATAAGAGCAATGCTAAACTTGTCCCCGACATTTGTCATATAATTTCTTTATTTTTTGTCCGATTGGTTCAGAATAAATAGCGTTTGACTCACAATTAAATTCCCCGTTCCTTTTGCAAGATCGATTCTTTGTAAACAATTTATAAAATTCTGTAGAAAATTTTTTTAAAGTAGTATAAAACTTGCTTTTTTATTTCAAGTTGGTAAAAAACACTAATTTTTATGAAAAATTCCTCTCGCAAACCAAATTCGCCTTGATGAACCCTTTATTTGGAGCTATAAACCATCATTTTCTGATTATAAATAAAAGAGTTATTTGATATCCCGTTTAACATTGCTCTTATGGGGGAAAGGCGGAGTTTGGATTGACTCCAACGTTTTGGAATTTTATAAACATTTTGCATTGCAGCTTTGGATTTGCACTTTTTTTACTGTTTTTATTTAAAATATTTTATTACAATATTTAAAAAAATAACAGTACAATAATAAACTCAGAGATATAATGCAATTAAATATTGTATATCTTTTGTGAATATAATCACAAATTTCTTTCTGGATGAAACATAGTTAAATATCTATTGGAAATTCGCTGAGTCCGCAGGTCTGCTGCGATGGGGGTATTTATTCTCATTCTCTGTCTTATATTGATTCTCACCGTTCTCGTGGTTGTTAGTCTCGGATGCGCTGTCCTCTGTGTCCGTACTCAGCTCGATTTCCGAGTTGAACAAAGCCGCAGGAGTCGACGGAGGTTCTTGCTTTGGAGCTAACAGTGGCCTCTTCTCTTTCCCCTCGTTTACAGGCTGGAAATCAAAAGGCTTCTGGTTAGTGGAGGGTTAAAGAATTCTACAAAGAACTTACTAAGGTTCCAAGAAGATCACAAACAGAAAAATTTGGGTATAAACTTTGAAAATAATAGGAAAACCTATAATATCCAAATAGAGCTTCTAGCAAGGTTATAACTAGTTCCAAAGTATACAACTTTAGCAACACAAAAAATTTGGTTTTACTGTACAAGTATTTAATATTTTTTGATATGGTAATGGAAATTTAATTAAACTTATTCTTTTATATGTATATGCAAAAAATTTAATGTTATTTTAACTTAAATGTGCAAAAAACTACTTAAACAACCATCACAACCAGCATAGACCGTTTGAATCATTTTTCGGCCTTCCATACTTGCTATAGAATAAAGATAAGTGAATAACTGCCACTTACCTCTTGCTTTGGAACGGAATCGTGCCTATGGGCAGGTGGTGCTAGGGCGACGTTGGGTTGAAAGTTACTCTCAAACTGTTCCATCTGTGATAAAGGAACAACCCTTTCCGGATGAAGCAGCACTGGCGGGTCATGACTTAAATACGCCGGAACACTGGAACAGAGATAAGAATGGATTTGTAAAACCACTGGAGAGAATTGGTGGTAATGGAGTTACTTTTACATAATATTCAGGTTGAATGGCATTAAAGAATTTTAGGAGACATACTAGAAGCTGATAGGAGAGTTGTAAGACAACATTAAATTTTTTGGCTGTTAAGTATTTTTTGCGCACAAAATTCTGTATACCAAAGGTCCCTTTTAAGGAGGTGTAAAATTGATTTCAGGGAAGTTTTTAGAACGGGGTTTTAGAGTATTGTATTGAGAGAGAATGCCAATATTTTGGGTTGTAGGGAGGTGTGCAATTCATTGTGGTAGGGATAGTATTTTATTTTGTGACATATCTTTGATGGTATGCTTATGTATACCGTAAAACGGTGATTAAACATACATGGTTTGGACTTGGGTATGACTGCAGAATTCTCTCTAGATGTATGTGTTCAACATAGAGAGCATGACAATAAAGAAAACTGCTTTGAACAGGGCTGGTCTTTCTCATTCAAGCTTGATCTTGGTCTCTATGTTCCCTTCTCAGACTATTACAGTATTCCATGATTCTTTCTTCTCCACTCTGATTCAGCCACAGTGGTAAGTTTCCCACTGGTTGTCTGGACAGGAAGAGCTATGGATTTGGATTATGGATTGGAAGAGCTAAATTTTATGGCTTTGCAAATCGTGGCTGACTACAATAGTTAATTTTTTGCTGAATTGTTTTATTTTAAGCTGGATCCTGGATGACGATAATACTTTTTGAAGAGCTGAAGCCCACTTAGCACCCAAATGTTTACCAAGGCACTCAGTACCTACCAATATATTGCTGCAAAGACTTGGTCATCAAAGTGACATTTCAGAGTTGAGGTGTTACTCACTGTTTGCTCTCCTTGCCCAGGGACGGCCAGGTTCTCCACGCGCTCATGTTGCGCGCCCAGTTCTCGTACCAGTTGTAATAGTGGAATGCGTCGTAGTGCTGCAAGTAGACGGCCGCCGCGGACGGACTCACAAGTCCACTGTCCTCCAGCTTCGCCCGCTTGCAGGCCACGACCTCGTCCTCTTCTGTAACCAGCTTCTCGCTTACCATCTCCACACACTCGCTCATCTGCAACAGGGGTAATGGGGGTTAGAGCATGGGTAAAGAAAGGCAGTAATTTGAGTAATTTATAGTAATGAAGTTGGGCAGCTTGATTCCATGCAGTAAAAAGTATGAAAATAAAATTGGTGTCATGTAAATTTGCATCAAACAGTCTGTGGTGATCATGGTAGCTAGGCCTAATTCCTCCAGGAACCATTTAATTATTGCCGTATTAGGAAAATTGATATTTTTCATCCACTTAAAACTTAAAACTTTGAATGAATCTAATGATAGTGACAGTCATTTCAAATCACACAGACTGGTCAAATAGTTTTAATTAACTTTTATAAATTGCTGTGCTATTGGCATAAACAAATACAAATTAACATTATTTACCAATTACCATAATAAGGAACACTGGATTTTGCACGAATACATTTCTCCGTATTATATTTTTCCTAATAGGCATTTTTTCAAACTGTACCTAAAACAAATAATAAATTGGGAAATGTTCTGCCCCGACAAGATTTTTCTTACAGTATTTGGCTTCTATATCAAGTCAGCATGGGCGGATTTAGGTAAACATTTTTGGGGGTGCCAGCTATCCTAAAGTATGAGTCGTTGTATGTTCATTGAAACACAAATATCCCATTTAAATGGCAGGTTTTAAGGAATATCCCAAGTAGGCCCTAGCTGTTTAGGTAAGTACTTAACTGTTATACATAAGCCAGCTTCTTTTTATGTTATCTGAACTGGGATAACACATAAGTTGAAATAAAAGTATTCACTGAGCATTGTGTAAAAAAATTCACGTTTCTTAGTTTTATGGTTTTTTGAGTTCTGTTTCATTAAACTCAGCCATGTCAACGACGATCGCGGCACATCTCCGCACGCGGGCGCAACATCTGGCTTGATACACGTAACCAGCCATGTTTACAGCTCGCTGTTATTATTTCTGTTATTGATATATAGGTCAGAAATACTTTCACTAACTCAAACCCAATCTCACGATAGCGATAAGTCATACGGAAGACCGACTAGACATAGCTATATATAACATAACTAACCCATCTCACAGCGTCATGGTCTATAGGGAGGAGATTGATGAGTTCGCCACTATCATCGATGACATATGGATGACTTTAAGCAAGCACGCCTCAAAAACTGTAAAACTTAGAAACATAAAATTTTCACACAATCTATATATTAATAGGCAAGCATGTTTCATTTCCTCCTTTTTTCTCAGCTTGTGTGCATCGTAGGAGGAATCCGTGCATACCGATAGAAAGGTATTGTGCTGTAGATGAGCAGAATCATGTTTTAATTCACATCGACCCACGGGGCTACGCCCTACACGCTTTCAAAGTTTCAATGTTAATCTTATGGGAGAAGGATAATTGATTGAATCATAAGACAGCTGTTGTAATAACAAATGCTAGCAAATAAGGAAGAACAGATGTTTCATCTATAAAACATTTTAAAATTAATTGGCTCAAGATCAACTGAATTTTTGGTCGAATTTTGACCAGTGGGCGATCTCTAGTGTTCAATAAATAGTCTTCTTTCAATTTATGTGTTTTTTTTAAGACCGCGGAAATTAAAAATAACTTAAAATGAAATAGCGGCTTATGATTAATTTATTATTGAAAAACCTAAAATTTTATTACAGCTCATTTTAGTTGAGAAAACTGTCTATCTAATTTGGAATTTTATTATGAAAACCACCCTAGAATATTGATTTTAACCGTTGTAGAAAAGCGTTTTTAGAATCTTTAGTGTATTTATTTATTTTTAATGAAGATCAAAATGTAATGTCAAAAGATTGTTTATTTGTTTGTGAGTTAATAGTGATTACTGTATAACAAAAGTGTAGAGTCCATAAAAATAATAATAACTATATCACAGAAGTATTTCGAGAAATTAAGTCGCAAGAGGTAAATGACGAGAGGGGGGATTGATAGAGAGAGAGCATCAGAGCAGGATCGGTACTCGCCTTTGCCGGAAACCGTACAGTGTAGTTGATCAGAAACGCCGTAGCGTCGCACACAAGCGCGTCCGCATTAAAAAGTAGTTCCGTTCGAAATATAGTTTAATTGTCTTTAAAAATATTTGTTTCGCTTACGCAACTTGTCTGCTTAAGTCTTGCTTGTTAAACAAGTTTACTGTCCAAGAAACATTTTTGATCTAAAACCAAAACACAATTTCAAAAATATTATAGTAATTTTAAAAGATCAGCAAAAATCGGGGGGTGCCAGGCACCCCCTGGCACCCCCGTAAATCCGCCCATGCAAGTCAGATATGAAAAGTATTTCTTTTGGTAAATCAGTAACTTGATAAAGGCCCGAAATAGCAATGAGAAATCGATAAACCGACATTTCCTCTGAAAATCCCCCATATGAGATGTAAATGTATGTCTCGGGGCGGGGAATTAGAAGCTCAATATCGGGCTGATTAGGGGGATGGTCTGGGGGGGACGTCCCGACTAGGCCAAGGGCAACCTCCGCGCCCGCGTCGCTTTGTTCATTCATGGTTGCCATGGCAACGGTCTGGCACCACCCCTGCACCCCCGCCGCCACCCCCGCCGCCACCCGCCGGCGCGACGCGACGGGGCCTTGTACTACGATGTGGCGGGCTTCTCATTTGGGGTTAAGATAAAGCGTCTTAGGACCCCACCCTCTAACGATGACATTTATTGTGATGAATCGTTGGTGGATTTAAATAAGAAAGGGATGAAAATGATTTTTCGGATTATTCATGTTGCTACAGTTGAGATTCATTGTAAAGCGTATAGGGTGTGATTTAGAGCTTTGAGGAAGATCAAATTTTTATGTGATAAAACAAAACATCAAATTTGCATGTCAAACTACGCTAGATTGATCGAATTTCCACGAAAGCAAATTTAGTAGACATAAAAAAATAGACAGACACATAGTCTAGTTTCAATAGCTTATCATGCATACAGTTTTGTTACTTAGACACAAAAATACTTTTTTACTGTACTACCAAAATGAACTAAAAATTCGGAAAATTCTCAAAAATGAAGTTAATATAAAAAAATTGATTTTTATATAAAGATTGGGTTTTTCATAGATGGATTTATTTCATCGAAGATTATATTTTACATCTAAAACATATTTCAATTTTAGTGACCATAACTCACGACCTGCACTCGGACACACTGTCTAATTTAATAAATCCACTTGTCCCCGCGTCGCCGTCGTTGCCAAATCCCGCTGAAACCTCTATCGGTAAATTAACCCGATAAAGCCGGTCGTTCCAAGAAGTTCGCATGTACTGGCATGCAGGAACACGCCGGGGCCAAATTGGCCGTTACATTGTATGCCTCTTCACACGTGGACGACCCGGCAGAAATAACCTTGCCCGCTGCCGCTGCGTGCGCGAATCCCGCACAAATCCACCACCACCACCACCTCTCAAAAAGAATTATTTAAGGAACCTTTTGGATGTTTTCCATCTACAAAATTGATAATAAATGCATCGAACAATATTGATTGAACGTTAAAAATAATTTACAAGATTTCTATCTTGAGATGTTTTGTCTTTTACTTTGTCTGGTTTTATCTTTGTTGAAGTTTTAAGCATCTTCGGACACGTCAACGTTTTCTAAACATCGAAGGAATTTTACTAATTTAATTGTGAATACTGTTTTTGATTGTGTATTATTAATGTACAAGCATAGAAGTTAAATTGAATTGACTTCCTGAAATTTCAGTTTCATCTCGTAGGTACTCAGAGCAAACCAAAGATTTACTCAAAGAGTAATTAGGCCTATACTTCTACAATATTAGCCTATTATCGTAAACAGTTAACTAAGATATTAAGGGTTTCAAGGGAGTTATGTTTTCTTTTAAGTGACAAAGGCATTTTTAAGCCTCTAAAATAAAGGGTTTAACCAAATTAAAGGTGCAAAAAGACATCACTTCTTAAAACACGTTCACTGCGGCATGTATCCGATAGGATACAAAGGCGTTCCTTCGCAGGTGCGGATGTATCCGATCGGTTACAAATGACAATGTCAAGATAATGCGACTGTTTCTCCTCTAGCGTTTGAGAAGGAAATGCATATGGTGCATTAGCGTGTAGGTAAGGGTATTGAGCTTTTAGATTACTTGTGACCTTGTGATTAGAATATATTCTACAGGTTTTTAATTTCGCGCTATCGTTGGAGGAATGTAAATATAGTTCGGCGTGAGGGTTGAGTTTTGACATTTTAAGTTATATGCCGCAGCGAACGTGTTAAGAGTCTATATAAAAGCTATTAATAACATAGTTTAAAAAAGTTAATAGCATAGGGGTTTGCTAATTAATATACAACTTAGGCACTCTAACCAGAAGTCACCACACGTAAAGTTCAGTACCTACACCAATGAACCGAACGGAATATTAATAATCTCCAGGAGATTAGAGCGCGAGGAGCCGATAAGTCGGTGAGCCGATGGCCTCAAAGAGATTAATCTCCTAATGGCGCTCGCTAAAAGCCTCAAATCTTGGCAAAGGCAAAGGGCGCCACTGTCAGCCCTCACCTAAGGCGGGGGATTGCCTATTTATGCAACGAGCAGGAGAGAATCTCTGGGTCTAATGTGCAAGTTGTAATCCTGGTCGGTTTGGATCTTGTTGGGAAGTTAAGCTGAGTATAGCCGTGATGGTGGAAGGGCTTTATTGATTATTCAGCAAGGATATAGACAATAAATATTTTTCGTATAAAAAGTCGACCATCATAGGTCCGACCCTGGTTTAGAGGGGATTGTGACAAAGGAATGTGGTTGGAAAATAAAGCTGATTTTATATTTCTATCTTGATTGACTAGTATTTTCGTCTAGCAATAACATTTGACTAATTCCTTTTTTTAATAATCCTTTATTTGCATCTAGGTTCTTCTAGCTTCTCTATATAATCCTCATCACTTTTTTAGTTAAAAGGATGGCATATCCAAGCTTCAATTATTCCCAGCTAGACCTACATTCTAAAATCTCACCACACTCATGAATGTTTTCTGATGTGAACAAAAAAAGAAAACATAAAAATGATTTAATATGTCTGGTAAAAAATGCACTTACATTGCATTACCCTAAAGTATACTTGACGTGGCAGACCTTGTGATGCGTACAAAGAATTTCCAATGGAATTTGGAAATATTTACTTTACATTATACACAATGATGATGATGACGTGTATACAGATTTGATGTCATGGGTACGTAGTAATCAAATAGTTAATCCCACTGTGTACATGTGAGTGTGTGTAAAAATTCATTGTGTAAAGTTGCAATAAAAAATAAGCCATTGGTTTACGGTATATAAAGTTGTGTTGATTTTTCCAATAAAAATAACGCATGGGCAATTTATTAATGCCGTTTTGTTGCCATTAAAAATAGGGAAATGGCTACAAAAAAATTATTTCTTTGAAGTTAGTCGCATTTACAGATTAAAGGGTAAAAGCCCATATATGACCCTCTGGGGTTCTTCTGAAGACTTCATCCAAAAGGAGTACCGACATGGTTTATCTTCCGACACCGATTTAACTGGAAAAGTAGTGTGTTGCTCGGGCACGAATGTTACCAACCGGCTCCCAAATTTTAACGGACCGCGCGGAGAGAACAAAGAAGACTGACCGCACGGCGCCGCGACCGCGACCACGACCGCCGCGACCGCAGCGGCAGCGGCAGCTTCGTCCTTCGATTCTATGATTTATTACTTCCGCTGCAAACCGCGGCGGTCGGTGACGGACGTTCTCTCGTGTCCATTCATCATCGCCGGCCCTGGACACTGCTGACTACTGTACTGTAGTGGGTGTCCCGGTGTCCGCTACCTCCGAGAGGCAGTGGGGTGCATCGAGGGGGCGATGGTGAAAAACGACCAATTTCGAGCTCTAACCTACTTTATCTTTTTTAAGAGGTTGGCAGGCCTCTTTTAGCCTTTCTTTGCCCCATCAACATAGACTATTGATCGATGCGTAGTTCAATAGACAAAGGGGGTGAGCCACTATAGTACAGAGGTGAATGGTAATGATCAAATTTTCTGGCAGAACGCGGATTTGCACCCACGACGTCGCTGCATGGTCCCGAAGTCCGGCGCAGCCCGCGCTAACCATCATACTACGACGCCGAGGCACCGACTCACCCAAACCAACCCAAATCAACTATGTGACATGACTTTTGTTATGTCTAGGCTAATTCAAGGGTTGGATCAGGCGTTAATGCTTACACATTTCTATACTTAATAAGGCTTAAAAAATAAAATAACATTTTCAATTTATGCAAACTTGAATTTATTTTTACTCGCAAACTAGTCTAATTATGAGTCATCCAGTATTTTTTTTAATGCTCACCGAAAGTTATTGAGCAAATTAAAGAGAAATAAGAATATTATCCCATCAGTAAGTACATATATAGTTAACATATGAATGGTATAAGAGTGTGAGGTATTTAATTTACTGAACGCCTCACTAGCGTTTGTGGCCCAGGGCTTCTCGGTAATTTCCCCAATTCCGCCTAATTCGTCAATTCCAGAGCTCCTAATTGGCAATTTAATAATTTCGTGTTTACATTGTCTCAGGCCACTTAAGGACTTAATTTACTTGCAAGACCGCCCAAAAAATTAATAATTATGCAAAATGGGAGTAAATTTTTCGCGGGCAGTTTGCAAACAAATGGGCTGGAACTAACCATACCGGGAAAAATACAAATACGGTATAACGAAAAATGGACGAATTCTGCCAAAAAAGGGCTCAGCATATAGGCCTACATACTCTAGTGAGCCTCTTTTAAGTAGCCTGGTTTCCGAGTTCTAATACTGAAATTATATTCCTACTAGGGGACCCGTGCAGCGCAATGCGCTGCATTTATCAGAGTATCTGATGATCAAACCTTGCTCCATAGTAGTTTACAGAGTTACCTTGAACTGTAGTGAAAATCAGATTACACCATATTGATGTGCCATCAATCGATCTTCATTACTAATTCTCCAACTTCCTAATGTTATAGTATTGAAATTTAGTGGTTGTTCTTTTAGGTCCAAATTAGCTAGGATTACATGATGGTTCTTATGAGAATTTGTCTTAGAGACTCTGCCTAAAAGCTCCTGTAAAATATAGAATACATTCACAGATGTTTAATCTACATGGTTCTTCACAAAACGTAAATGACAACAGAAGAAAATCGAATATTTCATTACTCGTCGGTTCTGGGGTGGCTGTTCTAGTACTGTTTGAGGTTGTCATCGACATAGTGAAAGAGCCTTCACTATTACTATTTGTAACAAACTAAATCCTCTTTATTTTAACTTCCCATGGTATTACAGAATTTTAATAAAGAAACCACAAAAATTAAGAAAACCTACAATTTTTATGTGTCCATTTTGGTTTGATGTGACATTTATATTTTGGTTGAAATTCCTCCTCATACAAACCATTTTTGCAATAATCTTATCATTTATACTGGACGTAAAATTTTTTTTAATGTTCTCTTTTAAACAGGTGTTTTAATATGCGTCTAGCATTCTGCATTAAATTTGTTATAGTAGCCTATCACATTACGGTTTACGGTAATAATCAATGTACACCAACAACCAACTATCCCTTTTTGTGGTTCACAGCAGTTTGAAACCCCATAGTGTTTGCTGTCTTTCGTTGATGTTTTGATAGCAATCTGATGATAACTCTTAAGACTCACGTCAAAAATGTCAATTTCCAACCTTGTGCATCATTAGAATGGATCTTTTTGTATTTAAGTTACTAAAGTTATTTTTGGGCCCAAATACTCATAAATAGAAAGTTCAAGCAAAATATTTCTGCTACATTTTGAGAAAAAGGTAAAACATACAATTTGTCCCACACAATAGACACCCTTTGTATTAAGGTATGGAATTGCGCTGATATTTTAATTCCGCACCAGTTCAATTGATTCTATTCAGTATTCAGCTAGCTTTTAACATGTGTTTATCTGTTTTACTATCAACAGCTGTTTTGGTTTTCAATTCAAATTGTTCCCCATGTTAATCTTATGGACAAACTACGAACTTTAAGGGCTTCCCATGGGCTCCAGAATTAAAATATCAAAAATCCAAAACCTTATTGCAAAACTACGAACTGAGGCCATTCTTTTGACACCTCAAACTTTAAAATTGGTCCAGAAATAAGGGAGGAGTAGTGTTAACAAAAAAAGGGCATCACGTATACTAAAGAATATTACAAAGAAAAATACAAGATCAATGAAATTACTGTTATAGGCCTGTTCCTGGGTTCAAGAGGAACAATCCCAAATTTTTTCGTTGAATTTTGCAAAATGTTTAAAATTGATAAAAACATTCACAAAACATTGTCAATTAATGTAATAAAACACTCCATAACAATATTACACAACCACTTATACAACAACAATCCATAAAGATTCAGAATTTTTAATATTGTTATTTTTATTAATTTTAGAAGAAAAGAAACCAAATTCACTGTCTGTTATCTTTTGTACATTTGTGCAACTTCCAGTGGGAAGAAAGTGTAATTTATTTTAATAAATTATTTGTATATATAGATAAGAGAGTTAAGGGATGATCCGGCCTTGGTTATTAACCAAATAACGACATGGCAAAAATTAAATTTTGTATTTGTTTTTTGGAAAATTAGTGGTTTGAAATTATAAAACTACATACACAGAATATGGACAAAGAAAATAACAATATTAATCGATAAAGGCAAAGTCAAATATTGTAATATGCGATTTACAATAAATAAGTTTGAAAGAAAAAGTAACTAAATTAATACGTTCCAAATATATTCCGCCTCGTAATCTTCCCGGACAACTATCGCTGACAATAAAGATATAAAAGCGATGAAAAATATCGCCGACGATATTGCGAGTCGAAAGTGAACATGAACTTTTATGAAGGATAAATCGCAGGCGCTATCGACGATTTTACGAGATCTGGGAAGGAACGGCAGCAATAAGGTTATTAAAGCCAGGAGGAATTCGAACCTCAGTTTATAGCGGTCGACAAAAACTCTGCCCACCCCCGCCTCACATAAATTGAACCGCATGGGACGTTCGCTTTGTTGTGGGTGAAGATTTGCTCAGAGTGGTTCTCGGACGATGCTCCGTGGAAAATGCGGAAATTCAACAGTGGACCCGGGGCATGGATTTGAGTTTGAGGTTAATAAATCTGCAAGTGATGGACGCGTTAGGGCGTGAAGTTGTCTATGGTGTGTACATCCCATTGTGAATGATTAGGATGATGTCGGGAAGATCATTTGGTAAAAACTCAACATTAGACTTGCGTTTCGTTATGGTGGCTACCTAAGCTCCTTATCCTTTGAACTATTTGAACTATAATAATATAGTGTGATTTTCGGTCAAAAGGTTCATTATTTGTTCCAGTCAGCAGTGTTCCAATAGTGGTAGCTGTTCTTTTTATAATTCCTTTTATACAGGAAACAATCAAGACTACGGATAGAGGGCGTAGTCCTGGGAATCGATACCATAAGTTGGAAGCTCAGATCATTCATCATTATCATTTATTAATTATCGTTTTATTATCATTTCATATTACATATCATTTAATTTCATTATATCAATTGTCTCGTTTTCGTATCAGTTTAACAGTTTTATAATTTTATTTAATCAGTATTTTTTCATTTTCATTATAACATGTAAACTATTTAATCTGCTTAATACTGTAGCTACAAATACGGTAGCTTCGCCCAACTAGAAAAAACCTAGTGTGTTTGCTCATAGTAAAAACGTATCCATACCACTATTTGCTTCTCACGGAAAAGAAATAGAAAGGGTAAAAGTAAACATTGAGTATAGAGAATGGAAAACATCGAAAACAAAAGAAACAAACTAGTAAACCGAGAGGAGCCGGACGGGACATGGGGGGGGGAGAAGGAGTTGTGATTGGATGGAGTTTACGACCCAAAGTTAACAAAAGCCGAACGTATAACAGGCCAGTTTATGGTGGCCCGTGCGGGTTTACCGTGCCGGTCCTTCTGATTATAGTTTTGTTCACTAAAACATAATTTGAATTTTATGAAACGGCCATAAAGAGTTGGGCGTCGCGCCGTAGCTTGTCTAATTAAGGCGCTGTTAGCAGAAGGTATAAAATAAAATTTGGGCAAAGATAGCCCCTAATTACGGACCCCGAGTGGGGAAGTTGCGAAATCGGCGTCTCTCTGGCGACCAGGGTTTCGTAATGGTATCTTTCTGGTATTTAGGATGTTTAGGTGAGAAGGAAGATGCTAAAAGAATAGGTAAAGCTGCTTAAACCGAATGAATGTTTACAATAAATTTGCAGTGCTAGGAAAACATTTGCACAAAAAATGTATTTAACAATGCTTGTAAATAGGTCTATTGCATTAGGCCTAAATACAAAATTTCTGGCGATTTAGAAATTTGATAACCGTAACATCTTTTAAAGGCTTTGAAAATATTAAGGACCTAAACGATCTTGATTTGGTCTCAGTAACATAGGCACATACGTCTTGTTAGGTTCAAAATTCGGTGTCACATAATATTCCTATGAAACTCTTCGAATGAATAGTTGAAAAATTCGACCGCAAATAAAGCACGTAAAAATCACAGAAAATGCATAAAAATGCAGAAAATTTACAGAGTTTTTAATCACCTCCACATTTTCATTCAAAACTCCATAGATTTTCACAAACTATCTCAAGTGAACGATTTCGTTCTCCCGAAAAAGAGCCCGCTGCAAGCGTTACAAAACGCCGAATACTTTTACTTTTAGAATCTATTCGGGGCCGGATCGTAAATCTGTTACGTCGACCTTGGACCGGCCAACGAATGTGGACGGCGAAACCGCGAAGAGGGGAAACAAAGACGGAACAGAACACGAGAACACGAACACGGAGTCGCACGGGCGATATATGCAAAACGGCCTGTTGAGATGGCGATTGTGAACTGGTTAATCGAAAACCACACTCGACCCATCCCCCAACCTTTGATTTCAGCTTTTGTCCAGTTGGAAATATTGTTGGGAATATGATTAAGTTTCTACCCAAAGAACTCCAAATACTGACCCTATGCTCACAACTGATATTAGATTGTGCTATGTATGTCAAAAAGAATCCTGACTTATTTACCATTAATTCAGAAGTCCATCGTTACGCAACCCGACAATCCAGCAATCTACATGTTACACATGTGAGAACATCATTGGCCAAGAATAATCCAAAAAATAATTTGTGTCAAAATTTTCAATAAATTACCAATAGCACTTAAGCAAATTCAAGAAATAACAAGATTTAAGCAACATCTAAAAAAACACTTGGAAGAGAAAGCCTACTATGATTTGAAAGAATATGAAGAAGATAGAAGCCACGGGACATAAAAGAAACAAGAAGCAAGAGATGAGTAAAAGCAAAGACCAAATACATGACGACCACGGCACAAGATGCTTCTAGTGGGATCAACAAAGTAAGTAAGTAAGTAAGTTTACATCTTTCAGAATCAACTAAGAACACAAAATTACGGTATATGCCACAAAAAGTATTACGGATACGTCTACAGTGGGACTATATGTTAAAGAATAACTTTTGTTGTGTTACTTTGTCACAAGCCGTAGAAGCTGCAGTTATTTTATGGTTTAAACATAGAACGGCCATCAGGATATATGTTATGCATAAGAAAATCTACCAAAGTTATTAAACTTCGCTCACATGGCTTGAGGCACTTTGGTACATTTAATTGCATTGAGGGAGATAACACACTTCAATGATACCATTCCATTAATCTGCGTTCTTTAAACCGGGTTGTTTTAGTCATAATCTCTGCGACTTCCGTTTTTCTATAGGCTACCCCAAGATTTAACAAGTATACCTGTGATTCTCTCCGTATTAAGACGACTCCGTATTAAGACGACCCACCAAAATAACACAAACGTAAACTTGTACACACAACCGCAAGACGAAACATGACCGGAGGAGGAAAACACAGCTGAAACCTGTCACTGACACGGCCAAAACGCAAATTAGGACCAAGACGAACGCGCTCCACCGCCAAATCGTTACGCAAAACCAAGCTCTGTCCAATAACTAAAAATATATTTTCAAACAATTTTTTTCCAATAGGCTGCATTCTAAAGCGATTTTTTCGCGACTTTTGTGAATATCTATTCATTTTTGGTCCATCAAAAATCGTAGGCCTGTTTAATGTGTGGTTGGAATATTGAACATCAGAAACGAAACCCACTCAGGACAATTCAAAGACGATTTCATTTCCCGAAAAATATCATTTACAGCGTCCTGGGGGAAATGCATTCGTCTGTAAAGGGTGGTATTTGGAGATACGAGGTGTGGCTGGGGGGATGGGGGGGGGGTGCAATTAAGGGCTTATCAAGGCAGAGGACAGACAGACTCGGGAGGTGTCGTTGTCCGGGGGGGGGGGGGGGTGATACCTTTGTGCTGCAACCCGCACAGCGTCTTATTAATAAACCACCCTGACACCTACAACCCTCGCGGCACGTTCTAGTGAAGGGGGGGGGGGTGTTAATACTTTACTGTGAACCCGAGGCCTGCGATGATACATTTTTTACTTTCTCGAGGGTTTTATCAGAACAAGTAGTAGAAAAGTTTTATGGAATGAATGTTTTCATTTTATGAAATGAATGCAGAGTATCAAAACTCCGAAAAAATAAGTTATTATGCTGTATATGTAAATAGAAACTATCTTTACTCACAAACATTTTTACAAAATTTCAAACTAAGTTAAGTTTATTTATATTTTTGCATAACATTCGTTGTTATTTCGTTACCAAAGTAGCAACCCATAAGACTAATGTTCAAAATAACGAATTTTAAACTTAAATTTAGACCAAATTTGATTTTTCCTGGGTTTGAGTCTGTTTCTAAACTTATTCTTGGGCCAAGACACTCTTAAGTGCAAAATTTGAGCAAAATCTACCAGCTAGATTTCAAGATCGTGGAACACACATCCCTTCAGGCATTGCTCGTATTGTATAGTATAAAATAAATTGTTCTGTCAAAAGATAAGCACGTTTTAAATTTCCTCCACAGAATGAAGTTCCACATTTTCTTTGATTTCACTACTGTTACAACTTCTATAAATTGTTCTGACAAAAGGTAATAATATAATCAATAAATGCATATATACTTGTGAGGAACAAAAGGCTGAAATCGGAATTCATTGGTCCCAAGGACAAAGGAAACTCAGTCTGATTGAAATGTTGAAGATTTTCTCGGAACATAACTAGCGATCTTCTTCTTATTAGGTGAGCTATCCACTGCATCATTATTGAAATGATTATGGGAACCAAAAACCGCCATTGAAAACCCCCTAAATACGGGAAAAATCGCAAGTGACCCGATCCATACCGATGTCGGGGTCAGGCCGCGGGTCTGAGTGATTCAGCACGTGAGCGCCCCCCTCCCCCCCACTCTAGGGGGGAGGTGACGTCACGACGCTGCTTGGCCTAGTTCCCGCCGTCCGTCGCGACGCTGCTGGGGCGATTATTGATCTGCCGGTGCCGCGTCGTCTCTCACCCCCCCCCCCTCCCCCTTTCAACACACACGCGCCCGCGCACACACACTCACACACACACACACACACACACAGTCGCCGGTGATAACGGGGGTGGAGATAAAGAATAATCTATGTCGTGAGATGAGATGGGGGATCAGGGCCATGAACTTCGTGGACAAGGGGATACACATAATATTGTAGTGCGTATTGTGTGTGTGGTGGACAATATTGAGACTTAATAAGATTATTATAGGGTCCTATGAAAGTATTGCTTGTATAGAGAGATTTCCTTGGCAGTTCAATGCACAAGGAAAAGTAAAGAAAGATGGTGTTTATCGCCTAATCGGAGGGCTTCATTGTCGCTAGCTTGTGTAGGGCCGACATTTAACTTTATCTTAGACTGGTTATGCAAACTACAGTTAATACTGTAATAGTTTCCCTATAGGCTTACGTAAATAGGCCTATAGATGAAAATTGTACCGTTTCAATAACCTAAGTATTTTTTATTTAAATATTAATAACTATTTTAATTTTATTAATTATATAGCTTAAGCGATAGGACTAAAATGAATCAGTTAGTTATCTGAACTTTAAACTATTGTTACAATATTGTATACCGTCGAACTAATTAGCTATGACATTGGCGTAAATGGAAAGTTAGGCAACACAATTAGTAGGCCTACTAACAGAAAATTATTTTTATCACATCTTAGGCTACCAAAATAACATTAACTTTTAAACTCGCTCCTTCTCAATTAACAATGTTATTTGAACATTAAACAAACCGAATGGAATAGGAAATAATCGTGTCTTGGGGAAATAAAGACAAATGGGGACCGGGGTTCATTAGGGGGACATTAGGCAGGCCGTAATAATCAGTTCTGCCAAATGAGCCAACTTTTAACAATCCCCCCACCACCAACCAACGGCTGCCTTAGGGGGCGAGCTCGACCTTGAGATGGGCGAACGTGATGATTATCCCACGCTGACGATTCAAGTAAAAAAATAATGCGGAATGGGAATGTTTGACAAAGATATCAAGGGGAAAGCTTGGAAATTGAAATCTGGTAAATCCGATGAATGACTCGGTCTTTAAACAATTGAGGTTGACGTTGACAGACCAACATGTCTTATGGGCCTATACACTGTAGCCTATTATTTTACAAGCGTTTACAGTGTCTGGACTATACAATGCATAGGAGCAGGGTTATAGAACTTTATTTAGTTTAGGCAACGATTGTTCAATTGTGAATTTAAAGTAATCAAGTAATTAAAAACTGAATAGTTTTATTTCCTACGGTGCCATGCTGCGATCGGTACTTAGAAGATAAAAAAATGATTAGGCTCTACTCGAATTATAGAATTATTTTCCCCTATATAGGCTAAGAAGCGTTTATGCGAAACGTAAAATGGCTGGTTAGCTAAGTGGTTATAGAGCTCGCCTGTGAAGGTTGCCGGTTCGATCCTGAGAAAATATCGTACTTTTTGATGATTCAATACTGGGCCCAGCTGCCTTTGGTCATTAAGCTATTAATTAATGATCCTGACAAATGAAACAGTTGATGTTTGTCAGTAATAAAGTTACACCTCATCTGATCTATTACAATCATCACACTCACCCTTTCAGCCAAACTCACCTTAAATTACGCACCACAGAGTGTTACGAGTTTACGTGTTACGAGTTTTTAAGTGAGTGTTACGCGTCGGTGTTTCAAATAAAGTCTCTAAAAGTATAGCCTACTGTTTATCATTCTTCGTGGAAAAAATCTTCGAGAGACAAATTTTCACTATTATTTGCGGTTGATCATTTAAGAAGGAGACGCGCCGCGCTTTACCTTCTTGTAGTGAAACAACGAAGCGCAGGAGCGCCTGCAATACTCCACATACTTCCACCAAAACAATGTTTGTAGTTAAATTGCGTTCCGCAGCATGCGGGCGTTCCCATATAGTCGTATACCGAAAAATCCTTAACCAGACTACCTTCCACAGTTTTAGAACCAACCCATCACTGTTATCAATCCATGATATTTTATTTTTATCAAAACTGTCATGTTATTAAAATATATTTCTTTATTACAATATTGATGTTTGGTGAAATTTTAAACTCAAATTGTATTTTATTTTCAACTAACCAAAAATATTTTTTAACTCGATATAAAATACGTAACCATATTTTATATTCAACTAACCAAAATTATTTTTTAATTCTATATAAAATACGTAAATAGCCTCTTCACATAAAAAGCACAATTTACCGAGATTTAATACCATGTATCTAATTTTACAGGCGTTTACAGTGTATGGACTGTACATTGTACCCTGTTGAAAACTCAAAACTATTCTGCAAACTTTTCAAAGTGGCAGTCATCGAATATGAAAAAGTTCTTAAAAACTCATCAACAGCATTAAATTACAGTAAGTTTTAATTTTCACATTACAAAAATCAATAGTTTTAATTTATACGTCAAATGATACATCATCGTATATTATTCATAAATTTGCCAATTTTGAAATAGCGTTTGCGTTTTCCGTAATTACCGTATGTTGCAAAAACTCTTAGATAAAATAAGATGTCTCAAATTGCCTAGTACCAATAATTTATATATAAACTGTATTAAAGTTAAAAGAATAAACTGTATTATTGCCCTCTATAAAAGCTAATAAACGATTTCGCCCAGCCAAGGGGAATGCTAGGCGCTGAGCGCTGAGCTGAAGCTGAACTGAGCGTCACTCAGGCTCGGTGGCAATCATTACAGTTTGCCTGCCGTGGGCTTTTGCTTTGTAATCATCTCCCCGCTTAGGGGCTCAAGTGCTTTGATCCGTCTTAAATAGCCCATCTCAGTGTCAAATGATACATTTTCTCGCGAGAGTTTTCTCGTTAAGGGGAAATCGTTATTGAATCAGAATAACAGATGCTCTAACAGTAGTTATTTGTTTTAGTAAACTCAGAGACGGATATAGAAACAAACTGATTTTATTAATTAATTAAAAGCCAAGTTTTAACGATTTAAGATTTATTAACGACCAAAATTATTCGTGAAGTCATTTTTTGTAGGTTTTACATGTTGGTTGCTGCAGTAGGCCAGACCTACACTGAATGTGTTACTGTAGTATGTACTCGTTATTTATTCTAAATTAAATTTGTTTAATAAGCGAATGAAACAATTAATATGTGGTCTGAAAATTCTATAGCAGTTGACGAACAAAGTAACTGCTAAATGAATTACTTAACATTGTTTTAAATAAATACAGTAGTAAATCACAATTTTATGAATCACGCGTGATTCGGAAACCACTCTTGGAGGATGAACGGGGGAGTGGGCAGGACGTTAAATGGATAAGGAAGTGATAACGGTGATAAGGAAGAACTCTTGGACACTGCGTCCACCGCGAACCGATGCATGTCGATAGTAGGCTACAGTACTTACTCTACTGACCCTACTTGGTATGGATGTCTGATATCTTTCATATAGTGCTGAGACTCGGAGAGACTACTGCAAAAGCTAAAGTGTCATATGAGTTGGCCAACGGATTCAGAGTGCTTTTCATCAACTGGTACATCCTATGTATAGAGGGTGCCAAAGTCTTACATATCACATCAATTGCAATTGCACTAATTAAAACTTTAAATGGACCCACAAAACAGATTCCAGCGTAAATAAGAATACAGTCCCTATAGGAACACAGTCTTCGTCCACCGAGAGCATTTTGGATAACCCGCAATGGACCGTTATTAATTGAATTCAAAGTCTATTTAATTAAAATCGATACACAAACAAATCAAGCAGAAACAGGAAACCTGTTAAAGTGTCAAAGATAAACAATTACTACCCATGTACAGTAGACAAAACTGGCGAAGTTTATGTCAAAATAAAGCAATTTATTCAGGTTTAATTGCTATTATAAATATCCCATAGCAAACTCGGCGATAGCGACTATGTCCTCTTGTAAAACCGGCCCTTAAACGAAAATATTGCGGTTTTTATGGCCCTCCCCGGCTTTGGAATGGCTTTGGATAATATCAGCTCAGATAGGCCATAGTGTAATAAATCGCGCGTAAACAAAAACATAACAATTTCATCAGATTCTTCGCCCGGATAAGGCTACAGTAAAACTGTTCTCTATGCATTTCAGATTCGTTTGGGACATCCATGTTTTATATTTACGTTTTATGTTGTTTTCGTCCAGTGTGGTTGGGAATAGAGTAGCAAAGGATATAGCCGCATTTACACTATACAACTTGTTGTACAACTTTTGTTGTGTAACCAATTATACAAATTGGTTTGAACATGTTTCAGAATGCAATGAAATTTCTTAAACAAGTTGTACAACAAACGTGTTTAAAAACCAAAAAATCGTGTTTTGCAACAGGTTGCAGGTTTCCCGAGCCGTGTCGGAAAGATCAAAGGAAATTTGTGTTTCATAAACTTTTGTTGTACAACATGTTTAATACCTTCTTAAAACGTCAAACTTGTTGACCAAACATTATTTCTGCTGTTCTGTCATGTTAGTGCGCTTCCTGCTGCCGCCTACAACACGTGTTTTTATTTGTGTGTTTTTTAAGTTAGTGGAGTGGTCCTCGCCGATTAAGTGGTTAAGCTACCATCAGTCCTCAATTCCCCTGCCAATAAATCTTAGTCATCCTGTTATAAATCTTGTAACGTTTCACTTCCACTGTACCTGCTCCTAGCTTGCAGCGAAGGACGTGCCCAAAAGCAACGTTTTGCTCTTTTCCTTAATTCTAGCACAGCAAATCAAAACACATAAGGCAGCAGTCAACACCATATCATCGTCGCAAGCACTCAATGGTGACTATGGTATTTTGTTAAACATTTTTAAGACTGAAGTTTAGCGCTTAAGGTGAAATGTTTAACAACAAAAATTTTGTAAACACAAGGTCAAGTTTTAAAAACAAAAGTTGTATAAAACATGTTGCTCAACAAAAGTTTATAGAACAAGTTGTATAGTGTAAATGCGGCTTATACGTTAGCAAAGGATAAACTTTGAGAAAGATCAATTCCGTTTTCTTTATTGTACTTTCAAGAGAAATGTTAAGTTTTTGAAAACTCAAAAATATTCTGCAAACTTTTGAAAGTAGCAGTCATAGAATATAAAAAAGTTCTTAAACCTCATCAATAGCATTATTTGCAGTAAGTTTAAATTTTCACATTACATTATTAAAATCAATATGTTTTAATTTAGGGTAATTATTGCGATATTGATACTGTGGATCTGAAATAAATGTTTGAATAAGATTCAAATTTACATTATTCACGATAAATGAGCAGCGCGAGAATGATGCATTAGCTTACGAGGTTAGGTAAAATAATAAACATTCGTCTGTAAATGGCAGGTGCAATCAATCTTGACGATGCACCGGTGCCACAAACCCAGTTGAAACGAGGAAAACCCAGAAGAATTCTTAAACAGTGGCGGAAATATTACGATTCAGTTGGCACGCCGGCGCGGCGTTTCCGTGTGCAGAAGAGTTGCAGGCCGGGTCGGCAACACTGGGCGGCGCGGCGAGTGCAGAATTGGCAACACTGGCGCGGTCTAGCCTCCAAGGCCGAGGGCGGGGTGGGGGAATTGCAACAAAGCGAGCAACATGGCGTCGCCGCCCGGCCAGACGCGTTATCAGTGAGGATGCTACTGATAACGACTCGACCTGCCCAAACTGTCACAGACGATGATGTGTTACGATCGGATCGGACCATGGTTTATGTTGATGTGCATGACAAACACGCTGCATTAAATCTGTCTTGGGGAAATTAACGATTACAAATTGAAATGTTGTTAAACTGATATCGTTAATTGATATAGACCGTGTTAACTCATAAAAGAATATCGAGGTTTGAGTAGTGAAAACAATTAACACTAGGAATTATCCCGAAATAGTAAAATTTATCAGAAAAAAATAATACAGTATACCTCCTACACAAACTATAAAATTATTTGAAATAATGCAAAACTGACCGAATTAAAACACGCGAAATAATTTACTCAACCAATTTCGTCGTTACAGTTAGTTTTTATTTACTTGTACGGCTCTATTACCTGCGTCTGTAATACTGCTTCCAACATTATAGAACGCTAAGTGACTATTGTAAAAAATGAAAGTGGCCGAAGAGGCGAAGAGTTGCAACAATATGCTGCTATCCGAATCTCAATACCTTTCTATTTCAATGCTACGCGTAATCGCGTAATATGGTACCGGTAATGGTATAAATAGGGCGGCCCTCTACCTCATGGCCGTCATCGATGCTACAAAAAGTGAATGTGTGAGGGAAACAACAGAAGTTAGAAAGTTATTAGGTACTTCCCCAAAAAACATTACAAGTTGCACCACATTGACACAGTTTCAGCCCCACGCACCACTCGTATGTGCAACGCCAACTTATCATGTAAGGACAGTAGTGGCTGAGTGGCAGTTCCAAGGTTATGGTCAAGGACGCAGATAATGCTGACGCCCACTGGCTTGTGGTCGCTCATCCCGAACTGAACCGAGCGTCCGGCCAACGCGTTGCGTGCAAATCCGACGTGAATTCGTGATTCCACAGCATCAAACTACAAACAAACACTAGAATAACCTAAATTTCTAATAACCTAAAGCTTTGTAAAAATATTCTTTCTTCACGCCGTCTGATATTGCAGTTTCATGTCAGATTTATTTATTTACTAGGTGGAATTGTATTTGTATTGTTGAAATTATTCCCTAAGCAAGACAAGACAAATTCAATGCAAATAAAAGAAGAAGCCAACTACAACGTGCAATGCAATAACAATAGTACCAGTGGAAGGAAATTTCATACCAATTAGTAATCCTGCTTGAAATGTAACTGAAAACACACACACAAACAGAAAGTAGACTAGAAGGTTAATTAGGTAACGACTTAGAAAAACGTCAGAAGGGTTTTTAATGACATTAATAGGACACAAAATTGATACAAGTTACAAAGGGAAATAACAAAACCCCTAAAAGAGCTTTTGCGAACTGATTAACGAACTGAAAGCCACCAATTACAAAAATTTATACAACACCCACACCCACATCGCAAACTCAATCTATTCGTTTCCTTTACAGTTTCACGCCTGAAATCCTTACACAAGCAATAAATCTTGCGCACTTCTTAATCACGTAATATTTGAGACAAAAGTTTGGCCCACAACAACACGGAGACCTCACAAATCACTGTAAAATGCAAATATCTCCGGCTCAGTAATGAATGGGGGTAATTATGCGAGCCTTTGTTTGGTAGACCGTGATTAAATGCAAATAATTCGAGCCGAGAAGCGGCGGCATTTCCATTTTATTGAGACGGCTGCGACGCGACAGCGAGGTCAACGTACTGCGCCAGATGAGGAACGGTGCAAGTGGTGCAGAAACGTCCGATTTGGAGGCGGTTCACATTTTCTTGGGTTTTCCTTATGGTACAGAGTGCTTGGCGGCGGTTCAAAAGTTTGAAGAATTTAACGAAGCCACGCTAAAGATTTCGTTTAATAGGTTAGCTCTGTAACGAGTATTTTTGTTGTTTAAAAGAAATGATACAGCATTTTGCCTAATGTTGATGATTTAAGTTTTTAAAAGCCTTTTTAAGTTATTAAACTATTTAGAGGGGGAGGGTTATCTACTTTTATATATATTGTTTTTATCATTCTGCACGAAATCAGCCTGTTTTTGTTCTCTCAACTGAACCAAAATCGATTCTTTTTTGTCCTATGACTGAAAAATCATCTGGAGATTTTTTTAGGTCCTAGGACTGAAAAGTCAGCTGTTTGCTATGTATATTATTATTCATTTATTAACGTTGAGGAGCAGAATTTTGAAATTCAAACGTTATAAAGAGTATTGTTTGTAAATAACATAAATGTAAACACTGCATATTAATAACTTTGTAAATATAACCTCGGAAATACAACTTTAGAGTTAATATTTTTAATGATCAAAAGTCTAATTTTGCATTATAATAAAAAACGTTGTTCATCACTCGGAGCAAATGTGTCTTTTTGATCCTAGTGATGAAAAATACTATTATAGCACTAAGCCATTAAATATACGTTTTATTATTTTAAGGTTATTATGCGTAACTTAAAAAAAATCACGTAACACTCTGTGGAGGGGGGAGGCCTAACGTTGACGTTAACACTTCTTGGAAAGTAAAAATATTCCCTTAGGCCTAAATTTTATTGAATCTTGTAAATGTTCACAAACCATGTTGTTTTGTTTTGTGTTGTTTTAAAGCCTAACCTTCAAGTCACGCATTTTTTGTATGGGAATTACAAATAATTTGGGCAAGATAAGTTTGGTTTCTAAAGCGAATGTATGTTGTTGTTCAGGGCTGGAATACAACAAAACACAGATATCCTAGGTAATTTTGTTGTGACAGTTGTTTTTGTAATTTTGTTGTAACAGTGCGCCTACTTTTTGCATAGAATATTTCAGATTTACAATTATCATGCAGTCGTTTGGATTCGTAAAATATGGTAGTAATTGATGAACATTATAATCTTCAACAAAAAATACTTTGAGGACGTACAACAGTGTTTGGGATGTACTTATCTTATACACATAGAGTGTTATGATTTTATGTCTGCTGGAGACACACACGCAGGAAGGCTACAATGTCATATGTGTTTCAACCTCTGCGGTTACCCAAGGACAATCGTTCCAGAGATAATTGCCGCAAATTCTCACAGTCATAACAGCATCAGTGAATTAGTCCCAGCAGCGTGCGACCTTGGACGTCTTGCCTGACCACGTGCACGGTGAATTGCGAAACCGACTGTCGATATATCGAACATACCGAGTACTTTCATCCGACCATCCTCTCATAAAACGTTGGACGTCTGACCATGAACGGAGAGGCGATTCGAAATCTACTATCGATATATCGATCTGTACTGAGTACTCTCATCCGACCATACGGTATTATCAGAAAATGTTAGACGTCTTTAACCATACAGAGTGGAGTTTTAAAATTTACTATCGAGATTTTGAACGGTACCAAGTACTCTCATCATCCGGTCATGCTGCAGAATATGTTGGACGTCTGAACATGAACAGAGTGAAGTTTTGAAACTTACTACTGTATTAAGGTATTACACTGTAACGAAATTCATCCAAAATTCTGATCATCCAAAATTCTTCAGTGATACACTGATAAACCGTGAGTTTCCAACCGACTATCGAGATATTTAACATTTACTTCGTACTCTTATCCGACTACTGCCGTGGACGTCCAACCATGTCCAGAGCGAAGTTGCAAAACCAACTATGGAGATTAATTGTACGTTATCATCATTAACTGCTCCCAACAACTCCTATAACGACCTTTTCAATGGCTGCTACAGTAGTAAATTCGCAATCAACCCATAAAAACTAGACTTCGCGCAGGGTTGCAAATGGATTGAGGATTTTGTATCGTGGTGGTCGAAGCCAGAAGAGTTTTCTAAACTACAATATAGTTATGGATGCCAAGCTAATCTCAGCTTAGAGTGGTGTAAAGGTATGCACTTTCGAACTGTGTAATACTGTAATAACACTGTCGTTACTTTTATGTTTGAGCATAGATTAAGTCTAGGAGTATGTATGTCTAGGAGTAGGCTTTTATATTTTTACGTCAAAAAAAAATAAAAAAAAGTAAGAAGAGAAACAGTTTTTTTTTTTTTTTAACTTTAGGATTCTTTTGGGAACACAGTATGTTTTTACGGTATATAGGCCTAGGCTATTTATGTTCAAATATACAGTTTCAACAAATACACTGAACTCATAATACTTCAAAAGTTACATTTTTTGGGTTAAGAACTTGCAATCTTTAATAACATTGAAGAATAAAAAATCGTTTTTAGGTATTTCCTCACAAATGCAGCCGTGGGATTTCAAAATACTCTTAACAAGGCAGTCATATACCTTTTTCCCTAGCAAATATTATACATTACTTGGAATTAAAAAGTCAAAAGATGAAAGAAAAATACTTAACGACGTGGTTTAAAACTAAAACAAATCTTTTTGTAAAAACATACGTAGAGGAACAGACAAAAACCGTTTATCCAGAACCAGTTGGTTGTGTGCGTCTGTTTTAATCATTGTTTATAGAGGGCGCCCGGGGCCGCTTCTCGTTAGTTTCCAGCCCGTTACGCAGGGGCGCCGCTCGCAACATAGGCTGCGCCCCCGCGCCCCCGATCGTTCACATGTGAAATGCTCTCTTTTATGTCGCCTCTCGCCTAGTAAATTGCCCGGCCTCGGCGCGACTTTGTAAACTGAATATTGGCTTTGGACTGAAGGGTGTGCTGACGGCAAAAAGGGAACAATTAATTCCATACTTTTGGTTTTGAAAAAGTGCATAGTACCATAAAAATTGCCTGATTATATTTTTTACAGCCTATGAATGTTTTGGAAAACGATAAACCAGCAGAATATTGCGGTGTTGATGGGAATGCGACAAAGTGACACGCTGTGTAACATGCCGTGCAATTTATCTTGGAGATGGGCCCTGTGTTGGGAACATGGCACGAGTAAACAGATTCATTTTACTCTTTTTTAACGACTTTAGACTCCGTTCCGTCTTTCGCAGTAATAAAATATGATTCATTTAATTATTTTGTTATTCATATATCATCACTTATGTGAAGTGATAGTTCGTGGAATGAGTGAGTTGATGCCAAAATATAGAGTGCTCTGGATCTGTATGCTATAAAAGATGAGGTCGTGGTATAATGCTAGAGGCGGGGTTCTGAGAGTGATGGAAGTTGTATCGTCAAAATGTTAATATATGATTTTTGTTGTGTTGTTAGTCCTAATATCTGAAATGTTTTGAATGCTGGAAGTATATTATAGGCTATATGAGTACTAATCAAGCAAAATTTGAGTGCTCATCAGAGATAACACGGGGTGGATGCTAAAAAGGGATGCTGTGAGTGTTTGAGTTCTAAGAGATGATGTTATTCTTTTAATGTCAAAATCAACGTCTCTTTTAACTTATTGTGAGTGCCACTAAGGTGGTATGTTGAAAGTGCTTGGTTTTTAGTGTTGGGATTTGCTTAACTGAGCGTGTCGTCGTCAAGATTACGCCACATTCAAGGTCACGTGACGCAGAAGAATGAATCCCGGCGAGGGTTTGGCACTGATATTAGGCTAAGAGGCGCGGGATGGGGTAATTTGACTTGTAGAAGCCCAACGCGAGGGCAATCCTTCCTTCAATATCATTTTGATTAGTTTTAGATACAGTACTTTTTTACCACTACGTTTATCAGTATAAAATATGTTTATTACATTTGTGTGATAGATGTACTGTAGTAATGTGATAACAAACAGTTCTAATACAGACAAGTACATGGTGTTCTCGTTCCCTATAGCAGGTCTTTGACCTTTTCTGATAGTTTGCGTTAAAAAATAGCTTTTACATTAAATTAAATTAAATCTTATGTATTGCCATAATTTTCATTTTGAAATGTAAGAGATATGGTTTTATGGGTTCGCAAGAATAATAATAATTGTTTCAAATCTTATAAATTTAACAAACGGTATGGCAACGAAACAATACTGAGACCAATGTTGAACTTTAAACCCGAGGCCATGCTTGATGGCATTCATATAATGCCAAACAATATAATAACGGTTCACGTAACAAATTCGTGTATCCATAAGTGCACATTTGATTACAGTTTAAAACGAACAAATAAACAAATGAATATAACGATTTAAATTTTTTATGGGGCAATGATTCATGATGGAGGTTACCCAGTCTTTTAGTAAAGTTTTTTTTATCTGAATGAGAAAAGGAGAAACAAGATCCAAAAACGCCACACAGGCGAGTCGATTTCAAGGTCAGCCGTTACCATAACACATGCGGCTATACGCGACCGGCGCGTGGCCTTGCACTTGAGCGCTGAGTTGGCCTAGCAACCCGACAGCTACAGCAGAGGCTCACAGCACAGCAGCTTCCGCGTTGCTGCCGCGTCGCTATCGCTATCGCTGTCGCTACGTCGCTACCCGGACACAGATTAGACACTCCAACCTGAAGCTCGAGTGCGGGTGCGTGTTGCAACTGATAGCGATAGCAGAGATCACGGGAATGGCTGACTGTGAATTGGGAGATAAGCTTGAGTTAAATTGATGTTGGAGCAGATTGAGCACAAATGTGTCACCTAAGAATTAAAAATTAAAAATAAATAAACTCACAATTAAAGCAAACCATCAGTTATTCAGAGCTGGCTATGAGCAGAACCACATCGAACCACCTAGCGGAAGACCCAGATAAAGGTTGCGAATATGAACTTCTTGGATTTCGACATGACATTTTACTCGTTTTCTTCAGTCATTATTTTATTTATGTTCAAACCTACGAGTTTTCATAAATTAGAGCTACGCTACTTAAATAAGTTTTAACCCAGCTGAGGAAATTGACTGCTGGGATATTCAATAATTTGCTACTTACAAAATGTCTGAGGTTGTAGGGCCTAATTATCTCATGCATACCTGCAAACATACAAAATGCATTAGAAACGACTGGCTGGTAAAAACAAATAAAATAAATCATCCAGTATATAACTTTAACTTGAATGTAAAAAATACAAAATCACGAAAAGTATTAAATGAACTGGCAATGAACAAAAACAGGGAACAGGAAAAGGCATAATTAGCGAATGCAGTCGTCTGATAGTTTTGTACGATGTTTCGTGTGAAAGAAAGAAATGTTTCTCAAAGAATACATCAGTACTTTAATGATAGAATATTTTTACGCTTTCTTTTCCACTTTTTTTGAATCAGTGTCAATTATAAAACTCTGAAGCACTGATGGATTGAGGGAATAACAATGAATTGGCTGTCGAGGAAGATTATTTGAAGTTAACAGCACATCGATGGTTAACAGTACCTACAACGATTTTTTGTCGCACAAAATTAATTATTATTTACATTTTTTCATGACCCTAAAAATGGTTTTAATTGGATTGATTTAAAGAAAATTGTCTATGGGTTCTCAGATTTTTCTCAAACAAATCCAAAATCTCTCTTGGAAGGAGAAGAGCGATTCCCGAAATCAACTCCTTGCGCAAGAGATGACAACGACGTGGACGGCGTGGGCAGACACTGACACTAGAGCCGGTGACATTTACCTGGCCTGGCCTGGGCGTCAGTTCATCTCCCCCGTTATAAACTCAATTGCCCTTATCGGCCACACCCTGCATCCCTCGCAACTTCGCCCTGCGGCGTGTGCAGATGTACAGATGTATGAGGTGGGTTCCGTCTACAAATGACATGGGGGCGATTAATGATGTCAGTACAGGAGAATTAAATTGACATAGAGAGGAAAATTTAGAGATTATGTAAATTTCCTCCAATCTTCGGGTAGGGTGTGGGAAAGTTTCCTCAGATTGTAAAAGATGAAATTTACTTTTTTACATTTCATCAGGCTTCCTAAATTCTAAAACTTTTAACTGAGCGACCGAAGTCGGGCTCGATTATTCTCTGGCTCTGCCTGTGTCGGTCCGTCTCTCACCAATCTGTAGCTTTAATCTTTAACAATGAGAACACAATCCAAAAAGCCGTTTTTCGACAGTATTTATACGGAGCTTACGTCTAAAAGAATGTTCCTTCCAAATTAAGCAACCCTTTCATAAGGTGCCTTGTAAGCATTTTTTTCGCGATTGCGAATTTTTATAAGGATTTTTTAAATTTGATATTTTGTTTTGTTAATTGGATTAAATCTGTGAAACCCTTAGAAAATGTAAAATCAACAAGTAAAACTTTACAGCTGTAACTTACCATAAATGAAATAAAAATGTATCACGTCCTCAATTATTAGTGCATACCGAATACGTTAAATTAAAATCAATACGAAGACTACGCACATATCACCTGGGTGGAAGAAGGTTAACATTTGCTTAAACCTATCTCCTTTAAAATTTTATTGACCATTGACAGAGTTGAATAGGCCTAAGCCCTACTTTATATCGATCACTATCAATACAAAATGTTGATGATGATGAGTTGTTTACATTGCGCTTCCCTGACCTATATAGGCCCGTCCCCTACAGTATGTAGTAGCGTAGTGGCCACGTGTCGAGCAGGGAGCGCGAACCGTGGGCCGTCTGGGAATTAAGGCCAAGGTCTTGCACTTCCCGACAACCGCCGCGCCGCGCCGCGCCGCGCCGCCATGGAGTATGTAGTAGTTGTAGAGGGGAAAGGAGTGGTTTGCGCGGCGGGGGCACGGAGTAACACACTCGAGCTCGGCGAAATCACCACTAATGGACAACTAGACGGAGAGAAGGTACAGTGTAGAGATGATTGGATCTCAGCGGAAGTGTTAGATAGGTTGATAAATTTGTAAACGAAAAATGTTTAACAATATGCACACTCATACGCAAGAATGTTTTACACTTAACTATATGGATATATAAAAAGTTATTAATATTCACAAAAACCTGCCTAAATAGGCCTATAGTGATATAATTATAATACAATATATACAGGTAATAGAAATTTTATAAAATAATTTGAACTTTTATAAAATATTGTTGCATACAAACCAGCGAGTCTGGGGCCTGAAGAGAGAATAACGAGTTGAAATATTTACGCGAAAAGTTTGAAGGAGTTAGTCTCGAGTTTTCACTTAGGTTTATTTGCTCAGATTGTTTTATTGTAATATCTAAAATATGTATTCAAAAATAGGCTATATATTTCTAAATTTTATACCCTAACTTTAGTTGTTAACTTTCGGAATTTTTTTAATTCGTTGATGTATATTTTACAAAGGTACCCTTATCAACCTGATATTAATATTTTTTGATCAAGTTAATATCAACAGACCTACATGTACATATTGTCCGGTATTTATGTTGCTCAGTACAGTATTTTATCTCAGATTATTATACTGAAACATCAAAGCAAAAGTGTAATCAGATAGTAATACATAATCACTCCAGGTAAGAGTCTAATCGCCATCCCGACAGGTTGTCATCTTTATCTTTTCTAGGGGTGGCGATCGGTCGTGTGCAGAAGGCCTACCGACAAGTCGCCAAACCGAGATAGGAAGGGTGGCACTTTTTATCGGAGTGACAAAATAGACTGGAGGTGATTCCCTTCAACGGGTTGGTGATGCAGCGCACGGGGCTACGCCAGCGTGGCGAACTGTAGGGTGACTCAGACCGGCGCACGGGGCTACGCCAGCGTGGCGAACTGTAGGGTGACTCAGACCGGCGCACGGGGCTACGCCAGCGTGGCGAACTGTAGGGTGACTCAGACCGGCGCACGGGGCTACGCCAGCGTGGCGAACTGTAGGGTGACTCAGAACGGCGCACGGGGCTACGCCAGCGTGGCGAACTGTAGGGTGACTCAGACCGGCGCTCGGGGCTACGCCAGCGTGGCGAACTGTAGGGTGACTCAGACCGGCGCACGGGGCTACGCCAGCGTGGCGAACTGTAGGGTGACTCAGACCGGCGCACGGGGCTACGCCAGCGTGGCGAACTGTAGGGTGACTCAGACCGGCGCACGGGGCTACGCCAGCGTGGCGAACTGTAGGGTGACTCAGACCGGCGCACGGGGCTACGCCAGCGTGGCGAACTGTAGGGTGACTCAGACCGGCGCACGGGGCTACGCCAGCGTGGCGAACTGTAGGGTGACTCAGACCGGCGCACGGGGCTACGCCAGCGTGGCGAACTGTAGGGTGACTCAGACCGGCGCACGGGGCTACGCCAGCGTGGCGAACTGTAGGGTGACTCAGACCGGCGCACGGGGCTACGCCAGCGTGGCGAACTGTAGGGTGACTCAGACCGGCGCACGGGGCTACGCCAGCGTGGCGAACTGTAGGGTGACTCAGACCGGCGCACGGGGCTACGCCAGCGTGGCGAACTGTAGGGTGACTCAGAACGGCGCACGGGGCTACGCCAGCGTGGCGAACTGTAGGGTGACTCAGACCGGCGCTCGGGGCTACGCCAGCGTGGCGAACTGTAGGGTGACTCAGACCGGCGCACGGGGCTACGCCAGCGTGGCGAACTGTAGGGTGACTCAGACCGGCGCACGGGGCTACGCCAGCGTGGCGAACTGTAGGGTGACTCAGACCGGCGCACGGGGCTACGCCAGCGTGGCGAACTGTAGGGTGACTCAGACCGGCGCACGGGGCTACGCCAGCGTGGCGAACTGTAGGGTGACTCAGACCGGCGCACGGGGCTACGCCAGCGTGGCGAACTGTAGGGTGACTCTGACCGGCGCTCGGGGCTACGCCAGCGTGGCGAACTGTAGGGTGACTCAGACCGGCGCACGGGGCTACGCCAGCGTGGCGAACTGTAGGGTGACTCAGACCGGCGCTCGGGGCTACGCCAGCGTGGCGAACTGTAGGGTGACTCAGACCGGCGCACGGGGCTACGCCAGCGTGGCGAACTGTAGGGTGACTCAGACCGGCGCTCGGGGCTACGCCAGCGTGGCGAACTGTAGGGTGACTCAGACCGGCGCACGGGGCTACGCCAGCGTGGCGAACTGTAGGGTGACTCAGACCGGCGCACGGGGCTACGTCAGCGTGGCGAACTGTAGGGTCACTCAGACGGCGACCCATATTGTCTGATAATTTTGATATGGACAAAAAAGATTTCGAACCAGTGGTTAGGCCTACAATTAGCCGATCGTAAAAAAGTCACACAATGTTTGACTACAAATATTGTTTTGGACCGGATGTAGGCTACATTTTATTCAAAATCCTGGTGAAGTCTAACTCTTTATCGTCATGGTAGTCACCTCTTTTTTCTTCTACGATAGTTACGGCCGTAAAACAAGTATAATGGTAATAGCAGAGGCCATCCGGTGGCCGCAAGTGTTGTCTCTAGGTCAAGACGCAAGTTGCAGCCAAGGCCAGCTGCACGCTGAACGACTGCAAGATCAAGGTTGGCATGGGAAGACTCGCCGTCAAGGTTTCCTCCACTCTCTTGCATAATCAGCTCGAGTTATTGTCACTTGTTCGCGACAAGTCAGCCTCTCTGGCGGTCTCGTTGCCGACACTTCTGACTTTACAACTGAAACTGCCGTCGAATATCTAATATCGACCACCGACCCTGGTCTTCCTTTGTTGGTTTGGATCCTATTATATTACATAATTAATTTTAGTTCTAGCTAAAAGTAAAGATTTGAAAATTTACGGGTTGTTATACTCTGCCGAATGCTTATATTGACTTGGTTTTGACTGTTTTCACTCATTTAATGAAGTCCATATGTATATATCCATATGTCCATTCCTTTGTTGTAAAAGTTCTAATTTGCAACAAAATAAGGTGTAAAATTCAAGTTTTGTTCAATATGCTCGATAAAACAACAATTTCAACTAAATTTAACAAAAAAGGTTGCATATTTGGAATACGATCTATGTAAAAGTTAAGTTATCCTTCCAATACATTAGTAGTTAGCTAGAAATGAAATATATTGTTCTTTATAGCGTAAAATATTCTTAAATTCGTACACACCACTTTATTTATATTATTATTTTAAGTTTAAATATACCAGTTTACGTTTCCGACATGTAACTTTTAATGTCGTAAATGCGAGTGAATCAACCATTTAAACAACATTATGCCATTTGAAACGATTTGTAAGCAAAACAAAATAACGATCAATTTAAATCAAATAAATAATACATACCGTACAGTTAAAGTTTTTGTTTTGTATTTGAAACTGGATTCGGCTAGTTTAGCCTCGGCAAGACATTGAATGTTGAGCTAGGTCATAAAACAAACAGAGAACAGCTGCACCAACATGCTAACACTTGAGCTGATAAAAACAAAGAATTGCCAGCTATTTTATTCCATTCATAACCTATGGTAAACTTTTAGCGAATTTCCTTTGGAGTAAAGCTATTACCTTTTTTTCGTGGGAGCTACACTATACAGTTTAGGGCCACCTCTGCACGATTACATATAAATCTATAGTTTTTATGCGTACTTTCTAAATATGGAGTTTTTTTATCGGAAACATATTTAAAACTGCACTAATAACGATTGACTAAAAAGATTTACATGGGAAATAGAATTTTCCATTTTGAGAGTTTGTTTACATAATAACTATTGGGAAAATTGTCTGATCATCATGAAATTTGTTACAAGCATGTAAAGATTGCCATTGGGAATAGTTAAGTAGGCCTATGCAGGTCTGCTGCGACGGGGGTGTTTAATATTTTATTTTTTATTTTGTTTTATAACAAAACCTTTTTTGTTAGTTTTCTACGCCGAGGAAACGTTAATGAAAATCCTTTACAATTTCCCATCGTAATGTAATCATAAGTAAGTAAAAATAAGTTCAATAAGTGCAACACAACAGATGAAACAAGTACGGTAATTAACATTGTTAAGAGGATAATGACATTTATATTAAACATAATTTTATAATAATGAAAAATAAATTTAAAATCAAATAGTATAAAAATGTCTACAATGTTTATATTTTTTTAGAAATAAAGGTTTTATTAGAGTACACAAATTGTAAATCTTTAGGTTTTATTGTACCGATTGTTCGTACCATATGCGAGAACAATGATGCAACCATATAATAACTGTGGAAAGTTACAGCAAGCTATGCATCTGATTCATGAGCCCTGTCCATAGTCCATACAATAATGCAGCAGTTTCCTTATTGCATAATTAGTTTACTTATGTGCCAGGCAAATGGGCCTATAGGCCTAATTGATTACTTCTGCTTTGGTTTGCTTCGATTTAAATTTTATATGTTTCTACATGTCTAGGAGTGGAAAACTTGACATTAATTGTATTTCAGGTCAGACTTAGTAAGGAGTTGAAGACCAAGATAACATAATGTTTAACTGTTCTGTTTTACAGTACTTGTAAGTCACCATGAGCTATTAAGTACTTTATAACATAGAAAGAATTTTAAGAGGATTTCATTAGATATGTGACGTAAAATTTAAAATAATGATTGTGTTTGTTTATGGGAGTTAAAACTTTTGTTTAAAACAACCTCTTTGGCCGGTATTTTTTAAGTTGTCGTCTTTAAAGAAAAAGACATTAGTGCATTTCCCTACTTTTAGATGATAGGCCTATAGTATGTTGTACTGAATGTACAACATACAAATAAACTTGTATAACTAACATTTTACAATAGTCTATGATAAAAAAACTTTAGTAGGCCTAAGTGACATAAATTAAGCGATCCTTACAGGGAATATCGCATCCACAAACCTTCGCTTATAACTATCCACAATTCGTGACCTTCAAGTAGCTGGATTACAGGGCGTCGCCACCGTCCCAGTCAAAACCTGATAACATTCTCCTGTCTCTAATTATTTTTTCATGGGGAAAATTAACGGTCTAGTACTAGTTTATACTGTACATGGTTATATCTTACATTCAACTTGCAAGAGCATAAGCCTACATATTCACTGTCAAGCAAAGAAAGAATTTACTTTTAAAAAAGAACCTTGTTCCAGTAAAATCCATAAACAAGCAACGACGCACTTAACGTCCAAAGACGGAGGGCGCATTCAACCCCAGAGTACGTAGAGTGTAAAAATAATTGTAATGCAGAAGGCGAGCGCCCTCGTGGGGGGGGGGGGGGTGAAAGCTGGGGGGATAAGGGGGAAAACTCGCTCAAGTTCAAGGTCACGGGGAATCAATAAAAGAGGGGCGGTGCCACCCCCTCGCCCACAAGAGCACCCACGTTGCATTTTGGCACGAAACTACGGCGTACGCGGGGGTGTAATCTGTGTAGGGGGCTAAGTTATATAAATTATGATTATGGAACAATTGAAATGGGTTAAGTCGCTGTTTGTTAATAAATAGTTATGCTTCATTTAGGGGGGGGGGGGGGATGAGATTAGTATTACAATTACTTGTTTTACTTAAGTACAATAGGGTAGAGAAGAAATCTAATACCTTAATCACCTTTACAATGAATACCAACCTCGTAACATTTCAACAAGTATTGTAAACAGACACAATACTGTTCATAACCATGAATATAAAAGTTTGTATTTCGTTATTCTTTCTACACCAAATTACACCAAAAGAAAGGAGTGTTTAAAAGGAATAGCTAAAATTTGTAAATAACTGTTTCATGTTACATACAATACAAGTTTTTAAAAATAACTCTTGACAGGGTAGATAAGTTTAACCGATTCTATAGCTAAGCATTCAAGTTTACCAAAATATTTCTTTAAAAATATTCTATCAAAGTTTCTATCATCCCCATCCCTCATATGTTTAATTTGATCCTTTTTTTTATCCTTCCGCACTTTTTGATCCTTCCATTTAATCATTTTTCAACGCACCAACTTCTATTCTATATGAGACGTACATTCATGTTTGTAGTTGATAATTTTGAACTTGTTAATTGGGATGTATTTGTTGGCACTACTGGCTTCGCAGTTGCTGGAAGTCTGTACAGTTATTAGAAAAAACCCGAACGGCCGAGAAACAAAAATGTTGCACGTTTACCGAGGTCACGGGACCCCAGAACAAACATGACGTCGACGTTGACATTCCACACACAGGTTGCTCAAACACACGGCCAGTTGCGGCGAACGCGAGCGGGGATGTAAAAATTATCTCAACTATTGCGATTGTAAAAAAGGGCACATCCAAAAAGAGCTAATTCTTCAGGTCATTTTCGGGGCGTTGTAAAATCTCCCCCTTCCATCTGGTAGGAAGAGCCAGCTAGAGCCAGCCGTGTTAATTGTGTAATCAGGCAGACATAACAGGATTATCCCAGTGCACCTGAGTAGGATTCCTTGTTGCCAGCACAGGCCACCAAGTTAGGCCTACATGGATATACAGTACCAGCAAATGCGTAAGACTTAAAAGAGTGCATTTTCACTGTTACAAATCATATACCTATGGTGGCCGAGAAACTGCTCAACCCAAACAATTCTTTGTAGTCATAGTAATATCGGTCACAGACTGTGCGCTAAAATGCCAAGCCCGAAAGGCTCTTTTCTTAAGAAGAAGCTCATTCGCTCCACTCACTCGCCTCCTCGACAAGCTCGTGCATATATTATTTTGTTCAGCTACAGTTAATGGATGTTGTGGAAACTTTAACCATTCATTAGTCTAATCTGCACAACTTTAAAATATGACAAAATAAACGGTATCAGATAACTGACCCATACTTTCAGCTTTGTATATAGGCCTATACACTCGTGTCTTCCCATCTCATCCGTTCCCATTCTCCTCCGAACCCAAATCGGTGCCATCTCATCCGAATTCCTGAGTGACCCTTATAATCCTCCAGCGGCGAACCGCGGCGAAGCAGCCCCGCCGCTCATATCCCCCTTCTCTCCCCCACCAACACTATCCAACCACCGCACTCTCACTCACAGCCACGAATGACTATTAATTTCCTTAGCTTAAACTGTTTGTTTGTCAAAGTATGCGAATCTTCTATGAATGTATAAATAAAAAATTAACCTAGTATATCAATGACATTTCTTAAAGATTTATGTGTCATATTATGAAACAGATTATATAGTTGATTTGCCGAATTTCTATAATTCGAAATCTTTCTTTGGATTACATACTCACACCCATGAAATTTCAGTCAATCCGCCTCTAACAGAAGAATTGTGTTTTATTCTAATGTAACCTAAAACTTAGAGCAATCCGATAGTGTGCAGATAAATAGGCATAGAGCAACTTACACGAATTTATGTAATTGTAAAGTAACACACTGATTAACAATTATGAATCTCAATGGTTTGGCAAAAAGGAAAGTTTGGCAAGAAGGAAGTCCATTTCGTAGGTTCCTTCTTTTCACAATTACGTTTCCCTTCGTATCCACCAGATTATTGTTGCAGCGCTTAACAACCACATTTACCACTTAGAATTCTTTTAATTAATTTTGTTTTCTAAAAGCTGTTCTTAATTTTATAATGGGGGTTTCATGTATCATCCGTTAATCTGAATACCGAAATATGAATTCTATTCTGCTGTTAGTGGCGTATTGACTGAAATTTCATGGGTGTGCGTATGTAAACCAAAGGAAGATTTCGAATTATAGAATTCGGCAAATCAACTGTTATAATCTGTTACATAATGTAAATGTGACACATAAATCTTTAAAAATGTCATTGATATATTGGGTTAAATTTTTTATTTATACATTCATAGAAGATTCGCATACTTTGACGAACAAACAGTTTAAGCTAAGGAAATTAGTAGTCATTCGTGGCTGTGAGTGAGGGTGCGGTGGTTGGATAGTGTTGGTGGGGGGAGAGAAGGGGGGATATGAGCGGCGGGGCTGCTTCGCCGCGGTTCGACACCGGAGGATTATAAGGGTCACTCAGGAATTCGGATGAGATGGCACCGATTTGGGTTCGGAGGAGAATGGGAACGGAATGAGATGGGAGGTAACCTATACACTAAGGTAGAATTCTCATAGTATAGGCGAGTTTTAAACCTATTGCCGGTGGTGCGGTTTTAAATTTGCCTTTAGTGTATTGGAAATGTTCAACATATTCCGTATTATTCTTATTATATTGGCTACTCAACACTATTGGTACTACTAAAAATTAGTCAAATTTTTAAAATCCTGAATATTTCAACTTTTTGTCTATTCGGAATATTTAGTTCTATCTTGAACTAAATATTCCGTATTGTTAAAATATAGTTCTCAATATTATTAATAGTGCAACATTAGATTCGTTATATTAGTGACGATAACATTCAATATAAAATCAAACACAGTAAATGTGGAATAGGCTAATAAACTTCTGCTTCAGTGATTTCAAGGGTTGAAAGCTAGCTCTTTTTAGATGTGGTCCGGGGGGGGGCCAGTCTTAAGAGGGCGTTGGAGTGCCGCCATGTTGGATTTATTCCCCATAAGAGCAATGCTAAACTTGTCCCCGGCATTTGTCATATAATTTCTTTATTTTTTGTCCGAATGGGTTCAGAATGAATAGCGTTTGAATCACAATTAAATTCCCCATTCCTTTTGCGAAATCGATTCTTTGTAAATAATTTATAAAATTCTGTATAAAATGTTTTAAAAGTAGTAAAAACTTGCTTTGTTATTTAAAGTTAGTAAAAAACACTAATTTTTATAAAAATTTCCTGTCGCAAACAAAATCCGCCTTGATGAACCCTCTTTATTTAGAGCTATAAAACATTATTTTCTGATTATAAATAAAAGAGTTATTTGACATCCCGTTTAACATTGCTCTTATGGGAGAAAGGCGGAATTTGGATTGACTCCAAACGCCCTCTTAGCCTCTAGGCTCATTTTGGATGTGTTTGGAATGCGGCGCAGGTGGATTGGCTCATTTTGCCAGAGCCCGTAAAAAATACCATCCGCCATCACAGGTGGAAGACGCAATCCCCCCCCCCCCCGGCATAGGCCTACATGTAAATGTACCAGATACTGTTCACTATACGTCGGAGTAGATCTCATTTTGTGCCAAAATGGCCAAAGTAATCAGATTTTCAACCATTAAATATTACTTTGTTGAGTATATTATAATATCTCCTCTCTGTATAGTCGTTTTCTTCTTCCACTGACTCGACGACAGATCTTCTCCTTGAAGGCAATGGTGTTTCATAGGCTTCCTGACATAGGTCAAATCTGTCTACACCTCTACTCTACGGTTCGCTTCCATTCCCCTCGCCTAATCTGGTTAGTAAATTAAGTTTCGGTGTTCAATTCGTCCGAACGGCCCTGACAGTAATTAAGACATGGAGAATATCCGGGCCTTGTTAACATTCGGGGCTTACGTAATTTATCAGTAAGAAATTAATTGCCAATTATTGCCAGTGCCTGCGGCGGCAAGATCCCTTGATCTAGGTAATTAATTGAACCAGCCAATGAAGGAGTATTCAATTAAATAAACGACTTTTAGTGCAAATTAACGAGAAGGCGAAATCGCCGTAGGGCTTCCAAGTTGTTTGAACCCCAAAAACTCCAGGTTGGTGGAATTTACAGAAATGTCAAAGTCGATGTGTTTATTACTTTTAGCGAATTTCCCTATAGGGAATACGCTATTACGGTAGTAGCCATCGTAAGACCTAAGACCAGGACCACTTTACTTTTTCATTTTGAGGTCCCCAGAAGCCAAAAACACCATTCGTTCATTTTCATATATATCTATATATATATATATATATATATATATATATATATATATATATATATATATATATATATATATATATATATATATATATATATATATATATATATATATATATATATATCTATATATCTATGTGTCCGTGGTACTGATAACTTTTGAAGGGACCTCCGATTTTGATAAATTTGGTATGGAGTTGTAAGACCAAGTCTATTTTCATGAGTTCGCGAACCAGCATTGTCGGGTTGTGGGAACGGGGTTTTATGGGGTTTAAAAGGGGTCAAAAATGGGTTTTAGGCATTTTTGACCTCAATTTTCAAAATTCATCAATTTTAACCAAAGCCATTTAAAAGAGCTTAAAAAAACAAACAATTTGGTATTTTGAATTTTTATCATAGCATAACTGGTTACGGGGAAAATCCAAAAATGTGTTTTCCATGTTATTTTTATGGGAAATCAAGAAAACCCTATATCTTGCTTATTTATTGACATAACTTAATGAAATTTGGTATGTACATTATCTAGATAGGGCTTAACTTATGATTGCTTACAAAACCCATATGGTGGCAAACCTACATACTCACCCCCATGGGGTTTATGGGAAAACACAAAATTGCCTGAGCTTGATAAAATTTTGTGTTTACTTTCACCAATTATTGATTAACTTAGATTTTATAACAACACCCCATGGCAGCAAACCTACATATTCGATCCTATGGTGTTTTTATGGAGAAAGTAAATAATCTGAAATTCCATTGGAAATTCGCTGAGTACGCAGGTCTGCTGTGACGGGGGTATTTAAAATTATTATCAATCCGACAGTAGATTTAAGTACAAGATGACAAGTATATGATACATAAGTTCATAGATAAATATGCGGTCGCTGTTCTGACACATAATTAATTGTTCTAGTCAAACATTTCCAGATTGCGGACCATTTTCTGACACACAGTGCACAGTTTCTTTTGTTCATGGACCTTCCTCTTATCACAGGTGCTAAAACAATTCCTCGATACATCACAGTCACATTATGCGAATTATTGTTGTCACAGTACAGTAGCAAGATCTGCTGTGTCACAATAGCAGATTCTTTTCCACGTATCAGTTGCATAATGCTGCTCCTTCTCTGATGCAGTGGAATTAGTAGTTAGGCCTACTGTATAGTCCCTTCAGTTCTCTTTACCATCACATGCAGTAAAGTCTTCGTTAAGTATATGAGTTGCAGGGTGAAAGATGAAAATATTTTTCTAGTTACAGTTACAGAAACACCAGTTGCAAATGGTACTATTCCAATTAAGTTTTGTACTAACACACACTATATGCGGTTTCCAACCCTCTAATACTTTCTCGCCCACCAGTGTTGGTTTTGTTAGAGGGTCTATTCTCAAGACTCAATTCGACCTCTATTTACTACCAAGGGCCTTCTCGGTCGAAGCTGCGTCAACAGACTTCTTTCAGGTTTTAATGAGTTCCTCTCCCCCTCCCCTCCCTCCAGACAACGACCTAAGCTTTGATCAGCTATCTGAGCTTCTTTCAGTCGCTCGGTCGTAAAATAATTCATGTCCTTTTTACTTCTTTTGAGTCCTCCTTTTAACTTGGTGGTATTGATTTGAATGATCAATGGAGAGATATTAATATCGGTTCTGAGTACGAATTTGAATGGGACGAACGTTAAAAATAGGCGTTATTTATTCTGTTTATTAACCTGTGATATGTTTTGTAGAAATGCAGTGCGATTTTTCTGTACAAATATTATGGTTTTGTAAGTCCATCTCCGATGAATTGCCATGATGTCAAAGTCCTCGGTCCAGGCGGTCGGAGAGAGTGGATGTGAAACTGTGGAAATTTCCTTACACGCGGTACAGGGTAGGGTACAGGTTTGGCCGCGCAATACTATACCATTTACCGCGATCTTCCCAGTGGAAAAAAAACAAATTGCACTCAGCCATAGCGGATAGCGATCTTGCCAATTGATTATAACGGCGAAAGTCTCTTAATTTAAGTGTTTTAAATTTCCCTCCGTGTTGCTTCTATTTGTCTGTTGTTACCAATAAAAAAAAGTAGAATCAAGTTTGTTTAATAAAAATATTCCTCCGTAAATGCCGTCTCTTGGGACGCTGCTACCTGATAGGCCAAAGCGATGCTAATTAATGCATCGAATCAACTTGTGCAACCATAAAGTTGTAAAAAGTTTTTGATAGGCTTCCTGAAACTGTTTGAGTAGACTAAAAGTTTGTAATTATTCCAGGATTATATCACAATTTAACTTTAATTTTGTTTATAGGATTAAAAAAATCTAAATACGACATCCTATTTCAGCCAGTAAAATCATTAGGCAGCTTCAATCTCAACCACAAAACGAATCTATGAACCTCTCAAACAGTTAGCTTTCTACAGTCAGTGCTGGATCTCTGCAAAGGAAAGAGTAACGCTGCAAATATGAGTTTTAAATCAGTGTGTTTTTCTAAACACCGATCATTCTTCATTTCATATCAAAAGTTTTCCCTTCTCTGTGGGGGTAGGAGTGGAGTATGGTTGAGAATTTAATACAGTATGGGTGTAGCATAGCATTGATTAAACCTTTGTGGTGCACTCAACAAATCGATTCCTCATTCTTTGAACATTTGCAAAAGCTATTTGTGTAATAAGAGCGTAAAGTACGTCATTGCCACTCGAGAATTAATTGTAGATGGCCGCACGAAGCGTCAGCTGAGTGCGGCCAAAAAATTCGAGAGCGGCAACGACTATTTGCGCTCGTAATACACACAAGATTTTTCTACCAACATAATTGTTACATATTACATGTTTTGTATACAAAATGTCGTTTACATTATTTTTGATTTGTTTCTGTTGGAACACAATGTTAGCCATCAAACATAAACTCAAACTAAAAAAGAAGCAATTATTAAACGACAACAATGAATAACAGCTGTAGCATGGTTTGTAATAACAGCTGATTTAAAATTGCTGTTTGATCTAGCGTGCGGTAAAGAATCATTGCCGCTCTAGAGCGGGAAAGAAACGGAAACCGGATATGAACTGTTTTGCATAGGGTTTACAGGTGTGGCAATGCGATTATTTCCATACGGTGGTAGGAAAAAGATTTAGAATAGCAGACGTTTTAAATTTTCACACGAGCCCTGGAGCCCAGCAGAGCCACTGCGCCGTACCGCCGCGCCGGTCCGTTCGCTACGCCGCCGCCCGCACGGTTGCCCGCGCCTCGGCGCGGCGCGGCGGGACAGGCCAGACGGTTGCGGCCTTGTCCTTATTAAAGCAATGCGCACCGCGAGTGCGTTGACCCGTCGGAAAGGTAGACCGCCGCCCCCCTCCCCCCAGCGATCGCGGCGACGTGTTCACTAAATATTTTCGCCTGTCTGCTGCCTGGCTGGCCGCCGACCCATGCGTGCGCGTCGGGACAAAGAGAGAGTTCAGATGAGGACAAGCGCACGCGGGTGATCTACATACTTGCATTATTGTTGGATCCGTGGAACCATTGACTTTCGATATTTTGGCACTCTATCAATGTCGGTAAAACGACAGTGGAAAAATACAGAAGCATTTATCGGTACTGTATATCGCAATACTCATCTCTGTTGTGTACCTAAATTTTAAATACATTCCTTTTAGTACTTTGGTTTGGGTTTTGGTTAGCGTTGGGCTTTTAAGCCGATATTTACCAATGCCAATATTGATGTAATATGTAATATAAAATGCGCATAAAACAAAAAGCAAACATTCTTGCTGGCTAGTTTACTCATGTGCTGTAAAAAAACAGAAAAAACAAATTTTAGGTAAACACAGTTGACTTGTTTAGTTGCATTTAATTCCATAGCCAATTCACTAAATTATACGGGGCCTACAGGCATAGCTGCTGCAAAAAATAATTATTCCTGTACACAAAAATTGAATGCAGTTGTAGGCTACACAGCAGAATTTTCCTTTGCGGTTTGTCCATTGAGCACAATCTATTTACAGTAACACACACGGGAGTTAGCAATTTATTTTCAAGTATTTATTCAAAATTGCACAGGAGTGGTCTTCAAATGTGAAAAATCTGTATCGAAATTAATAACATCGTGTCAAATAATTGACACAGAACAATTATCGATCTCGATAACTTTTTCTCTGTTGACTTCTATAACCTCGCGATAAAAACTTGCGAAGATTTAGCCTACAGGAAACAATAAACGTTTCATCAAACAACGAATATATAGCGATATAATTGACGAAAGCAATTAATTTAATTACGAACATAAACCACGGCTGAAACTTGGCGTGAGCGCAGAATCTGACGTGATGTTCGTAGAGGGAGATCTGGGGCTTAAAACAATTAGGGTTATCTGAATTAATGAGGCCTGAACCGAGTCTGACTTCAATTATCGCGGGTAAGATCGGGTAAGCCTTTAATGCGCGGTGTTACGCCCCGTAGTAGGCTATACTATATACTAACGCGCCTTCACGCGATTTTATTGTTGCTTATCTTAAAAGAAGCGACTATTATTAGACACGTTTGATTACTTTTTATTAATAGCGTTGTTAAATTAAGGCATAAGTAATGCATACTGTACAAATAAAACAATATTTTTTACCTACTGATTTAAGAGAATTATTGTTCAATTTTTGCCTGCCAAAAACATTGTCTTTCCGTAAGTATAATACATAAAGAAATGTATTGACTGTATAATTTCCAAGTAGGTATACAAACTGTAAAACTCTGTGAAACGTACAATCATAAACAATATCAGAACAACAAAATTAACAAGAATATTCCCCATTTACAAAGTTATATCCAAAGGAAAATCGATTGTGTTCATATATCAACAGCATTGTTCTATAGGTTTAGAATAACACAATAATTTTATGCAACTTCCAGCATTATGGGAAGATATTGGTGAAATTTACCAATTCATATTATTAACCCAGTTTTAAATTTTTCGCAGACATTTCAAATAACAAACGACAAATGCATGACATACAGTTGATATTTTCTTGTTTGTGATGGGTAAATACACTTGCAAGAAGGAAGGTTTTTGTTAAACGACAAGAAAGCTGGCAACGCCGGTACGGTGTACAATCAATAGTGTGCTAACAGTGCGCCGCCCCGCCGCCGCCGCGCCGGGCTGCACGGCTCTAGGCTAGTTGCACAGGCTTGCACACTTGCACACTGTCGATGTGCAACTGCAACTGTGTCCCTTGCCTTGCACACTACACATGCAGCGCTCGCCTTCCGCTATCTATAGGGGTACACAACTGTCAGAGTTTGAATATTGCTTTTAAGGGAATATCTGACGTGTCATTAAGGACGAATTCCATATGTAATCTGGGATAAAATTGCAGTTCAAGTTTTGGGTTATTATCTATGATCCGCTCTAGGTTCAAACATGTCAAGATCAAAATTAACAAAAGAAATTACAAGGTATCTTGTAACAGTCTTTCCTAAAAAATCTTAAAATATGTTATAAAATTATTGGCGAAAATGTAATGAGAAATTTGTTTTCGTTAAATTAATATTCTTAGAGTTACTACCGGTTTAGTATTTAGTGGGCTAAGGAGTCAAAGGTTCTTGATGTTTTGGAAACTGACTAAGGGGAGAAATATACACACACCCTAGTCAAGAAAAAAGTTGGTAAAGTTCTCTCTCCTTTCGAGCATACATGTTATTTTTAAAAATGCATCTGTATTTAAAAAATACAGCTAAGAATTAGCTACCGTTCCCTTCAAACAGCATTATTAAAATTTGAATTTGCCTGATTAATAAGGTAAAACAGAATATATCAGTATAATACATACAAGTAGTACACACTCCCCGCATAACAATTAGCGCGAAGTTGGTGCGACAACGTAGGCATAGCGTGATACCAACAGTCGGATTCCTGGAAACGGAGCATTAAAATCAGATTTGTTTAATGGCTGTTGTGTTGCCGTGTCACGCCTCTGTGACAGCCGAGATTGGTTTGGATACACAACACACGACATGCGCGCACGTAATGACGTCATGCAGTGTTTAGCGCCATTGTGTACAATAGTGAGTTATGATATATGTGCAATAATTAGGTATGTACTGTACAGTAGTAGAGAAAAATCATTATATAGGGACGTACAGAAACAAACAATCAGTATTTTAAAGGGAGGAAAATATAATGACATGGGCAAAAAATTACAAAAAATAATTTCGAACTGAAATGAAAACTCGGAAATAAAAGAAAGTAGTCTTGTTGACTGAAACTATTGGATTCAAATTGCTAAAATGAATGCGATTACACCAAGCGCCTAAAAGCTAGTTCAATACCGTAACTAATTTCTCCTTATAACTCGTACCAAGGTTTTTTTCCTGTGTGGAGCAGTGACCTGGAGATCCTTGAAACTGAAGCGAAAGTGTTGGAAGGGCAGTTCCAGGCTCCTTTTCAAAATTACGTTCAGCCGGAGGTGGGGGGAGTATATATCTAGTTCTAGGATTTTAGCAGTGGTTCAATACTACCACCGTAGTTAAATTTTATCGAAATGCAGCTGTCAATTTAAAACTTTATAAACTTGTGTTTAAAAAAAATATACACACACACACACACACACACACACACACACACACACATATATATATATATATATATATATATATATATATATATAGACTAGGCCTATTAAAAATCAATATTCAGAATATCACCGATCGCCAGGAGATTTACGATTTCCATAGGCGTGAACCCGTGCTGGAAGGTGGTGGTGATGGGTGGGGGTGGGGCGAATTGCAATAAGGGTTGTAAACGCATTACACTCTCATTTCCCACTTGAGCTCCTACTCCCCCCCTCCTACCCTCCAACTCACCTCCGACCATCATCCGCGGGTTGCGTCTCTATTTCCCCCTCCTTCCCCTCCACCCACCGACATCACATCGGGGCAACACGTGATTAGCGGTTTGGAATCTTATCAGTCACGGTGGAAACGCGAGGAAATTAAAAAATAAATCCAAATGTGTACGAAACCGTGTGATTTTTAACGGCGGATATTAGGGTGTATTAAATAGGTTTGGGGAAATTTTTATTGAATTTGAATTGAATTGTTTCCAGCCAAAGGATACAACGACACCCCTGTTTACATATACCCATCTACACGGAACATTGTATTTAGTTAACGTGGTATAAAATTATCGGAAATGTATAAGTCAATTCTAGTAATGTATAAAACAGTTATATAAGGTGCCTTTAGCAAATCTGGTTTCTTAATGCTTTCATTGTCTTAAAAAATCTTAATATCATGATAAGAGAGAGTGACGTATAGCTATTAATTATTGATTGGGAGTGTTTTGTGCTAAACGTGTGATTTTTTTATAATGAGGAAGCTATTATATTTTTAAAATGCATCATACGAATTATATTGAGATCAATTGATTGGGTTGTGCTTGCTATTGAACACGTGTAAAATATTTATATAAAATTTACACAACTTTGTAAAAAGCTATATGAAAGTCAGTCTAAAGTTTTGAATCTTTTTTATCTCAATTCGTGTTTGTACATTACCTGTAGCTTGAGCAGTGTTATAGTGTTGTATTTATTCATCGCCACAAGCTACAAAAATATCCAACGACACTCTGAACTTGTAAGGTAAAGTACTCTTCAACTCCTTCCCCCCAAACAATAGCGACTTATTTCTCGTAAATTTAGCTCGAATTTAATCGCAATTCAATGAATTCACCTGTCTAATACGGTGCATTTTATCACCACACCAAGCCACGTAGTAACATCAATAAAACTAGGCCATACTCCAAACAAATCAAAGGTCCTATGCATACATAGGCTACGCAAGAAATTTTTTCACACTCTTCTCAACATAATGATGCCATTTATGCAAGAATTAATCTTAGTTTGAGTCTGCGCAAGTGAAACCCATGTAGTTCACATTGCCGTGTCAAACCACGAAGTAACGTCAATCGCACTGTACTCCTCCCAGAACGCAGATGCAAGGTGAAGTGCTCTCGACCCCCCCCCCCCCCACAGCACAACCCTCTCACTGCAGCCGCCAATGCACTCCGAGGCTCGCATCGATTCGCAGGTTTTAAACCCCTTCATGTTACAAACAATAGCTACTAAACCACCCCATTTGCGCCGTCCCTTCCCAACATTCTCCACTTTGTTCTGAACACTTGCCTGGTAATGAGAAAAGCATAGTTAGGAGGCCGGGAAATTAGGGGGGGGGGGGGGGGTGAAATGTAACTCAGCGTTCGCGTCAGGAGCGTGGGGTTATTAAACCATTTCATAAAAACATTTCTTTCCCAGGTGTCACGCGAATATTATGCATGTTTGTTTTAAACGAATTCGGACCATTTTACTCACTTTTTACACCTGACACATTTTATTATGGATGGACAACTTTGTCAACTTTGTGGGCCCAAAACTTTCTCTCATTGTTTAGTAATCAAAACATCAAAACCATCATACTGTTTTGTACATTATAAAGAGAAAAATATACAACGAAGTAAATTATTGAAATATAGAAATATGAAGGACACATTTTTTACTTCAAGCGAGTTGAAGTCACATCGATAACTATAGGTCCAATATGAAACTACGTGCAGATCCCTAGATTTGAAAGAGTGTACAAAAGAAGCTCTAAATTGAAAACCGTTTAAATATCTTTATCACTATGTATCAAGGTATTGGTAAGAAACAGTTTTCAGTTTTATTCCCTTAAATACAAGACCTGTGCCGAAATTTAAGGTGTACAACCTTCAGCTTCAACCTTTAGGTACAAACTTTTCCAAGGTTATTCAGCAAGCCAAAATAAACAAAAAATTTAATATGCAAAATAACGTTAATTTGCATTTATTATAATGCAAAAAGAATGGATTTTTTCTGTATATGAATCGCAATAACTCAGTTACTTTTTGTTAGATCCTTACATTTTTTATCATTCGTTAAATAATTTTATTTTTCAACCTGATTGTTATTTTTAAAATGTTGATAATATTTGAGATTATGATATATATTATTTGATAGGTTGATAGGTTTTGAGTTATTTGAGTTTGAAAACTTTACATGGTCGCTATTTTAAAATAGACAATGGAAAAATATATATTTTTCTATATCCATCTGTACACGTTATGGCAATAAAAATTATTACATAAAAAACACAGAATGGCGGCTAGCCACTTAGCATTTAAGATAAGTTTCAATGAAAATTGTTGCTTATTTTAGCTTGCTTAGATAAACAGGCAAATTTTTTAAATGTTGAAGCTGGATACAGTGTATAATAGATTTAAATTTACGCAAGTTAGGGTTTCTTGAGGATTCATTTTTACTGTCTGCTTTTCAATAGACTCTACTTAACTGGTCCACATTCGAATCTATCCTATTAATGAAAACTTCTCATGCCTTCTTAAAAACTTAATTTTAAAATGCCGTTTCAATTATAAGACGATTTTTAATTTCTCCGTCACCTCTAGTACTAACTCTCGACACTCGCCGACTTCCGCAAGTTAATACGATACGAGCTGTCTCCGCTATCTGGGTTGCATCACACGGCCCATTATTGCAAGTCGAGTCGAGTGTTTGGGCGAGCCAGTCTAGTGTTTTCCACTGCAGATGCACTGTGACGTATCAGCTGATAAACTATCTTCAGACAGCTGATAACCCACGGATTTGCCCAATAAACAGCTGATTAGTGGGTAATGAATGTTATGTAACCGCTAGCCGGTCCAGACGGTGTTGTGTTTAAGTTTAAACGGTTTAGCGAACAAATCATGCCAACTTTTCTGTTACTAAGTTTTATCTTGTTGATCGTGGTACTAAAAGTAAAAAAATGACTATCGCTTTTACGTAAGTGAGGTTTTACTGTTGGTTGTTCACTGGATAACCATTCTATTGTGAATTATACGATTTCAGTTTACTTTTCTTTATTGTTATACAAAAAGTTTTTTACAAATGTGAGGAAAAGTATGTGAAGATTAATGCGATTTTAACGATAACTTTTACACGTATCAGCAAACTTACGTTAAGTAACTTTTTACTAGTTATTAAGAGAAACATTTTACTAGTGTTAAGAGAAACAGGTGAATATTAAGGTCTCTAGTAAACAGTTAGTCATCTAATTAACTTACTGGTTAAATAAAAAAGATAAACATTAAATCGTTAAAGGTTTACCATTTTCAGTATAACTACTACCATTTCCACTATTAACTATTAGGTCATGACTTAGACAATGACAACAAATTGGTAACATTAGTGGCAATTAGGGGCAAATTAGTAAAACTGTTTCATAAGAAAATTTATTCCCTCGTATTCCACCAAAAAGGGGTTTTTAATTTAAATTGTATTGTATGGCTCAATAATACATCTATTACGAACGACGAATGTAAAAAATTCTAATGCCAACATATAACTTAAGAGGGCGTTGGAGTGCCGCCATGTTGGATTTATTTCCCATAAGAGCATTGCTAAACTTATCCCCGGCATTTGTCATATAATTTCTTTTTTTTCCGATTGGTTCAGAATAAATAGCGTTCGAATCACATTTAAATTCCCCGTTTCTTTTACGAGGTCGATTTTTTGTAAATAATTTACAAAATTCTGTAGAAAATGTTTTAAAATTAGTAAAAAACTTGCTTTGTTATTTCAAGTTAGTAAAAAACACTAATTTTTATAAGAAATTCCTCTCGCAAACCAAATCCGCCTTGATGAACCATTTATTTAGAGCTATAAACCATTATTTTCTGATTATAAATAAAAGAGTTATTTGACATCCCGTTTAACATTGCTCTTATGGGGGAAAGGCGGAATTTGGATTGACTCCAACGCCCTCTTAACACTGGGCAATGTCTCTATCTCTCCTGTTCGGCTCCATCAAGCCACGTTTTTAAAGACACAAGCACAGGCCGGCGGTGGCGGCGGCGCGGCGCGGCGCCGCGGAGGCTGCGTACAGCAAAACCTCACTTTTTCCGCGTAGGGAAACCGAACCGTAGCTAACGCGAAAACGGCGGCCCGTTATAATGGGCGGATTGGTCTAGCCGGTCGTGTAGCTAGCAGCTAGCGAGTTTATAGCAACTAGCTGATGGTAGCTAGCTATATCAGCTAGCAGGTCGGAGCACTGTAGATATTATGTAGATATCAGTAGTTAGAACTTAATTAGCTACTGATAGCTAATAGCAAACATAAGATATCCGCTGTTGGCTCACAGCTATAGCTAACAATAACTAGCTACCAGCTGGAAGCTAAGCAAGAGTATAGAAGCTAGTATATAATAATGACTAGGAACTAACAACTAACAACCAACAAACAAGCAGATACAGATGAGTAAATGGCTAAGCAGATAGTAGCTAGTAGGTAGCAACAACTAAAGTAGCCATCAACGGCAAGTAGCAAGAGGTAACAGCCGCTGCACAGACAGACGTGCCGTACAATATTGATGACGGCTTATGAGGGGCGCGATCCGTCAAAAATCATACTTTTCTGCTCGCGGAACCGGACGCGTCAATGTTGGGCAACCCACCGTGGGAGCTCTAGCCTAGCCGTGGTCCAGATGTGCAAATAGTAGCGCTAATAGTTCCACCGTCCACCGCTACTGGTCCGGGTGCAGTAATGTCAGTGTACAAACAATGAACGGTGTAGATTAGAAGATAGAAAGGCCACTTGATACAATACTTGTTGTGGTTTTCGACCTGTCAAACGGTTTTATAATTAATCGCATCGACATTTAATAAAACAGTTTTATCAAATAGAGTTATCATCAAATTCACCGTGCTTAAATTAAATTAAAAGCGCGTTGTTTTGCAGATGTGAAATATGAGCAGTGTCGAGTTGATTTCTAACTCCACAAAAAAATTGACAATAAGCTTTATGCATTCAAATGTTGTGTTGTGTTATGTTACGTTAGAGTTGTGAAAATATTATAGGTACTTTAAGAGATTCCAATGGATTTAAGCAATACTTCACCATGAGACAAACTGAAAACTGTTTTTATAAAATAGGAGGTATGTTTTTAAATGAACTTATAATGTACATATTTTTAATTGAATAACATGTATATGGGTAACTCGTAAATTCTGTATCCTTCAAAATTTCGAATTGACCCTTTGTCCAAACATCAAGTTACAATTTTAAATACTTAGGGTGTTGATTTGAACTTTTAAAACAAATTTATTTTTTAACACGAGGGATGAAATCCACATACAAATGTCTAGCTGGTGTAGAATAAATGAGGGGGCGTGCAATCACAAAACGTTCCAAGACTCAAATAATTTCATGAAGAGAAAAAAAAATACAGTGCAATGGCTAAATTAGCATTTATATTAAATCTCATGCAGTGTCATATTGACCAAAATTTAATCCTTAGGCCAGTTTTGAGTGACACAGTGCCCTAAAACCACCCCTAACTCTGAGTTGCCGTTGGGGTAGAATAGGCCTACTATTCAACCCCTACGAGGCACTAGAGAAGATATTTCACAGAACACTGCTCTCGAAGCGTCAAGAGCTGTAGCCAACTGGAATATGAATATTTATAAGGGACGGTTTAAAATCGCAACGAGCCCTTGCCGAGGAAGGAATCATCCAGTAATTATACGACTTGGAATTTCTAATGTGAAATTTTATGTAAAAAAGGGTGACGCATGAGTAAAAACCTACAACTGAAAAACTGTAACAGAGAAATGACCTATATGGAGACAAAAAAAAATCTACAAAAAGATAGTTTGATGTTATTTTTATGCAGTTGGATTTTATATATACACTGACTTCTGTTATAAAATCTAAAATACTCAGGTAAAATTAAATTGAAATGCATTGCAAAGTTTATTGCGACGTTTCATGGTCCCAATAATCTTCACTGACTTTCACTCCCGGGCTGGTTAGCAGTAAAGTGGGGGTTTTATCATTGTTAAGGGCGCTCATATTTCATTTCACATTCAAACATTCTGTTACGATCTCCAATTGGACTGGAATGATTAGCATTTATATTAAAACACTACGAAAGTGAAACCTCATTCTCTAGCCTTAAGTGGAATACGGTCCTTTTCATATGCAGCGGTTATAAAATCTTAGGAGGATTGAGGGAAGTAAAATAAAATAAAATGTATTCATTGTTAGTGGAGTCGTGAGATTATTAACTATGTAAAAATTAAAATATGGATAGTTTCTATCGGTTGATTAACTTCTTCATGTTATTACTTTACTTTTTATTTACTGTATCTATGTATGTAGCTTCTTGCTCTCCTGTAACATAAACATTCAGTGTAATCTCTTCAAAAGTGGGGGTAGATCAGGTAGGACTGTTGCATAGAAAATTCTTCTCTTCCCTATACAATAAGCTATTAATTAACGGAAGCTAAGAGGCAATAACCAAAAACTATTCAATGTATAAGTTATGTCTAACGCTATACGCAAAAACAAAAAGGTCGGATTTTTATTTTTATTATTTTATGAAATCATATTCATATACAGTATTTTTTATTTTAGGGTGAACCGAATTTTTAAATGTTAAAAATAGCAGTAAAATTTTAATTTCTTTAAATTCTAGTTCTTTAAATTAGGAAATGGCTAATTTCCTATAAATTTGAGTTTTTGTTCATTTGGAAATGTGATAAAAATTTTATAATCACAAAAGAGTTTAAAAGCAAAAAAAAGTGTTTTGCCCCTATTGATTAATTTGCCCTCTTATTCGGTGTTTTAAACGGAGGATTCACTCTCTTTACGACGGACGCTTTCATTATTATAATCCAACCATAAAAACATCCCTTGTAACGCTTTTATGTCAAACACAAAGCGTAACGTCCCGTTTAAAATTTGGAAACCGGCCTCGTTATCGGGACCCGTCCCACCTAGAACACCGAAAAGCTGCCCCGGGCCCTCCCCCGAGGCGTCTGGGAGACAAATTGGCGATCCCCTCGGGCCGTTGCGGGATTTGCATAGTTCCTGCCGAGCACAAAGATGATCTGTCGCGACAATTTGGGTCCATCAACCACCGGGGCATGTGAAGGGCGATCGACGACTCTTGCGAAACATGGTAATGACAGTGAAGCCCGGCCGAAACGCGAAGAGGTGCAGGGAACGCATTGTGGAGGTGTAATGGGGTGCGATCATCAGTCGTGGAGACTGGAGACCGCAATGTCAACTGTGCATTCGTCATTGGGACGTCGACATTTGCATGAATGTCAAGGGCCCGAAAAGTACTTTTCCGCGCGGGTAGGATTTCAACTGGGGCGTTTTTTACGGAAGGGGGTGGTGATTCGTAACGGGTCGATCTGGGCCGATGTTCAGCTGTGATGATTAATCGTGGATGACATGAATCAAGTTTTTTTCTGAAGTGGCCACTTGAAAAGTAACGCATCGCCTTCATTTGGGACGCTTTTCAGAATGGTTGTGTTGAGCTGTTCAAGAACAAGTTTTGCCTCGCCCAAATTAATTGATCTCTGAAGAATCGTTATCAAACTGCAGGGACCGTTTCGTTTACAAACTGTTCACACGATACCTTATTTGTCATCCGGTAGAATGTGGTCTCTGAAAGTTATCATCGAGATAAAAATTATCCCTCTCGATTAATCTATAAAGCCATCTTTATACTCCTTCTGCTTCCCCTGCAAGCTACTATTTTGCAATTACAGTACCAACATATTATGAACACATACATTTTACGGAAGATAAAAATTTTAAAAGAACGCAAACTAAAAACCGAGCTACAAGAACGCTCTACATAATGAAACAAAGCACTGAAACGCTTCCGCATCTCCCATAAACAAAAGGAGCTTTTCAACTGAAACGTTCCACGTTGAAAATAATAACTGAGTAACAAAGACGTCAAAATATCATCCGCAGCAGAAATGACGGCGCGGAAAGGGTTTGAATACGAAATTACGCCAGAGGCATAAACAGCCACCCCTGTTTGTTTGGCAAACTCAACCCATTAGGGAAGTAGAACTACCGGTCTAGGCTGTACAGTATCACGTTTCGCCGAGATGTCTACCTCCTGCGCGTCTCTAGGGCAGGAGGTTACAGGACCACCCTACACACCTTAATTGGGGGCTATTCGTCTACTTGACATGGGGTGGGAGTCGGTGTTGAGACGGGGGTGGAATAATGCGACGTCATAGATCACAATCGCGTTTATGTCAGGAATATATGAAAAGGTTTCACATCAATGGATGTGGGAGCTTGATATAGAAGTGTGAGTTAATATTTTGTCTAAGATAAAATACAGTAAATAGTTATTTGTGCTTCTAGGGACTAAAGTACAATGTTTTCTCCCTGAAGGGAAAGTGTTGTCGCCTGAAGGCGAAGCCGAGGGCGACAATTTCCCTGAGGGAGAAAAGTACTTTAGTCCCTTGATGCACACAACATTTTTCCTCCACCTGCACGAATAAAATTTAGGCATAATAGGCCTACCGTAGATAATTTAACTTTACCTTCATATGATCCCTTGCTCCGTCAAGCTGGATCTGTCACATCAACATAAAAAACACACAAGGTAGGCCATATATCAATTTTGAAGAACACGAAAAAAAAACAAAATATAATTTAAGCCTAGTCAAAAATTTTACACTTATGTTTTGGACTTCTTAGGTTAATAGCCTACCCAAGCAAAATGTAAACAAACACCTACACTGCCACGGCCATCTCTAATACTAGAGATGCTGCTCACCCACTGCTGACTGAATGGTCAGCAGTGGGTGAGCAGCAGCTACAGCTGATATTAGTCAACAATGAGTAACGAAACAAATACAAGTAACAGCTGACTGTGGCTCATGTTCTTTTTAATCTCTCTTTTAATGTTATTCTTATGTAACTAACTTTAGCCCCGTGGTACGAAAAAACTCGAGTTTTCCCTAGGTAGAAAGATTAAGTATTCAAGTCACATGGGATAGAAATTAGTACTTTACTACTATATTCCAAGGAGTAAAATACGGCTTTAGATAGTAGGTGGAGGAAAAATTAATTTATTAGTAGACCTAAAGGAGTGCTGTGTAGGCCTAATAGTGTGATAAAACGTTTTCTGTCCTATTTTGAGCATTTACGAGGCTTTGTGAGTTGTGTGTAAAATGGTTTTAGTATTTTACGATAGCTAAAGTAATCAAGCATAAAAATTAGGGTGAGTTACATAGGAACTGTTTAATACAAAAAATCCTTGCTAATCGCACCCTATAATCGCACGAAAAACAAACTGATAAATTTTCATTGACCCTCACACAATATCACAGTGTTTTCCTCTACAAGAATATTAAATTTAACAATTATTTAATTAAAAAAAGTAATGTCAGCTATTTTTATTATAAACTTTAATAAGTTTTACAAAAGTATCCACCATGAAATTCAATACATTATAAACAACTTAATTATAGCATTTTAATTAAATACCTATCAGGTGTACTAAATTATACACACGACCCAGGAGCTGAGAAATTGAAACGCGCATTGAATATGTATGAAAATAAACAGCGCGAGTACAAAAAGCGGGGCAACGTCCGTTACAACTAAAGCAACACTTGACGAACTATCGACATGAAAGGAAGTGTTCCTCCCCCTTTGTTTATTTATATTGAACTAGCGGTGAACCGGGCCCATTACCGGGTGGGGCCGCCCTAAATGACCGGTTTCTGCAGTATCATGTTACAAAGATAAATAATCGGCAACTAGAATAGACCTGTAGTAGGGCGATGGGGCGGTAGGTTACTAGATCAGCGGTACCCCCTGGAGACTGATAGCTAGTCATCAGTGTACAGGATCTGCTGTCAAACGGCGACCAGCAGCCAGGTGGGAGCGGGGGTGAAAAGTGTGAGACTGTCAAAACGCAGAGTCACGGCTGGCTAAGTAGGAGGTGTTAAATGATGTTGAACAAAAACTTGCTCCAGAAAGAGGGATGTGTTAAAAATGTTGGGACGTTCAACGGCCTATGTGAATAAATTTTGGCTAATTTGTCAGGTTCGTGAACACAAAGTCACTTAGTGACGAATTGATGTAATTTCATCCTAAATTATTGCGTATTTCATCGTCTGACAAAATAAGATCTAAGTAATACCACTCAAGTTCGATCACTATAGTGAACACATTTTTAACACTTTACGTCGGAGACAGAAATTTGAGAAACTTGATCCAATTCCAGCCTCTGTTGCTTTGGGAATTGCCAACGATGCACGACCAAGACGTCTTCCTATATAAAACTTTACATGTTAAACTTACAACTGTCGATTTCCAACCCATCGCGGTAACTTCTTTTTTTCAAAATCGCAAAAAATATATAATTTAATCAAAGTGCATTAATCGGCTATTGTGTAAATGCTCAAAATTAAATTATTTTAACTAAATATATTTTCAATGTATTAAAACAAAGCAGTAACTTTGTTCCGGATAAGCACTTTGTCTATCATATCAAATTGTTGTTGAATTATCTTATTCTTCCACAGAGATAAAATTCTTATTTTCAAAATAAACTAATACGCCACAAGTATCAACTGGCAGTCTAACTATTTATAATGTAAATAGGTTTTTTTAAACCAACAAATTGTGTTTTAACTAACCATGTTTTATGTGAAGGACAAATATACGAGTAGTATTGCGCCGTAATAACAATGGCAACTGTTACAACCTTTACCGGTGGAATAATACTACCAGCTGCATAAACATGGTATGGCGCCATTAATATAAAATAAATATTGGCTAACAATGCACTTAGCGGCCAGATATCATAATCTTTTTCCTAGAAAGGTTTGTTAAAGGTCTACAAATTAATCCAGCCACGAGCTTAATTTGACCAATTACTAAACCACAACATGATAACTGGATGATTGAGGAAGAATAGATGTGATGATAAGTTGAGTAAACATTTTGCACTGTGTGATTTTGGTCCCGAGTGAAACGTGGCAATTGCATGGAAATATTACTGAATATTCTTGCAATTAATTGTTCTTATTCCAAAAGAGTTTGACTTGTGAAAATGCAAAGGTCGCTAATAAATTCATAGTGAGAATTTAACGGAAGAACTTCTTAAATCCATTATGGTTGGGTCGAAAGCCATATTATTAATAATACTGAGTCAAAATTCACAAACCCGTAAAGTAACTTTAAGGATGAAAAGTTAAGTGTTGAAATCTAACTGAGTCGTTCAAATGAAAAAAATGTGTGATAAAGCTAAGATTGTCTTGTTCTTAACCACGTTTATTACCTCCTAAACGATCCACAGTAAGAGTTCCAAAGAGACCAGCGACGCCGAATTTGATCTAAAATGTCTCAAATTCAAATATGCAATGACTCCGAACAAAAGAGAACGCAAACCGTGATGTCAAGACTAATTTACAGGCAGTCAATAAATGTTTCAGATGCTGCAGCCGTGTCGTAACATCTTGTCCCAGGTAACATCTTGTCCCAATAACATTTTGTCCTAAATTCCTCAGATGCCCAACTCTCTACCTGCTCCCTAGTAACATTCTGTCCCAAAAATTGTTTGACAGGTCTTCACTAACTGGGGTCATAAGTCAAATAGGTAGATTCCCTGTGCTACAAATTCAACATGTGGTTCAACAAATATACACCAGAGTGCAGAACCCGTAGGCCTACAATGCTACAATGAAATAGTCTGAAAGGCGAGTGAGCGAAGCGAACGAGCTCGTCTTGGTTTTGAACAAATCTTTTGCTACTTGTTACTTTAGCGCACTGTCTGTCACTGATATTACAATACAGAATTGTTTAAGTGTTTACCGAGAAAATGCTCGGCCCCCAGATACTTAATGTTTAAATAAATAACAGTTATGTCAAAGTATAAAACAAGTAATCAATTTGTAGAATTGCATTTTAATTTAAAAACAAAAGCTTTAGTAAGAATGATGATAAGGGCTGTTAACTTAATAATTAAAATCCACGTGTTAAAGATTCAAAATGGGTTTCATAATGAGTAACATGGTAGTCTCACAAGCCCGGCTATTTCGCTGTTGTCTTGTGTTCGGACTCTCGAAATACAGGAGGCGGCTGTAAAATGGAACAGATTTCCGGGAGTTTAGCCGTCCCGTGTGTCCACGACCTTTAGCGCTGTTTTGACACACACTACCGAATTATAGGCTATACACGGTTGTCAAGGCGTTAATTTGTGTAACTATCAAATAACACCGTACTTTTAATCTGCGCCCCTCCCAGGCCGGCGCTCCATGCGGCCGCATGCCGCTCGGACTTGATCTGCTCTTACTACCTGAGCTGCGTTCCTCAACCCTTGGCAAATTTTCGTTGGGACGAGATGTTACCTCGTTAGCCGATTTAATCAACCGTAAAAAAGATTGGGACAAAATGTTACTGGTTTTCCAAAAAATTTGAGTTAGGACAAAATGTTACTGGGACAGAATGTTACCGAACCGCTGCAGCAACGTCTGGGGACGAAGGAACCCAGGAACATCGTGACAGTGACAGTTTATCACCAGGTGAGTAACGACGTTGTATTGTCCTGGCGGAATTACACCAATTAGAGGTTCAACTGGAATTCCAAATAAACTCGATAAACAAATGGGCAATACCTTTTCATCTCCTCCCCCTTAGCTATCGCGTAAAATCAAAAGAAGCTGAGCCCACTGTGAACACTTGCGCAGAGATATGTTTACAAATAAAATTCATCATCGGAAAAAATTAAAGAGTGCAGCAAATTCCAGAGATCACTGTGAGGTTTTGCCATTGTTGGACCGAGTATGTGGTGGTTGTTGTGAGCCCCGACTCCCGGCATGAGTTGAGGCTCTGTGACCGCCGCCGCCGCGGTTTCCCGGTTTCTTGATTGTCGGCTCCCCCCATATAATCATGCCGCTCATAAACTCCGACTACACGGCTCCCCCGGAATCACATCTTAATTCACGCCCGGCCCATTAATTTCTCGGACACATTTTTTCGCCGTTCCGTGAAACCAAACATCAACGTCGGCCACGAATTGAATAAGAATGTTCTCATTAACCGGCCTAATTAAGATATTCGGCACGATTACACGTAATGACGGCATCGGCAGCGCATGCGCGCCAGTGATAAATCAGATGACGGAGATATCAACAAATTAGCGGCCGCGAGGTGGCGCACTTCCGCTCGGATTAATAATGCGCAGTAGCTTGGTCGGCAGTGCAGATCATACAGGTAGCGGTGGAGGTCGGCAATGTAGATTACAACTACGGGTCGGTTACTGGGAGATGTGACGTATAGGGAAGTGGAGATTGTGTATTGTATGACTGCGTTGCCGCGGTTAGAATTGTTACGGGAAAAAGTAAAATCACTTTACTCTTCAATAGTCAGAGACAAGCTCTTGAAATTGAATCCATAACCTTTCAACTCCGTATATTTAATATATTTGAACTAAATTGGAGGACTAAATTGAAATTGATTTACTGTATTTTAATTCAAACATCAATTATCAAGTAATTAATCACTGTGTTAAGGTATTATGAATATACTGAAAACCAGTCACAGGATGCGTTATCCTTTACCTTTAAAGAATTCCAAGGTGTAAGTTAGGAAGGTGAATTACCTTTATATGGGCCTAACTAGTCATTAGAACGGTTAAGCCAGTAGCTTATAAAAAATATTTGCAATTTTAAAATTTTAAAGCCTCAATTTAACTGTCATTTTGTTGACATATATAACTTTAAAAAATTATGTTTTAATTTGTTTATTTTTATAAATTAATTAGTACCGTAATTACATACAAATAATTTAAAGAGGGATTAAATAATAACTGCAAAAGAAAATTATTTTTTAAACAGAGACTAGTAAAACGTTCTTGTATTTTAAATGACAATTAATTTCTTAACCTAGCGAAGCGTAAAAACGCATTCCTTGAAAAGTGAAAGGTAAAGATATGCAAATTAAAAGATAAATAATTTGAATTTCCGTTTACTTAATTCTTTTTCCGCCTTAATTTACTGCAGCTTATTAAGTGGCATTCTTTCTTCATAGGCTACTCTAGAATAAACAAAAAATAACAGACTTCGTCCTAATTGGGTCTTGGGGCTCTGAGTAACTGGAAAAGGAGAAACAATTCCTTCTTCCTTTTTAAATCCACCTTAATTTAAATATAAAAATCTAAATATAATGTTTTAAATTATAAAAATTGAATAATTTACCTTTTTTCTTGGGACTCGCAGCATCTGGTAACAAAAACAAAAATCAGATTTAAAATTAACAGAAAACATAATGAAATAAACAAGAAAAGAAACATAAAATTAAGCGAATAACAAACAAAAATAAAATGATACCACTGTACACTTTATGGGCAGAACAATTACATTAAATACTATTAATTATATAGAAAAATATTTCAACCAAAACAGAACAAAAATATTTAAACCAAAACCCGTAGAAAAAGGAAAGCTTAAAGGTATAAACACAATGACAAGTGAATAAAAACAAATTTGTAATAGGCCTAAACCTTCTTCCGTGTTGGTTAAATCAGTATAAATCAAAAGCTTTAAATCCTATCAGGATCTTTTTGTTATTGAAATTTATTCTGTTATAAAACCAGAATCAATGTCAGTAGAAAAAATAATAAAAAAACTAGAACTTTTTAACACTCACACAAAGTTCGACTATGTAACACGATGGCAACACCGCTATGTCCATTACAAAAAGGGACGGAAAAACATCTGGGAGAACAAATTTAGCTACCAGTTATGGAGCAGATAGACCACCTACGTAAAAAAAACCTATTTCATCGATTCACAAGACTGAAACCCCCCTCCTCTTAATATTTTAACTAACCTATATCCCCACTTTAAAAACCTGTAGCGAATATTTCTGGGTCAACAAATCCAGAAACCAGTAGGAAGCAACAGTAACGGCCGAACAAGGAGTGTGCACTCGATGCGTCCTGATCCTGAGAACCACCAAAGGAGCGATAATGGGGCTTAGCATATGATTACAAGCCCGAGATGGACAGGTCGTCAAAGCGGCGACCGCACGGCCCCATGCTCGGCCCCCGCTGCGCCCCGCCGCGCCAACGACGGATTATCATTTTGCAATCCTCCTGTTTACCGGACAAAGGCGGTTCGGATAATCCGAAATATGATATGCGAGGGGTGCAGACCGGTCGAAACAACTGCAATTTTACTTTTAACTCTTAACCACCTCGGGGGCCTTTGGGAGTCCATCTCCCCAGGACCTCCCGGGGTTTGGGACGAGTTGCCAAGTGAAATGGTGCATTTAGAGGTTGTATTAAATAGCTGTCATCACTGAAGGATAACTTTTCTTGACGTTTCCGCAGAACTCGATTAAGGTATCGTTATGGGGATAAGTTTCCTTTTAAGTGCGAAAAATCTGATTCTTGGGAGTAATCTTCCGGCTTCGCATTACCAGCCCTGCTGTAATATCACCAGCTTATCTGCAGCACGCAGTGAGCTGGTTCGATGTTAATATCTCTCAGTGGAAACTACGTGCTATTTTGACAGCACGTGGCCAAATAGATGCCAGAGTAGAACATTATTACAAGCAATACTTTACAGTTTAATTTTCAACGTTTGGCGATTAGGAAAAGCTTTTAAAATTATCAGTGGGAAAGGTAGTAAAAATTACCAAAATCAGACATAACTCAAAATTTTGCTTTGTTTGCATGTGCAAGTTTTTACGTAATATATTAAAAACAAAAATAGACAATTAACTTGCATACGATTGAAATAATTTGTGGAAATGTATGCAAAAATTAGAACATTAACGCATGAAAATTTGCAGTTTTAAACGGACATTGAACATCGCAGACAACAAAAGCACTCTGGCGGCGTTGTTATCGGCAAGAAATTAACGAAATTAAATTGTTTACGCGCAATCCGGCCGGCGATGCGTCCATCAACAAATTAGAGCCGAAAAAGCCGCACTGGCCTGCCCCTGCCCAGCTTATATTGTTTTTGTGTTTCCATTAAATCGTTCATGTGTTGAAGGAATTCTGCAAAAAATATATTACTTTTTATCTCTGTTTGTTGTTATTTTTTGATGTTTTTATTTTGAATATTGGGTTTTCTTATCCAATTTGGTTTTGGATATCAATTAATTAATGAATACCATTGCGTAAAGATTATTAAAATAAATCCAGAATAACTCTACCACCGTATGAGATGAAGTTTATAGCGTAGGTATGAGCTATAGGGATAAAGTAGGAAGATCCGTGACAAGGAGGCTACTAAAGCTACAATTAACCCAATCAAGTCTAGGATAATACTACAGAGAAGTTAAATACTTTCTCAATTGCGAGAGCATTTTTACCACAATTTTTAGAAGGAGAATCGATGAGAATGAATTGCATACGTTATATTCTAAACTTTGACGGGGTTCATGATAAAGTAGGAAAAAGTAAATTATCTCTCTGAGTATTTTAAGAGAATGACACATAAGTAATTAACCTTAAATCTATGATGTCTGGTAATGCTGGCTCAGCCGAATTAAAGACACTATTTGAAGAAGAGGATCTACAAGGATATCGACCGCCATCCCGATCTCCAATCATTATCGTAGCTCTATCGCAACAGTAGAACAATCGAGTACTCGCAATGGCATGCACTAGGGATACTTTGTAGTCAGGAAGCACCAGTGGGTAGCAGCCATTAGCCATTAGCCGTTAACATCGTCCTGCTTGACCAGTCCGGGGCCTCGCCCTCGCATAATCAAACACTGTTTACGATACGATGTATCGCTATCGAACACTGCATCGACGACTGGATGGAGGTGGGAGGGTGATCATCGTATCGAAACTGCGATCAAGCTGAATCGTGCTGGGCGTGGCCGAGAGTTCAGTTGTCGCTGGGGAGGCCATGGAAATGATGACAAGGAAGGAGGAATTGTTGGAAGCTGCATAGTTTTTTTTCCAAGGGAATGCCATTTGAGGCCAGAATGACTTGAAGTGCCGAAGAATACCCTAAAGAGTAGGATATTTAATGTTATTGGCATATACAGTGAAAGGCGAAAACCTATTCAACCTCGAGGGTTTAGGGAAATTTTTTATCAATTGATACAACCCTCAAAAGGTTCGGGCCTCTAAAACTATTTAGTTACCTTAAAAAATACTTCAACAGATTAAATTTATTTCCGTCCCCCATAGGATTAAACACCGATTTAGAGCAGTTACTTTGTAATTTTACCTACACAGTTTTCATAACTCATAACTCTCATATATTTTCCCCTTTATATGCGAGGAAATAGAAAAGAATGGGATATATCATCTTTGGTATGGGTTTAGCTTTTTCTATTTCGATCTTTTGGTCTTCAACAACCAATTTTAGTTTAGAGCGTTGAGCGTGAGTTCCCAAATCCAATAGGATTTGCCATCCCTTAACAAGAAGAATGATCAAACTCATGATATAGGCCTAAAAATGTTCATAGAATTGTCACAAACTGATGTGCCCACTCAGTCCACGCCCAGTCGAATTCCGCGACGTTGTTTGTTTTGAGAGGTCGCTGCAGAGGTCAGTCGCCGTCCAGACCGCGGATCAAGATGCGATGCAGGCCTGACAGATGCTTTGTCATTTCCGCCTCGGGTTGCGCGCAGATGCCACTGGCCTTGGACGGGCGAAACCCTTGCTCTTGCAAAACCCAGTCGTTGCACTTTCCACTTCACACTACTCTCCTGGACTACCAGAACAGATTTAACCTAGCAAGAAATTTTAGTCCTGTTGTCATAGGATGAAATTGAATTTTTCTCACTAAACGATCTTAGGTTTTGTTACTTGAATTCACGTGCAAGTTGCAAACAAAAATTATAGTGAAAACTGTTTTCTGAACCGGTTTCCGTCGCTATTTTACCCCTAAGCCTTGACTTCATCGGTTCTTTTCTTCATATAAAGGCTAGAGTCTCCAATGTTGTTTCCTCTCATTAAATTCGCCCTATGAACCTTCCTCCATTTAACCGGTGTCCTGGTGTCAAAAGACGTAAAGTTCCCGAACAAATAAGCAACCTCAACCATGATAAGTCTAGATTAAAATCGTGTTATTAAAATAGCATTGGTAGTCATTTATAGATATACCCTGCAAGTGCATCAAGTTAGGCCATTATTTCAGATGAGGAGTATCCAAGAGAGAATGCAGAGGGTGTAGTCACAAAATAAATCAAACCCATGATCGCAACAGTTGATCACCTCTGTAGCGGCAGCGGCAAGCAACTGCAGCACGAGCCAACTAGGTGCATTATTTGCCGCCAACTCGTATTTAGCCTTGCAGCAAACACTGTAATTCACCGGCGGCTGGCGTGACTAAATGATAGCAGATGCGGTGCAGTCTTCACCCAACAAATCAGAGCGACAGTGGCGGATGGCGCCCGTGGTTTTGACACATTCTTAGCTGATTTACCACGACCTTTGCTCAGCCATAACTCGCTTGATTCAGCGTCTCTATTCTCAGCTCTCAGCTCGCCTTGGCGGCAACCCCGATTGTACTCTTCAATCCGAACTTGATTTGATCGTAAGCGACGTTTCAATGCTGGAGATAAATTTGGGTGTTCTTGATTTATGGGTTGTGGTAGTGCTTTCTCCCTTCTTTGACTACTCCCGAATTCTCTTTTAGGTTTCTTCATCGTAACGAATGACGGGATCGGAACGCATTGTTGATGCTGCGTCGATTTGATTAAACTGTAGTTCTTGATTACACCCATTAGACCACGGGACAACTTAAATGGAATCAGTAGCTTTGTCATAAGAAACATTGAAAACGTTTTGCTTAGTGGAGTGAAAAAAAACTAATGCCCATGTTTTTAAGCTCAACATTCTGCATTGAAAGAGGGAATGTGTCCAACACAAGTAGGCCTAGGCCTATATTGCAGATACAATTAGGTTATTTCAGGTTATATCATGTTAAGTTGGATCAAGTTATTAAATGAGCTTTATTTTTTAATTGATCTAACTGAGGATATAATAAGTTATCCTTCTTCAATATTAAAGTAACCGACCTGAAAACTTAGAGCGATTATAGGGATCACATCGAAAGAGTGCCGAAAATAGGACAGAACGTGGTATGGTAAAACCACAACATTTTGACTAAAATTATATTAAGAACAAAATTAAATCAATTAATCCTGTGCTAAAAAATCTCGAACACTCTAATGCTATAGTCCTTACCATAAATGATATTTTAGCAATATGTTAGCCGTCTGGCCTTTTGTTCCCAGCAGGCGCATCAGCTGACCTCGGAGCATCTTGGCAGTTCTTGTTGCAAATGCGTTTCATATTTATCGCCTTCTGGATCTGCACTTTGTAACCTCTTGTAATTGCTTTATTGAGTTATTACGCACTTATTCTCTGCCGCCTTTAATCTTGTCTGGCACTGTTAAATTAGCACATTCTGGTGTTCCGCGCGGCGACGATAAACTGGCGCGAGTGCGCTGGACGACTACACTTGACTTGCAGCGCTACTAGCGGTTCACGCTTCTTTGCCGGTGTTTTATGTGGGGAGGCTTCTACCAGGTTTTGCGAGATTTCTACGTTCTACCCTCCTTATTAAATGCTTAATGTTTAAGGGAGAGTTTTCAATATTTAACCAATTTGCTGTGACAATACCAGTAATCAAAAGAGATTCAAAGTACTGAAATGAAAATAGTAGACAACAACAATACTATTCACAAGCCAAGTGTAAACTGAAAACACGTGTGGCCAGGTAATTCATAAATGCAAACACACCTTTATATGCTGTGACCCAAATAACGCTATTTGGGTGAAACAAAATACCCAAAAACCCAAAAATACCAAAAAACAAAATAACCCAAACACCTTTGAGAGAAACAAATAACGTACACATGTGATGTTCTGTTAATAGCCTAATTATGGCTGAGCCTGTGTGGGAGTGGGAGATAACTGATGGCCTTTTTAGAAGCGTTATAATAAAAAACGTTATTAATGTTTGATAGTCGAGTTTAGGAACTCAAAGAATTTGTTTAAAGTATTTTATTTGTCAACATTAGTAGTGCAAAATTGAGGATGCTGGCCCAGTTCAAGGTCACCTGAGGGATGACGTCATCGAGGTCAATGACCTCACCGATGACGTCATCGATGACGTCATCGATGACGCAATCGATGACGTCATCACTAATGACGTCATTTCGATGACGTCACACCCATGACGTCACAGAAATGACGTGCTGATGACGTCATCACCCCTTACGTCATCAAAACGACGTCACCGACGCCACTAAGGTCAAGGTCACGCAGAAACTTAAAATTTTTTGGCACTTTTGCCGTTTCTCGCACTACGCTCCGAGTTTCAGTCCGAGTCCCCGTGACCTTGATCACTTGGAGCGAATATTACATGAGAAACGGCAAAAGTGCCAAGTTAAACCTGAGTTTCTGACATGACTCTGCCTAAATGGGCAATCGGTAATCCCTCAGGTGACCTTGAACTAGCACAACACCCCCAATTTCATATTACTGTGACCTTGAAAACTTAACAACGGAGCGCCGACACCGATGCGCACCCCACGACAGCCACCGAGTGACTGACTGTCAGGCTCTGTGTATTATAGGTATATCGGCTTGAGAGACTAAGACTCTAAACTGTCAGGAATGGGAGTAACTAACTGAATTTTGCAAGGAAAAGTCATTTCATCTAATATTCTAAACAAATCTTTATCAGTAAAACTGACATTAGTCTGTTTGGTATAAAACCTAGGGTGTCCACGCAACAGTTTGCGCCACTTAGCTAAAGTCGAAACCTTCTTAACTTTGAGTGGTGGACAGTGAGCAACTAACAAAGTCTTAACACGGCTAAGTTTCTTACCTAAAGCGTCCCGCGACATGGCTTCCCCTCACAAAAGTCCGCACAATACTGAGAGACTGCTTGTAGCGCATGAGTCAAGGGAAAAGAGGTGGGGGAAACAGCAGGAGTGGGGGAAGGTCACAGTGGTGGGGGAAGGTGAGGTGGTACGCTGGAGTATCGCATCACTTCACCATGAGCTGTCCTACAGTCAACACACTGTTCTCTTGGCCCGAGTTGGCACTAGAAGAAACATTTCTGTACAGCTTAGGCTGTGAGAGCCGAGGAAGCAAAGTCAAAGTGGAAATTGTGTTAAACTCCAAGATGAAGAGTCTCCTAAATAAACTAATTGTATCCCTACAATCTCCTATAACTTTAGAGAAATACCACTTTATTAAGCGACACCTCATACTTTGGCAAAACGAAGCGGAAATGGAAAAGATTACAGTAAAATTAATTTAACTTAAAACTTGGACTGGACACTCATGGCGATACCACGTTGCGTGCAAACGCCACCCTAAACATTACAAGTTAGGTTATTGAGCACCTCTGGTACGATAACTGATGTGCTAGAGTTAAAGTGTGATGACCTTGAGTCAAAACACTGAAATACCACAAGTCGATATCGTCCCAAAGTTAAAGTGTAGTGACCTACATTCAGAACTTGTAAAATTACTTACATATAGAGAGCTAGAGAACAGCGAGACGCACCGCATGGAAGCCGGAGACATACTGGCGAAGCGGTGTTGTGCAGCCTAGGGACCCAGTTGTGGTGGGGGTATAGCCAACACTTAGAGTACAAGTGTTGTGGGTGACCTTGACCCACTTAAGTTACCTGACCCCCCCCCCCCCCCGACAAAAAGTGCGAACCCCCCCCCCCCCGACAAAAAGTGCGAACCCCCCCGACAAAAGTGCGAACCCCCCCCCCCCGACAAAAGTGCGAACCCCCCCCCCGACAAAAAGTGCGACCTCTCTCAAAATTATGTAAATGAATCTTTGTTAGCTACTGAAAAGACAATGCAGTAAATGTTTACAAGTCTTGCGTGGCGAAGGGTACACGACATTGGATGTTGCCATGTTGTCATAGTTGGGTCTCTTCGGAGGCTACAGCGATGACAACCCAAGTGCCCCACACCCCCATAGGGGGTGTGGGGCTTAATTTTTTTAAATTTTTTTTATGACCTTGACCTAAATAAGTAAAAGTTTTTAAAATCTTTAACAGTCCGGTCTTATTAACACAGTAAATAAATTAAGGTCTTTTAAAAATCGAACAGTTAGGTATTAGTAACACACAAAGTTGGAGTTGTCTATAGTTGGGTCTTTTAGGAGGCTTTAGCGATGTCAACACAAAGGCCCCAAGTGGGGTTTATTTTGTTAAATTAACCCCCCCCCCCCGACAAAAAGTGCGACCCCCCCCCCCCCGACAAAAAGTGCGAACCCCCCCCCCACCCCTGATATCCTGGGCGTGGCAGCCCCGGTGGGGATATAAGGCGCCCGGGCTGTACGCACTTCTCATTCCGGTCCAAGCTTCCATACGGACAGGTACTCCCTTACTCTCGAGATTTTTATAACCACTTTACTTCTTTCTTAACATCTACTCTTTTCATTTACTTCATTCATTCAAAATGGGTAAAATGGGTCTCAAGCTGAAAAACTACCCGCCAGCTTCAACCTCGACCGACACGTCTCAACCCTCATCATCCTCCACTTCGATCCTGGAATACCTGATGACTGCGAACATCCTGAGCTGCCTGACGATGCCGCCACCGCCGCCACCGCCGCCACAGCCCGCCTCAATGCCCAGCCTGTCGCCATTGCCGGCGACAGTGGAAGAGGCTGGTGCACAGCCATCGTCAGGAGAACTCGTCAAGTCGTCAGGTCGAGTCCCGGTAGCGTCTCCAGCAGTCTCTCTGCTATCGGACTCAGGATCGGAGTCTGCGGTTTTTGAAGAGACGTCCAGGTCGAGGATCACTCCCTACAGCAGAACCCGGAAAATTTTATCCTATTCCAAATCCCAATGTCCCTTACCCATATCCCCCATACCGTCCACACCAACCAAACCACCCCGTAAATCCATCTTTTCCCCTGAACTTCCCACTATTGACCTGCCATCCAAATCGTCTCAAAAACCCATCCTTTCCCCCGAACTTCCCACCATAGACCTAACACGTTCCCCTACCCCACCCAAAATTGTTTGCTCCATTCCTCTTGAACAATCTTTGCCCCTTCTACCCCCTTCCACCCCCATTCCTTCTAGCCAGCCTAATTCGGAGAAGCTCCAAGACACTCCACTAAAGAGTCCAACACAAAAACGTAAGCGTGTTAAAGCCCCTGCTGGCAAGGGTAAGAAATGCGATTACGCTTGGATGTCAAGTAAGTTTGGGGTTTTGTGTTGCCAGAAACTTGCCTGTGCAGAAGGAGATCGCTGCCAACGACACCTTAAAAGTACAGTCAAATTTCGGCAATTCAAACCCTACACTCTTTATATTAAGCCTAAAACGTTCAAGTTCAGACATCCCCACGGCCCGCAACCGCGGGATATTAGAAGGCTAAAGGTTGATGAAAAATATTATTTTATTGGTCAGACCTATGGAGCAGGTAATAAAAAAGTAGAAATCGTTGTAAAAGGTGAAGGCCACCTTTGTACAATGCAAGTACCACCTCGGATGGTACAAAGAGAATTTTTCATCCCTAAAGCCTATCTAATACGAAGGGAAGGATGCCAAACCGTGTGGGAAATGGACTAGGACATGGGCCCACTAAAAAAAAAAAAAAATCAAAATTGTTAGGTTGTGTTGGACAATATTTAAAAGTCTTTTTTCCAAATTATTTTTCCAAATTTAGTCTTAACCCTCTTAAAGTAAGGGAGAGGGGTATTATACAAGTCAGGTAAAAAAAAAAAAAAAAAAAAAAAAAAAAACACTTGACTTGTATAATACTTTAACCTGGCGGTGATGTAAAGTCACTGGGACAATCTCAAACCGTGTCCTTGAGGGTGAAGACTAAGTTACAAAAATCTTTAACAAATTAAAACCTACCTCCAAACACTTGTAGCTTGCTACAAGTGTTTGGAGGTAAAAATTTTTCAAAGTTTGAATGACCTTGACCCATATAAATTACTGTTTAAAGTAAAGTGCTAACCTTACAACTAATGTCGTGTATCACGTGATACCCCCCACCCTAATGCTCTTACTAAGCTTGTATGAGCCGTTCATTTGCTTCAGTCTGTTTCTGTACTCCGTGTAAACATGTCACGGTACAATTACAAAGGTGGTGACTTCTTGATAGATCCACACAATGTTTGGGAAGTACTAAATCGGCATAGAATGGAAGTTGAGCACTGTATAAGACGAGATGGGTCTACATTTTATCTATGTATTATAAACAACCAAACTCATAAGTATGAACACTGGACAAAAATTAATTATAACAACATAGATGAGCTGTTTGCTTGGGTTTTTGAGGTGTGTAAAGTTATTGAAGAAACAAAAATAATGGGTGTGCTAAAGGTATGTAAAACTGATGACCGGGAAGACTAAGCAAAATTTCTTTTAACCCCCCCCCCCCTCCGTGTTATCCCCACCACTAAAAATGGGTATATATAGGAGTGGTGATCAACCGTCCTCTCATTCTGCTTTACACCGTTAAGCTGAACACCACCATGTCTGCTATGAACGTCCCAGCCTCTACCTCTGGCCCGGCCGCCTCCAACTCCAGCCCGAGCATTGGACCAATCCGATCGGGGCCTTCGTCAAGGAGTCGTGTCCGATTCTCCGGCTTTGGTCCAGTGAGGAAGGAGTTGCGGAGCAGCGGAGCTTCTCAACCAACCACGATGGACGCATCAACCCAGACTCCACCAAACATCATCGAGTGGTACGACGAAGTCATAGAGCAAAGGGACAGAATGCTAGAGAATACTCGCAGGGAGCTACTTTATATCCGGAGTAAATGGGAAAAACTAATTAGGAAGTGTGAAAGCCTGTTGGACAGTGATGATAGTGAGGATGAGAGTGGATAGGTGTGTGGGTAAAGACTTGGACTGGGACTTGTGTGTATGTATGAATGTGTGCGTGAATGTGAAATACAGAGCGGGGGATAGATCACTCTGTGGCAATGGACTAACATGCCACTTAGTGATCTATCCCCCGTTCTGGTAATGTTTTTGGATGGCCTTGACCCACTTTACCAAGGTTAGCTAGTACCCCCACCACTGATAAGTGTATATATACAGGTATTGATGTGCAGTTTGGTTATTCTGCTTTGTATCGCTTAGCTGAATACCGCACTTCAACATGGCTTCCAACTGCAAAACTTCTCGGGCTTCTTCTTCAAGAAGGCGTGCTGCCAACGTGCTGCCTGCTACTCGTGGACCTGCTCGACCATTCCACAGCATAACTGTTGCTCGGGCAAACGCCTGCAAAGCTCCGATGCTACGGACCTTGCTGGAGGTGAGCCAAGACGGGCAAGGCTTGCTCAGTCCTGGTCAACGGCAGGAGCAAGAAAGGCGTATGGCGTACTTCAGGCTGCAGGGTGTAGTTCCCAGCTTGAAGTTAGGCGATCCCAGAGTAGCAAGCATCAACGAGGCAGCGGACTACATATCACACCTTCACAGTGTTTTAGAAGTAAAGGACCAACAAATTGAAAAGTTAAAAGAACAATTGAAACAATTTAACTTTAATCCGGTGGAGTTTGTAGAAACGGTGATGAGTGATAGTGACGATGAAGGTAGTGAATATATATTAGGTATGTAATGAAAAGACAGGGACATGTGTGTGTGTGTGTAGAATACAGAGCGGGGGATAGACTACTTTGCGGCAATGGACTAGCATGCTGCTTAGTGGTCTATCCCCCGCTCAAAGGGTACTTTTGAATGACCTTGACCCACTTTAAACGAAGGACAACCGGTTAACTGGTATAAAAGAGGGGGTCTGTACATCCCGACTTCATTCTGCTTTGGACCTTCCAGTGGAACGCTAGAAAATGAGTGGATCACTGATCATTGGTAAGGAGTGGGAGTATGTAACCATAAACTATTTAAACTGTAGAGGGATGTTGAAGAAGGTGTATGATAATGTTAAAAGAATGGTTGTTGAAGAAGGTAGGGTAGTGATTGTAGCGTGGAAGAAGAAGCAGTATACAGGACAACAAGTGAGAGCAAGTGACTTTGGGGGGAATAGTGTGTTTCAAATTGGACGAGCGAACTTGGTTAATTTGGACATTGTGTTTTGGGACTTGGAAAGGTTAATTGAAAATAGTGGCAAACATGGGGAACTCTTAATTGGCAGGGAGGACAGAGTATATGAGTAAGTGTAAAAGACTGGGGGGGGGTTATGTGTGTGTGTAAAGACTAGGACTTGTGTGGAATACAGAGCGGGGGATAGATCACTTTGCGGCAATGGACTAGCATGCTGCTTAGTGGTCTATCCCCCGCTCAAAGGGTATTATTGGATGGCCTTGACCCATATAAAGGTAGAGGGGGAATGGGTAATAGGAGGGGGAAATTGGTATATATGTAGGACTGATGAATAAAGCATTTAGTCAAGCATTTGTCTAGACACTATCAACAACAATGGAGAGCTTCAGTGTTGAGTTCATCCTCTTGGAAGAAGACATCAACGAAGTGGTGGAACTTATAGAGGATAAGACCAGCCAGGGCACATTGGAACTTGTGAATTGCGAACCGTTGGACAATGCCGCAATCGATAAGATTGCATATTTCATGATGCATTTTTATAACGAACAAACAACCAATATGGAGTTTGTGCAGTACCTTTATCAAAACCAAGTAAACGTGCGAGTGACAATTACTTGGTGGCAGTAATAATAAAGTGTAACATATGGATGTGGACTTGGACTTGAGTGTGGTCTGTGGAATAGAGCGGGGGATAGATCACTTTGCGGCAATGGACTAGCATGCTGCTTAGTGGTCTATCCCCCGCTCAAAGGGTATTTTTACATGACCTTGACCCATATAAAATGTATAGTTGGTGGGGGTATAAAAAGGGCAAACCAATTGGATAGATACACCACTTTCATACCATGGCTCCACTTGACAACACCGTGTTCCATCGCGACAGAATTCTTTCAATTCTGGAGGTAATACCTGTAGAAGTTATAGAAGCAGAGGACCAACTACCTGCGGTTGATCAGGAAGAGGAGGAAGAAATAATGGATATTGAAACGGACTCTGACGAAGCTGGTTCAACGGACAATGAAGTGGACTTGCACGCCTACGAAACATTAGAGTCGTCATCTGAGTCAGAAATGGAATTCCAATTGGAAATTGAAGAAGAAGAACAAGAACAAGACACTCCCCATCGTCCAATGGATAGGATGTTAGTTGCCAGAAGAATTATGTATTGTCATCGCTGCCTATTCCGTGATGAGGATGATTCCGACTCTGATGGTGATGTTTCACCCTTGTAAAAAGTTTAAACAAAAAGTTAAAAAAAAGAATGTGAGCGGGGGATAGAGCACTTTGTAGTAAATGATGCTGCTTAGTGCTCTATCCCCCGCTCAAAATAATAATTCCAAATGACCTTGACCTACATAAACTTGCTCAAACAGACGTCTTTGAAAAAACTTGTACAAATTATTGAATCTAGACCAAATATCATCAATCTATCAAGCCTACTGATAAATGTATTACAAACGGTTGTGTAAAGGCTAAATTTAGCACATGAGTGATAACCTGTTTCCATATGACGTCACTTTCCCCACCTATCTGCCTCGGATATAAAGGGTCCCTGTGGAGTGCGCTGCTCATTATTGCGTGGACATTCACAGAGTGTGCATTCAAAGCCAAACTGTTTGAAATGGCTCTTTGCGACATTTGTGGGGAAATCTTTCAAGACGAAGATCTTTTCACCATACACAGAGAATTACATGAAGAAGAAGATAGAAAAGAAGATATTACCATGGATGAAATAGACTTAGACTCAATTGACCGGTTTTTGGAAGAGCACCAGAAGCAGACGGACTACTGGGACAGCTATCTACAGCAAATGCAAAGAAGAAGACCTAGTGTGATCCAATTTGCTGGTGCTGGACCATCTACTGCTAGAAGACCTTTTGAAGAAGAAGACACTGAAGAAGAGGACACTGAAGAAGAACTGGAAGATGTGAAACAACTGCGCACCACGGCCTTGCCAGGACGAGTTGTAACACATTTCAAAATTAATAATGTTCAATTGGAACTGGAAACATTTATAACCCAGGCTAAGGAACTTGTTGGTCAAACTTTGAGGGAAGAATTACAAAGGCTAAATTTTATTAAATTTGGAATGGTGTTAGAGGCTATGTTTAACAATACTGATGGTGAAACAGCATTGAGAGCATTCATTACCAAAAATCGAACCCTTACCTTCACCTCCAACATCGATGATATTATTGAAGAATGCTTGGAAGAACTTATAACAAAACTTCAAGAACATGAAGGAAGAGGATCTGGATGGACTTTGTCATCAATTGAAGGTATGGATGTAAGGGTTCACAAGCATGGATATGGTTTAAGGGGTAGTAGTTTTATCCCTCTACCAAAGAAAATCCAAAACACTAAATCGTGTAGGAATGTGCAAAATGAAGGTAATGAATGTTTCAAGTATGCAATGTTAACCAAGTATGTTAAAGATCATCCTGAAAGAGTTGGTAGAGAATATTACGAAAATGAACACCGCTACAACTTTCAAGGTCTCACCTATCCAGTTACCTTGAAAGACATTGACAAATTTGAAAAGAAAAATCCTGGCGTTTCAGTCAATGTTTTTGGTCTGGATGATTCGAACAACGTTTATCCTTTGCGGGTAGTAAAAGTTGAACAGAGAAACCACACGGATTTGCTATTGATAACTAAGGGTGAAATTTCCCATTATGTATGGATAAAGGACTTTGTAGCCTTGGTATGGAATCAATTATCAAAACATAAACGTAGGTTAACAGTGTGTAAAAGATGTTTCTGTTTCACATATAAAGAACTAAGACGTGGAGGATCTGAATGGATGACGGAACATAAAAGACTCTGTAACGAGAATTATGAAGTGAAGGTTAGTCTGCCACCACCATCTCGAGCGTTTATCCAATTCAACAAAACAATCCACCAATATCGTATTCCACTGGTCATCTACGCAGATTTTGAATCTACGTTAATATCACAGGAGCTGCCGGACGGTGAGGTGACTAGAAGAACAAAATACCAGCTGCACCAGCCCAATAGTTTTTGCCTATTGGTGAAGTCAACCTTGTCTGAGAACCAATTGCAAGACTATGGTTTAACATCCACTCCAATACTCTACCGTGGGGAAGAAGCCGCTAAGTATTTTGTAGACCTGTTGTATGACATTGCTGAAAAGGTGCAACGCTTATACGGCAATGTTGTACCTATGGAACCTTTAAACCAAAAGCAACAAGAAGAATACAACGTAGCGACAAGATGTTATCTATGCAAGAAGACCTTTAGTGAAGAAAACCAAAAAGTAAGAGACCACGATTGTCTGACAGGGTTATACAGAGGAGCTGCTTGTAATTCATGCAATATAAATTACAAACTGCCAAACTTTATTCCTGTTGTTTTACACAATCTTAGCGGCTACGACTCCCACTTTATTATACCAGAGTTAGGAAGAGATGACGGTAAAATTGATGTTCTTGCTACAACATTGGAAAAGTACATCAGTTTTTCAAAAACAGTAGGTAAAATTAAACTTCGCTTTGTAGACTCTTACAGATTTATGCCATCAAGTTTAGCCAAATTGTCAGAGAACCTAAGAAAAGAAGACTTAAAAGAAACAAGCAAAATTGTACCTGAAGATAAATTGGACCTAGTATTAAGGAAAGGAGTTTTCCCCTATGATTATATAACTTCTACAGAAAAGTTTGAAGAAACTAGTCTTCCACCGATTGAAGCCTTCAATAGCAAATTAAACGAAAGTGAAATCTCCGTTGAAGACTACAATCATGCATGTAATGTGTGGAATCAACTAAACATTCAAACCTTGGGGGAATATTCTGACTTTTATATAAAATTGGACGTAACTCTGCTGTGCGATGTGATGGAAGAATTCAGAAACACCTGCTTCTCCGCCTATGGACTGGACCCTCTACACTCGTACACATCTCCAGGATTAGCATGGCAAGCTATGCTAAAGTCAACCAACTGTCGACTGGAACTTCTAACGGATATTGATATGGTGCTCATGATGGAATCTGGTGTACGGGGCGGTTTGACACAAGCTGTAACACGTCATGTCAAAGCCAACAACAAGTACATCCCCGGCTTCGACGAGCAACAACCATCGGTCTACCTTGGCTACTTTGACGCAAACAACCTTTATGGTTGGGCAATGTCAAATCCGCTTCCCTACGCTGACTTCAAATGGATCGACCCGGCCACCATCGGAGACATCTCACAGATTCCAAAGGATGGTCAAAAAGCTATATTTTGGACTGTGATTTTGAATACCCGGAGCACCTTCATGACCATCACTACGACTTGCCTCTCCTAGCCAAGACTGAAGTTTCACCGACAGGAAGATGGCCAAAATTGATGATGACCTTGGAGAATAAAGATCGTTATGTGGCTCACTACTGGGTAGTTCAACAGGCTCTTGAATTGGGTCTACGTATAGTAAGAATTCATAGAGCAATTGAATTCACCCAGACTTGTTGGTTGAAACCATATATTGATTCCAACACTACAAGAAGAGCTGCAGCGACAACAGCATTTGAAAAGGACTTCTATAAATTAATGAACAATGCCATCTTTGGGAAGACCTTGGAGAACAAAAGAAAACACAAAAATGTAAAATTAGTGAGTGATCCTAGGAAATTGGAAAAATTAGTGCAAAAACCAAATTTCGGAACATCCATGATTATAAACGAAAATCTAGTCGCTGTCAGTATGAAGAAAACAACAATAGTCATGGACCGTCCGTTATACATAGGTATGTCGATTTTGGACATAAGTAAAACCCTGATTTATGATTTCCATTATAACAAAATGGCTAAACACTACGGAAGGGAAAACATTGGAGTCGCATACATGGATACGGACGCGTTTATCTACTGGATAAAGACTTTGGACATGTATGAAGACCTAAGGACTTTTCCATACAAAGAAGATTTCGACTTTTCTGACTATCCGAATAACCATCCAAATTTTAATGAAAAATATAAAAAAGTAATTGGAAAATTCAAAGATGAAGCAAATGGAATGCCTTTAGAAGAAATAGTGGCGCTGATGGCAAAATTGTATTCATTTAAGATGTACCACGAGAACAACACACCGACAGTCAAGAAAGCAAAAGGAGTGAAGACATCTTATTTGAAAAAACACGTAACATTTGACCACTACAAGACTTGTTTGTTTGAAGATACTACGATATCAGCAACATTCAACAATATCCGAAGCTTCAAGCATCAAGTCTACAGTGTCACCGAAATTAAAAAAGCACTGTCAGCTCGGGATGATAAAAGACATATTTTGCCCGACAAAATCCACACTCTTCCTTTCGGCCATTACTCCTTAAACCCTATCAACTAGTAACCTATTCTTCGTCCTTCTACAACTTCGACCTTATTCCTTTCTCCTTCCGTAAAAAAATGGGAAACACGGCAAGTCCAACGCCGTGTTCCCCATTTTTTTACACAAGTTTGGATGACCTTGACCCATATAAATGATGTGAATATTTAAAACAACATTCATTGTGATTATACATGTGATACAACAAACATTGAAACCTGCAATATGAAGGACTTGAAGCAACAAATTGTCAACGAACTTCATAAACCTGCAAGAAGAAAGTTTCCACGAAGAAATACGGTGATAAAAGGAATTAATGATTTATATCAAGCGGATTTAATCGAAATGATTCCTTATAGCAAACAAAATAAAGGATATAAATACATATTGACTGTTATTAACTGTTTTTCAAAAATGGCAGATGCTTTACCACTAAAAGATAAAAGTGGCAAAAGTGTTACAAAAGCAATGGAAACAGCTATACAAAGAGACAAACATACTATTAAACATTTACAAACAGATGATGGAAAAGAATATTTTAATAAGGAATTTGCAAATTTAATGAAAAAACACAATATAAACCATTATTCAACCAATTCAGAAGTAAAAGCCTCAATAATCGAAAGATTCAACAGAACTTTAAAAAGTGCAATGTATAAAATGTTTTCCAACAGAGGATCGCACATATGGATTGATATGTTACCAAAACTTATAAACGATTACAATAACAAATTTCATAGGACTATCGGGATGAAACCAAACCAAGTAACTAGTAAAAATGAAAACCTTGTATTAAAACGTATAAAAACGAATACTAAACCAAAAGTTGAAAAACTAAAGCCTAAAAAATTTAATGTGGGTGATAAAGTGCGAATAAGTAAATATAAAGGTGTATTCAGTAAAAGATACCTGCCAAATTGGACCAATGAGGTTTTTACTGTATTCAAAGTACAACCTACAGTACCTGAGACATATATTTTAAAAGATAATAAAGGACAATTGCTTGAAGGAGGGTTTTATGGACATGAAATGTTAAAATCAACAGTAGGCGATGTATATTTAGTTGAAAAGGTGTTGCAACGGAAAAAAGATAAGGTCAAAGTACGATGGTTAGGATTTAATAAGACGGAAGATTCTTGGATACCTAAAAAGGATTTGATATAACGATAGAGAATCATTTTAGGTTGAACCATTACAAAGGATGGAGATACTACCACAAAAAGAGAGTTTTACTATTAATAATATAGATGAACTCACAGTGGATAATTCAGAATTCAATAGTGGGAAACATGGCAATTTGTTACCAAACACCGTTCGTTGTCTAGTTACCGGACCTTCCAACTGTGGAAAAACTAATGTAGTATTCAATTTGATTACAAACCCTAAAGGATTACGATTTAACAATCTATATGTATTTTCAAAATCACTACAACAACCAAAGTATCAATTATTGGAAAAGATACTGACTAATGTGCCTGAAGTTAAATATTTAAAGTTTAATGCAAGCGAGAGTGTCATGCAGCCACAAGAAGCTAAACCATTCTCCGTGTTTATATTCGACGATGTATCTTGTGAAAACCAAAACACAATAAGGAATTACTTCGCTATGGGTCGACATAACAACATAGATAGCATTTATATTGGCCAAACTTACAGCAAAATACCTAAACAACTCATTAGAGACAATGCAAACATGTTAATTGTATTTAAACAGGACGAAACCAACCTAAAACATATATATTTTGATCATGTAAATGCGGATATGACATTTGAACGATTTAAAGAGTTGTGTGGAAAGGCTTGGGCTGAAAAGTATGGGTTCCTAACAATTATGAAGGAACAACCGCTAAACAATGGTCGATACAGGATAGGATTTGATAAATTTATATTAATACATTAAACGCGGTATAACACATTCATTGTTGTACAACACGTCTTGCTACAAACATGGTTAACCAAGAAAAATTAGTAAAAGAAATAAAATCACTTAGTGATTCTATTCGGGCTAAAAACAGAGCATTGAAACTAGGTATTAGCGAGAGGGAGAAATTCCTTGAATCTACTTTTAAACCTATTACTGAACCCTTGAAACAATTAAACAAAAAATTTGCTAAACCTGTATTGGAAGGAGATGCGATTGCACCTATTACGAAGTTTGAAAGAGAAAATGTAAAATCAGAAGAGTTTAGTGATGAAGACCCGGAATCCTCTACGTATAGTGGTTTTACCGGTGGAGAACCTGAAAGAGAGCTAGAATCACCGGACTATAGTGGAATAAGAGAATTATATGAAGTAAAAGCCAAAAGAGGACATGAAGTTGTATCAACTGCTAGTGAAGAGGAAAAAGAAGAAGAGACAAGGGAAGGTCCGTCAAACATAAGCTTGTTGGGTGAAAACATTCATAACAAAGGACCTTTAGGAAGGAAATACATGATAAAAATGTTAGCTGGAACAAATCCTAATAAAAACTACCATAGTTATGGGGTAAGACTAACAGAAGACGGTTTAATGGTTGGTAATAGCCCGGTAAACATTGATGAACATGATAATATTATTGTTGGTAATCAAAGATATAAGGGCACAAGGGGATTATTTGAATTATTATTTGAAAATAAGCCTTTAGAATTGTTAGTTAAAGAAAAAGACATGGAAGCATATAAAAAGATTTTGGAACAAACTAATGCATACAGGAGGAAGTATTCAGCTGACCAACCTGTTTTTAGATCAAAGTCTTTAAAATATAGAGAATTTGTATCCAGGTTAATACCAACAACGAGAAGACAACCAATGCCAATAATACCAAGAAAACCTGTAAAACGAAGGTTTGTGTCATCCACTTTGGATATAAGTGCTCCAGAACCAAGAAAAAGAAACAAGTCTGTTACAGGTACAGGTTTAATGAAGAAACTATATAACACAAATGTGATTTATTACAATAATATCAATAAATTGGTGGATAGAATGAAACTAATACATGAAGCTAAAGAAGCGGGTCATACTGGATTGGAAAACGAATGGGTGGCTTTAGTGGATGAACTCCAAAACCGTGGGGTAATCTCATAAAAATGCGTTACCCCCTAAAATGCTATTCAGTTGCACCATGAGTGTTGACAAGTTCGGACGTTACTCCTCGGATGGGTTATATTATGCCAATAGTTTAAAAAGAAGTGCTGGTTTACCACAAACACCTGATGGAGATTATGATATGAGTAATAAAAGGTTAAAAAACATAAAAGATCCTACGGATGAAAACGATGCAATAAATTTAAAAATATTAAAGGAAAAGATATCGCCAACATTAAGACTACAAAATAACACATATGACGCAGAAGATCATAGAATCATCAACGTTGGTAAACCAAATCAAAACGGTGATGCAATAAACAAAGGTTATTTGTCATCTGAATTAAAAAATACGTTAAAATTCAATGGGAAAACGTATAGTGCTAACAATAAACGTATATCCAACGTAGATGACCCTAAAGATGCAAAAGACAGCGTAAATAGACGCTATTTACATTCTTTGATACCTGAAAAGACAAAAGATGGATTTTCTTTTTATAAATTTGTTATTAATGATATAGGCTATCCAAAAACTGAAAACGATGCTGTAAATCTAAAATATATTAAAGATCATTGCATCATACGTGATGTAGGGGTTATAGATTGTTTTAATAATTGTTTAGCAAATGTTAAAGATGGTTCGGCGCCATCAGATGGTGCAACAGTGGGTCAAATGATGGAAACCTTAAAACAAGAAACAACCTCTTTTGTAAAACAAGATCAAGTAGTATCGAAGCAAGGGGATGAATTTGTTCAAGGTAATGAAAAATTTAATTTATTAACATACAAAAATGATGCTTGGGATTGCATGGATAAAAAGTTATCAAATATGGGATGGGGTTATGAAAAACATGATGCAGCTGCTTTATCACAAACCGTACATCTAGATCCAGATAAATATTTTAGATGGTTTACATGTAATAATAGAGTGATAAGAGACTTGGCACAAGGAAGAGAAGCAAATGATGCTGCAACTGTAGGACAGACCATTACAACATCATTAAAGGATAGTAAAGTGTATGATTGTAATAATAAACGTATAACAAACCTTAAAGACACTGAACATGTAGATAATGCTGTCACTGTTAATTTTCTTGTAAAAGTTTTAGGTAATGCGATATTTGATTTACACAATCATTTTACACCAGATATTCTTCAAGGAAAATCAGGTCATAATACTTATGCTGAATCCATGAGAGGTGAGTATATTAAACGAGAAATTTATAATAAATACTTTATTAACCCTAAAACGAAACAGTTTAGATCATCAGATTGGGGTGATATTGATATTTAAGTAAATAACTCAATAAATGACTTCATTTATGTGCAACCTGTCATAGAGTTAACACATGAGTTGCACATTGCCATTATAAAAGGACAATAATGACGTTCAAGTACATCAGTCCATATCGAGACACTGCAAGAAAAGGAGGTGGGATCACGTCCACAGCGGTTTCTCTGTTAAGTAAAGCTTTAAAACAAATTCCAGTAGGATCCATAGTAAATAGAGCAATAGACGCATTACCATACGAATTTCATATACCAGGAGGTTATCAGTATTGCGGACCAGGAACTAAATTGAAAAAACGACTGGAAAGAGGCGATCCTGGCATAAACAAGTTAGATCAGGCTTGTAAAGAACACGATATCGCATATTCCACGTTTGCCGATTCAAAAAATAGATCAATAGCTGACAAAAAGCTTGCGGACATAGCTTGGCAACGAGTAAAATCAAGTGACGCTAGCATAGCAGAAAAAGCAGCAGCTTTAGCAGTAACAGCAGGTATGAAGGCTAAAACAGCAGTAGGAGGTGGAAGAAGGAGGAGAAGGAGAGTAAAAAGGAGGTCAACCACAAGAAAACATGGAGGAAATATAAAAAGAAGACGACGATCTACAAGAAAAGGCAGGAAGAAGCCCACCGTGTGGTCAATGGTAAAAAACGGGGCAGGTCTTTACCTAAGACCTTATCGTGCATATTAAATGAAAGAAATCAATTGGTCATACCACATAAAGCATTAACCAATATTGAATTATTTAAATATATTTCCTGTTTAAAAATACCATTTTTTCGCGGTGTGTTTATGAAAGACAGTTTACCAAAGAAAATGTGGCAAAATGAGACTGGAATTGTAAATTTGGATAATACTGAAGGGCCTGGCACCCATTGGGTTTGTTATAAGAAACTAAATAACAATGTATATTATTTTGATAGTTTCGGTAATTTGCCACCACCAAAAGAACTTCAAAATTACTTTAAATCTGCTAAAAACATATATTATAACTATAAAAGAGAACAACCTGATAATACTTCAATATGCGGCCATTTATGTTTGGAATTTCTAGCTAAAAGTATCAGTCACTATTGAGATGTCTTCCTATACGGTATCATTAACAGGAAAATCGTCCACTTTACGAAGTATCCTTTTTCCAGCGTTACGCTTGCAAAAAGGAAGGTTTTGGGAGGCGGCACTATTGGATTTTACAACGTACAACTCTATTCCCAATGTTACGGAAGGTAAAAATAACATATTGCATTATTATAAGGGAAAGGATGCCAGTGGAAAATTTACAGACTTACAAGAGTGCAGGTTACCCACAGGTTCTTATGAAATTGATCATATAAATGAATTTTTGCAAACTAAAATGGGAAAAGACAATATAACATAAAAAGGTAATAATAATACGATGAAAGCTGAAATTACTTCCAAATATTATATAGATTTCACTCAACCAAACTCAATTGGTGATTTATTAGGATTTTCCAACGATGGGCCTGTATTAGAACCAGATGTAACACATTCCGGTAAGAAAACAGTAACAATATTAAAAGTCAATAGTATAGACATAACTTGTAACATTATACAAGGTGCTTACAGGGATGGGGCTAACACCCACATCATACATACTTTTTACCCAAGTGTACCACCTGGATTTAAAATTGTTGAAAAGCCACAAAACCTGGTATATCTACCGTTGAACACCACTTTCATTTCAGACATCGTGTTGAGCGTATTGGATCAAGACGGTAACTTGGTAGACTTCAGAGAAGAGCCTATTACGATTAGATTACATTTAAAATCGACACTTTAATACAAAACCATGGGTTTAACATTTAAAAGCGAACAACCTACGGGAAACCGCATTAGTAGCTCTTCAGCTGTGGAGGAGTTAACACGCGAGAACATTCGTTTCTTAGAGAGAATTGGATTAAAATTAACCGAGTATGGATATACTGGATATAGCGCAGGGTCCAACATTCGACGAAACCCTATGGGAAAAAGAATATCACACCCACAACCCTTACACTTCATCGAAATTAAACAATAACGATGAAATTCGTATTCCCATACAAAATCAAGACATTTACACACTACCATGTGAAAGTTACTTGTATATTGAAGGACAAGTTACTAAAAAGGACGGTACTACTGTTGGTACAACAGTTCCATTTATAAATAATCCTATGGCTTTCCTATTTGATGAAATTAGATATGAAATATCAGGTGTAACAGTTGATTCCACTAAAAAAGTAGGTATTACGACAACTTTAAAAGGATTAACATCTATAACACCCAATGAAACCAATTTACTTAAACCTGCCGGATGGGTATTACCTACGATTGACACGATCACTCCAAATCCAAATGGATATTTTGATTTTCATATTCCATTACGTTTGCTGCTTGGTTTTGCTGAAGATTAAAGGAAAATAATATTAAACTTTAAACAAGAATTAGTTTTGTTGAGATCTTCTAACGATAAAGACATTATTAAAGCTGCAGATGCTACTACAGATGCGACTTTAGAATGGAAATTAAAATTAGACAAAATTGTATGGAGAGTTCCACATGTTAAATTGGCTGACGAGCATAGAATGCTACTTTTAAGAAAATTAAAAGCCGATCGTGATATTGTTATTCCATTTAGAAGTTGGGAATTTCATGAGCATCCCAGTTTACCTACTACGGATCGACACACTTGGACTGTTAAAACATCGAATTATGTAGAACGAGCCAGGTATATTATATTTGGTTTACAAACAGGTAGAAGAGACGCCATTACTAAACATGCAGGACAATTTGATCATTGTGACTTGAAAAATATTAAAGTTTATTTAAATTCACAATTCTTTCCATACGACAATTTAAATGTGTCATTCACTAAGAAGAAATACAGTATATTGTACGATATGTACGCGAGATTCCAAAGTTCATATTACGGTAAAACAAATACACCTTTATTATCACCTGACAAATATTTCGATGCCTACCCAATAGTTGTAATCGATTGTTCTAAACAAAATGAATCAGTAAAGTCATCAAGTGTGGATATAAAAATAGAAATGGAATTCAACGATGCTATACCGGCTAATACAACTGCATACTGTTTAATTCTACATGATAAAATCGTAACATACACACCTTTAACTGGAATTGTTAAAAATGTATTGTAAGAACCGGTTTTGTTTCATTCCGCGAGTATAAAAGCAGAGCGTACAGACCGCTCCTCATCAGTTTGTTGCCTACTGTTGTATGGGTAGCATCGTATTCAATATGGCTTCTCCTAGTGGTACACCTGAAAATGTGGTAGATATTGAGAAGGAGATATCTGAGTTTTTAGATCCTCAAGGTCACCAGGAAGGAGGTGAACAAAACGTTTGCGGACAACTTCACGCCAGTAATAATGTTGAAGAAAAAGGTAAAAGAAGAAAGACTATACAAAAGAGAAAAAGGGATATTGAAGATAATATTTCTCCAAACATATTAAGTGAGGTATTTTTGCGAATATTTTACCCAATCTCTTCCAGTTTGGATAAAAGTGTTTTAATCGGTGTTATGAAATCTACAGATTATTCCCCTACTGTAATTTTAACTCATGGACCCAAAATGATTTTGTTTACGGACAGTGCTTGGGAATCGTTTATGAAACATTTGCATCTACTAGAATGCTATTTAAGTAGTAACTTGTTTGGAAGAAAGACAAGAGTAGGACTTTTGGATTCAAATGTGGAAATTGATATTATTAAACAACGTGGTGATCATCAGCTACGGTTTAGAGACACAACAAGACATGATAACAAAATTCAACTTAATCGAGAGGAGTTTTTCATTTTAACTTGTGCTACTGAACCTATAACAAGATACTTGAGACAACTGGTGTTTTCAAGTTCGATTATTAAAGATTATTTGGAAGACACTTTGGACAAACAACCGGACGCACCTATATTATACGGACCTGTAGATACTTCTATATTTAATAGAGTTCCTCATGAAGTACAGATGTGGAGACAATTGGAAAAGTACGCTCAACTACATAAGAAATCAGTAAAACAGGAAGAAGAGGAAGATGGAGGAGAAGAATCAAGTGTTAGTGATGAAAATGAAAACAAGGAAAATATAAAGATGGAAACTTAAATAACAATGGTTAGTTTTTAAAACAATAACCAAAATTTTGTGGGGTTAGGCCTATTGGGGACGGTGCCCACGTTAAATATACACCAACGCGCCAACAACTGTACGGCCGGGTATAAAAGTAGTACCTACCGTGGTGTGGAAATCAGTTGACCTCCTGACTTCGTAATGAGCAGACGTGTGACCTTCAAAATGGACAAGGGAGAAGAACAACAAGTAAAGTCCAAGCCTGGTATTATTGAGTTTCAAGCGTTTCGTGGTAATGATGATAGATTCATTATAAAAGAACTTGTGTTTTTGGACATGAATACAAGTGTTCCTTATTCGTTTTTATTTAAACCACCATGTTCTTATTCGTCTTTAACTAGTAAAGCCGCTACTACCAACAGATGGATTTCAAAACACTTCCATCATATCGATTGGTATGATGGTTTTACAAGTTACACGGACTTGTATCACATTATGCATCACTTTTCAGACAAGTTTACCAATATTTACACAAAGGGGCTGGAAAAGAAAAGATGGATCGAAGGATTTACTCATGTTCCGGTTAATGATGTGGAATTGGATAAGAATTATCAATACATGCTGGAAACCATATGTATTTGTACAAAAAGCCCAGAACATGATAAAGATAGACATTGCGCTTTGAAAAATGCCTATAAACTCGCCTCTTACCTTCAAAATGGGGAAGTGGGGAGTGGTGGGGGTAACGGAGAGTATATAAGTGGGGAGCAGACAGGGACCTGGCATGAGTATTACTCGAGATTCCGAGACGACAACATCTCCGAGCAAGAAGACGATCTGTAACCTGACCATGGCATCTCACCAGTTCCTTCAGACTTTGGTCGAGCAGTTCAATGCTCACTCCAAGTCAACAATATTACCTGTAAAGAAGTGCTCGGAACTAAAAGACGAGAAGCACTACATAATCCATGCTATGAAGAAGATGGAGACTACAGTTGGGGAGGCCATCTGCTGCAGTCTCAGCGAGGCGCCGTTTACTCCGGGGGATGAACCAAAGTTCCAGGTGTACCTGCCCAAGAGATTCGTCCATCTTCTACAAAACGAGGATCTTCGCTCTATTCAACCCGGGTGTCTATACCTGGTGTCGCACGGCTGCACGGGTAGCAATTCTACAGAGTTGACCATCCACATCGCTGACAAGCAGCAGTGTTAGATTTAAGTTTTAATGTTGTACATATGTTGTTGTTGTAATGTTTTATAAATAAACGAATCATAAAAGACAAAAAAAATAAAAAAAACAAAAAATGCAACATATCAATATGTGACAAACTTCACGTATTGATATGTTGCATTTTTTTTAAACTTCGCGGGTGACCTTGACCTTTGACCTTTGCATTTCACAACTACCCCCACCACCGTAATTACCCCCACTACCGCACTAGGATTCAAACCTGCTTGGATGCGAAAAACGGTCATTCTGTTGCCAACTAGCAAACGATGAGCACCTTGTACGAGCTTTGCTTACAACGAGTTATAACTGACGCATCTTTATTCCAGACGGCTTTACGAGATAATATCCCTATAACAGTAAAACAGGATATCGAAGAGTACAAGAAAGATAATAGAGGGTATTCGGGATACTCCTGGTATAGGTTCCAAGACGGGGAAAAGTTTTGTAGGCCTTGTGGCAATGCTGCCGTCAGAGACCTTCGACGGTTCGTACAGGAAGGTGGTAGAAAACAGTTTGGATTTCTAGCACCAATGTTTAGATTTGAAAACTACAAGGACACCTGTGCTATTTGTTCCATCCCTTTGTATCAATGGAAAAAGTTTAGAAGTGTTTAATTGCATCTTCCATACCCCCACCACCATTACCCCCACCACTTTTCCATGTACCTCCAAACGCTGTGCCTCGGCTTCATTTCTACTCCAGCAGCCAACCTAGCAACATCAGGATGTCTCTAAACGTCAGTTGCGCAAGTTACGAGGAGGTGAGCATCAAGACTCAGCAGGAGCTAAACGACTTATACAAGGAGTTGCAGCTGATGGTGGCACGAGGCTACCGTATAAATGTGCAAGTTTACGCTTGCAATATACGGAACACCCGGCAGTCAAAGGAAGAGCCTGGACACTCCTCAACGGCTTCCTCACCAGCATCCATGAAGACCGAGCCAGACAACTTGGACTACTTCAGCTGACTAGCAGTTGTATTTCTTGTCCTAACCATTGTAGAATATGTATATTTTTTCATTATATTAAAGAAGTAAAAGAGCAAAAACACCTATCTTGTTACTGACATATAAGCTCAGTAACAAGATAGGTTTTTTAAAACACAATTTGGATGACCTTGAAACTTCCCCCTCCACTGCTTTGTTACCCCCACCACTTGACTATTGGTGTACATGGCACATCGCAATTGGAAACCTCATTCCATCTTCAACAGCCACATCGACAACATCAACAATGGCAAACCTACCAACAGATGAAAGATGTCCTCACGCATGTTGTGACTTCGTCCACGAGTTGGAGAAGAGGATGCAGGAGAGGGCGATAAGAAGAAAGCAGATCCACTCAGAAAATATCATGATAGTCAACGGCTATCTTTTATTGTTCGGCCTTATTATGGTTGTACTTTTCATACTGTATGGCATAGTCACATGTGTCGGCAAGGTTGCAGAAGAAAACGCTCGCCACCATCAATTGGAAAGTTTCAATGTTACTTTGTAGGTTTTCCTTTTTTTTAAAACTTCGTTTGGATGACCTTGAAAATACCCCCACTACTCCACCACACCCCCCACCACTTCACCATGTTCCTGCATGAGCATCACATCAACCGTCATTCCTTGTCCGACAAGCAACCATGGCAGACAACAACACCATCAGCCAAGCTGACTCCACTACTGATGTCGGTACAAGTACGGGTTGGACACTGTCGATCGATAGTGTACACTATTTGGAAACAATTTGCGAACGGATGAAGGAAATACTGCGGGACAACCCTGGAATCATAATACAAATGAATTTAAATTATGATTGGTCCCAAGTCAGAATGCAAGGGGACGATAACAACGGTCAACAATCTCCACAATATTCGCCCATGTCCCCGATCTACCCTTACGGCGAGTCTGACGTCGATGAAGATGAGGCTAATGAGGATGTGGGGGACAACGAGGCTGAAGAGGAGTAACCTTCATTCCTTTTTTTTAAAACCCAAATTGGATGACCTTGAGAATTCCCCCTCCACTATTTCCTTTTTTTTTTAAACCCAAATTAAATGACCTTGAAAATACCCCCTCCACATACTTTTGGTTTACCCCCTCTACTTTTCAATACTGTTACCACAGTCTGTAGCTCACATCATTCCTTGCTTAGCTATCATGGCGGACAGCACTCTTTCTCGAGTTGACTCCACTACGGATGAAGAATGGCCATTTTCCTGGAATGTTCATCTGCAAGACTCGGCAGAAGTGGATATGTTGCATGAGAAATTGGTGTATGTATTAAACGAAAACCCCAACATTGAATGTAGAATGACTATGGATTTCGATGCGACAGGGGTCCACACTCAACCTTCTACTTCCAGCCAGCCTGAACCTCAGCTACAGCCGAAGAACTTTACACATCTTTACACTCCAATACGGCCGGAGGATGTGGTTATCAGCGAGGCAGACTCTACTACAAGTTATATTGAACCAACGAATTGGAAGCTTGTTGTTGACACCTTACACAAGGTCGACTTAGTATGTGACAAATTAAAGGAATTGATGATGCAAGATCCTGGTCTTCGTTTTAAAATTGATTTGTTTTTCATCTGGGGAGCACCTGCACGAGGCTCTTCGTCTGACAGCTCTCTAAGTACAACGGATGAGGAGGAGGAGGAGGACGACTAGTTATCTTTTTTAAAACTCCGTTTGGATGGCCTTGACCTTTCCCCCTCCACTGAGTTTATTTAAGGTGCACTCTCAATGACTGCAGCATCATTTCATCGCGCACCTTCACCACAGCAACATGGAGAGTCAACTCAACTACTGTTGCGAACGGAAATGTTTTTCATGGCCGAATGACATTGATGTTGCGGATGGCCTGGCGTGTAGAAAATGTGAAGCTTTTGGTCAATGCATGTGTAAGTGCAAGTCTTGGAAGAAGCCGAAACCGGAGTTGAAGACATTCCATGTGTACCAGATGAGAGGGCATAAGTACACTTGTTGCCCTGAACGTTGCATTGAATTCACATTAAAACAGCTAACTGGCTGCAAATTGTGCAACAATCATTTTGCAGGTTTTTGCAAACATTATTTAGGAGCCTGTCAGTACAGATCAACTTGGCATACAGAAGCACTCACTATCAATGAAATCGCTATAGATACACAAGAGTAGTCTTTCTACTCTTTTCTTTTTTTAAAACTCCATTTGGATGACCTTGACCTTTCCCCCTCCACCCACCTTAGTTTATATAAACCCCATTCCCACTGACCACAGCATCACTTCATCGTGCTCCCTCGTCAAAGCAACATCAGCTATGGAAAGTAAGCGCATCTCATGTTGCGAGCATAGGTGTTTGGAGATACAAGGCGTCACATATTGTGCAAAGAAGCGTTGGGAGGAAGAGACGGGGACAACCTATTGCTGTGAGGATAAGTGTTTCCTCTTACCAAAGTGGCAAGTGGATGGGCTGGCCTGCCGGCAATGTGAATGCTTCGGATGTTGCAGGTGTAGATGCAAGAACCAACAGCTGCCACCACCGGTACTACAAACTTTCAAAATCTACAAATCCAAATACTTTTATACTTGTTGTCCGCAGCGGTGTATTAAATTTCACTTCTCCAATCTTACCAATTGTCGGAAGTGCTACGGACAACCTGATGGGTGGTGCACCTGTTTTCTGGACTCCTGCCGCTACAGATCGGATTGGTTTACAGATCCGTTGGAAATTGATGAGGTCGCCCAGGAAGCATAAGAGTAGTCATTCTACTCTTCAACTTTTTTAAAACTCCATTTGGATGACCTTGAAATTTCCCCCTCCACTTCCCCATATACCTAGAGTACACAGAGCCTGACAGTCAGTCACTCGGTGGCTGTCGTGGGGTGCGCATCGGTGTCGGCGCTCCGTTGTTAAGTTTTCAAGGTCACAGTAATATGAAATTGGGGGTGTTGTGCTAGTTCAAGGTCACCTGAGGGATTACCGATTGCCCATTTAGGCAGAGTCATGTCAGAAACTCAGGTTTAACTTGGCACTTTTGCCGTTTCTCATGTAATATTCGCTCCAAGTGATCAAGGTCACGGGGACTCGGACTGAAACTCGGAGCGTAGTGCGAGAAACGGCAAAAGTGCCAAAAAATTTTAAGTTTCTGCGTGACCTTGACCTTAGTGGCGTCGGTGACGTCGTTTTGATGACGTAAGGGGTGATGACGTCATCAGCACGTCATTTCTGTGACGTCATGGGTGTGACGTCATCGAAATGACGTCATTAGTGATGACGTCATCGATTGCGTCATCGATGACGTCATCGATGACGTCATCGGTGAGGTCATTGACCTCGATGACGTCATCCCTCAGGTGACCTTGAACTGGGCCAGCATCCTCAATTTTGCACTACTAACATTTCACAGAGCCACAACGGCCGACATCAAGGCTGGACGTGCGGACCAGCGTCCTCCTACCTGATACAAAGCTGCATACAATCGCAGTTTCTGGATGTCTCAAGGTGGAATGACTTGGCCCCCTGGATGTGTATGTTGAAAAAGGCTATCGCAACATAGGATGATATGGAACGTGTATTTGAAAATTATAAATATTTATGAAATGTAATGACAGTACGTAAGTTACCATTGCACATTTTAATTTGCACCTTATTATTGTTTGCAAACCAAGCGATACGAGTTACAACATTCATTATGCATTTTATATACAATTAAATATGTTATTGATAATTTGCAATGTTAGTGGACAAACCTGTGCATAAGAGAAAGAGATTTGCGTTATTCTTAAATCCAAGCACTTTAAACAGAATTCAAAGGGTTTAAAAATCAATTAAGCTATAGAATCTACATTTACTGCAATTAACACGATGAATAGCCTATACTGTATATATACAAATACCTATAAACCTAAAAAGTTTATTAAACATTTTACCTTATTCTTTTTTCACATCGGTTTAAACTTTATCGTTTCGAAGCATGATTTTACAACGTCGTAAAAAAGTCGCCAAGATTTATTCCGCAGGACCCGCATAAAAAAAAAGGTCGGATGGGAGGGGGCGGGGGAGGGGGGGGGGTAATGCATCCTGTGGGGAATACAATTTGTTGTTGCCAAGTGTTATTCGCTATATTCGCCGCTCGCGGATCCAATTTCTTCCAATTTAGAATATTCCTCGCATTTGATCCGGAGCCAGCCAATTCCCCACCCCCACCCTCCACCACGACCGTAAACCCCTGACTTATGTTTCGGGCCCTTTTCATTCCATAATGTACTTGATCGCCGGCCTCTGACACCTTTGGTAGATTGGAAATGTTTGTTTATGGCCTTCCAATGCTTTCGTATCCTCGAGTGTACAGTAATGATGGTAGCGCTTTTAGTTTAAACCGTTTGGACATATTGAGGGAGAGTAATCTTCTGTAAGCCTTGTGATGATTGGGAATCACATATATATTGAAAGTAAGGATTTTCCCTCTAAGATGTTATAGGACACAAGAGTGAGTGGACTTTGGTCTCTTTTCAGAGATCAATCTATATGATGGGATAGAATTTTTTGTGTATTAGGCTACAGTTTAGTATTAAAGTTAAGAGGTAGATTTTAATAGCCGGTTCTGTTCTAAAAAAAAAACTTTAGATCTTAATAATGATAAAAAGTATTTCCATGTAACACGAGATTAAGCAATGTTTTGACTTGAAATATTATAGTCGTGAGAACACGAAATCTACATTATCATTCAAATAGAAGTCTGGCATTGACGTAGATTACAGAGTGCATTAGGAAATGAACAGGCAGCGGAGGGAAGCGAAATGAGATAAAAGAAAATCTGAGACAAAAGAGACCGGGAATAAGGAGTGCGCGTCACGTAAAGGTGTTTGCGTAAAAAGAAATAAGGTTGGAGCGTGATTCCTACACAGACGTGCCGACATCATGTAGGGGATGATGGGGCAAACCTGCCTTTGATTAGTTTGATCACGATCACGATCGGGCTCACGAGTTTTGTAAACATTAAACATTTTTAAAAAGGTCCGTAAGTATTATTGTGCTTATACAGTAGCCTATAATAATTGAATTAATTGCAGTGACTAGTAAAATTGTTTTAATCTAAGCAAATGTATAATTTTGAAGTCAAAATAAGTCCAATTTTGTATTACTTCACTGACACTAATGCTGTACAAACACTACAAAATCAATCAGCATCATGTTAACTACTTGTATAATTGAGTTTTCTCCTCTTTTTCTATACTGTAGTAGAATTTGTTTCTAAAATATCGATAACTCTCGCCGCTTTCTTAGAGTTCTTAAGTGGGAACAATTTGAGTAATTGATTCTTGCAAGATGAGCGCACAAAGAGAAAAAAAATGTATGTTTTAGTTTTACGAAAAACATTATTAAAATAAAACCAAATTTTCCCAAACTCCGTTCCAAAAACTCCCGGTCGTAAACTTATCCCCCTAAATCTTTTAGCGGATTTCAAAACTATCAAACAAAGAAACCCCTTACGGATAGCAAAATAGTTGCGAATCTCCCCACGTGGTAAAGAATTGCGACCCTAGTGGTCCAAATCGGTTTGGGGTTGTGGAAAAGTAGACGCAGAAGATTACGACAGTCCTAGGTGGCACTCCCTCATTCTCCGCCATTCGTATTTAAATGCGAGTGCAGTGAAAAGAAGTCCTTTTGTGAGAGGCTTGTGCGATCGGCCACGCCACACTGTGACCGATGCTCGAGACAAAACAGGGTTACATCTTTGTTGGCCAGCACGCGCGTGCGGGTTGGGAAATCGCTAAAGCACGCCACAACTTTGCTCTTGAGACTACGTTCATAGGTCCATAAGTTATTCTTCTTCTTCTATTTTTTGTCGCCCTTTTTACGTGGGAATTTCAGAGAACTCAAAACCAAACTTGGGAACGGAGAAAATTATCTTTACATAAATAAGTTTAAAAATCATTAGACCTATAAATCGCTTATTTCTTCACAAAGAATAACATTTTCTTACGACGTCCCGTATGACATCCCCATACATACGCAGTTTTGCGGTTTTTATGCAAAAGGTAAAGAAATAACAACATTCCGATGTTAAATTGGTTGAGTACGCAAGTCTGCTGCGACTGGTGAATATGTAACTGAACTTCCGTTGAGGAGCTGCAAAAAATATCGATACGAAAATGTCAGAGAGAAGTAACGAACTTGCGTGACTTGATCCAAGCTCTTAAAATTTCATGATAAATATCGGTTCCAACTCCCTGATCCCGCCCTGATCCTACTAAATAAAGTATGAACTGTCGGAGAATATTGGGAGTATTTAAACGAACAGAAAAGACAACTGTCTCGTTTGAATTCTTATTTACTCCAATGTTTATGTACAAGTCATAACCTCAAGTTCCATTATGAAAAGTCGAAAATATGTGAATTCGGATGCATGAATGAATGATGTAAGTGAACTTTGTAGGAAATTCTTCACATCTCAAAAAAAAACTCCTAAAAAATTCTAAAGTTCTATCTTGAAGAAGTAAAACAAGTTGTATGACAAAACAACCAAATTCTAAATAATGCATAACATAGTGTATCGACTTTGACACAAGAAACATGACATGCCACAGACAAGCAACCCCTGGGGAACAACCCTTCCGGAAACACTTAAATAAATCACGGGACGATCGAGGCGAAATTAAAGTGTGAAGAAGCAGACAATGGGACGAAGTCAGACAGCTGTGCTGGGGGAGGGGGTTTAAAGAAACATTAGTGACACAGTACAACCCCGCGCTGCTTTGTCTTCACGCGCTGGTTAAGGTTTCATGCCGGAGTTCGTGATTCAGCTACTTTCGTCCAACTTTTATTCCCGCACTGGCGCCATATTTTTGTAATGCGACGAGTCCATCTTGTGACGTGCGACGCGGGGCGGGAGCGATGTTTTATTTGCCGAGTTCACAACGCGCTTGAGTCGCGTGACCGTCTTGTAACGGCAAGTTTATTGTGAGGTGGGTAAAAAGCGGGTGGATTAATAGTGATAATTTTCCTCTTATCAGGATTTTTACTCGTATGAAATAAATAAACTCTGTATTCATTTAAAGATTAGCTTCACTATAGTCCAAATCGAGCCTGTATACTTAATGAAGAATGAAATTTACGTAACAGGGTGGAGATGATGTAAAAATCCTTTAAAATTTGTAAGAGCTACAATAAAATACTCCTTCAAGTTTAACGCACTCTTTTAAATACTTTTGTATTCGGAAATTAAGCCATTTTTGTTCAATTTTTAACACTTTTATTCCCTATATTTTGGCATGTAACCTATAACTGGTTAACGATCCCCCACATATTTTAATTTTAAGTCTTGATCACCACCGTACAGTAAGAAATCAAACATCTATAATATTTTCATCCGATTGACACCCTCATTTTCCGTAAAACATCATGAAACTGTTCTTTGTTTGGAGCAAACTACGGAAAAATAAGAAAGTAGGCCTATTGTAACTCCCTATAAGTAACTAAATTCTTGTAAATTACTATATGAGATCCATTAGGAATTGTAATTTAGATCTACGAGGCAGCAGGTATGATAATACGTGAGACCGTGAGAGACGATCCAAATTTATAGGCCTACAGTACTATAGTACATACCATTAACTGTATAGAGTTTATTATATAGTCAATGGTACTACTGTATCTAATTATAACAGATATTTATTTCGGTAACTATTTGGGATTTCTTCTGGCAGGTAGTAATTCACGTTCCCGATGAATCGAATTTTATAAACTAATATTAGGCTGATTTTCGTAGCTTAACCCACTCGTGGTATATAACCTACTACTGGATGTCGTTACTTGACGGAACGTTTATTTAGGAAGGACCCCAAATTTATTTTTAAAGGAAATATATCAGTTTGTTAAAACCTCTAGGTCCATACAACAGAATTACTTATAACACGCAGCATATAAAAGCCTTTAACGAATATTATCATAAAATTCAACGAGGATCCAACATCTTAGCACTTCACCAGCTCGAATCAATTTCGGAAGCGGCTGCGGAGATAATAAGATCCACGTAAAACACCATCCCCGGCGTAAAAAGGGAGAGGAGGGTTTATGAAACCGGGATTTATTTAATATGAAACTCCGGCGAGAAGGGATCAGCAAAACCGTGCTGATCTGATATGATGTATGTGAAGGTAGGGGGAGTCGTCGGTATTGTAGTGGGATTGGGTGATGCGTCTTTAGCCTATACCCACATTTACATGCGCGACACGCAGCATCCTTCGGATTTATTCCGGCGTATTTTTTGTTCTTTGGGGTGAATATATAATAGGGACATTAGGATTTTATCAAAACGTACCTGTTTTAGTTTAAGAGAATTAATCCTACGTAAGATACATTTTCCATAAAAATCATCAACTAAAATAAATGTTTAAAAGAATATTAAAGGTGTGTGTGACATGTTGTCTATACAGACCTACAGAGAAGAGAAAATGGAGGAGGGCAGAGAAAACCCCTTAAAAACCATTTAGCTTCTTGGTCACAATCGATTGCTTCTAAATTGATTTTCTTATAAACAGTCATTTCGTATGAACCTGTTAGCGAACACAACAGGTCTTTGGAAGAGTTTATGACAATACACTGTGTACTTTCATCTTTTTACTTGCAAGTGATAAAACATTAGGATTCAGTGATGAGTAAAATTGTCACTAATACGTCACGTGGATTTAGTAGACATGCAGACCGCAAACATTGCGTTGCCCTGATGTGATGATGAGGAAGAGAGCGCCTAGAGCTTGCATGGTCTACTATGTGCCTCACAACGCCAAGGTAATCAAATTAACTTACTTAAATTTTAGAAAATTAATTACTTTTCGTGTCAATTATTATCTTATAAAACCAATTTTGTCTTACTAAGAGATTTGAAATTATGTGAGTAAAATTTAGCACTAAGCACCTCATTTAAAAGTTTAAAAAAGGACATTAATACTTTAACCTATAAATTTGTTTACATACCTAGTGATTTACCTTTAAATTATTATGTGTAGTTTAGTAAAAAATAACGATAGCATCAGCATTCAACAGTCATTCAAACCAATAATTCTTACAAGAAGACAGAAAGCCAGACTTTTTGAAGCAAGAAATAATGAAAATTTAGATGACTCAAACAAACCTAATAATGATAATACCCCAATCGTACATGAAGAAATTATCAGTAAAATAAAAACATTAGAGAAAGAAGTTAAACTACTACAGTATAGTAAAAAAGAAAATGAAAACCTTCTTGAAATCGCTGGAACCAATTGGTTATCCGATGAACATATAAATTTATATTTTAAAGTCTTACTAAACAGTTTCCCATGTTTAAATAACAACAAGGTGTGCATTATAGATCCAAATATTAGCTTAGGTATCAAAATTTCAAACGATACTAACAGTTTTCTAGATCCTTTAAAGATAATTAATAAGGATATTTTGATTTTCCCAATCAATAACTCTTCTGGAAACCAGTGGGATGAAGGTTCGCACTGGAGTTTACTTATACTAAACAAAAGGGTTGGCAGATTTTACTATTATGACTCTTTAAATAACGCTAATCTACACTCAGCAAAACAAGTCATGAAAGCAGTAACATGTTATCTTAATTTACACACGGCATCTGAAATTACTTTTTTGAAAGGGCCCCAACAAAATAATAGTCATGATTGTGGGATATTTATGTTATTAGCTATTGACCACATTGTTTCTAACGAACACTACAATACTCTTCATAATGACAATCTACAGGATCTGCCCAATTGTGACTATGTTGATTGTATCCATAAACGATCTATCTTAGTTTACTTGTTAAAAAACTATCAGAGCATGTCCAAAGAAACTACAATTAAACTTATATTAAAAGAAAAACAATGTAAACTCTCAAGTGAAATAGTAAATAAGAACAATTTATTAGTGGGAAAGGAAAACAAGAGGGATAACCAACAGTTTTCAATTACTATTCCATGCAAAAATCGTTTCAGTTGCTTGACGGATAACATTCCTGATAGTGACAACACTTGCATCAGTACTCAAGATGCAGGATTTCTGTCTAATAGGTATGAATCATCAGTACTTTTTTCCAGTAAATCCAAAGAAATCAAGCAGAAACAAGTATCCTCAAATAATAAAACTAAATCCACAACTACGAAAGAAGAGTTGAAAACCACTAAGGTAGTAAACAACCACAGTAGTAATGACATTCATTGTTCGAACAAATCAACTATTGATGAGGCAACCTTGTTAAATGTCTCTATGAAAGAAAAGAACATTGTATGTACGGAATCAGTAATAAATAATGCTGATAGTAAAGAACACACCTCTAAGGTATCATTTACAAAAAGAAATAAAAGGCATCAAATAGGTTTTTTTTCTGATAGCCATGGTAGAAATATTAATAATATCTTGCAAAAGCAATTAAATAACTCATATGATATATACACTATGGTAAAACCCAATGGAAAGATTGCGCAGGTATTTGATGAACACTTAATATCACAAACAAAGGGTTTTAACAAAAATGATATTGTGATAATTATGTGTGGTACTAATGACGTGACTGAGAAGACGAACCCACAGTCCATTATAAATGAAATTAGGAGCAAAATAAATCATCTTAAACACACAAATGTTCTAATTACCAGCATTCCTCTAAGGTACGACAAACCAATACTAAACAAAATAATTGTTAGTATAAACTATCATTTGAAACTGTTGTTACAAGGATTCGATCATTCATATTTTGTTAATTTACAAACTATGCATAGGAAATGTTTTACTCACCATGGACTACACTTTAATAAAATTGGCAAATTTCAAATCTCAAGAATTTTATCAAAACACATAGGCCTACTGGATATGACGACACAAGAAGACAAGCCAATTCCTGTAATAATTTCAAATCGAAATAATTTTTTAGAACATCCTCGAATGTTAAAGCACCATTGGTGACATTCAGACATTTAGTTAAACTAAGGAATGACCACTATGTAAAGAAGTCTCTAAAATTAATGCACCAAAACATTGATGGACTGTTAAGTAAACTGGTCATTCTTGAAATTATTTTGCAGGAAGAATCTCCTGATATTCTTATTATTTCTGAACACCATTTGAAAGAAAATCAACTTAATGTATTGAGACTAGAAAATTACACATGTGCATCTTATTACTGTAGAAGAAATACTAAGAAAGGGGGAGTTTGCATTTTTGTCAAAAATACCATACAATTTATGGAAATAAATGTGAGTCAGTTTAACATTGAACGTGAATGTGAAATTGCTGCTATAAAAATTGATACTTTTCCCCAAAAAACTACCATAGTAGGAATATACCGGCCACCAAATAACTCGTGCACATCATTTTTCAACCAAATTGACAGATGCTTTAATAGCATACTTAACAAAAAACAAAATATTGTAATTTTAGGAGATTTTACCATAGATTATTGTAATGAGAAAATTAACAAAAAAACATTTTCTTACATCTTAAGAAGCTTCAATCTTGTTGATACAATTTTTTCGTACACTCGTGAATTTAAAAATTCAAAATCAAGAGTAGATAACATATTTACAAATATAGAATCCAAATACATAAATAATTATGTGCTTATGACAGCAGCTTCTGATCATCATGCGCAGATTTCCATAATCGACAATGCGTTATATGAAAAAATGCCAGTGATGAGAATGAAAAAGAGACATTTCACAGAAGAGAATATTTTAAAATTTAAAAGCCTGTTACTTGATGAAAAGTGGACAACAGTATATAAGGAAAATATATCTTTGAATCAGAAATATGAGTCATTTAATTCTTCTCTGACGGAAATTTTCTCACAAGCGTTCCCTCTTAAAAATTTCAAAAGAAATCAAAGTTGTAAACTAAACATAAAACTTTCAGACAGAGTATTATCATTGAGAAAGGAAATTAAACATCTATATTTTTTGACGAAAGATTTAAGTTCTGCAGACCCATTAAGATCTCAGTACAAAGAAAAAAAGAAATGTTTCAGGAAACTAATAAAAGAAGAGAAATCAAACTATATTAACAATAAAATTATCGCATCAAAGAATCCAGGCAAGATCTTGTGGGAAGTAATAAACAAGAATAGAAATAAACCAAACAAAGAAATGATTCCTCAATATAACTTGGTTAACATTTGTGGGGAATCTATAAAGAACCCACAATTAGTTGCCGAAGAATTTAATAAATATTTCATTGATGTTGGAACTACAAATAAAGAAAGTACAAAGGCAAGATCGTATAAAAACTTTTGCTTACCAAACACAATTTTCTTATGCCCGACAACAGAATCAGAAGTTATTGGTATTATTCAATCTATGAGAACTACAACATCCTTTGGGTTTGATGAAATATCTTCATTCATACTTAAGAAAATTTGTTATGAGATAGCTTCCCCTCTAACTTACCTAATAAATTTATCTATGTATTCTGGTGAATTTCCAGCAATGTTAAAAATAGCCAAAATTGTACCAATCTTCAAGAAAGGAAACCCTCAAAACTGTAGTAACTATCGGCCAATATCATTACTTTCTACAATCAGCAAAATTTTTGAAAAAGTAATACTTGTAAGACTAAATTCATTTTTAACAAATTATAACATATTATCTTGTAACCAATTTGGATTCAGACAAAGAATGTCAACAGTAAACGCATTATTCCACACTATTACTAATGCTGTAAGCAACTTAGATGAAAAGAAATATTCTTTATCTGTATTTTTCGACTTAAAAAAAGCATTCGATACAGTACATCATGGACTTCTTTTAAGGAAATTGAGTGAAATTGGAATAAGAGGAATTGCTCATCAATGGTTTCAATCTTATCTAACAAATCGCTACCAATATGTACAGATTCCATTCAAAACAAAAGAAAACCTTCTAACATTTAAAAATTCAAATAGACTAGAGATAAAATCAGGAGTCCCCCAAGGGTCAGTATTAGGACCAATATTGTTTATTATATTCATAAACAATATATCAAAAAACTTAGAATCTTCAAATATATGCATGTTTGCAGATGATACGACACTATCAATAACAAATCTAGACAAAAAATTATTAGAGATTGACGCATTTATCAAGTCCTCTGAAACTACACAATGGTTTGAAGACAACAGCTTTGAAATAAACCTCTCGAAGACAAAATTTATTGAATTTTACATAAAAACTCCTGAATTAAATAGATATGAAGTTAATTTGATTATAAGGGATGAAATTATTGAAAAAGTGAACTGTGTACGATTTTTAGGCCTCTTAGTTGATGAAAATTTAAAATTTGATCAACATATTGAAGAAGTTTGCAAAAAGTTATCAACATGTATTTTTATTTTACGTAGACTATCCCAAATTTGTAAAAGAAATGTCTTACTAAATGTCTACCATTCGCTTTTTATTCCTCATATCAAATATGGCATACCTATTTGGGGAATGACAAATTCTAAAGTAGTACAAATTTTTAAACTTCAAAAAGCTGCTCTTAGAGTTATATTTAAATTGAATTCCATGGAATCTTGCCGTCCTATCTTCAAACAAAATAAACTATTAACCTTTTGGTCTATTTACATTTTCGAAACATTAAATTTTGTAAAAACGAACATATTACTTTTTCAAAATAAAAGAGACACCTCTTATGAATGTAACTTGCGCAAGAAGGAAATCATACCTACAGAATTCCACAGAACTTCATTTTATAAGAAACATATAATTTACAATGGAAGAAAAATACTCAACAAATTACCACAACAATTAAAAAATTTATTTTTCAACGATTTCTACAACTTCAAATCCAAATTCAAGTCCTACCTTATCGATAAAACGTTTTATAAAATCGAAGAATATTTTGAAGAAGAGTAAATACCAGTCATTAATGTGAAAAATTAAATTAATGTATGAATGTAAGATTTTGAATAGATAAAGGAAGATATAAAGAAGTAATTAAAAACATGAAATCAAGACAGAACAATCAAGATAAGACAAATGAAACAATAAATTATTTTTATAAATCTTAGTTTAGAAAATTGTAATGCTGATGCAATCTATTGTTAAAGCAATAAAACATTATTATTATTATTATTATTATAATTCAATTAAACACTTCTCTACCAGGAAAACTGTACACACAATCTACATTCAACTCAAATCAATACCGACAACAATTGAAATCCCGCAATTTAACTTCATCCGCAAGCAATAAACCACCATTTGATTTCCACAAAAACCCAAACCTGCGGCAAGGAATTCCTCAGAGGAATCCGAGGGTCAATCAGAATAGCGATATGAATACCGGTTGTATGTGCGATTGTCATGATTGTAGAGTCCATTCCGGAGGTGAAATTAGCGGCGTGCACACGCGCATGGGCGGGCGGGGGCGCGCACGCGGGCAAATTACAGACCGAGGCGGCCAGCCGTGCCGTGACGACAAGGCGCGCCACGCTCCGTGGCGATTAGTAGATTAAATACACGGCAGCTGATAACGGAATTAGAGTGAAATTAGGGTGAAAAGGCGGGCGTTGGAATAAATTACTGCGGGTAAGCGGCGAGGACGTAATTATAGAAAAAAACCCGAAGGATGTTGGAACGTTTTAGGGTTGATTAAAAGAAAGGAAAAATGCCAATTTGATTCTGGACAGGGTGAAAAATTGCGAGAGCGTTCTAACCTGCTCCAATCAACTATGAAGGAACAGTATTGTCAAATTTAGTTTTAAAATATATTTCAGATCGAATATTACAGAAAACAGCCCAACATTTTAAAGTAATGTATATTAGGCCTACTAAATTCAACGTTTTCGATGGTTCAAAAGTATTTAGCAAACAACCAAGTGAATAAACTTTAATCATCCACGTTAAACTACCAATTAAACGAACTATTGATCATTATAGTTGATCATATTCTGAAACAACCCTACAAAATTAATCGCACAACAATCATTTTACATTCCACACCCATTTAGTATTCCTTGCACTATCCATAATAATGTTTGCAACATCGTTTTTTTTATTTCATTTTTCTAATAGCTGCATTATTATCCTTCAGGTAAAGTGTTGAGTAAAATTGAGAGACGGCGAGTGCACAGCCATACTAAATAGCGAAGGGCCTAACAAACGTTCAGGTATTCGTGCCTTATCGCGATGAGTAACCTCCGCTTTCATCTACACCGACGGGCTTTAAAATCACGTCAGCGCACAACAGAGATAAAGTCGTGACCGTGATTTATGATCATTTACTATGCCGTAACATAATGTTCACGTTAAGTCGACGATGATATTGCTGTTTCAAGGCCGTCGCTGACTTTAACTCGTTATTTGATGACATGCAAAGTTTTTTAGAGCAAAAAATTGTTACTTATAGTTTCAAAAGTGTGAAAATCCAATTATAATGGGAAATTACAGGAGAAAATAGTGGGACTGCGTTGGATGACGCAGGAATGGGGTAGAGGGAGGAGGAGGGGGAAAGCACATCAAAATCGGGGATTGCAGTACCGTGGGTAGAGGAAGGAATTTCAACACTAGACAAGGTAATCTAGAGGCTACTTTAGGACCAAGTCAGCATCCTTTCTGATCTGAGGTGCCATCAATCAATTCCGCTGATGTAGGACCCAACGAGTCAATAATTCATGCAATTGCTAACTTTTTCTTGCAATACTTATTTGAAAATAATTCTCAGCGTAAAAGTTAATAAAAAGGAGTCAATAGAAAATTTAAAGCGGTATGCTGCGAAGCATTTTTCTTCTAAGACATACCTATCCATACGTGAAAATAACATTGGTTTAAGGCGGCGACACACTACCGGACTTTTCACCGGACCGAGCATCGTACCGAGCAAAAACAGCAAGTCCGGTAGTGTCAGGGGTCCGAACATCGTACCGAGCACCGGACCGAGCATTCTACGGAGTGCTCTGAAGGCGGTTATCTGGCGAAACATCAAAGAAAAGATCGGTCCGGTGTACGGTCCGATGTTCGGTAGTGTGTAAAAGTCAAGTTTGCTCCGAACGCCGAACAACCGAGCGTCCCCCGAACGCTCGCGTACCCATCTCCACCACCCTGAGCGCTCTCACTCACTCACGCTCTCCCTCTCTGTCTAAACCTCCTTCACCTCGCTCGGTGGATTTGTCCGGTACGTTGCTCAGTCCGATGTCTTGTTCGGAGTGAATTCACGTCCCGGTACGGTGTAATGTTCGGTACAATGCTCAGTCCGATGTATGGTCCGGTGGAAAGTCCGGTAGTGTGTCGCTGCCTGCCATGACTCCGATTAAAACAGCCCGTCACTCCTTTCTCCAACTGAAGCAGGGGGCCTTGCTTGATCTTGCGTAGACTCATGTCCATTCCTTTGCCCATTACAGGAAATTACAGTTTTATGACACACGCGATTCAGTCCGTTTACCTCTAGCCAGACAGTCTGTGCGGGGTCATAGGCAGCCACGACCGAAGCTATTGCGCAAGTCCGAGGTCTGGTGATTACGATTGATAACGGCCAAATATAACCTCGGAGTCAAAACAACATCGCTCTGACGCGGCGACGACTGTTTGTGTACATCCGTGTGGCGACGGAGTCACTGGGAACACACTTGTACAACCGAGTAGTAAACTCGATAGTGGCAGTCGCATAAATCACTCCCCAGCTTCCATTAGGCCCAGTAAATTGCTTCTAAATGAGACTGATCGACAGAGATAAAGAAGCCTTGAAATATAATTACGTCTCAGTTTGAAAAATAACTTGATATCCTCGACATAGGTATAAATACAGTCTGGTTATTGTGAATATCAGCTGAGATTACACCATTAGTCAATCAGATCTGCCTAAACTCCCGAACGTCCCCGGAAGACATGCAATGTCCCTGATTAATTAATGACGAACAGTGAAACTGTTTTTATTTCCGCTAACGAAAGGCAGAAGAAGAAAACAGACTGAGTTTACAGTTAGGCCATTTACATTAAGGAAATTGCCGTGTAGTTTTTCCCGTCCTAAACATACTGGGAATCTTGGAATCATTATTCTACGTCAGAACTTTGTGGAGAAATGGAAGTATTTCGTGAATGTTATCGCTATCTTCAAGTAGTCTATTGATCTAAACCAATCAAACGGTAAAGCTAGTGATTTCTTTTATTACTTTACATTTTAAAACATTATGAAATTTCTTTCATAAATTAAGAAAAAAACATTGGTTTTACAGGGTTAAAAACGCGCGTAACTATGAATGTTGATGTTAATACGAAATTTACAATTTTAGATTGCGTCTCCTAGGTTTACAGTGATTTTTAATTACCTTGCACTCTCTGGTGTCATCAGTATCAACAGCTCGATGTGAAATACTTTATTAGTTCTGAGGCTTATTTACGATTCACAATATTCAATTTGAAAAATTGTCACGCGGAATAAACGCTTGAGAGGCCGAGAAGGAGCGGCGCGCGCGCGTATGAGCGAATGTGTCACAGTAGAGTGATAGACGGAGAGATCTGATAAGGAACCAGGCCAAGGCTGACGGACCGCGTCTACACAGTCGAGAGTCTAGACGAGGTATAGACGCCGCCGCCGCCGCGCCAGAGGTGACCGCGTTACTTCGTGTTGCCACTTTCTAAACCAGGACCGGCACTATAGAAGGCTCGCGGTAACATGCAATGGTTAGCACCATCTGGCAACGCCGCAAAATGACTGCATACGGAGAGGCTAGACGTAAGACGCGGGGCTGGCCGAGCTGTGTTGCCACTTTCTGAACCAAGTCCTTGGAAGAATTTATATTATTCCCCCAAGACTGGAAACGGAACTATATAGGGACTCGCGGTAACTTTGCAGGGACTATATAGCACCATTTGGCAACGTCGCAATATGACTGTAGGAGAGTCTAGACGAGGGAGAGACGCAGCGAGGTGACCGCGCTACATTCGTGGTGGCACTTTCTAAAATCGACCTAAACAAACGCTGTACTTATAGTGCAGTGCATTACAATGGAAATACTTTTATAGCTTATTTTATTTAACGTTGAATGTAGGCTAGCTTCTGCAAATGAAACCTTTTCCATTTTATCATTTTTAAAATTAATTAAGCATACTGAAACCTGTTTTCTTCATCTTACTGTAGACCAAGAACTTAATGACCTTAGCATTGAGCCTAGCAGAATAGCAGAAATCAAAAATCGGAAATGGAATACAACTTTAAAAACTCACTTTTGAGTAATTTGTTACTGTTTGATCTTTTTCTTTGCCACTTTCAAATTTCACTGTATAGTTTTGGAATGATCCAGCGTATTCGTCATATTTAAAGTGAATGACCATGGATATTTCGAAACTACTACTGAATTTTACTAAATATTTGGAACCGTAGCATCCAGCCCTAAAATAAATATATAAATAACAAGATAGTCGTGTTTGCACCGTTGCACTTATTGTGTGAAATGATAATTTTTTGTTAGGCCTATACATTATTAATGTCAAAACAATTTTTAAAAAGCTGAATAAGATTCGTCTTGCAAAAATATCAATTTGAGTTTACATACACTAGTGATGGTGCAAATATTGCTCCCCGATCGTGATTTACACTATTTACACTTTTCCCGCCAATTTCCACCCCCGCCAGCTGTCCGCGGGATGTGTCGTCTGTCGTCTGCACACCTGTCTATGTCTGCGGCGGCGTCTGGCTGGGTTAACGCCGAAACTGGGTCAGGTGGCGTATTGATCCAGGCTGGGGCGGGGGTAGGCTCTGGTGTCACTGGACTCTGCGTGGCATTCCACTCTTCGAAAGTGATAGTTTAACTACCAGATAAATGCAGTGGATTAGGATTTTCTTTTCACATGTGAAACTTCTGGATGGTCAAATTACCAGCTAGACGATAAAATCTGTCTGGCAAGTAAAACAAACTAACACACGCAACCCAGAATCTAACGTTACGTGCTTTATGTCTCCCTTCTTAGATGGCAGTAGAGAGAAAGAGAAAAGAATGTTACATGCTTCTCTATGATAATACTATAATTAGAATTTTGAATTTCAGTTAAAACAAATTTTGAAAATAGGAGCTACAACTTGCGCGAAATCAAATGAGCATGAAAGTATTAAGCCTAGGACTATAAATTGATATGACTTAGTTTTACAGTAATTATACCTTGTTCTCTGTTTTATTTCAGTATGTCGTACTTTAATTTATTCAGCCTAGGCTACATTACGTTACATAATACTTTAAGCCTACCTGTGATTTATTTTTAAGTACCACAAAATTACTGGCTCAGTATATATTATCCGGATTTTGTGTTTGAAGGAAAAACTGGCCTTGTATGAGTTGAAAATGGGGAACTGACCAGCCGACAGATTACCTGACTTGCCACCAGCGGTTCTAAATATGGCCCTTGTAGGGTAGACGGTACTGAGGGTAGGGTAGGGTACGAGGAGATCAAGACCTAGGAATGACCGCCGAATTGCGATCGGCGGAGTTGCGAACTCTGCCCTGGGCTGAGAGGGATGGCTAAAGGGAAAGGAAAAGAGATATGAGGGGTAAGACGGGGCTGTGGAAGAGATAATACCTGTACCAACTGCAAAGCCATTCTGTGAGGAGCTTCATTGCGGCATTAGTAACGCTTCGATAAGTTTTTGCTATAAACAGGTTTTGGTGCGGAGTTACAGGTCGCCGATTATACGAGTACGACTCACTCAGAAATTAGTCTGATTTGTACTTACTACTGCATAGATCTACCAACAATGATGTTGGACGTAGGCTACATGATGTGTGCATGCCGGGTTTATCATTTATATGGTTTCTCTTATCATCACAGGTCAAGCTGCTTCCGCGTTCATAACACCAACATTCTGTGATATACGGGCTACAGCCACTTATCGTATTGTTTATGTACACAGTAGTTTTGAATGCATCGGAGTTCATAGAGCTGTGTATCATCCTCATTTATAATTCTGGAAGGTGAAAAACGACGTATTTCCAACATGTACATAAATTTTGACAATTACATTTTAGGAGGGAATGTTTTTTCTTTCAACTCATTCTTCTAAAAGTATTAAGGCCGGTTTACACTATATAGCTGGACAGCTATATAGCTCTGCTATATAGCAGAGCTATATAACAAATGAGCTATGTATAGCTCCATCAGCTACATGTAGCAGAGCTAGATATAGCTCAGTTTCCCTTTGATGTTTACCGAAACTTTTGGGTAGCACGTTTTCTGCTATATAGCAGAGAAAAATGGCTTAAATTTGCTATATAGCCGGGCTATATAGCAGATCTCAAGTGTCACTTTTTGAAATTGTAGCAGAGCTATATAGCTGTGCTATATGTAGCTCTACTATATAGCTCTGCTACATAGTGTAAACCGGGCTTTACATCAATACACAAGTAGTTAGTTGAGTAAAGCCCAAGCACACAGACTGTTGCTCTATTCCTATTGCAGCGTAGTGATTTATGCAAATTTCTGATTAACTTCTACATTTAAACTATACATTCACGATGCGAACTAGTGTATTCATACAATAATATCTAAATTTTGAGTTTCGTTAATAAAACCTGTTATTTTCTCAAATGAACTCCTTTTAATTCTCGCCAACCGAATACAAAGCTGTTGTTGATGTGTTGGAGGGACGAGGGGTAATGTCAGAGTTGAGAGCCGAAACTGTTGGCTGGTGACCACTTGGCTTCTGTATTGGATGACAATAGTTATGAGACGTCGGTAGACTGCCTGGCCCCGCAGTCATCGCCAGAAATACCAGCTCCGACCTCTACCGGATAGATATAACATGGTACTAGCTACTGGGAGTGACAAAACAGGTGAAACTGATAGTTACAATAGTTATGAGACGTCGGTAGACTGTGTGGACCCGCAGTCATCGCCAGAAATACCAGCTCCGACCTCTATACATCACACTTACACACAACCCGCGGGTAGATATAACATGGTACTATCTACTAGGAGTGACAAACCGACAAACCACGTGAAACTGTTGGTGACAATAGTTATGAGACGTCGGTAGACTGCCTGGCCCCGCAGTCATCGCCAGAAATACCAGCTCCGACCTCTACCGGATAGATATAACATGGTACTAGCTACTGGGAGTGACAAAACAGGTGAAACTGATCGTTACAATAGTTATGAGACGTCGGTAGACTGCCTGGCCCCGCAGTCATCGCCAGAAATACCAGCTCCGACCTCTACCGGATAGATATAACATGGTACTAGCTACTGGGAGTGACAAAACAGGTGAAACTGATAGTTACAATAGTTATGAGACGTCGGTAGACTGCCTGGCCCCGCAGTCATCGCCAGAAATACCAGCTCCGACCTCTACCGGATAGATATAACATGGTACTAGCTACTGGGAGTGACAAAACAGGTGAAACTGATAGTTACAATAGTTATGAGACGTCGGTAGACTGCCTGGCCCCGCAGTCATCGCCAGAAATACCAGCTCCGACCTCTATACATCACACTTACACACAACCCGCGGGTAGATATAACATGGTACTAGCTACTAGGAGTGACAAACCGACAAACCACGTGAAACTGTTGGTGACAATAGTTATGAGACGTCGGTAGACTGCCTGGCCCCGCAGTCATCGCCAGAAATACCAGCTCCGACCTCTATACATCACACTTACACACAACCCGCGGGTAGATATAACATGGTACTAGCTACTAGGAGTGACAAACCGACAAACCACGTGAAACTGTTGGTGACAATAGTTATGAGACGTCGGTAGACTGCCTGGCCCCGCAGTCATCGCCAGAAATACCAGCTCCGACCTCTATACATCACACTTACACACAACCCGCGGGTAGATATAACATGGTACTAGCTACTAGGAGTGACAAACCGACAAACCACGTGAAACTGTTGGTGACAATAGTTATGAGACGTCGGTAGACTGCCTGGCCCCGCAGTCATCGCCAGAAATACCAGCTCCGACCTCTATACATCACACTTAAACACAACCCGCGGGTAGATATAACATGGTACTATAGCTACTAGGAGTGACAAACCACGTGAAACTGTTGGTGACAATAGTTATGAGACGTCGGTAGACTGACTGGCCCCGCAGTCATCGCCAGAAATACCAGCTCCGACCTCAACCGGATAGATATAACATGGTACTATAGCTACTAGGAGTGACAAACCGACAAACCACGTGAAACTGTTGGTGACAATAGTTATGAGACGTCGGTAGACTGCCTGGCCCCACAGTCATCGCCAGAAATACCAGCTCCGACCTCAACCGGATAGATATAACATGGGACTATAGCTACTAGGAGTGACAAACCAACAAACCACGTGAAACTGTTGGTGACAATAGTTATGAGACGTCGGTAGACTGCCTGGCCCCGCAGTCATCGCCAGAAATACCAGCTCCGACCTCAACCGGATAGATATAACATGGTACTATAGCTACTAGGAGTGACAAACCGACAAACCACGTGAAACTGTTGGTGACAATAGTTATGAGACGTCGGTAGACTGCCTGGCCCCACAGTCATCGCCAGAAATACCAGCTCCGACCTCAACCGGATAGATATAACATGGTACTATAGCTACTAGGAGTGACAAACCACGTGAAACTGTTGGTGACAATAGTTATGAGACGTCGGTAGACTGACTGGCCCGCAGTCATCGCCAGAAATACCAGCTCCGACCTCAACACATCACAGTTACACACAACCGGGTAAATATAACATGGTACTAGCTACTAGGAGTGACAAACCACGTGAAACTGTTATGAGACGTCGGTAGACTGCCTGGCCCTGCAGTCATCGCCAGAAATACCAGCTCCGACCTCAACACATCACAGATACACACAACCGGGTAGATATAACATGGTACTAGCTGCTAGGAGTGACAAACCACGAGAAACTGATGGTTACAATAGCTATGAGACGTCGTTAGACTGACTGGCCCCGCAGTCATCGCCAGAAATACCAGCTCCAATTTCTATACATCACACTTACACACAACCCGCGGGTAGGTATAACATGGTACTAGCTGCTAGGAGTGACAAAACACGAGAAACTGATGGTTACAATAGCTATGAGACGTCGTTAGACTGACTGGCCCCGCAGTCATCACCAGAAATACCAGCTCCAACCTCAACGAGTAGAGTAATGCTGCTATAGCAAATTCATCCCCCCTCCCCCCTTTGGGAAGAATTGTATCAGAAAATATAAAACTTCAGAACTGATAGAACCTCACAGTACTGATTTGTTTGTGACTGTACCTCCCCCCCTGGAACGTTTATTCAACCTCGAAAGTATACGGGAGAAAAATATATACGGTCGAACGACTTCTCCACTGTTACCTATCTTTCCAAACACAAACCAATAAAACCAAGTTATAATAAGGGTAGGCCTACATCACGAAAACAACTATTCAACCCCACCATTCCCTCCACGACTTTCTCCAACCGAACACACGTAGTTCGTGGAAGACGCCGGTTATCAATTCCAAACAACATTGACCCATAAACTTACCATTGAACAAACAGCGAACAGCGAACCGAGAAAACTCTAGTGCTGCTATCATAATTTAAACAAAGCGGCGGCAAATAAAGCAGTAAAAAGTGGAAGTGAAGCTACGGGACGCGAGCAACAGGTCGGTCGATGGATTTGCGTGAAGGGAATGGCAGAGTCGGTCGTGGTTCTACCCTCCTGCCCACGCCACCAGCCTATCCACAGCACGACTACGACTAGTCAAGTCAAGGGCGACCGCTGCGCCGCGCCGCGACGCGCTGACCAGGCTAGACGTGTAGTTATGTTATAATGCGCCGAAACGCGGTTATTCCTCTGGACCAAACCGGTTGGCTTCACTTCCTACTTGGAAGCTTCGGTCTGGGCCGATCCAAAAGAATTGCTAGGAGTGGTAATTGTCTATTGTACTTAAGAAACGGTCCAAGCAAGTGAGCGATAAGTTTATTTGATTTTTGATCGAATACAAACTGCCTCGTGTAGGTAAGTGATTTAAATGCCGCAAATATTCTGCATGATAGTAGTGGTTATCATCCTATGTTAAAGGAGACTTTTCTTTTTTGCTTTATTAGTGCTTCTTGATGCTCGATCAGGCATACCTAGATCAATTTACTTGCCTATATGAGTGCCTAGCTACATTCTGGTATCTTCAAATCATCATGACAGCGACACAAGAAGCAGAGAGATAATCAAACATGAACAGCAATGGACTCAACCTCCGTCTATTTGGGCTACCACATCCTCATCTTCCTCTAGAAACTAATCCAGTTTCTCCGATTCTATGGCGCCAACCGATAACAGAAAGACCAATTCAAATTTCACTCACCGAAAACTCCACCCATTGGGCCTTGACGAATAAACCCCAAAAAACATCCTCATCTTCCTTGACTCAATCCAGTTTCTCCAATTCGCCTGGTGTCAAGATAACAGAGGCCCGTTGGTGATTCGCTCCAGCACGGCGGAGCCCCGGGGGCCGGATCCTCGCCGCTGGAGCCGGAGTGGACGCGACCCCAATAGCGACTGAATGGCAGCCTTGCCGCGGGCACCCGGCAAGGTCTCCGCCCGCCTGGCTCCGACGCCCGCCACTGCCACTGCTGCTGGACAGGCCTACTCCTAGACCGGACGGTCCAGTAGAGCGATTCCCTGCGTGATCAATCGCTGCTTTCTGACGATGAGAATTTCACATATTTTAATTGGCAAGAGGAAACATTAGACTAAATAAATAATCAGCATTATTGTCTGGTTAGTCAGACGGAATAGACATTGATATATTTATCACAAAACCTCCTTGCTGCCCAGGATTTCTAAAACAAATTTCTGCAAATAACTCCACCTCCTTAAAACCCCGGCTGCAAGAATAGTTAGAGATACAGCGCTCTCCTGATAATTCTAATCAATCTCTAAACTAGACGGTAAAAATAAAAGAATGCCTTGCACAATGGAAAGCTATTTATTGACTTTTTTAGAGATACGTCTTGGACATTGATTTAGTTTTATTACGGTTTTATTACGGTTTATTGGTTTGTAAGAAAAAATTAAAAAATCGAAAAGACAACATACTCTTTTTACTGCGATCGTTACCAGACAAGTTTGGATATCCTCCTTGTCAAAATATAAAAAATGTTAAATGCTAAATAAATTCTATACTAGACGTTGCAGAAAGTATCTCTTATTTAAAACACTACGGTACTCAAGCTTTTCCTTTCCCGCCTTCCCTATTTTCTTGGAAATATAAAGGGAATGGATTGAATCAGTAAAAAGAATCGCTCTCCTTAACTCAATAGCCTGGAACAGGTGTATGTTTGGCAACTGATAACAATGAAAAACGAATCTATGTTACAGAATCATCTGAGAAATATACGTGTAACTTTTGGGGATTCTCTTTGATCGTATAAGGTTTGATGAACGACTACTTTACATAAATTAATAAACTTATCGTTATCGTATGCAAATCTAAATATAACTTACTAACGTAAAAAAACTTCTGAATCCTATTTTAAAGATAATAATGTGAGGTAAGTCTTGCCCGCGCGCATTCGAAGCAGCTTAACATAGATATTTAAACAGCGCCGCAGTGTGAGAGTTCAGCAAGAGAGTCGTAAAGTTTCCACTTAGGTGAACCGACGTTAACAGACTCCCTGGTGTTATTTCCTGGAACTACTGCCGAACATTACCGCACCATTAACATTTGCAGTGCTCTTTCCTCCGCTCTTGTTCCAAACACGCCGCTGTGGTCTTGGCATTTCTTGGGCTCTCTGGAGGTTTTAGAATGTAGATTTGGAAATGTTAAGTCAAATTAAACGCTTTAATTTTTCCTTCCATGTGAAAGGTTAGGGCATATGCCTATAGTTTCCAAAACTCTTCGGGTGAACATAATATTTGAGACGACAAACAGTAGGATAATTAGGCTAATATTTTGGACCGAACATGTAGGACTGAGAACTAAGTCTATTTTAATGAGTTCGTAAACCAGTAATAAGAGCGTGGAATTGCTTGTGTCTGACTCATTTGTCAAAATGTCTAATTTGCTTACAATACCACGGGGCAGTAAACTTATTTTTGGTTGGAGCTGTGAAATCCAAAACACCATCAGGGCGGCTAGGTGTGAGCCGCTCTTACATGTTATATACATTCCTCTGGTGATGTGGTTGTATGATGTACTTCACTGCGGACGGCCGCTACGACGCTGGCAGGCGCGGTCCCCCGGTGTGCAGCTATTCGCGGACCGTTGCTGCTATTTCTGCCCCTGGCCGCTGCCAAACGCCACTCCCGCTCATTCATTTCCCGGGAGGCGGACGGGGAGGACCCGTCGCTCTCGGGGTGCACGACGAGAGGATGAAGGATAGATGAAGAAAGCGGTGGTACAGGATGAAAAAGATACGCTGAGAAGCATTAGAGACAATATGAGTTATTCAATGACTCCAAATGTGCTAAAAATCCCTACTGGTTTACATAAAACCTATAGGTCAAACCATACTTGAATGTTCAACAAATGATGTGGTAGCTAGGGTTTTATTTATCTACGGGACTACCGAACACTGCAATCTCTCGGATTTAGAATTTGTAGAAAATGCCGAGATCAATGCTATTATTATTAAAATAAGCTTCATCACACTGTCCTTTTGCATTATTGATTGAATTTATTCCATTCCTCGACTCGTAGACCACTCTGGGCCTTTCACAGAATCCTCCATACATGGTATTCTTTCCGCACGAAATGGCTCTACCATTCCGCGTTCAACAAGCATAACGCCATACCGAACCGACTCAACCCCAATGGTAGACGGACCTCAACTGGCAGGGAGGATGCGTAACCGACCTCACTCGCGGCGCAAACACATTACGGCGTGTATTAAGGTCAAGGCGCGGCGAAGGTCACGACCTCTGGAGCGTTGACCCGCGCCGCTGCGACGCCCTCCAATTGACAATAATTGGACGGATCACGCCAGAACGCCCGCGCCGCGCGGCCCAACGCCGGAAACCGTAGGCCTCCACAAATTGGGAGGTTTGAGGGAATTTCGCTATTACGTGAGTTGGATTATACAGTGGAGCTTTTATGTTCTAAATTTTTTCATGATTCCAAAGAATATTCAATTTTGCCCAAAATATCTACAGTGATATAGGTAGGCCTACGCGATATTTCACGAGTGTTATGGATTCATTTATAATAGCTCTCGAGGGATGTTCCGCCAAAAGGCCTTCATTTGTCAAGCGTACTAAAATTTTTAGAATATAATGTTGAAACTCTATCATGTTTTTAATTAAAATCTAAAAAAATCAAGAGTAGTGATCTTTTTCTAATAAAAACCCCTAATCAAATTATTCAAAAAATGCGCAAAAAAGGCACAATAAAACGTCTGACTATAAAACATTTGATTAGCTGCCATTTACGGAGGCATCAACGGGGGCAGGAGGGAAGGCAGAAATAGCAGGTGATGTTGGAGGGGCTTTTACTGTGGCGGTAAACCTAACCTAATTCCGTCCGTTATCAGATAAGCGCGAGGGAGAGGGAGACAGAGAGAGAGAGAGGTCAGACACTTGGCGCCGGCGACGGGAGAGAAAAACTTATCTCCTGTCACCGCACCGGCTATCGCTATCGCCCACTAGATCATCTCGGTGAGTATGGAAGTAGGCTTAGGCCTAATCGTTGAAAATAGACTGAGTCTGGAAGGTGAGAAAAGAATGTGGAGATTCGTGAGTGAAGTTTGATAAACGGATTTCAATCTCGGCAGGGTTACGTCATCAAAATGAGTGAATATTTTTAGAACTACAAGTAGATAGATAAATGTGTTCAGAATTTGTGTCAAGGGGCATAATACAAATACCTACATATTAATGGGTTAAAGTAAGATTTAGGCATAAACATGTTACAAGTACAAAACGTAATGATATAAATTCAAATGTTTGCCAAATGGTTTTTTGTGGTTGAAAAAAATTTAAAATTAAATTTGATTTATCATGCATATTCTAATTACGGTACTATCTTGAAAGGTTGACATTTACTCTCAAAGCAAGCTCATATAAGGCACAATTTTGTTTTCCTGGATGGGTAGTAATGTTTGGTTAATGAGTTGGTTGTATATAGACAGTGTTGAAACAGTATACAAACTTGAGAGAAGGGATGGGGTGGAGTAGGACAGTCGATATTAACCAAATCAAGAGAGGTGAAGTGACGGGAGTGACACGCAGGTATTATCTAGTCAGTCAGGACGACTTGAGGTAGGTTTAGACGGCACATTCAAGTGGCTGTCTTGTCTACATTGGGTATCATCACTAACAAACAACCTTGGCTGTCTCTTCGTCTTTGTTCTGTCACTTACGTTGTTGTACCGCAATTTTTTTAATAGTGGTTAACTTAATATCTAACTTATTGTATGTATATAGCTGCTACTATATTTACCAAAGAATGAAGCCAATTCAAGAACATCCAGCTTACCTGAAAAAAATAATATAATGTTAATTAATGAACCTCACATGTACTTATCATGACTGTATAGGTTCAGTTACTACTATACTGTTCCTATTGACATAATTCTCATTTAAAATATGCTAATGTACCTATTACTTAATTTAAATTACATATAGAGGCATCTGAGTTATGATTAACGAAATCTATTGAAGGCACCCGTGATTAAATTGCAATTGCAAAAAATGCAATTTGAAAAATGACCCATATTCAGTTTAGCAGCGGTGACACAAGCGGTATATAGGACCAAGCCACACACGTAGGATTCGGAACTGAAATAGCTGCAACAAACAAAGGAAGAAGCGGCCAGGGAAAGGTCTTGCGACGAGACAAAGAGACGTGCAGCCGCCGCGCCAGGGATGTCCCACTGTACGGTAACTATCGTACAAGTGCCATAATTGTGTGCTATTGCCCCAAAAGATTACATGAATTCGCACACCGATACTGTAGGATTTTTTCTCGTTGACTATGAGAGTGATTTATTTAAATTTGAAGTCGTTTCTTTTGCTTCGCTCAGAATTAATTTCGTAAGGATGAGCAAAAGATGATTTAATTTGTTTTACTACCTACATAGACCAGACCCCTAACTACACATTTTATTCGAAACTATTTTACTGCATAATTTATGAAGAAAAAACAGTAGATATGGGATGTAAAATTTTTTGCTGTTCGATCAGACCTTTTTTTATCATAATGACATTTGGATAGTTTTCCTACAAAAATGTCTTTGAATAATTAGGTAAATCTGGCTATACAAAGGTCTTGAATGGGTAATTTCAATAGTGTAGTTTATTATTATTATTAGGTATATTTTAACTATAGTTTATCGTAATATTACTAAGGGATAAGAAAATAAGTTTTAGTTCAATACTATGTGAATGAATATACAATAGTTTGCTTTTACAACCTAGCCTGGTACAAAATATAGAAAAATATATCTAAACAGTTTTAAATTTGTACACAAATTTACAGTGAAATTACCACAACACTGCCATTACGATACGATAATTTGTGTTTTTAATTGTGGCAACACTGCCAGCGACGCAGGCGCGCCGGTGCGTACTCCGTAGGTGCGTATCGTTTTCGCGTCGCCAATTTCATCTCGGCTCAAAAATATCTTGTTTTCAAATGCCGATGTCACTGCCCTCCCGTGCCGGTGGTCTAGTCTCCCACCGCCGGGTATGACACGAGACTGCGCTGCCGCTCGCCGCACGCTCAAGGACTGATGGGATGATACAGTAGTCGAAAAATACATCATGACAATCAATCAATCAATCAATCAATCAAATCAATCTTTATTCAACACATACAAAAATATGTACATGAGTGCGTCATTGTTGTAAAATAATACTTATTGTCTACAACTAAAGCTAATATTTACAATAATAAGCCACTTTATTTGTTATGGTTCCATAAATTCTTCAATACTATAAAATTCACCATCAATTAAAAATCTCTTTAGTTTATTTTTGAATTTGTTGAAATTTTCCTCATTTCTAATACTACAAGGGAGGGAATGCATGAATTTAATTCCGATATAATTAGGACTTTCTTTATTATGCTTTTTAATTAAAAAATTTGATTTGTTTCTTGCATTATAATTGTGTATGTCTTTCTGTCTTAGTAATTTTGCCTCATGGTTTTTTACATACAATATGGTTTTATAAATGTAGAGGCTATAAACAGTCAAAAACTCTAATTCTCTAAAATAATTCTTACAAGATTCATTTTTATCCAAATTGAGGATGCATCTTATGGCCTCCTTTTGTAAATGCAAAATTTTATATAAGTTAAACCAACTTACTTGTCCCCCCATAAATTTCTTTATGGGGGGACAAGTAAGTTGAAGGTTACAAATAAAATACTGAATTTTAAAATACTTTGATCCATGGATCCACCTTTTTAAACTCACCTTGTTTTTTATGCAAATTCATTTATTTGTTATTTATATATACAGATGTTATGATAAGATACGTAGTTTGAATGTTTATGGTAATAAATGCCACACTAGGACCATTCGCATATGCTCAATGTTTATGTTATTAATTGCTCGATGTTTGTGAATAGGTTGTCAATATACAAGTAGGGATCTAAATTAGGTTTTCATTGGATAAAAGTATGATCTACATTATTCTTATTTTCGTTAATATGAAAGTTTGCCACCAAGGGAGTGTTAGGGAAATACTATACATTGACTAATAGCCCGTCAATTGTGAAGGGAGCGCATACAACAAATTTTATCAAGTACCGGAAATGTTTAAAATTTTCCCATTTTCGTCAAGGATATATTTCATAGTATTGCATACACAAATAGGCTAAGAACTTGTTATTTTAACGACCATGCTGTACAAAGAGGCCAACCATCGATCGTGGTAATAGAGACACCCCATTAGCACCACCACCAAGACCAATCCCTCATCCGCGATCATTATACCGTCGCGGCTCTATTTCACAGCTGAAGAACTCCCCTTCTTCATCGCGTTCGTTACCCAGGAAGGACACAAATCTTCCAGATGACTATCGCATTCTGTGAAACCGGGTCATAATTTAAAATTGTTATCAATTCCGGCTATTGATTTATTCGCGGCTAGCACGTTGTTATTTTCAAGATGAATTCATTAAAAATAACGTATAGCCCGGCACCACTAGCAGAGATGTATATCTGCAGCGGTGATGATGTATGTTGTCGCGCTGACGCCGCGGTACACAAGCGTGCTGACTTTTGCTGAGGAAGAAGGTGTTATCAGCACTCAGGTGACTGCTGATAACAGTCACGCTGTCCGAGGGAGGAGAATGTCAATGAGAATGTTTTGTTCTCTACGGAGTTGTGTTTCATGAAAGGTATATGAAAATTAATGGTGTTATATACAGAAAGAGTCCGCATTTTCTGAGGAATAGACCTGTAAATGATTGTCTTAGGTATCTAAAATGTGATTGGACTAAATTTTAACTGACAATATCATATTCTTTGAAACAGCATATACAAGCCCATTCATTTTATCTTACTAAAACAGCCCTTCCATGGGTCCAACTATTATTCTTTGTTACATCATTCAAGTCGTACTACTATGGGAACGTCAAACAAAGATACTCCTTTGATATGAATATGGTTTTGAAAAAGAAGCATTTCTAAAACGGCACGGCCATTCATTTTAACCTATCAAGAATATGTATGTACTCCTGTATTTGGTGACCTGTCAATAATAGTAATGATAGTCAGTTTCTATTAAAAGACCAAGTAGTTCTATGCAAGGTAATCAGTAAACTAGGGATGTTCTCGTCAACGAGGTCCCCCCCCCCTGAACCACTTGAAGCTACTCGCACAGGTGCAAGGGTTGCGTCATGTGCAACTCGTATCACTGCCAAGTTTGAACACGTTGAACCATCGGGGATCGAACCACTGACTGACCAAAAACCGATGTGACTTCATAAAAACGCAACCAATAACGCAACTTTCTCAAACCTCTAGTTCCAGCACAAAACCAATTTCCTCCCATCCGACTCTGGATGGGTTCCCGGTATTGCACGGAATTTCGCAAGACGCGTGGTGCGCCAGTTATAGGCCTAATTGAGCCTGAGTCCCACCATTCATTGCAGCAGCTGTGGTCGCCACCCGCCATCTTGTGACGTCACACATCAAAAGCGCCGCCGCCGCACTTGCCGTTTACCCTAATTTATCTTCGCAAATGGACGAGATTCAAGATTCGCTTTGAAGTCACACTCGGTCTGCGGTCTCGCCTGTGTCATTGACTTGTCTCCGCGGTCACTACTGGATATGCGTCGCCTGTCGCGGTTTTTGCGACCAGATTTTATTTCTGTGGTTGCCAAATGTGAAAAAAGAAGTAGGGTTGTCTTTTGATCGTTGAGTATTCGCTACTTGAATTGACTCCTCTAAACTGAAAAGAGTTTCGGGATCTAGATGATGTTTTACGTTTAAGCTTACAAGTGATATAGAATAGGTCATAGGAAACCGTTTCACTCCAACTCTAATGAGATAACTGAGCATTTTTCAAGGCGTAAGATGGAGTTTTTTTCAACTTTGAAAACCAGCAGATAACTATCGGTGGTGCAACTCTGGTTTGGAAATATTCTCTCTAAAGCAGATATATTTTCGTTTTTATATAATATTTAAATCAAAGTTAATGTCAAGGACACCTGGAACTCGTTGTAACAGGTGCAAAAACCGAGTTTTAGTTGTTCGTAGTTTGTTACTGAAATACAATGTTTGTAACAAAAATGTATATTTAGCAATACACCTATTTGTTATCTCTCAAAGAGAATTATTGCGTTTGAATGTGTGTAGTTTCCGCTAGTCTCATAGACTAACATAATTAAAGACTGCTCCATAAAGTATTAAAAATATTTAATTGCAACATTAAAACCAAAAAGGTTTATAAACTCTAAATGTTTTATACGGCATTGCTGCTTGCCAGTACTATTTGTTCCATAGAAAGGCCGGTAATGAAGTTGTACATATTGTATAACGCAGGCAGGGAAGCCTGCCACGGACGAAGCCTGCTGCTATATTAGGGTAAACAGGCCGCTTAGGCCGACAGCACCGGGCTGTCTGATCGTGCCAGTGAACGGGTGTAGGAGAGACGAAATGGTATGGGTACAGTAGCATTTTGTGTGGTTTGTTACAATTTACCGGTTCAGAGTTTGTTGGGACGAGACTATACGTCGTGCGATGAACTAACGGCTAGTACGAATGGAGCAGACCAGATGCCAAAGACTATTATTCTTTGCTGGGTAATCGATTTTTCTAGTACGTAACATCCATGCCATCGACGGCGTTTTTTATACACTCTCATCCTACGCGAATAACAATAGAAACACTTAAAGAATTACCTTTTAAGTTATTGGGATTTTAAAAATATATAATTTTACAGCTTGAGTAGCCTAATAATTAGATGTAGCTTGTCCATATTCTGATCAGCTAGAAAATAGTTGAACACTAAAAAGTTGTATCGATATAGTTTTAGACCTAGTACTAAGCTACATTAAGCTTTCTGGTGGCTTTACGATAGGTCTGAATTACAGTAGTATTGGACGAACAACTCTCTAAATGTATAGACAGACACTAACAACACCAAATTCAAACATTGAAATTCTATATGCTGAACGTCACTGAGATGATAATAATTAACACATTACCATACAAGACATTTTGTCAATTGATTCTGGAGCGGTCGTTGAGCATATGGTTTCAACAGAATTTGTCAACATTTAATATCATAAAAGCAGTGAAGTTGACTTAATATTCAGCAATGTATAAAGTTGCAGATAACCATTTCAATTTCGAATTATTTGATAAAATCTTTGAACACACTAATTACTAGGATAACCTCTACTCATACTACTATAGTGGTAACGCACGTTAATTTTCGGGGATCCAGAATTCTGTAAAGAATGTGGGGTTGGCGCGGCGGGTCGGGCGAGCGGTGTCTGCCAGCTAAAGATTTACGCAACGGCTGTATTTAGCCGTGGACGAGGGCCAAGCTATGGGCCGACCGTCACACGGACGGGGCACCGTCACAACATGTACCCTCAGCGGCCCTGCAAGGACTCCCACACCGTGGAACACCGCACACCCAAGTGAAAATAAATGTTACTCCATCAATTGAAACAAACCAGTAAAGGCGGCGACACACTACCGGATATTACGTACATCAGACCGAGCATCGTACCAAACATTACAACAACGTACATGGACGTAAATTTACCCCGAACATTTCACCGAACAACGTACCGGACAAATCCACCGAGCGTGGTGAAGGAAGACTATTTAGAGAGAGGGAAAGCGATAGAGGGTTTGATGGAGAGGGGTTTTCGTCACGAGTGTATGGAGCGACGCTCGGTACGGCGTTCGGAGCAAAATTGACCCCGACACACTACCGTACATCGGACCGTACAACGGACTGATCTTTTCTTTAATGTTTCGCCAGAAAAAACCGCCTCCAGAGCGCTCGGTACGATGATCGGCCCGGCGAAAATGTGTCACCGCCTTAACGACAGTAAGTTTATTAAAACCACTTTCAAACCTTTTTAATTGCATTAATTATTAATACTTACTGTACATCCTGTTAGGTTTCCACAGGTCAGGATGCAATTCTTAGGCCCCCCATACACGTAACGATCGGTCGACGACCGGCGAACCACGACCGATCGCAACAGATTGGTCTCTGAAGCGTGCTATGGCTTCCCCACACACGTAACGATCGGTCGACGGCCGGCGAACCGATCGGAACGAAGCGTGGTCCTCAACTCGCAGTTGGTATTTTGCAACCAATTTTATAAAGTGTTACATTTATACATTTATAACAATGTTATAAAAATTGCTACATAAAAAATTCCAACGCATATGGTTGGTGTTATTCTCATGATGAGGTGTTGTTCCCTCATACAAGAAAGTGGCTCCTAGATAGGAATAGAGCCCGTGGTTATATATACAATGGTTTCTAGAAAAATAATACATTTATGCTTTATTTCCTGCTGAATGCATAAAAAACCATTTATCTTGAAGAACGAAATTGTAAAAAATAATTTTCTATTAGGCTACAGCAAGATAAGAAAAAAATCAAATGTAACGTATTAAATACTGTTAATAAATTTTATTAACAGTACCTATTTTTCTTTAAACAACATTCTTTGTAAATACTTCATCTGAATTTTTTTAACCTTGATCTTTGCTAGGGATGATTTTAACTGTGATGTCTTCAAGTAAAACTATTCATTTTTCACAAATTGCTAATATACATTTTTTATAAAATACTGATAAAAAGCAGCCAAACATTGCCTAAAAAATATAACAAAACTCTAAAAAGCCGTTTTAATGTGTTTTTTATAGAAAACATTTGTTTTTATTTTGCACCATTGAAATGTTTTTAAAAAAAAATAAGTTTTCACAATTATTTGCACTCTGCACAGCTTTCAAACGACCGATAATTAATGAAATCGGTCCTTAGAACTTTGGATTTTTCCGCCTGAAAATTTTAAAAACTGTATTATGTAAGAGTAGATACATAGATACCATAGTCTCTATTTTTTATTTTGTGTATTTTGTGTATCGAACGCCAGTTACGAATTAATATACCTACTTCAATTGCGGCATCAATGTACGTGTATATGATAGTGGTAATTATCAGTATACAGAGTTGTGTAACCAACTGAAAAACGAAACCATAATATCTGTGATTAAACTCACAATGAGCGAGCTAGCCTACATACGCGGGCTCCACTCGGCCTTCCGCCGTCGACCGATCTGAAGCGTCCCCACACACGCAACGATCGGTCGCACGGCGGAGGCTGGTCGGACGTGGTCGGACGACGACTGATGGGATTCTCATCCGTCGTCTGACCAAAATCGTCGTCAATCGGTCGGAAGCGTCCCCATGCACGTAACGATTGGTCGCACGACGACGTCCGTTCGGACGGATCTGAGAGACCGATCTTTACGTGTATGGCGGGCCTTAGCTATATTTAGTTCGCATCTACATTAGAGGACAATTCTGTCTCAAAATCGATTTTGATAATCCCTCATTACCCCATCTCAATTGGGTGATCACATTGACAATATTGAGCACGGGCATCTAAAACTAATTTTAACAATAAAACAAACGCACTCACAGAACCGAATTTCACATCAAGCAACGCTATAAAAGCAAACCCAAACAAAAGAACATTTAACCAACAAAGAATCATCCAAGCCAACAATCCAACAAAGAAGATTCAGACATCAATCACTTGCACAAAAGTATTGTGTGCAAAAATGGACCAAGAGGAGGGGAGGGTGCAATGAAAGGGCATGCACGTTGCATGCGAGCCCCTACTATATTTATTTCCTTTGCAAATATTCTTTCCTACTACCGGTACGCACAGAGGGGCTGGCACACTTTAATGAACTCTTTCTGTCGGCCGGCTAGAAGGACCAACAGATAGTTGGTCACAATGAGAGCCTAGGAACCAGTTGGCCGTAGCTAACCAGTTGTCGCTAATGTCTGGCAGTATTAGCATTTTCCTCCTTGTTGTTAAAGGGGTTCCCCATTCCTTTGTGTGGAGTATAGCCTATCAGTACAAATTTGTGTGTTGGTCGTCCAAGGTGAATTTATTATATTATTTTTGATCAAGTGTTATTTTTTAACTAAACCCACCAAACCTACTTATACATTTTTATTCTGTAGGAAATATATAGTAAGATGTATGATCAATGGGAATTTATTTTAAATACAGTTGACTTTCCTGTTATAGTGGGTTAATTAGATAAAAAATGAACTGGTTTAATTTAAATATTCATCGTACTAAATTGGCCTACGTAACTCACTTAGTGTAGATATTGCTTTAAGTTTTATTTAGTAATTGTTTTATTGAAAACAAGAATGTTTTTTAACATTTTTTGTTCGAAAATAGACGCGTTATTATATAAAGTGGTTTATTCTCATAAATCGCCCTCGCGAGAAAGAAGCTAGGCCTACTTTGATTAGAGCTTGTTTATTTAAATATTGTGGAACTTTATAACAAATTTGAGAAAAATCACAATTGTAATAAATGATCTCAACAGTTTCAATTCACGGCAGACGGCAGGGCTATAATAATGTTTTTACATTTTTAAACCAGGCACGTCCTATGTAACTCCCAAAAACTTAAAAGGAATTACCCTTTCATAATACTATACTTCTTTGCTTTTAAAAAAAGTTTTGATTACAGTTGAAATAAAATATATCACCAAGTAAAACCGTATATCTGGTTTTTATGCCATATGGAAGGACACGAGTGTATTCCTTAAAATAACACACTCATCCTTTATTCCCTCCCCGGACCCGAACTGCCGACTCCATTGTCCATTGTCACTGGACAGTATCGCTCTCTCTCTCCCACTTGTTCCCCTACTTGGACCCTCGTGTTTGACTTTTAACAGCTGTTTTTTTGGCTTTCTTTTATTGTTGACCGCCAGCACCTCTCTTTCAACGCTTCGCCGCAAGGTGCTACAAGGGGTAAATATTTTTACAACATGAAAGTGAAATTTGATCTTGTAATGGGGGAAGACTTTTAAAGCTGTTTTTACTACCAAAGGGAGAGCATGGGTCTGTTCAGTTTAGTCCCCAGTTACTTTTAAGTTTAACCGGGGGCGATTTCCATAGTGAGGGATGCAAGATGGGTTTTCTATAAAGACGGAGTTTGAGTTAAAACGAGACCATTTATTCCAAGTCCAACTATTCATATAATCATATCGCTCAATCCCAAAATCGCTTAGTTATTTTTATCTTCACATGCAAGTGAGCATAGTGATACTGTTAAGAACATGCATGAATTTGATCAATTCCACCTTCTAAAACACTTTAAAAATCTGTTAAGATAAAAATGACAAGATGAAAGTGGTAATTAAATATTTGTCTCGATGGTTCGCATGATACAGCAAAATATACTTGAGAGAAACAATATTTAATACAAAATGTAATATATGTAATAATATTGTGAAGACTTTATCAAATCAAGAAACATTCATGAAAAATAGTTAAAGAACCACCAGTAATCAGTGACAAAAAGCTCTCCGGAAGAAAATCAATCTTCTATGAAAAACCGGAAACCGGTTGCGATCTAAAAGACGTTTCTGTAGTCGCATCACAGTGGGTAATAACCGAATAGTAACTATAATTGAGATGTGTATACTGTATAATAACTATAGGGCCACGACGCTAATCTTCAGAGTCTGCGGCAGTACCCGCCATATTGGATTTTGGGAATAAATCCCAAGGTGGCTGGTACTATATGCAGACTCTAAACTGCGCGACCATGCAGCAACTATCAGTTGGACACTATACGAATACCCCTAACTAAAATGTCGCGGCGTGTGTATTTTACTGTATTCAGTAGTAGAAATAATAATATGAATGCATAAAACACGATTTCATTCTGACAAAAAAATGGATCATCGACCAAGGGTATATAAATAAGGTGTGAAATGCCGATTAGCGAATCTACACCGCGATCTCCCAGAGGTAATAAACAAAAGGGATTAACCATGGGCTTGGCCGGCGCTCGCGGCGCGGCCCGGCGCGGCGCGGCGGTCGGGAACGGCGATACGGGGGAATTGGCACCGGTCGGGGCATAAACCTGTTTACGAGATCCGAAATCGAACTTTCGCATCGGGCAAATAAGGAAATAAAAGCCTGCTCTGAATGTAGAGGGGAGTAAAAAGTTACAGCGCTCCGGGGTTTAAATTTCTTTCAGTTGGATACGGTGTTTTGCGTGAATCTTGAAAGAAACTTCAAGTAATCACTAGATCAAAAGAGTAAAAATTTAATAATCTATTTGATTCTTAAGTTTTGTAGCTTAACACGGAATTTTATTAAAAATGTAGTACTGTAAAACAAATTGGTATAGAAGAATCAATGTTACGGAAAAACTAAGCGATTCATGGTTAAAGTTTTAAAGGCGCCTTATTATTAAAGAAAACTACCAATCCCATTTTCGTTTATTTGATGATATTCTCCTAAAAGAAAGTTGCACATGTATGTGTTAAATTTCCATGACAGAGTGTTTAAAAATAATTAAAACCATCTGTTAAAATCGTATACGCCCTGCGGGACAATACAACAGTAGTTATTACAGTTACGTAAAAAATATCTTGTAGCTTACAACTTTAATTACTATAGGCCCTATCTATTTCAAAACTCCCAGCAGTTCATTAACGCCACACAAGATAATTCCAGCAGTGTCTTTCAGATACGGACGAGCAATGGGAGAGCATGCGCATAAAACAACGCGTTAATTAAGCAAAACACGCTTTGGACGAGTAATCAGCCAGGGTTTGGAAAAAGTGGCTTCGTCTGTTCATGACACTTGGTTAATTATCCTCCCCCGTTCGGATCCTTCCTTCATTTGGCGAGTTGTGTTGTGTGCAACTTTCGGCGCTCCGCTCATCAAGGCGGCAGCCGCTCTGCTGTTCACGTTCACAGATTTAAATATACTTTTACGAATTTAATTTCAACTCTAAATAAGTGAAAATTGGAAATCTTACAAGTCAAAATACTGAATTGCAAAAGAGATAACATTGAAATAGATGAATCCATAAAGGGGGTTTAAACGGACTAATACACCATACATTTTCTTTTGCTTAAACTGTTTGCCATCCGTTCACATTTCTATCACCGTAGGGCCTATATTAGTTTGTTATATTACAAGTTTGGAAATAGAAAAATATCAAATTATTTCTTTCTGTTCACTGTTTGAATCTAGGGATTTGTTCACTTGATCCAAACTTGGGACTTTTTAAGGGTATCAACGGGAAGTAGGCGAGCTGCCTCTGTACGAAATGAAACCACTCAAGATAATGTTTTTAGCAATAAAAACAATGGAAATGAGTTTGTAAATAAAATGTTTACTTTCAAAAGGAATTTATTAATAAATTGTTATGAGACATATCATAGAGATAGGCTACAATCATTCTTTTGTTCCGGTAATCTAATTAAGAAATGATTACAACATTTAAACGGCGTTATTACTAAAATACACAAACACACATAGCCTATGTCATCTAGATAGTTCAATATAATTGTTGTTATGAAATAGATACATTGTTTTAAATTAAAGCAATATTGGAATGTTATCATCAGGAAAATATCTCCCGTTCAACGGTGATTATTAGCAAGTGAAAAAATATAACTAAAGTACTTTATGAACGGATTACCACGTCACTGACTAGAGATCCCAGAACGAAATTCAGACTCTTTCAAAACCGCTAATCATCCCTAACACGTCACTCGTCTCCTTTATCCACTCAAAAACGTTAAACCAGTCCTGACTGACAAAATTTAAATAAGATCCGAAATAATTCGTTGCGATCCCTACCGCAACAGAACTGCCGAGACAGCACTCGAAACGAAACAAATGAAATAAACGTCAGTTAGGATTTAAAGGGTCGCCGTACAATACGTAGGTGACAGGCGAAAATTGAAATGTCTCATGACGGGAGGAGACGGGTTGCGGTGAAACATGATTCTTTAATCCGACCTGCTGGGTAATTACCCTTTGAATAAACACGCCTCTCGCAGAACTCGTTCCGACCGCAGACCGCACACTGGACTCGGAGAGGATTCGAGGAATGCTGGCGCTTCTCTCCATTGTGGAGTGGACGGTGCGGTTCGAGTGCGGCCGGCCAGGGTTGAGGGTGCTAGGAAATGATGAAGAAAAAGTGATGAGTGGGTTCCTTTGTTGTGCGCGTTCAAAAGAAAAATGGTTTCTGAGGTTGGGTAATTCAAGCTTGTCTGGGTTATTATTTATGTTTTCCTTATTCTCGCGAGGTCAATGATCGACCATACGTAAGTAAATTACTAGTATAAATTTTTAATTGTTTAACATGACAATTTAATGTGGAATCCATAAATGTATAGGCTATTAATTTCGCAGGAGAGATCACATAGATAGTGCGGGTTCTTTAACAAGGGGCTTTATAAATAAATAGCTTAGCTCTGCTCTTTAATGTTCAAACATTTTGAAAAGGCTTTACCCAAATTGCCTTGGAATTTGTGTAGTCTATTCCTGGAAGACATTTTTCATCAAGACCTTATCTACCTTTATTTTTGTTTAGCAAGTTGTATTGCTCAACAACATTGTTCTCATGCGTTAAATTTAGTTACCGTATATAGGTGATTTAAATCAATATTCATAAAACATGATTTTTGGTGACGACGAACAACAATAAATAAATATTACTGAAAAATCCAAGTTTAAACTGTTTACAAAAGTATCCCAGAGGCGCTCTCCTCGTCCTGTCCGCAGCTCAGGACGAGGTCACACGCCCGACGTGAGCCCATTGTTCTGACTCCCAAAAACAGAAAAGAAAAATTTCCGCGGAAACGGGCCTCTGGGTAAATTATCCGTAATGATATCCGAGGTGGGCGTAGTGGGCGCGGGGGTGTAACTCGACTCTCCGTGACGCCACCACCGCTACTTGAGCGACATACACACCGCGGGCTACGCTTTCGTGTCTGCCATGGTCCGTTGGCAGCCGCCGCCGCGCCGACTGGTTCCGACCATCTGGGAGTCTGGGGTCTGGCGAGGTTTACATAACAGAGGGAAATTCTTCTGAGGTAAGCGTATACCTCCCTGGGTCTTGGAAATAGAGATGTGGAACGGGATTTTGGAAGGGCGCAACAGTTAGTTACAACTCTGGGACTCTCGTGTGTAGAGTTTTTAAGGGCCAGGCTAGCGGAAAACATTCCCCGTTTGCCTACGCCACACTCCTGGTTCTTGGATGGTAGAGGAGAATGGCATTCGGAACGGGTTTTGGAAGTGCGCATTAAGAGCTTTCAACCAATGCATAAATTATGAGTTTAAATACTTTAAAATAGGCTATGGGGACTTGTTTAAAAGAATATTCGTCTGTTTAGTCGTTGTATTTATGCAATTTGCACTTAGTTCGTGGAAGGATTGGAAATTAATTTATTTTTTAATCAGGCTTACCAGTAGGTACCTTAAACACTTTTTCAGTGTTTAGCCTAGCCCTATTTGACAGGTTCTGCGATAATACATGTGTTCATAAAATGGCATAGACATCAGATTTCATAACGGATCTGTGGACCTTAGTAACGTACTAGTAACTAGGCCTACTATAAAATGATTTCCTACACGAAAACGTATATTATTTTGACTGGTTGATGAAATTTATGAAACGTATATAATTATTTTTTGTATAAAAAATGTATATTGAGACTATTTAACTATATTTTCTATTAAGTCTAGAACAGTCTGACCTGCAGTATCTTATAAATTAGGAGAACTATCGAGAAGCCTGGCAATATATGCCTCATCATCATGTCGAAAGACCAAAAGGCATAGGGTAACAACATTATAATGAATATTTTAAATATTAATTTAAAATGTGTTCAAACGAAAACAAAAGTGTTGAGAAAATCAGGAAAATGCAATAAGGAGAGCAGGAACACATGGATGGGATTAAGCGGGCGTCAAACTCGCATTGTGCCAGCCAGTTAAAATGTTATTTTTTTTCTAAAAGCATAGTGCAGCCAGGTCTACACTAAAATGCATCCATTTGCTGACTTAGGCACCACAAAGGAATGCCACGCTCGCCAAAGTTACGAGTTGACATTTGGCAACAGAAGGTAGGAAATGTATTTGGACAGAGGCGGTTAATCCAAATGCAAAATAACTTTTGCCTGGCGAGTAAATCATTAACTACTATGCATTTTGCTAAATGGCACTTAAAAACATTTATTACGATTATATCAAAAGTATAAATATTTTAGTTCACAACTGTGACTATGACTACTTCACTTTTAATATTTTTTAAATTACAGGACATAAGACATTTGGCATTTGTTGTTCCACCATCTTTTTGGCGTAATTATTAACAATGAATACGTTATTGATGTCTATTTTATCGACTTATTACTAAACTCTAAGCAGAGCGAATTTGCGATAGGCTATTAAAGGAAAATACAGCGTGAGTGAAATTAATCCAGTCTATCATAAAAAAGAAAATAGGTAGCTAAATTAAAACTACGTGGACTGAAACAAACCACATCGGCTTGACAATTTAAAAACAAAGCATTCGAAACCGACGCAGTGGAACAACAGGTATCATACCGGACGAATGGGCAGACTAGATTGTCAATTTGAAAACACAAAGGAAGAGTTTTTGTCGTGTGAACCGTGCAGCTGGAACTTCCTTGGCATTATGTACTGTAGGCCATCGTAAAAAATGTATGAATGAAAATGAGCGCGTAAGGGGAAGCGGGGGCAAGGTGTTGGCGCTTTTGATTTCATAACCGCCCAAAATGACCTTCAGCCGAGCGGAGCGCGGCGACGGCGCGCGTGCAGTGCAGAAACGGGGTCACAGATGAAAAATGCCGATTATTCTCACTATTTCGGGACGGGGGTGTTGGACCGCCTCGTGTTGCGATCCAGCTCGTACGTTTATGTGGGCTTTTTACAGTGAAATACCCTTTTCGCAGCAGAACTGCGTACTCCGAGATTGTAGTTTTTTTACTGTGAAATATCATCCTATTCGCAGCAGACCTACAGACCCCAGGATGGTAGACTTTTTACAGTGAAATATCGTCTTCGCATTATACCTACATACTCCAGGATTGTAGACTTTTAACAGTGAAATATTCTTTTCGCAGCAGACCTACATACTCCATGATGGTAGACTTTTTACAGTGAAATATCCACTTCGCATCAGCAGACCTAAATACTCCAGGATTATAGACTTTTTACAGGGAAATATCCTCTTCACAGCAGACCTACATACTCCAGGATTGTAGACTTTTTACAGTGAAATACCCTCTTCGCAGCAGACCTACACACTCCAGGATTGTAGACTTTTTACAGTGAAAAGTCCTCTTTGCACTCGCAACAGAACTACGAATTTGGCGAATCACCAATACAATTTATAAATATTTCTCCCATAGATATTTGGCTAACCTGAGTAAATGAGGACATTATAGGTCATTTCAAGGAACCCTGGAACCTTCCGTCATTCTACCAGTAAATGAAAATACTTAGGCTCTACCACAGAGAAGTAATATAGATTACTATATTCAATGTTGGTTGTATTCAAAGGCTATACTCAATGTACGTTAATAGGCTACTTTATAAATTCTAACTAAATTATCGAGTTGTATTTTTTCATTAATACCTTTTGTCTAGGCTACTAGGCTATAACACTTAAGTTACTTCAATTGAACAGGTTGTCAAGATTCAGACTTATTCATAACACACGACGTAAGTTACAGTAGACTACATAAAAACCCTTTTCCTCCACCTACTATCTAAAGCCGTATTTTACTCCTTAGAATAGAGTAGTAAAGTACTAATTTCTATCCCATGTGACTTGAATACTTAATCTTTCTACCTAGGGAAAACTCGAGTTTTTTCGTACCACGGGGCTAAAGTTAGTTACATAAGAATAACATTAAAAGGGAGATTAAAAAGAACATGAGCCACAGTCAGCTGTTACTTGTGTTTGTTTCGTTACTCATTGTTGACTAATAGCAGCTGTAGCTGTTGCTCACCCACTGCTGACCATTCAGTCAGCAGTGGGTGAGCAGCATCTCTAGTATTAGAGATGGCCGTGGCAGTGTAGGTGTTTGTTTACATTTTGCTTGGTTAGGCTATTAACCTAAGAAGTCCAAAACATAAGTGAAAAACTTTTGACTAGGCTTAAATTATATTTTGTTTTTTTTCGTGTTCTTTAAAATTGATATGGCCTACCTTGTGTGTTTTTTATGTTGATGTGACTGATCCAGCTTGACGGAGCAAGGAATCATATGAAGGTAAAGTTAAATTATCTACGGTAGGCCTATTAGGCCTAAATTTTATTCGTGTAGGTGGAGGAAAAATGTTGTGTGCATCAAGGGACTAAAGTACTTTTCTCCCTCAGGGAAATTGTCGCCCTCGGCTTCGCCTTCGGGCGACAACACCTTCAGGGAGAAAACATTGTACTTTAGTCCCTAGAAGCACAAATAACTATTTAAACACGACACGAAAAAAGACCGAGAAAATCCTAACTCCATCATCAGTTGGGATTTCATGTCGCTAGGTAAGTTACTTATTGGAAATATATCACAAATCATCTTAACACATGTCTTTCAAGAATGTAATATTTTGTTGAATCATCCCCTTGCAGAATAATAGCACAATCCCGATTTTTTATAGAACTTTTTCTTTGTAAACAGGTTATAGTCTGTATTGAAGCATGTCTTAAATAAATAATTAAAATACAAACTTTTAATTTTTTTTGTAAACGTTAAATTTGCCATAAAAATTTTAAATTGTTTTGTGAACTTATTTGGGGAAAAGAGAAGTATAAAAAGCTTTCGTCTTTTACATGCTTACTTTAAATGTATTCGAATTAAGAGGAAATATTGTTGAAACCAAACGGCGTATAAAATGTATAATTTAAATTCCCTTCTTTATTTGCACTAATTTTCTATTTGTCCAAAAGTTAATTGATGTTACTTGTAAACATTGATTACATACTTTTAGTTACAACAATTGTAAGGTCTACAATAATCACATAAGTATGACGTCAATGGCTGGCTTTCTGTTAAACTACTAATTAATTTCCCTCTGTGTTTACTACGATAATTAAAAATGATATAGGAAAATACTGGTAGACATGTTAATTATAGTTTGTTGTTTATCTAATAAATTGTTCCAACAATTAGGAAAGTTTATGACGCGCATTGTAATTAAGTTTTAAATAGGAGTACTGTATGCCTGTTAACATTATTAAATCAGGTTATACAAACAAAAGAACTAAGCATTTGTTTTTCTGAGAGAATTTTGTATTTCGATTGCACAAGTAGGCTTACACACGTAAATTATAGGCCTACTCATGTTGTTGTAGGTTGACACAAGAAGACGAGAGTTATAAACTACAGCAGGTACAGTATAGAAACTTGAAACTAGAAGGGAGGACAGTGAACAAATTAAAACATGTAAGAACTAGATTATGATAGTAAACATTGACACTTGACGCGAACCTAGCGCCTGGGCGCAACAGCGGACGTTTCAGACACTACCCGCCGTGCCGCGCTAGGGGGAGGGGCTATTCTCAGAAACTGGAGCGGTCTGTTGGTTTTTTCGAGGGTCCTCCCTTGACAAGAGGAAGATAAACCGAGACAGTAATGATCACCGGCATCTGCGACGACGACCTTCCCAGAACTAGGCGCAAACACCAAACACGGGACCGTCTCGCTCACATGCCGGGCCCGTGGTTCCAGGAACTGTCGGCGCGGCGGGGTGGCAAAGTATAGTCTGCGACTAATAGTTTTACTGCCCGGGACAATGCGGCATCCCCCAGTGAATGAGGGGTTTTGTTATTGTAATGCGACGATCTTTGTAATCGGGTTGTTTATAAATGGTCTGGTCTGGTGGAGTTTTATTAGTCTGTGGTTTTATTTCCAAGTTTCAATGTTGGAAATAAGTGGGAACTGGAAATAGTTGGGTAGATTTAAGTCTTGGAGGGTTTATATTTTGTTCATCCATATATCGTGTGTGTATATGTTGTCTACCTCCTAGAAAAGAGCGTTTTACCATAACATTTCAATTTATTTTAGTCGTCCAAGGAGTTCTTGCTCTTTGTGTTCTAAAATACAACTATACTAAACTTTACGCTTAAAAACGTGACCCAGTCTCTCTATTTAGTAACTTAATTTGATCCTTTTAATTGCTAACATATACTGTGTCTTAAAAAATATATATACAACACATCAATAAATTAAGATTGGACAACATCGAAAAAATACAAATGTAAACTAATACAGTAAAAGCTAATTTTGTTTTAAAAAACGTAAAAAATTTCTAAAAAGGAGTAAATAATATAGTGTAAATACATTTGTTCGCTTTGTATACTTCCGTTGAGCTAACATTACAGCCCAATATTCTACCCCTCGCAATACAAAGTTAATTAGAATATTAACGACGTAAATGAATTGTTTACGACGTCGCTAAAATAGTTGGGTTTATAGTCCCAACAGCAAACTGCTAAAAGGTAGTAAAACATTGGAGCTATGAAGTTTACAACACTAGTAATTCCGGGGTTATGGCCTAGAGTTTCCTCACAGCAGCGTTCGGACCCACACTATAACAGTGACTGTAATGCATACCTGGCGGCCGGGCTGGTTGGTCCACGTGTGCGTTTTATGGGTCAAATGCAGTCCAGGCGTGTTTCTTGGCTTATTATGGTCAATTAAAAATTGCTGGGATGTAATTGTCATCGCGTTTCAGTGGTTGAGGACCGTGTCATTTTTACGATTTTTTTCTTATGGGTGAAATATTTTGCATTGGTGCAAAATAGAGGGTTAGCGGAATTCTACCCCCAGGAAAAGTACCCCCATGAAAAAACGCTACGTCATTTTGACGTCACGAGGGGCGGAGCTTAAAGTGGCATGGAGTTTTGGCTCGCGGCCGGAAAAGTACCCCCAGTTTTATAAATACATTATTATTTAATTTGGTCGTTCTAAATTAACATTATAGCAAACCAAACACCAGCCGGATTTCTACCCCCGGAATTTTACCCCCGGAATACTACCCCCAGCAAAATTACCCCCAGCAAAACTACCCCCAATGGACCAGACCCGGAATACTACCCCGGAATTCTACCCCCAGCAAAACTACCCCCAATGGACTAGACCGGGAATCCTACACCCGCGAAAGTACTTCCACGTACACAATTCCTTAAGTATTTAACAATTAATTGTTATTTTATGCACGTGTTCTAGTATTTAAAACATTTCTATTATAAAATAATAGAAATGTTAAATTTATATTAATACAAACTTGCCCTTCGGGTGATCTCGTTCTCTACCCTCACTCGCCGTCAAGTTCTATAATAGGCCTATGCTTTAGTTTTATATAACCAATCTTTCCTCAATACTTTACAGGCTTTAAGCTGTATGGTTTATTGACATCAAATAAAATATATACATTACCGTACCATGATATACTTTGACATTAGGTTTATAATTTTCAGTACCTTGGGGCTAATCATAAGCTCGGTAAACTTAAACAGTAATATTTTTTATAGTAATATAATTTACAGACATCCCGGCGCAAAAAGGCTTATTTCTTGTTCAAGACGAGCTCGTTCGCTCCACTCACTCGCCTTTCAGCTTCCTTTTTCTGTGCTTTCAGACTTTTTTAATGTATTCAAATTTGTATTCTTAAATTTGGATAGTTATTGAAACTTGCACACTACAGCATAAATATTGCGATATGAAAGTGGTTATAAATGGTTTCTCTACGTTCTATCGTACCCTAATAGACTACCAATATTTGTTAGGCCTAAAGCCAACCATCATAAGTTACAACACTGTAGGTCTTTCCTAATTCTTGAAAAAACTGTTAAGAACAATTTATCCAATAGGCCTACAAGTGGATATTGGTCTACTTATTTCTGATGTTGTTGAACCTAATAGAACGGTTTCCTTAGGCTAATTAGGTTTGCGCCTATACCTAAACAATCAAATTGACATGTTTATAAAATACTAAAGAGTAGGGCCTATAAGTACAAGGATGCAACATTATTGGTTTTAAGAAATAGGCCTACTTTTCCGACGCTCCAACTAAAATCGTAGTATATTTTCTGTAAAATATATTATTGTTCTTGGTATGGCAGTTCAAAGAAGTACATTTTATAGACTACCTTACATGTTTGCACTATTATAGCGTTTCATTTACCACTAATGGAGCTATATCCGTCGAATATTGACGGGCAACAACTAGTTATTATTTTATAATAGAAAAAAAAACTGAACACGTACATAAAATAACAATTGTTAAATACTTAAGGAATTGTGTACGTAGAAGTACTTTCGCGGGTGGAGGATTCCCGGTCTATAGGCCATTGGGGGTAGTTTTGCTGGGGGTAGTATTCCGGGGGTAGAATTCCGGGGGTAGAATTCCGGGGGTAGATTTCCTGGGGGTAGTATTCCGGGGGTAGAAATCCGGGGGTAGTTTTGCCGGGGGTAGTTTTGCTGGGGGTAGTATTCCGGGGGTAGAATTCCGGGGGTAGTTTTCCACCCCTTGTAAACTTACAAAACATGGCTTAGATTGTTAATTATAGAAATAAATTATAAAAGTGCGTAACCAATGATTGAAGTAGAGTATAATGTATTCTCTTCAAAAGTTTGCGGCCGGAAAACTACCCCCCATACCTGTGACGTCAAAATGACGTAGCGTTTTTTCATGGGGGTACTTTTCCTGGGGGTAGAATTCCGGCGCCCCAAAATAGATCCGCCGTTGAACGAAACATGTATTTTTAAGCATAAATATAATTCTAACCTACACTGATCCTATAAAGATTTCAACAAGTTTTATCACTGTAATAACGGTAACGAATTACCAACGGATGAAACATTTCATTTTAACGGGATTCAGTATTTTTATTAAGCAATCATCCTAATTAACGAATTAATAAGTATGACAGTAATACCCTACAGAGTGCAAAGAGTCATTATTTTGAAACAAGATTCTGCGGTTTGAGCTCGGAGATTTAGGGGGCTCAACTCTTTAAGACTTCATGATCTATTCATGGGAGATATTTATATTATTTAGCTGGCATTAAAAATATTCAGTTATAGGTTTTATGAGCAGTGCAATTTCAGTGTTGATTGTAAAAGTTGTCGATAAATCATCTAAATATATCTCTATCGCAAAGCAACAAAAAATCTATCCCAACGAGTCTTTAAACGGGGTAGAAATGATAAGATCGATACGGTGCGTAAAGTTAAAAAGGAAACCTCCCGAAGTCACGGACAGGCTACGTTTGTAAGTAACATTAATTCCATCACTCCGACTCGACGGGGCTAATGCATACCCAACTCGCGTCTCTCGTCCCAACTCTAAATCCGATGAGATCAGAGAGGCCGAGTTCGGATTGGTGGCTGCCTTCAAACCGCAAACTGAGACCGAGAATCAACTAAGTGCCGTTTGCCACAGTTCTAGGAACCCCTCTATAAATTACCGCCCGGTCCGACCGCTTAATTCGGAGGCTAATTAGGAACGGGCTGTTCTGTGCTCAACTGGGGTTGAGGATTGCAGGGCTGGTTTGCCTTGGAGAAAGGTTAATGCGAGATCTGATGAGATGAGAGTTGGAATGAGATTTTTCGGAATTGGAGGAAAGTTGGTTTTATTCAGGAAACAGTGATGTTGTAAGGAATGGGTAGGAATTTCACGAATTTGGAATATTGTCAGAATTCTAAAAATACCTAAAGATGGATAGACGTAGTCACTTTCCGAGAAACATTATCTAATAAATTCCTCAATTGAAACTTATTACAATTAGGCTACATCGAACTTGAAAAGAAAATTTGAATAAATTATATTTTTTAGAAACCCATAAGCGAAGCACCCACAGAAATTCTAAACAGATTATTTTTGCAACATAGAGCCTCTACAGTTTATAAAAGCTATAGTACACATCAATTGTCGATTCAGAGGCAATGGTTCTAAGTACAAATTGCTTAGGATTGAGTTCTCAGCTACAGTACTTAGACAAAGAACAGTGTTCTCATTCCATTCTCGACTCGTTTAGGCGACACATCTACTGTTTCCATACCACACCTCATCAAGAATGGTTTCCTTTACTCTACTCCCAAGCGGTTTGGTTTCCACCCTATCACCCGGGTGGCCTAGCCCCGACTCTAGCCTCGCCTAGAGGACCGGCGGCAGATGGTTCGCAATCCGGTACCGGAAACGGTCTGCCATCTGCTGACATCCGCCGGCCGCAAAACATCGCCCTCTAGACCTTTTAACTTTTTAAAGTGAAAAAGCCAACACAAGAGAAACTAACAATGAAATGAGCTGTAAATAAACTGTATTTGGTATTTTTTTTTTTTTTTTTTTTGTTATGAAAATGTTGATTTGTACAAACACTATGGTAGGCCTATAGTATAACATTCAAGTTCACATTTAAATTGCTAAATGATTTTTGCAGGTTCGTCATCAAGTGTACAGCGCCAAAACTTTTTGGCGTTAAAGAAAGTTATTAGTTTTGCGATTAACTCTTTCCATTTCTGCTGAAAAGTCTAGTGTTACAACAAACAATTCCAAAAATATGGAATCACAATCGAGCACCACATAAATCGAATTTTGAATTGTGTTAGACAGTCCCGGGCCGCGACGCCGCAGACGTAGCAACGTTGCGCCGACCGTGCCTCGACGGAGCAAGAGTATCGCCTCGGAGAAACAGGTTTTGAGCGTAAAAACCCGGCATCTGCGACAACGACGGAGAGTCGCAATTAGGGACAATAAAAGTTAGTCATCGGGAGGTGCGTGTTTCGGGAATCCGCGACGGAGCCCCGGGTCGCCGCCTACTCCGGTCCTCCTCCTCATCTACTGCCGTGCTGGAGTCACAGGCTGGAGTCGGTATATGGCGGCGTTGCAGTAGACTGTGGGCGTTTCTGCTTTTTATTTTGAATTTCTCAGCTCTAACAATTCCATGATAATTTTCTTTTTCACAAATACCAAATACTCCAAGGGGGAAAAGTTACCAATATAGTGTTAATTCCTTTATTAGAACAAGTGACCTATCGAACCGAACCGAAACACAACGAGTTTTTGATATGTTACAGAGAGAGAAGTGAGATCCCACTGGCAAGTGCAAGACCATGACACTATGAGACAAATTACAAAACTATTACTGTAGATTAGGCCTACATTGATTTATTCAGGTTTGATAGAAGTATTAAAAAATAGGGTGCTTTGTTAAAAATAATTTTTAGAATAATACTTGTTGCAATAGTTGTGTAACTAATTAAATGTACACAACAATTAAAAATTAATTCCAAATACTCGTAATTTGAATAGTGTATGGAGGTAAGCATGTCGATAGATGATGCATCCATCAGCCCTAGCACGGTGCTAAGGGTGGAAGGGTTGGATTTAATACTAACTGTAAATATGAAGAAAACTCTAATGCTGTAGTTTAGTTTATTATATTGTCACGGCAGCGCTCTTTCTACCTATTAAATGTCAAAATGGGCATATTTGTTTCCCGTGTAGAAAAGTCTACAAACGTAATATACACCGAGGTAACCGTGCCATACAACGCCACCGCATTATTGGTTCATTCTGCTTACAGTGTTGGTCGAGAAAAGATGTCATCAAGAGTAAAATAGCCTAGTACACGGCAATCATTACCAAACTTAACATGATGGGTCAAAGACACCGCTGCCGTGTGACAACACCGCTCGGCTATGATTGTTTTGTAATGGACATACTCAAGCTATCGCGGCATCAGAGGTTGATATAGCAATAACAACAGTCGCCGAGACTGTCCCCGCTACTGCGCGAGCGACTTAATTGGTCATATTGTGCGCGCCTAACTATCCGTATAACGCCGCGCTCTTAATTTAATCCAGGCTTCCCCTGATGTCTCCACATGCGCAGCCTTCGTCGTCCCCCTGATGAGCAAGATTAGGTCTCCACGCGAGAAGACTGAGAAAAGTGTAGGCTACTTTGTGGGAGCAGGGCGAATCCTGGCCCTCCATCTATAAAAAACTATCATAGTAAATTATTTACACTAGCCGTCATGAGAGAAGTCCGTTGAGGGCGGGGCTTAGCGGTCACGTGATTTTGGACCAACGAATGAGATTCAAGCGATGTTGCCGTTATTCACCTAGCCTAATTACATAAATCACATGTTGTAAATAATAACATTTCCAAATGTAAACAATATATTTGTAAACAATCCAAAATACAATCTCTTTTAAAACCCTTATTTTTTTAGAGTAAGTGTTGAATGTTAAGTATCATATTCGTTTAGTGTAAATTTTTTGGTTGTTTCAATATGGATCAAAAACACCTCCCGCATCACTTGCTATTAAAAAAGGAAAAAACGGTTAACAGTGCAGAACGGAACATAGTGTACGTTTATTGTTTTTTTAACAGCTCGTTCTCCTTTCCGTCATTTTGTGAGTGTGTTAATTGTAATCAAACTGAAAAAAATGCGCTATTGCTTGCAAGATTAGTGCAAAAAAACAGTTAACATACTAAATAAGTAGGCAATATTGTCAGTTTTTTAAGAGTCGCCAACACCAACTTTTTCAACACCGGGGAAATCAAGAAAACGAAAGTGTCCAGTCATTAACTAGATAAACTCCCCCCCCCCTTAAACCGATTAAAATATTGCTATTAAAATCTCAGAAAAGTTAAACAATTATTGGAAATCTCCGGACAGTAATACAACTGGATAAACTGTTTGAAAATGAACAGCAACAACAGGGCCACCGGCGCAGGAGAGAGGCACTCCTTGGCTGAGCAGGCAACACGGCAGGTCCGGCAACGATGTTCTGATTCCAAAAATTCAAGCATCAATACAATGATGAATAAAGGATCAAGTAGTCGACAATATTAAATCCACAAAATTATGTTTCTGTTTCTTTTTTTTTTACTGTTATTGTGTTATTTAATGTTCCTGTTATGTTATTGTTTTTGTCAAATAATTTTTAACTGTTAGGCCCTAGCCTATATTTAGCTCAGTAAGCCGGCAGTTGTTTATTTCCTAATTATGTAGGTCTACACTTGTTATTTGTTCATTTGTTATGTTTCTAGAAATTTTGGTGTAGTTTTAGTTAGTATGAATCACGGTAGAAATAAGATCATTCAAATCATGAAACTATAGGGTATTCTGTCCAAGTAAAATGCTGTAGGCAACCAGAAAGCTAGCCTACAAACACTCCCTGACGATCTGCACATTCCGCTGCCTTGCAAAAAGTTGGGCGAGCGAATTTTAGGAAGTTTTTAAGCTGCCATGCCGGCTATACGGCAACCTGCGGTGCGCGTACCCTCCGGTCGACAATACGGGATTGTCGTTCATACTTGAAAACGTCTTTACAAAGATATTTAAATTATTTATTTAAATATTTATTTATATATAAATTGATATAGTTTAAATGGATAATACTACAAGTTTAACATTATGAGGCATTTAGAGTACTTGAATCCTCTCGCAATAATAGGCCTGCAAACATAATGGAAGTATTGTTTTTATCTTATTCTTTCTCTTGAAAAAATTTAACTTATGGCCATAATTTTTTTTGGCCACATGATGTTACTTAGATAACTCTCCTTTGATAATCTCTTTTGATGGAGCGTGCGAATGTTCAGGACGATGTAAAGAAAAGAGGGATATCCGCCAATGCCGTGCCCTTCCGAACGCCCGTACCGAACCGCCCCAATGAGCACGTAACTTTAACAGAAGTAGTGTAGGAACTTCTTGGCACATTTTTATCTAAAGGGGCACCTACATCCAAATGAAGGCACCGGCCATCTATGAGGGCGCTCAAGTCTTTTAAGGGGGGAGGTCTTTCGCGTAGACTATCTAAACGAGAGTTTCAAAATCAGACAAGAACCTTGATCTACACTCTTGCCTCATCAAGATAAATAATTTGATGAAAAATGATCCTTTTAACTATAAAACTGCTGTTTTTTTTCATTTGGTTTTTCAAGCAGCAGCCATCCTTTGACTTTCGCTTCCCGGTCCCGCCACCAGGAGCGGCGCTTCCGTGCAAACGCACGGGAAACGAGCCGCTGTTGTAAAAAGTTGCCCTATTACGACAGAGGACAGTACCCACATAGGTTTTCAAGATAACTCAAGACATGAGAAAAAGATAAATTATGACAAGCTATTCACCCTCAATATCGTTTTTCAAATTGTAGTTTTGTAAATGCATGATGATATCCAAACATTAACACATTAACTACGAACCTTTCTTGTTTTCAATGTACAATAGGCTATATGTTTAAAACACGAGATGTACACATTAGAGACTGTTTATAATCAGGTGATCGCTTCAATGATTTACGTTTATATTGGTAACCAGCGTTCAATGTGGCAACACCGCGCTTGATTCCTATTGGTTACAGCTCAACGGACTTCTTTCGTGACGGCTGGTATAGGTACAAGCTTATTAAGTTCAAGTCGTCAATATGTTTTCAGAGAAAGTATATTTTATTTTAATTAAGTATACAAGGTGAACGACTTTGTGATAGTTGTTTTATTCATGAAGTAGCCTATTCAAAACAAAGACCGATACTTTTTTATTCCAAAAAAGAGAAGAATTACGGCTACTGCTTTATTTAAAAAAAAACAAGCATGACAGTAATAATAATAATAAATGAGAATAAATATTATTACTCTGCAGGGCGCCAAAAACAAGTATAATCTTGTATAGCATATTATTTTTCTCTAAATACTGCAGTGTGATAATCTTGATATACCGTGTATATATATAGTACAGTATGGATTCATTTTTTCCCCTGTTTGTAAGCACCGCACTGCGTAAGTAAACCAAGCCGGTATCAACAGAAATACTGGACAACTATGCACGAAACGACCGTCAACTGCGGGATGTAGGATGCCAGACCTAACTAAACTACAGCCGTGGGCTTGTAAACTACAACTCTCCATAAGCAAATATTCGTAGCGTACGGCCATTGAAGTCTATTTACTCGCCTGAAGTATTTATACTTGTACGGCTAAAATGACAACGCATCCACACCAAACCCAGCTCACTGTCTTGCTCGACACGCCGGCTGAAATATTTGTAAATATTTCTAGCAAAAGGAGCGCCAATTTTTTGTCTTGGCAATGAATATGACAATATGAATATGTCAAAACAAAATAATTTTAATAACTTTCAACCTATCAATGCCTATGAACATATGAATACAATTTATTATTTTACGCATATTTATAGTAAAAACACTGAAAACATGGATGTAGAAGTAATTTTTGGATAGTTCCTCGCAAGTTAATTGTTAGCGGGCATGTTACCCCACACGCGCGCCGTCGCTAAATATACACCAATGACAGCTATTTCGGGGCCAGTGTGCAGCTATTTGTGGTTTACGGTTGAAAAAAGAAATACCACTCGGACTCTGGTGCGAGGGGTCGCCCTCAAAGTCATCCCGACTGTAAACATTTCGGAATTTATCGGAACATTGGAAGCCGTAGAACGCGTACCTCCTCCGACTGTGCCAAAATGAGGATCTAGTTTATTCCTACTATGGCAAATCCGCTCTAATAAAAAGTTAAAAGTTTGAAGAACCTCAATTGTCTTTATACTTCCGTTAAAATATTCGTACCTACTTCATTTATTTTGGTGTGTATATTTTGTTTCATCCTTGATTCTTTAGGATATGGGTTTTAAAATATTCATTCTTATGCACTACATCTCAACGATAGAGACCATCACGCACTGCTCTGTTTTTTATGGCATTTGGAAGAGTAAATACATAGGTTTATTAATAGGTTACTAGGTTATAGGTTATTAATAGTGGTAAAAATTCAGAAGTATATTAGCCTATGTTTATTTTATTTTATTTTTTTTTTTTACTTTATTTTAAAGGCATACAATTAATTACATCAACCCCTAATACATAGCGCACACTTCGTTAAAGATTAGCCCTAAACAAACCCAAACGTCCGGATTAATTAAATTTAACACATTCCTCTTCGATTAAGTGAACAAAATTTAGTTTTCACTGCTGCGTTATCTACAGCAGAACTTAACAGCGGTCGATCTGAATGATAAATCGGAACGTCAACATTCACGTGTGTCGCTTTAAATTAATGTTGGGTAAGTACAAAGACCAACATAACACGATTTACGGCGTAATATTTCATTGAAAACGACCTATAAAAATAATAATTCTGGTCTGGATTTGCTTTTCAGGTGGACAATTCCGCCGTGTAATGTACGCAATACAGTATTATATTTTTACAAATAATGAATTTATTTAAACAATGTTTATGCACACAACCCACTTCATTGTAACTGGTAACCAATAGTATTAGACTGTAGTTCCACGTTCTCTAACGCATGTAAATTAATGACGACAGAATGAAAATAGGCCCATACAATTTTCAATAGAAGTATATAGAAAGGAGAAAGTAAATTTATTCGATATAGTACACTTAATGGCAAACCATGTAACATTAATTTTGTATAGCCTATGTTCATGATTACTGTATAACAAATTTAATAATAGGCTTAAATTGAATTTTATTATAGACTTTGAATGTAAGGTGCATAATGTAGCATTTCTACGGTGAAGGGCCAAGGCAACACAATATAATCTTAGATTTGATTAATTAATAAACTAGGGCTATATCGAATTATTAGTACTAAACCGTTATCTCAATTTCAATCTTTCGCCAATGATAGTTTTAATTTCTCTTCTTCTCCTTTTTAGCGAATTTCCCATAGGGAATAAGCTATTACCGTAGGTCTCATGGTAAGACCTAAGCCCGGGACCATGTTACTTTTTCGTTTTGAGGTGCCCAGAGACCAAAAATAATAGTCATTAAAATTTATATATATATATATATATATGTATATATGTATATATTTATATATGTATATATGTATATATGTATATATATATGTGTCCCTAGACACGATAACTCTCGTAAAAATGGTCCGATCGACACCAAATTTGGTAGAGATGTGTAATCCTACATTTATTCGGATGAGTTCGTAAACCAGACATATCGACCTACCGGAAGGGGTAGTTTTGGGGGGTTTTGTACCCCAAAAATGGGTTTTTTGCATTTTTCATATGTAAATTTAAAAAATTTAAAATTTTTATTTTGACCATTGGATTTAGCTCAAAAAAACACACAATTTAGTATTTTGAAGCTTTGCTCTATCTCCATTGGTTACCGAGATATTACAAAGTCTAAAGACAGTACATTGTCTTTTGGGACTCCAATGTTAATCTTATGGAGAATAAGGATGTGTTAATATTTCACTTATTAACCAATATTTTTGGATGGAACTTGGTATTTAGCTTCATTTGGATGAGATTCAACCATTTATGTAAAAAAACTCTTGGTTTTTTGTTCTTATAATGACAGCAAACCTGCATACTCTTTTCCCATGTTAATCATATGGAGAATAGTCAAACTCCTTTATTTATGGACAGATATTGATGAAACTTAGTACATGGCTTCATATGGTCAAAATAAATTTTGTTATGATAAAAACCTACTTTTAGTGTTCCCCATGGCAGCATACCTGCATACTCTCCCTATATTTATCATAAGGAGAATAGCCATTTATTTCCCCATTTATGAGCATGTGATTTTATTTGGTTTACAGTTTTATGTGGTCAAAATTAATATTACTAATTTGGAAATTCGCTGAGTACGCAGGTCTGCTGCGACGGGGAGTATTAATTAATATCTCAGTTCTCGATTTCTCTTCTTCCTTACGTTTCTCAATTAAAAATTGAAAAACGTCCAAATGTGCAAACAACCACAGTATTAACCACCACACAATTGCTTTTCAATCGCCTTTCACACCTCACTATTCTATTAATTCCTTTAATTCATTCGTCCCATTTATCTCGCTTGTTTCCCTATCCGACAGGACATCGCGGTATAAATCTCTCGTTCCGGTTACGAAATCCCAGTCGTCTGCCAGATCGTCGCCGTCGCCGGGCGAGCCTACAACTACAACACGGACCGTCCCGCGTCCGATAGTGGACTTTACTGCCGGTAAATCATCCAGGATAAGTTACATTCCGGATCGGTCCTATTTCACCGTCGCGGCGACATACCTCCACGACGCGACGGTTCCAATTTAACTTTTACTGTAAACATATAAACGTCAGGCTTCGCTCGTAACGCCGATTAAATTTCTTTTACGGCGTTCCTTTAGTAGGCTTTATTGTGGCTAGAACCGGCCTCGTGCCGGATATCAAATTGTTACATTTACATAGTTTGTTTAAAAGAATTTAAATTGTAACAGAAGCTGTAAGTAGCTTTTTTTAGTTACATGATTGATTTACTTTATTTAAATTACAATGTATTTAAGTTGTAGATAATTTTAACTATACATTAAAAAGTCTGCAGGCCTCCTGAATCCTGGGATCAGAGTTATGCAAATAGAACGATCCGGTATAATTCAGCGACGATTATTCACTATTACTTTTACAGCCACCTCTGAGCAGTCGGATAAGTAAAAATGACCCATCACTATTCAAAACTAGCTAGGCCCTATAGAACAAGGCACTGATGGCAGGGTCGACATTGCTTGCAAAATTATGCACTCTTCTATCAGTGGCTGATGCAGTTTATAAATGATAAGTTAATTCCTCGTTGAATCGAACTTAGTGCATGAGTACATGTAATTAATTGATATATCTTATTTTGGTGGCTTATCTTTTAGACATTACCTCTTTCAAATCATCGACTGGACAGTTTGAAGTTATACCGGAACCTCTGTGCGTCTCCACTGCATATTCACATTTAAATATTTACATAGCCTACAAGCTACTGTAGCTGTAATGTAAATAAAAGAGTAAACTGAATGAGCAGTAAAATGTAACTCGGATCACATTAAAATAAAGTTAAGGGGGCGGTCTACCCCAGCCAAAACAACAACAATGCCGAATGCCGCTCGCGGCCGTAGCGCTAGGCGAGTTTGATGGCTGCAGAGGTTTACGGGGATCGTGTTTTAAAATTAACCAATTAAGATAGAGATTGGCTGTTAACTTTTTCTAAAAGTAGAAAATATTATCTAGTCGGCTATCTTTTTAGAATTTTTAAATAAAATTTCTAATTTCAGTAATAACTGTCCAAAATCATCTGTTTTTAGTTTTGTAAATGCAGAGGTTTACGGGGATCGTGTTTTAAAACTAACCGCTTAAGATAGAGATTGCCTGTTGACTTTTTTTTAAAGTAGAAAGAAGGATCTAATCGGCTATCTTTTTAGAATTTTAAAATAAAATTTCTAATTTCAGCTATAACTGTCTAAAATCATCTGTTTTTATAGATTTTTAACTGAAATTTTCTATTGGTTTTAATGAACTAATTACAAAAGTGTAACAGAGGAAAATTAGTACCGTTATTCTTCTTTAATATGACACCTTATTTATAGCTCTAGGCTTCATTTGGCAGAAGATAACACGATTCTAAAAACCCCTTGCATTTGGGTGCGCGCCAGGGGTAGACCGCCCCCTTAAGCACCAATCTAAAAAATTGCTTGCGCATATAACATCTCGGCTCTTTTTGTCATGAATGATCCAGCATCATTGATGAGCTATGAAAACCTAAATTAAACAAAAGGCCACGCGACTCGAATTCAATTAAAACTAAAAGTACGGTACATAATAAAAGTAAGAACGTATCACACGATTCCCGAGTAGCTATCATAATAAATTACCAAACCCTCAAATTCTGAGCACATGAAATTTTCTTGAGAAATGTATTCTTCATTACAAAACTGCGAGACAATTTCCGGGACTTTTTCCAGCACAGCCTAAAGATAGAATTTTTGCCACGAAACCTTACACGCTGGCGTGCGGAAAACGATTCAGCAATGAAATAAGTAAATATTTAATGTCTTTGAACAATTAGCTCTCCACTCTTCTTTAATCCGGTCACGAAACACGAAGTCTACATAAATTATGAGACACAGCTCAATACAAGTGGCTGCATTATCTAGTATGTCATTTCATTGTTCCGAATTGTAAAAACGCATCCACTATTTTAAAGCACTTCTTATTTTGTGAAATACAAGTTTAAATTTGTACTGTATCAATTTTTCAAAAAATGACCTACCGCTGAATTTTCTTTTTCGCTAAAAGATCTTAGCCACAAATGATGGACCGAGGACGGAATTGGTAAAAGTTGTTTGAGAATGTGTTTTAAAATATTAAAACCACAATCAATCAGATGACCCCGTTGTTGAATTAAGATTTAGTTTGTTGGAAAATCACTTATAACAACAGGCCGTATGATGGTATATAGTTGGGGAAAAGAGAACCTAGGTATGTTAAAATTGATTTATTTTGATAAAAAAATAAATAAATAAATAAACAGTTAAGTCAAGAAACCTATATTTCGTCGGATTTACATGCTACTGCTATTACAGTATTTGGTGACAATACTGACCATGTATCAGTAAAAACAAAACACTTGGTGAGCAAATCTTTTTGTGAAAAAATAAAAGTTAGTAGGCTATGCGAAATGTGAAGATCGAGAATTAATCATTAAATATTCAAATTACTGCGGTACTAAAACAATAAGAGTTTGTTGTTCAGCAAATCCTGTAGCATTGGTGGGGTCTTGCTAGCTAGCATATGTTTTGAATTTACAAAGAAATCCTTACCAGTACCTACTTAATTTTATTGTAGGTAGTTTTGTACGCTATTTAGTTTAAGCCCCGATATACAGCCTATAGTAATTATCGCTCACCTCTTTTCTTTTCTTGGTGAGCTCGGGCTCGGTGAACTGTTCCTTGAAGAAGTCGAACAGTTTGGCCCGTCGCTCGTGGTCCGGCTGGTCCTCGACCATGAGCAGGTAGGCCCGCCAGTTGCTCGAGTCGAACCCCCAGTGACAAGTTCGGTTCTCCAGGTAGCGATGCGCGTGACAAACGAATGTCTGTGGTGCGAACAGACCGTGGCACTCCACGCACTCGATACACCGGGCACTGCTGTCCGTATACAACTCCGGCATGCACACGCCCTTGCACTTGCCGAAACACTCGTGGTACACCCTGATCTGCACGGTGACCGGCTTGTCCAGGAGTCGCGCAGAGGGCGCCTGGCGATGCAGCAGCGCCGAACACAGCCGCTCGGCGTCCGTCTTGGTGATGAGTCCGCACGAGGGTGCCGTCGTCGGCAGGATACCCGACACCTTCAACTCCTCTAGCTGTTCCGGGTTGCACCTCGAGCAGAATATCTGCAACTCGTCGCACACTTGGTTGATCTGCGCCAGACTGAAGTCTCTCAACACGCTGTTCAAGATGTGCGGCAAACAGAGTCTCTTCTCTCCGCCCACGACGAAGCAGGATATGCTCTCTCCCTCGAGCACCGTCTCGGACCTCTCGCTGTGCGATCGGTCCGGCGCGGTCAGGATGGGGGGTAGCTGCTGCACCGGCAGCGGCGGCGTCGGCTCCGGAGAGTACGCCGCCTTCTTGTCCGTCGCTCGGGGCGGCTCGTCCGCTCCCACACCGCCGCACAACACCGTGCTGGGCCCTTGCAGACTCTTGACCGCACTCAGCTGGTAAGTCTTGAGCACTTTCTTGAGGTGCGGGTTGTACGTCTGCTGGCCGATCAGCGTCTCCATGTCGGTAGCGTCACGCCGCGCCAGCGCTAGGCCCCGCACGCATCGTAGTCGCGACCACCGCAGCCGCACTCCTCCTCCCGCGACGCACACGACATGTCTGAACCGCTGCTCACCGCTCCGCCGCTCACCGCGTGTGGCGCACTACACACTAGAGCGCTCTGATGTGCTGCCGCCGCCGCCGCGACTGCGCGAGCCTCCCACCGGATCGATCCTAGACCCACAAAAATGCGTCACCGCTCCACTAGCTTTACGGCTTATCGCGAACTAGTATCGATCACGTCGCACGTCCACGCACTCTGCCGCACACGACACGTACCACGTCACGTAGCTGCAGCTCGACAGCGGCTGGGTGCGAGCCGGCCACAGCACAGCGCGACACTAGAGTGGAGGCTGGGCTAGACGCCGCCGCTGCCGCTCTCAGACTTGTCTGCCATTTCCCCTCCCTCTCCCCCCTCCACACCGCGCTTGCCGCCGCCGCGTCAAAATAACCGGCCGCCGCCGCCGCCGAACACAGTAGCCTGCGCTGCGGTCTGGCCCGGCCACTGAAACGTGAAACTCTACATTCGTGTCATTCACTGTAGCGGTCCCATTGTCGATCATACCGCCACCTGTCCGGCGAATCGGGTCATACACGCGTAATGCTCGCCGCCTTGACCTTTCACGACGGCACCGATGTCGATGACAGCGCGCCGCGCCGCGCCGGCGACACTTGCAACCTCACTCTTTTGTGTGGATCACTTAATTTTTCCCTTCTCCAAAATTCAGTTTCAGATTCAAATGTGTATAGGACCTTTCAGACTTTAAGGACTTGAGAGGATGTTTCAAATGTATCTTACTACCTTATGCTGTTTGTGCAATTACTGAATTGTAATCTAATAGTAGCCTACAGTTTGTTCAAAAACATTACTACTGAACAACGAAAAATATAATATTTTAATAAAGAACGATTTATTAGTTATGTTTATTTCAGCTGTTCTTTAATCACTGGAATAAGGCAGACTAATCAATGACACGAGTTTCAAAAATTGTGTAAACTTTTTAAAATATTTTTTGCAATTAAGAAGTTTGGTATGTCCTTAGTAATGTCTCCCGTTAGAGTCTGGTTTCTCATCTCACGTCTCACAAAAAAAAAAAAAAAATAAATAAAAATAAAATAAACTGTAAGGCAAATTTGTGTAACTTGAAAATATTAATAACCATTAAAAATTAGCCTATTCAGTTAACTTTACTCAAATCAAAATCAGCTAAAAATTAACAGTAATTAACGTAATTTTAAAAAAGCTATATTTGACACAGTCAGGCCAATTCTTTGGAAATCCGACAACCAGGCAAATGGGGAGACATGTCGGCTAATCCCGGAAGTGGAGCTAGGTGGCGCCTGGTGCTCATTTTGGCGGGAAATGGCCGGGATAAATCATCTGTGTATCGCCACAGAGTAGTGGAATTATGCGGAATAACAAAATATCGTACTATATCAAATGTATGGGAGCGGCGCCGTCTTATAGGGGGTTAGAGACAACATTGGCTCGAGCCTACCAGGAATAGGGTGAAATATGGACTGTGTGTTGGAGTTTCCCTGTTGGGGAGATCAATTTCAACAACAACAAAATTTGAGTAGTAAAAAATCATAAAAAAAACTTATATTTTTTTAACGGGCTCAACTAATTTTTACTAACAACGCCTCCTAGGCAGCAAACCTACCTCAACCCAGTTGTATTGATTATAATTGATGATCAGAACTCTAAATTAAAATAGAGTGCCTGCGTTTAGAGTATTCCACAAAGGAATTATAGCAAGCCTCTATAAAATATTGTGTGCTATAATTATTTTGATTAAACAAAACTAATTTTAACGTATTATTTCACAAAATTGGTTATTAAGATAATAAGAATACTCAAAAACACAATCTAAAAAGTAATAACAAATAATTAAATATTCTCTTCGGAATAATAAATATATGAGATAATGGTCGATTAGAAGTTAGGCACGTGGACGCGGCGTACTGGGCATAGGCAATACACGCAGTACAGCGCAGGCGTCATATTGCATCTGGGATCTGAAGGAGCTCCTGCGTCCATCCGGCCTTATCATCCGTGTCCTGTATCATCATCACCGCGGGCGATACCACAACCAGGGGCCTTGGTTTATTGCCTATTAATTAGTGAACCGATTAATTACCAATTAACTCCACCATAACACTCGCCCTTCAGTCATCTTAATATACGCACCCCAGAGTATTTATAGGAATGCTAGCCTATATTAATTAGGAGTAACTGGGGGCCGAACATTTACTCGGCAAACTTAAACAATTCTTTATATATCAGTTACAGGCAGTGGGCTAATATGTCAAGTGCAAAAGGGCTTGTTCGTATTGTTCACGACGAGCTCGTTCGCTTCACTCACACGCTTTTCAGAATATAGAATTCGGGTGCTACACTTTGATGTAGGCTAAATTGTTGGACCGTTCAATCTGTAACTCGTAAATTCTAATTATTTAGTTAACAGCTAAATTCACAATTGTTACTAATTATTTTGTTTTCAAATTAAACTACAGTTCTACAATTTTTAGCGAATTTCCCATAGGGAATAAGCTATTACCGTAGGTCTCATGGAAAGACCTAAGCCCGGGACCATGTTACTTTTTCGTTTTGAGGTGCCCAGAGACCAAAAATAATAGTCATTAAAATTTATATATATATATATATATATATATATATATATATATATATATATATATGTATGTGTCCCTAGACACGATAACTCTCGTAAAAATGGTCCGATCGACACCAAATTTGGTAGAGATGTGTAATCCTACGTTTATTCGGATGAGTTCGAAAACCAGACATATCGACCTACCGGAAGGGGTAGTTTTGGGGGGCTTTGTACCCCAAAAATGGGGTTTTTGCATTTTTCATATGTAAATTTTAAAAATTTTAAATTTTATTTTGACCATTGGATTTAGCTCAAAAAAACACACAATTTAGTATTTTGAAGCTTTGCTCTATCTCCATTGGTTACCGAGATAGTACAAAGTCTAAAGACAGTACATTGTCTTTTGGGGCTCCAATGTTAATCTTATGGAGAATAAGGATGTGTTAATATTTCACTTATAAACCAATATTTTTGGATGAAACTTAGTATTTAGCTTCATTTGATTGAGATTCATCCATTTAAGGTAAAAAATCTTGGTTTTTGTACTTATCATGGCAGCAAACCTGCATACTCTTTTCCCATGTTAATCATATGGAGAATAGGCAAACTCTTTTATTTATGGACAGATATTGATGAAACTTACTATATGGCTTTATATGGTCAAAATAAATTTTTTCTATGCTAAAAACCTACTTTTAGTGTCCCCCGTGGCAGCATACCTGCATACTCTTTCCCTATATCTTAAGGAGAATAGACATTTATTTCCGACATTCATTTCAATTTATGAGCACGTGATGAAATTTTGTTTACAAGTTTAGCTGGTCAAAATTAATATTACTAATTTGGAAATTCGCTGAGTACGCAGGTCTGCTGCGACGGGGGGTATTTAAAATTACAATACAATTTATTAATTTAATAAGTGTAACTGGCTGATATGCAAGACCACATGTCATACTAAAACACGTGGTCTGCACTTTGACAGTTGTGTCAGCAGTTTTCATCATTTCTTTGTTTTGATTTCTACTCCATGAGACCATACATTTTTATAATTTCAATTAAAGATTATAACGAAATAAGACGTTTTTAGCATATTGTACCAAATATATATAGGTATTTTTATCCCACAACTAAGTTATTTGCAAAAGTTCGAAGAAAATAGTCCGAGCAGTTTTTTATATCCGTGTGCAATCATACATATACATACATACAAATGTACCTTACTCCTATTACAGTATATAACATACTGTATTTAAATTAGTTTGCCATATATTTCCCATCAGTGTTACACTTGTCCTCATCGCATGCATATAATTTGTTCATTTTTGGCGGTTTTATTACGATTCAACCTTGTTTGGATCTTAAATACATTTAATATTCATTTGACCAAAATGATGCTGTGTTAGGGGTTTGTATAAATTAAATGCATATAATTTTTAACTTATGCCTATTTAAAATCAGATTCAACCAACTTCGAGGTCGTAAAAAAATATTTTTTATTTTTATTATTAAATATTATGCTATCAAACATCCTTTGAAAATCATACCCGTTTTGATAAACTATTTATTTAGAGCTATAAACAATAATTTTATAATTAAAACAAAGGAATTAATGCGGTTATCGTAAAAGATATTTTCTATCCAAATAGTATCTTAATGGCCATTGCTTATATTCTTTCTCAAAGTCGTTCGGAATTTGCTTCGGGAGTACCGAGTTTTCCCTCGTGACAACTGAGTCAAACATGAATCATATTTCTAAGAACCGAATACAGGGACACTATTCAGTATTCATCTTTGCATTTGACATACTGGTATATTATGTGCAATCAGCAATACTGTACTTGTGGTAATACTGTACTTGAATTCTAGTAAAGTCACATATACAATTTGTCTTTCTTTATTCTAGTTGGCTTTTAACATAGACTACGTAGAAATTTTGAATAAACTCCGACCTAAAAGCTTTTGCCAATTTTTAGAGCTGCTGAATTATGTACGCGTAGTACTAAACGCGTTACTCTTTATATGTGAGGACAATTATTTATGTAAGAGTATATTATTAAAATGGAAAAACAGTGCAAAAAAATAAAATAAAATAAAATTTCGGATAAAATTTTGAAATAATTAAATATGGATGGGCTTCAGTTAAAAAGGTTCCTGGTGTCTACCTAAACTTCCTATATATCATACCCAATAATAACTGTGTTCTAATGGTAAACCTGACATGTCATGACTCATTTACTGTATATGGAAGTGCATCAAGGGCGTTTGTATCGAGCAAATTTTATATCTATCTATATCTATAAAAGAGGAAATGTATGCATATGTTGCCTATGGACTCTGAAATCACATGACAGATTGTAATGAATCATTCAGGCATTATTAAGCATTTATTCAAGGATATGGTTTGTGTGAAGTTACGTGCAAATCTGTCCAAAGAGCTCTGACCCAGAGGGCATACAATAGTTTGTAAAAAAAATCTGAAAATCTCTATTTTATCTATTTTATTGGTTGCTACGAAACGCATTCAATCAAAATTTCTAATTTTAGGTATTCAAGCGATTTCTTATATATAAGGTGAGCGGGACAGCGAGTGAGCGTAGCGAACGAGCTTAATTACCTATAAAATAAATTCAATCACGGGCGACACTGTGAAGGGAAACCACTAGTTCTCTTTACATTCTTACAAAACAACAAGAATAATTTTTTTAGCCAAAAAAGGTAAATACACATTATGTTTTTTTTTTAATCTCTAAAAGAAGTCAAAAAGCATTAGCGTAAGTTTTAAATTTCTGACACAGGATTTTCCAATTAAAAATTGGTTCAACGGTTAAAAATCGGTACGTATTTATTATTTGTTATTCTGTATAGTTTGTTTATGTATTTGAATTCTAAGAAAAGCGTAAATTCGGTTTAACTGTTTTGTTAGGAATAAAAACTAAAGTATTAATTAAAAAAGAATTCAAATTGATTAATAATAGTTTTCATGAGTTGGACTCATTCAGTTTGTATTCGACCGCGATCGGCCCATAGTTTGTCGTCGCCCCGTCGAAGGGCGGTAAACTGAGCGCCGCGCCTCCCCAGATTATTCTCTTATCAGTACCCTCCCACCCTTCCCTGCCCACACGCCACTTTTCCTTTCAATTAACTTTCTCTTATCAACTGTAAGATTCCCTCTCTGGTCCTTTGTTCCCATCAAATCAAGTCCAACTGTCTACGTCTCCCCTGGTTCCTTTCGTACAATATACAGTTTATTGAGACCACTTTGGAATAAACACCGAATTATTTAAAAGGCTTGGTTGGACGTTCAATCTAATATACGAATATTGCTACAGGAGTTGTTGAATACTTTAACAGTATCAAACAGTTTCCTTAAACTTTTTTCGAATCTTTTAAATTACAGTAAAAACATCATTACCGTGTATTGCACTAAGCAACGCTTGCTAATAAGCAAACAATAGGTTCTAGGGATAAGATATAGGCATATATTTTATTCTGTTTACCATTATGGATAGGTAGTAGGAAAAAATAAGTGTAGTGTTTAATCAAAGAAATTCTTTTATCAGGGTCATTATTATTATTATTATTATTATTATTTTTTGTTTTTGAGGGAGAGGCGGAAAAATGCATTATGCACACAGGTGGCCAGCCTGTAGTGTGGGGCTCCCCTAAAAACGGATTTACCCACTAAAAAACCTCCTCTACTCTTTAGGAATCTAACCTGGAATTGTTTGTCACATTACGTCAGGCTAGGCCTAAATTTGGCTTACGCCCGTGGGGCTCGCTCCTTATCCAGCCGCTCGATCAACGGATCTGGGCCACTTCGCGGTCAAGATCGGTTCTCTTTTCCAGGAGGATGCCCCGGACGAACTGTGACAAACAATCCCAGTTGCCCTCATCCTCCAAAATCTTTTGGCAGACCGAGTCCACCGAAAATGCACCAAAGATTTGTGTGGCCTCCAGGCGGGGCCCTTCCCAACGGGGACAGTGGAAGAAAGTGTGTTCCGCATCGTCGGGAACACCCGGGCAATAAATGCAGTCCGGTGAACCGGTCTTTCCCATCCGGTTAAGGTACGACCGAAAGTAGCCGTGACCTGTCAAAAATTGGGTCAGGTAGTAGTCCACCTCCCCATGCCGCCGTTCCACCCATGGTTGGACCTGCTTGATCAGGGTCATAGTTCCAGAAAGTGATCCAATAATGAAGAGTTAAGAGTCTTCATCACCTTTGGCAAAATATCCACCGTACACTCTGATTTCCATCACAACTGTCCTAGTACAGTCAGGTGCGCCCAACTAGGGCGAGGGGTGAGGCGCGGGTACATTTCTAAAAACATCGGACTGCGACGTCCCACACACGCACGCGCAGACTCGCTACAATGAGAGTTCGGCCAGTCCGATGCTATTGCAGCGTTGTCCTGTCTACATTTGAAGAGTATTTTAAAATTATTACTAATACTAGGCTCGAACTTTTCCATTTCAATATAGCCGATTAACATTTTACAGCGATTACAATTAATTAATGGTTTTCAATTATATTAGCTATAGCGTTTGAACAGAACATCCGATTTAGATTAAATTTGGTTCAGGGGTGTAAGGCAGTATCTACTTGAATGAGTACGCGAACCAGAATGATCAGACAATACAGAAACTAAACAAAATAAGTAATTTTAAAATGATGGAACTAAAGTAATTATTTTCTTTGGAATAATCTGACGCAACGTATAGAGGTAGGCCTAACCAAAAATACACCAAAAACAGTTAGTTGACACCCACTAACAAAGGACATATAATCAACCTCTTGTAATGTATGCTAAATTGCGTATAGGGCCTATATTGATAATTTTATTCGAATTAATCGAACTATGAAAGAGTTATACAAGTTATACCCGTATACTTATAACTCGTAATATTAAATAGCCTAATTAAAATTAAAATTTTGTTTACTAATTGCTTAGAACCATGAAGTTGTTTTTATTTATGTTTCTAGCCTCAGTGTTTGAAAGTCGAAACATCTAGCTGTGTTTTTCGGTGCCGCTTTTTTACAACAGTAAGTTAAATTTGTACAGCATAATGGCTTCACTGGATTTTACTTTTAATGTTTTTTTCTGTAAAGCAGTATAAAATAATTGTAATTTGAATGACATGTGCGACCGTACCTCTTTTCTCTCAGACTATGGAAGGCTCTAATTAAATAGTGGTCAATGACACTCTGGCCCAGAGTCTAAGAATAAAATACATAATCAAAGTAATTAAATATAGTAATTAAATCAGCCGATCATAATTTTGAAAATTCAAACGCAAATGTCAGTATTTTATTAGAACAACTATAGGCTAACAAAATATTCCGGATGATGATGAAATCTGCTGAGATGAGATAATTTTTCCCTAATAAAATAAATAATTTTTCCCTTATAAACATAACTGTATAAGATTTATTTGTTTTTTTAATTGCTTCATCATCACGTTATCCTATTGAGAACTGAACAAATCAGTGTACCAAATTTCAACTCTCTTGCGTATCGAAAAATTTGATGTTTAGTAATGAATGAGTGAGGGATTTGTTTTTTAAGGTGGCGACTCCACTACCTGACTTCACCGGACCGAGCATTGTACCGAGCAAAAACAAACAGCAAGTCCGGAAGTGTGTCAGGGGTCCGTACATCGGACCGAGCGCACTGGAGGCTGTTTTGGGGCGAAACATCAAAGAAAAGATTGGTCAGGTGGACGGTCCGATGTACGGTAGTGTGTCAAGGTCAATTTTGCTAAGAACGCCGTACCGAGCGTGGCCCCGAACGCTCGGGATGGAAAGCCCCTCCCTTTTCCACCCCATCATCTAGCGCCCTGACTCACGCTCTCCCTATCCCTCTATAAACTTCCTTCACCTCGCTTGGTGGATTTGTCCGGTACGATGCTCGGTCCGATGTCTTGCTTGGCGAAATGTTCGTAGTAAATTTACGTCCCTTTATGATGTAATGTATACGGTACGATGCTCTTTCCGATGTCTTGCTCGGCGAAATGTTCGTAGTAAATTTACGCCCCTTAACGATTCAATGTCCGGTACGATGCTCGGTCCGATGTCTTGCTCGGCGAAATGTTCGTAACGTCCCTTTACGATGTAATGTAGGCCTACGGTACGATGCTCGGTCCGATGTCTTGCTCGGCGAAATGTTCGGAGTAAATTTACGTCCCTTTACGATGTAATGTTCGGTACGATGCTTGGTCCGATATACGGTCTGATGGGAAGTCCAGTAGTGTGTCGCCGGCCTTATAAAAAGGAATTTCCTTCAGGTGGTATCAGGCGGAACCGAATTCCGCGCACTTCCGGTGTTACAGTATTTTTGTTAACACTGTCATTAGAAAAATCGATGAAGGGTTTAGGCTATTTGTTTGTAAGATTAAAATTTGAATCTCATCTGTGAGAAGTTGAAAATAAACTTATACATTACTAGTTTTCTGTATTATGTACTGTAAACACCAGTATTGCAAATAATGTACTGCTCGTCTTGAGTATATAAAAACAATCGCCAATCAACCATAGTGCTGTAATACATGTGTTCTAAAATTGAATTGTACGAGTAATTTAGATGGATAAAGAAGTATTCAAATAAATACAAGGAATGTGTCCCCCAACATCACTGAGTGATTTATAATGCGATAATGTTTGTGTGTGTGTGCTTGTGTTAGTGAGAAAGACGACGTTTGCGAAAAGGCTAGTAGCGCCTCGAACGGACGAATTCCCAGACCCCGTTTTTGCTCAAAACATGCGTTCGTAGTCCCCTGTTTCAGAGGTCGCACATCAACTGCGCGAAAAATTCCTTCGATTTGCCTCAACTGCGCGAAAACCGAAAAGGGTCCCCCAAAAATGTGCATCAACTGCGCGAAACCCGAGCCAGGTATACGGTAGTTGGCGGCGGAAGAAATGGTTACGTGTTTTGAGCGGCGAGTGTTTTGAGCGGCGAGTGTTCTGAGCGGCGAACCTCAGGTAGAAAAGGGTAAAATGGAATTTGCGGGGAATACCTCCCTTCGGCAGGGAGAAACTCGTGAGAGGCTCTGAGTACAATACCTCTCAGGTGACTCTGACCTATATATAGGCCTACACTCGCATTTTCAGTGTCTTTACATCAGTTCACTAATACAGTAAATGCAATACAATGTGAATGCCAATTCAAACAAGACGCATAGGGTCTTATTATTAAAAGTTAGTCAATATATACTTATATTTATTAAACTTCATTAATAAGTTAATTGGCGGTGACTAATAGTGCGAAAGGTTCATTTTTAGCGCCAGCCTGGATTGCGTGCCCACTTTTTTGTAAGGCACCCCAAGATTTTGAGGTGGACCTGTCACGAATTATCGCATATGGTTTGCCAAACCTAATGTCGTGACAGGGGGTCAAAGACCCGCTAATATCCCATTAGTTTTGATGAAACTACCAAAGTGAGATTACCAAAGTGTAACCAAGGAAATTTAGCACAGTTATTCTTCTTTAATATGACACCTTGCATTTGCATCGAGAATAACAGATGATTTTAGTCAGTTATAGCTAAAAAAAAATTTTATTTAAAAATTATAAAATTTTTTCGTTTTTGTACTTTTAGAAAAAAAGAGCCAATCTCTATCTTAATTAATTATTTTTAAAACATAATTCCCGTAAACCTCTGCATCCATAAAACTCGCCTAGCGCTACGACCGCGGCCTTGAGGCGAAGTTCTCCCTGCCGAAGGCAGGAATTCCCCGCAAATTCCCTTTGCCCTTTTCTACCTGAGGTTCGCCGCTCAGAACACTCGCCGCTCAAAACACTCGCCGCTCGGTGGACGACACCGAAGAAATCTCCTAGTTTACAGGTTCATCCCAACCTTCCATATCACAAAGTGTGGTCAAACTCTTGGATTTGGCACTAGTATTCGTAAATATTTAAGTGATTTTTTTAACTCCACTTCCCATGTTATTTTATTGGTTATTTCGGACCGTTACGGTGTAGTTTTTAAAGGGGCAACATCACCCACGTTGCTTTGGATTTTTTGTAAATATAGCCTACTGTATATGTTTTTTTTTAAAGTATGCGAACTGTAAATATTTTTTTGTTTTCTTTGTAAAAGTAGACTCACTTATATGTGTTGTTAAAAATAGTGGAATGTTTTTGGAATTATGTTTTTAAAGTCGAAATTTATCAGTGAAAGAGTATAAAATTTAATAGTTAAGGCCGGATACAGGTTCCAAAGAGTTTTAAAATCGTCAGAGTATGATAATGCTGTATATCGTCCGCATGGGAACTAGATTTAAATTCAAATACAACAGTTTATCCATGCACCCGTAATGGAAATTTACATAATCATGAAGCTACTCCTGGTTTCATCAGGTGAACAGATTTCCCATCAACAAATTTATCCACAGCCTCAAGAAGCAGGCAGTTGGTATTTATAAGCGGCCTACTAATCTATTCAACAGGAACAAAATACATCTAGTCAACAAAAATAAAAAGTAATAAACATATTTTATTTTTTCGTTTAATTTTAATCTAATGTAAAATAATCTAATTTGCAAATATTAAAATCCTATGTTGTCTTATAATATGACACTAAAAAAGAACCCACGACTTCGCGCAGTCTCACGTCTGCACGTCTCTGATCGTCCCTTGGAGCGTTTCGCGCAGTTGATGCACGCCCGTTTCAGACGACATTTTTTAACCGATTTGACTGAAAGTGGTCTTAAACTGTTCAGAAAGAGTGCCTGCGTGGTTCTTGTACCTCGATAGTTCGATAATATTTCTTAAAAGTATTAAAAAAAAATGTTAAATATCTAGTAATTTTCTCCTTTTTTAACTGTATTTTTAAGTACTACCGAGTACGTTTTTTATTATTATGAGGTACAAGAACCACGCAGGCACTCTTTCTGACCAGTTTGAGACCAATTCCAATAAAATCATAAATGTCGTCCGAAACAGGGGACTAGAACGCATGTTTTTGACGTTTTTCGCAGGGGTGATGAAGACTCTTAACAGTACAAATTTAAGAAATCAATGAGGACGTTATCTGGTCACAAAACCTAATCCCGCGACATAATATGCACTTTCTGACTTTCAATAAACTCAAAAATTTCAATCTTTCACTAAACATTTTCACATTCTGCTGTTAATGATTGTCTCCTTCGACTAGTTAACCGAAAAATTGAGGAATATTTTCCAGCAATATAACTGTTAATTGCCAGTTGGCGAATTACACAATAGGTAATAATGGGAATAATTGTTTGCATAAACTGCATAAAAACATGGATAAACAAAAGAGTAGTTAGTATGTGATAATACATAGACTAAACTATATAGCGGTTGAGGTTAAACCTAAAATTGCACCTGTTTTTTTTCCAACTTTTATAACTTTGAAATTTAATTTTATACAATATTTTACTGTATTTTTTGTATTTTTTAAGATGTGAGCTCTAAACAACTATAGCTCTAGTGTAAATTCAACTATTTCACTAACAAATAAAGCATTCGAGAAAATAGTTTAATAAAATCATCGCGTTGGTCCTTCGGTTGGATTACTTATTTGTTCTGTTTCAACCGAAAACATCCTAAATCCCCTCTTAGCAATAGTGAGTATAAATATTGTAATCAGAGAGTAAATAAATCAGTGAACAAAAATCTCGCAGAGTGTATAAAAAGGAACCCGAAATGAATCATGCGGCCACGATATATGACGCTGCCGTTTCACAAATAAAAAGCCAAGGGTATAAATGTGTGCACTCGTTCGGTATTGAAAATGATAAATATCAGGTGAATAATGAATAGCCGAAGGGGGCAGCGGTAAGGGGGAGAAGGGGGGGGGGCAGGACGACAAACATCTCAACTTCCGATCGTTTATGTTGGGGGGGGGGGGGGGTAGTGTATGGAGAAGATAGTTTGTTAAATGTGGCGCCTATACGTTTTGTGGCGGTATTCTGGTGATTTACTTTCTCTCCATCCGCTTGAAATGAAATCTAAATGTAATGTTGTGGAATTTCTTACAATACGCACAGCTTGTAGAAATGGAAATCATTTTACACCACTAGCCTACCATAGTATTTAAATAGCTTTAGTTTCCAACCAGCAGTCAACAATTGCTAGTTAATCGTGTCTCTATATATAAGAAAAGACTACAGCCGATATAGATTGAATATCCTAACTTTACTGTTAAGACTATAATGTTAAGTTGTTATACATTTTTCGTTGTGTCGAAGCTTGTGTTTTGTGTCAATAGTTGTTCCGTGACGTTTGTCATTTAACTTTTATTTAATTTTAAGCACATCGTTGAAAATTTGCGTTTTTTAAATATTTAAATTGAGTTACCTTCTATACTTTTTTGTTACCAAGAATAAAACTTAATCCCTAAATTAAAAGAGCTACATCTACGATAGTTGTTGGGTATTGGTCGGATAGGATTCGATATGTCAATCGGAAAATTGTGACACTCGTTCTTGATCGTGTGGGCTGTAGAGATGGAAAAGCAAACAAGAGTTTGTTTTCAGGGACCCCTTCGAGTCTACTGCACAAAAAACATACACCAGTTCCCAAGTTTAACTTTAGATTGTTGAATAACTCTCTATAGGTTTTCCAATCCACACGATTGTTATACATTGTTCCTGTTCCATATGACTAATACCTTTTCCTAAATTAATTATCTTTTTCCCCAATTCCAAAAGGACGACGCGACGTGAGCTCCGCGCAAGCAGGGAAGTGCCCCCGCTGTTGTCCGCTAGAGGTCGCCCGTGCCCGTGGCAAGGTCCAGCCGTTATCACTCTTATCAGTGTTGGTAAACATCCAAGATGGCGGCCGCGGACAACATTGTCTACCGCGAGATGTTTACCGACTCCCGTCTGAGTCAACATCGTCTCCGATTGTCCCTCAATTGCCTGTTATAAACAGACCATCGGTCTGCATAAACAGGTGGATCGAGAAATCAGGAAAACTTTCCTCGATATCATTTGTGAAGCGGGCAAATCCACGGGTTGCTAATCCACCCGAAGGAAAATACTAAAATTTGCATTTTTACCATAGAGGTTGGTGCTTTCTATAAAATATGTTGGTAACACTGATGATTTGCCCACTTCAAATTTGAGGTCGTGACCCGTGTGCAATAAACGATTGGTCTGTGGTTCTAGCTGCTTAATATTATGCAGCTATAACACTTAGCTCTAGACACACGACAAATAGCAAAACGATCATGTTTGCTGACAATATGATTCTGGTCACAGAAAATGAACAAACTTGAAAGACATTAGGCCTACACAAGACTATACCTCAATCAAAATAAAACCAAACTAGGAAGTCACTAGGAAAGTAGGAAAGTGAATTATAAGAATTATGGTTGACTTGTCCCCAAGAGGCAGCTGTAAAATATATAAAAACCTTAACCTCCTAACAGGGACATGTTACGAGAGTGTGCATGAACATTTTACCAGAGACAGGAGTAACTACTTGCTGCCTCTATACAGGACTACAAGGCTTAGAAACAAAATCCTCGCATACTGGAATTAAAATGTTCAACATTCTTCCAGAAGCAATAGCCAAACTTTTCAGCGCTACACCAAGAACATGAAGACAAACATCAAGAAATGGCTGCGGGACATGGCCTTCTACAGGATGATTTATGACGAAGTGCAGAAATTTCGGGAGCTGATTCTACACATGAAAATAAACAAAAAAGTCATATAAACATAAATGTCCTAAAATCCGTCGTTTAGCCGCTAGCCGCCATTTTGTTTTTTACACGTAATAATTTTTATTTCCGTAAGGGATTGATGGATTTACTTCATATTTGGCATGGACCCTTATCACAACAATGTTAGTTTTCAGAAAAAAATTATTATTTTCCGATTTGTATTTTCAAAATGGCGGCCATTTTAAAATGTTAAACAAAACTTTCTCAAAAACGGCATATGTTACCAAAATTTTATAATTGACAAAAAATATGAAAATTCAATTACCCAAACAATGATACCAAGATTGTAATGATCTGACAACAAATAACGGAGTTATTGAGATTTTTCTGTGGAAAAACATACATTTTGCATTATGGTTAATGCAAATTTAGGCTATTATAATAGAAAAATCGCGATAACTCCGTTATTTGTTGTCATATCTTTAAAATCTTGGTATCATTGTTTAGGTAATTTAATTTGTCATTTTTTTGCCTTAGATAAAATTTGCCGTTTTCGAGAAATTTGAGTTTAACATTTTTAAATGGCTACCATTTTGAAAATACACATCGGAAAATAATAAATTATTTTCTGAAAACTAACATTGTTGTGATAAGGGTCTATGCAAAAAATGAAGTAAATCCATCAATCCGTTACGAAAATAAAAATTATTACGTGTAAAGAACAAAATGGCGGCTAGCGTCGAAACGAAGGATTTTAGGACATATGTTTACATGACTTTTTTTGTTTATTTTCATGTGTAGAATCAGCTCCCAAAATTTCTGCACTTCGTCGTGAATCACCCTGTATATTAGATATTGGATGAATTCTTTAACTGGAGAGACCATCATGAACAGCTCTTGAGGACTCCTTTTCAAACCCCATTTGCAACACTAGGCCCTGGCTTCAGATTGATCTTAATTATGTATCTATTGACTGTTTATTTCTCAATGAAATTGAGAAACTTGTTTTTTGTATATGCGATTAAACATATTCATGATTGTATAGTATTTGGCCGGTTGTTTTTTTTCAGGGGTCTTATATTCAGGGTGTTGCTGCATTATTTTTTATATTTATTAAAAATGGTCAAATGCAAAGTAAATTCTACTTTAAGATAAATTTTGTTTGAAAACTGTATAAATTTGCTTTGTGTGAAATAAGACTTTGATCTCTTTGATCCTAACCTAAGTTAAATGACAATTAATGCTTTTTAAATTTATGGAATAATTTTAATACCTTTTAGTGGAATTTTAAATTTGTTGAAGGTTTGTAAATGTTTTTGCCCCATAAATGGTAAAAGGTAAGGACGAATATATTTTTAGTGAAATAGGGGTCCGATTTATATGAATCAGTACATGGTCTGATCACGCGAAATGCAACCCAAAACCTAAAAATATGCGACAGCAACTGTCAAATAAATAAGGAAAATGGAAGGTTCAAGATGTCGCGAGTAGGTTTATTTGCATGAAGTTGGGAACAACTGCAGTAAAAGTCGAGAAACTGTAGCTGGTGCTTTACGACCATCTTTTGTGACACAAACCAAACAATCCTTGTAGAACAGAACCGAAAAGTAACGACTAAACTTTGGATTTGTCAGATTAGGCTTAGGGTACTTTCCTTGGATTTCGAGGAGGGCAAAAGACGATTCAAGTGAGCAAACCACCGATACAATTTCGGGTGAAACAGAAGTTGTTCTTATTAGAATATCATGAAAATGCAATGAGTGATGTACGTCAACCAATGCCAGAGCTGCAATGGTAGTTTGTGTCCAACATTTAAGATACTATGCATGACTTTATTAGTACTGTTCAGTATTTTTAAAATGTCAAAATTTACGCCCATATGAAACTTATTTGGTGTGGGGGGGGGCCTGGACGTGAAAACATTGCAAACAAAAAATATGCAGCTAAAATTTCAATTTTTAGTTGAAAAACTATTTCAATTTGTTAAACACTATAAGTTAGGCCACTATACTTAATGTGACATAACTCTAATCATTTGAACTTTTCGTTGAAACCAAGAGGAACATAGAAAGATTTAATCAGGAAGAACGTCGTTAGTGGATTTAATTAAATAAACAAAGATACGATGTCTTAAAATATTCCAACCTAAATATTTATCAGAGAAATCAAACTGCAAGTTTCTTTTATTCTTTATGAACAACTCTATCACTTTGTTCTAAAAATCAAAATCTTTTGTTCTTTTTCTGTACAGTCAGAAGGTACAAGTTAGAAGTTAGATGAACGCTCCTCAGCAGTTGTTGGCCTACTCCTCAACCACGTCTTTATTCTACGTACGCTCTTCGGTACACGTCGTAAGAGTTATGGTTGGTTAAGTAGAACATGATCATTCTTTTCACTGTAGGGTAAAATGTTGTTTCTCAGATTTTCTCCGATTTTATCCGAATGTAGTATCTATGTTTTAAATTTCTCTTATTTCATATTAGTATTTTATTTTTTATTTTACAAATACTAAGTGTAAAAATTATTATTCCTTGGCAATAGCTTAAATTAACTAATTTATGATACAATTACATTTGTATGGTGTCCTTATTCTCAAAAGCAGAGGTAATTCATGCAGTGGATGGCTGGATGGTACTCAAATATCAAAATCCACATCACGATGGCTCTCCGGACAACATTCTGCATTAGGCCTACATTTAACAACACCCAAAGCTCTCTTTGCTGATCTCCAAGTCGACAATAGCACCTCGTGTTTCTGCCAATAAGACTATGGAGTTGGAGTATCCTATCGGTTCTGGGAGGTCTCGTCGCGCCGCCAAACGATGCAGTTCGGTGTAGGGTGATGCAGGTGCAAGACACGACCTATCTGCAGCCAATGGTGCGTGGCGGCGGCACGTGTGTGCGCGTAGGCGCGGGATCTCTTGGCTGTAGCTTTTGTCACTAGCTAACCGATTGTCGGTGTTATGGGTGGTTGTGTCTGCTTTCTATACATTCTTACAGCAAACTCACGCTCAGGTTCAATTGCCCTTGCAAACCTTATCTTTTATTCTGTATCAAAATTGATGTAATTGCTTAGCGCGAATGGTAATTCTTAGTTATGTACCACCTAAATGTTCTTCGTTCATTTACAAAGAATTACAACGAGAGACATAAAAAAGGGAAAAAGAAAGAGTAAAAAGTGAATTTACAGAAAAGTGGGGCTGGTGAATTGCTAAGAATGAAGAGAAACACAATAAGACTCACGAAGAAAGAAGACAGAGATAAAAAGTGAAAAGAATTGTTACCAGTAACAACTTGCTGTGAATTGTGTGTAATTATAGCATTTTGTTCATAAAATCTTTTTTGTAAATTACCTATTTTTATAGACAATATCAAGGAATAAATATTATTTTTCCTTATATCAACAATCAGTATTTTGCCAATAAAACCAAATTTTATATTATTAATTTACCATTTAGATTCATCGATGTCATTAGGCCCACAGAGTAACATGAGTGGAATTACAGATGAGTGTGTTTAGTACTAACCATCGATGTAACTGTTTTACATTGAACTAGCTGTGACAGATTTTCTTACTAAACATTTTGGGTATTAAAGTTTAGATAAAACTTGGAAAAAACAAAAAATTTTGCTTTTCTCAATTATTTTCTTTCTTCAGAATCCAAATTTCATATCAGGTTCTACAAACTTCCAAAACATAAACTCTTTTTAACGATCATTCCTCAATTGCCGACCCGGTGCCGGTGGAAGGGGTAATTCTTTTCCCATTTTCGATATGCGTCTGATGGGTGTTGGGGGGGGGGGGGGGGGGGGGCAGAGCATTGCACCTCTGTCACTCTGCAGGTTTTGCATTTTCATGTAAACATATATAACGGTTCCGTTTCCTCCGATGCTATCTGCCCGTTTCTTTGTTGGCGTCCACTCATTTGCAAGTTTAAATGGTGTGTTCGCTCCGCTTACAGTTCATAATGCTTTACCTATCGGTTTTCCGCATCGTGATAGCGCTTGTGGTGTTGTCGGATAGGGAAACACAAAAACGGGTTGGTTGTTATGCACAGGTAGTTCATAACAAAGGATTTTAGTTATTTTGTTCATGTTTAATTGATTTAATTTATTAACACTTTTAACTAGAAAGACTCTAAGCGAAGAAAATGACAAAATCCAGACAAAAAAGGTGCAGTATAATTCGACCAAAGAAACTTTTTGAATTCAGATTTAACGCAGTTTTACAATTATTACAGTTCTAGACGTATAAATTCAAAGCTAAAAAACCTGACTCTGACTCTATGTCAAATAAATATGCCTCCTTATCACCTTTAATGAACTAAATACTCGTTTAAACTTAAAATAATAATTTTTATAAAATTACAAATTTTGTTAAAATTATATTTTTTTATACATAGACCTTAAATTTCATCATACCTAAGATTTTTTTCACGGCTCTAGGATATATCTTGATATTTATGTCTTTAGCTATAAGAATTTGGAAAAAAGGGTGAAGGTTGTTTTAAATTAATCGCTAAAACAATCATTTGTATTCATAAATGTTACACTGATTTTTCTATTAAAAATATTTTCTTCATTCCAGTATATTTAAATAATTAAAGATGAATAATTTCTTTCAGCATTTTGTAGCCTACCTACAAAATATTACAATCATTATCAACATTCAATACATAACAACCCGTTCATTATAAAAGAAGAAACCTTTTCGATATGTTTTTCAAAGGATTCCTCTCTGAATATCTCGGAAACATCTCTAATTGAAGAAGGTATTACAAATGATTCCTTGATCTCGCTGTAGAAGTGTATTCTAATAAACCAGAAACATAATAATGAGCGTTGTAAGCTGCTTAGAGAACAACGAAACTAACTCTTTGTCTTCAATTTATTGGCGATGGCTGTTCGAGATCCTGGCTCGAGAGGGAACTAATTATTTGTGGATTAAAAATTAAGGAGTTCCAGTTCCACGTTTCGAGTAGTCATTTCCAGCCACTTTCATTCAGTGAGTACCCTGCATTTCAAATGCAACGATAACAACTAAAAAGTAAAGTGTCCAAACGGTACCATATAGAAGGCATCTTTTCTGTGACTGTACTAAAATTAAAATAATTTAAAATTATTTGGAACAATATTACATTTGTTATTTACTGTATCTCTTTCTGAACACACATCTTACTCGTGCCACGTGCAGAATTTAACATGTTTCAAGAATAAAACACATAAAGTTTTTCCCATCGTAAAAGAAAGGCGTCACATAAAAAGATTACGAGCCATTTACGATCGAAGCTGCTGAAATCAGCTACTGTTCAGCCTCGTAAACACAATGAGGCGGAGTCATCGTATACGATGGTTGCCACTATTGGCATCTAATGATATACTTAAACTTAACAGTTATGTTTTTGTCCCAGTTTGTAAAGATGCTATTTTTATGTCCAATGTTAAGGCTTTCAAAACCACAAATACATAGTAATACTAGTAATTTGTTGTGAATTTTATTTTGATTTTGTGTCTATATACGCCAGTGGAATTTTTTAACGTTTTGACGGGGAACGGTCCAAACCCCAGTCTTGTTACTATCTAACATCGACCAGTTGTTAGAAAGCATCATTAATTAATAGCACAATGACAAATAGCAACTGGGTCCGGAATCGATCCGTTAAAAAGCTACTAACTTTCCTCAGGATCGAACCGGCAACCTTTGGATTCAGAGGCGAGCAATATAACCACTCAGCTACCCGGCCAGTTGATTAAATTCGATTAACATAGATGTAAATAGGTCTTTACCCAATTGTAGTTGTTGGTGGACCATGAAAATTGTCATTGCATGTTTTATCAGTTCTCATTCATGCGTATTCTTTGAATAATTAGATGATGCTTGATCCTCCCACCCAAATGTACTTGCGGAATTTTTCTTATCCACGCCCCCGTTTATTTATTTATTTTGAAAATTGTCTCTACTCCAAGAATATTTTAAAACCTATTTACAGCACAGATAAGCTTTACAAGGTGAAAAATACGTTTGCAGACTTTAGCCTGTGACCGACAAAAACATCTCTGTGAAATTGTGTAGGCTAAATAAGGTATTTCTGAACAAAAAACACGCAACGTAATCAATTTCATGTAGATTGCGTGTTGACATTAGGTTGATCATCGTCAGATATTTGAAATCTTGATTTTGTACTTAGCTTTCGTACATAAGGTAATTTTTTTTAATTTTCTATTTTAAACTACTGTATTTTATTTTACACAAGACACATGCGCTCATACTAACTATATGATAGTGTTACAAAAAGGTTAAATTTGCAAGATAAAATTAGTATGCATTTGGGTCTTTTGAGATGTTTAAGAAAAATTATACTATAAAGTCTCAAGTTACAGTTAGGCTGACAATTCCACTGTTTTAGATGAATAAATTGCATTGAAATGCGACCTCACGTGTGCGCCTGCAACGGGCAAATGAAAGGTTTATAATTTCTAGGTTTTGTTATTATTTATTTTTAAGCTACCCTCTGGTATTATCTGGGTATTGTAATCATCTACTCTATCATGCGAAAGACTGACTACTGATTACAATCTTAATAATTATAGTTTCTTCAAACTCTATGGCGACTGCTTTACAAACTAACAAAAATTATCATGTAAATTTCTTCGTAACAATGTTTAATAAAGCGTATAAAATGCCTGTCTGTACTTCTATAAATAAATTTTGGTACTTAGATTAAGTAACCACCACACAAAACCACCATGCACTCAGGCGTTATGTGTTGTTTGTATTAGTTTTAGCCGTTTCGATCGAGAAATCTTTTCACCTCAAAGCATTTCAGTTTAAACCGAGTCCGACGTGTCGTGCGTTTACAAATTTCACGGAAGCCGACGCTGCGCGGCGCAGACGGAACGCTGGGGATTTTCCTCTATGTTTTATGCGATTTTAACAGCGCGGTGCAATCCGGCGACAATAGGGCGTGGGACGCCCAAGCGCACGTGGTGATAACGACGACTGCTATCAGCCCAAGGTCAAGTGCAAGGTTGGTCAAGGTCACGGCCGCTGGAGATTTATCTTTATGCTGCAATGCTGCAGAGTGTGCGTAGGCATCTGCATCGCCGAGCGATGTGAAAGGCAGCGGAGGCGCGGGTAGGAGGTAAAGCGGCTGTCTTTGAGTGAAGAGAAGAACTAGAATCGTGGATCTAAGGACTTCGTGGTGCAAAAAGATAAAGGAATCTGTATTAACAAGAGGGGTGGTTGAAGATTAGATATACTGAGAAAAAAAGAGATTTCATAACTGGAATGCTATATATATAAACAGAAAAATCAGATGTTTTAGTTATTACATATTTTTTAACTAATTGGATCCAGGTAAGCAGAATTTTTGATAGAATTTCGTTTAGGTGGCGATCTCTGGTGATAAGAAATAAGTGGCATTATATAGGAACATAGAAAATACATAACGGTATTTTTATAAGAATTTGATTATTCCGCATATGGATGTCATGAAAATACTTCAATAGAAGGGTGGGAATTGAAAATCAGTATTGAGGGAATCATATAATAATATATAAAGGAGCGACGCACAGAGCATAAATTGTGGTTGGGATTAACAACAGTAGCAACAGTATACGGTGTAGAACTGTTCATTGAGCTTCAGGAATTAATTCCTCAAAAGGGGAAACCTGAAGAGGTGGGAGGATAATACCAATTGAAATAGAAAAGGGGTAAAACAATCGAATAGAATATGCAACTAACTTTTGTGGCTGCTTCAATTTTACAAACCACATTACATACCATAAACCACGTAGACTATACCTCTGATGGGCCAATCCGAAGCGAAAACTGCAACCGTATTAGTTTGGATTCCTTTTGCAAATTGAAACGTTTACTGGTTGTTTATCCATGGTGTACCCTACGTATCTATACTTATACGCTAAGGGGTTTTTTTGTGTTGAGAACTCCTCCTACAATTTTCAACTGTATTTCAAGTTTTTGTCGTTGGAAAGGGCTTGGTCTGTAGTTGTTTCCCCCCAAAACTGATGAGAATCGGACTGAAAATAAAGGAGCTATCTTTATTTATACACCTTGGGAGCGATCCACTATTGAAGTCTCAAAATTTTCCATTTAAATAACATTGGGATTGAATAAAGCTTTTTAAACATCTGTTAATAATCAGATGTAAATGTGTAGTTATTGGCGATTGAAGATATTCACATTATTGCATTGTTCAGATGTCATTGATTTAGAGCTAAAGTAACACTTGTATTGTCGGGAGATGACTTGTTGGCCACTGAGGGGGTTGGGGGGCGAGGGGAAATTTACATCCGAAACCTACCGGTCATTTGGTTAACTGAGGAATAAAAACAAACTTAGATTGTACTATTCTACATGAATAATATTTGCTAAAAAAAGTAAACAATTATCTTTGTTGACAAACCAGCTAGCCTATTTCAATGTAGAGAAAGACAGATGACTGCAAAATAAAAGAAATCATCTTAGGGATGCTGTATGTTTTGGTTTTGTTGATAGCTTAAAATATGGTGGATTAAAAAAAAGGCAAATTGTTTTGGCCAATGGCATGCTCCAGCTTCCCCCTCACCCCGCAACCCCCTCACTGGCCAACAAGTAAACTCCGGACAATAGGCTACTGTATTTAAATAAATTGCTCGATTTCGAGCAACACGTGTAATAGTATTGAAAATTCTTGCATAGAGTCATGAATTATGAAATATTATGCATCGGCACATTTGCAAATGTATATTTTATCTGCGTAAATGTGGCGTAATAGTGAAACAATATGCTAATATATACAACATCGCTGAACTGACATCCCGCCGCCAATTCAATAATATTTAATTAATTATTTCAATGCCAACCGATACAGTGAAAACCTGATATTCCCTAAGCGCGGAACGTTCCAACAGGACGCTACAGACAATAACTGTGTCATTTGCATTGGAGCTCGGTCGATTTGAAATATGTTGTAATATCGCCTCACGTGTTAGCGTGCAGCAGACTGTTAAACGAGAGATATGAAAAACATTCCAATATTTTGTTTTATTCTATCTAATTTTGTGATGGAAGTGATGACACTATCATCCTATTGGAATCCCCATTTGTATTTTAAAAAAGAATATTAATTATAAGATTGATTTTAGAATTTACTTAAATATAAACTAGTTTTAAATTATGGGATTTGAAATACAATGAAACCAAAAAATAAATACTATTCAAGCAGCTTACAAAGTCTGACTATGGTTTTCATATACAAGATATTCAATTTATTGTGATTTAACCTCCCCGTTTGTTTTTTTGCTATAGTTGGTTTTAAATTTTATTTTTTAATAGTTACACTTACACTTGTAATCATTGATATATTGCAACATTTTTAAATTACTATTTACAGCGAAATTTAAAACACAATGTGTTACTTTTGTTATTTTATGAAAAGAAAAATTCCAGATTTAATTAACCACTAAATTCAATATTTAGTACCTTGATTAATGTTTTGCACCTGTATTTGATAATATCAACATCAGATTTTACGTGTGCGAGACTTATAAACGGTTCCAGAGAGAAACTTTCAAAGCCACCACAAAAAACGCTGGTGCCAGTCCGGGAATCGAACCTGTGACCTCATGAATCGAAGTTCAATCGTTATTGTAGGCTAGCATTGTGCTTAAATAGGGTGGGTGTACTACTAAACTTTACAGAAGATTTGACAAAGCCAACCGAGTAATTGTTTTCGGGTAGTCTGCCAACCCAAAAATGTCCAACGGTTCAAAATCGAAAGCTCATATATCAAAACTCATTCCTCCCCGATTATGATAAAATATACCAATACATACTACGAAATTTCTCTTAACAAAACATTATTACCATAAAATCACTCTTTTGGGTTTTACGAATGAAACGTTACCTCCTGTATAAACCGGGACTGCATTACCTTATGCCCCATTTAACAGGGACAAGATAAACGAGCGCCTGTCAGCTGCAGCCGCAACCCACTCGACATCCGTGCGCTGCGGGGAGTGCATCACTCAACGTGCAGGCGCCGCCGCCGCCGCGCCGCTCCTGTCTGACGCTGTTTCGCTAATGGATTCATTGTTTACTGACCTTTTCAAACGGAACATTAGGGTTTAAAATTAATGCTGCTTAACTAGCTAGGATGCATTTATCATTTGGTTTTGGCTGATGTAAGTTATTTCTCAACCTAAGTTGTTAATGTGGTGAATACTTTTTTATTTGTTTTTAATATGGATTGTTGGGAAATAAATTAACATCCTCATCAACTGATTACAAACTATCGCTTGATATCTTAATATCAGTATTCTTTAAACCATCCATTTACTATTAAGTTGGATTTTACGACTTTTGGGACATCGAATCTAAAGATAGTTCATAATGAAGGCATTGGAATTACATCTATTAGGCCTATAGTTAATTGTTTTTTAAGTAATTTTGAATAGAGTAACTAAGCATAGAGGTGACTATTTATATTGCATTTGATTTCTAACTTAATTAGGAAATCATAAACGTAAAAGAAAAAAATAGTACAAATTTAGCTACAGTAGTACAAAGGGCAAACCAGACCGACTTGGTTAGATAAATATTCGTATTTAGTCCTTTAATACATCACTCATTACAACTCTAAAACAAATATCGTTTTAGAGCTATGGCTTGGTCCCACTGCACCAATTAATTAGTCATATCCATTCAATCCATAATTCATTTGCTATTTTTATACGGCATGTTTATTTATAATAATTCTTTTTACTTGTAAAGTACCAGGGAGACCGAGCTTATGCTCGGTAAAATTATTACTTTCGTTCTCACACAAAGCTCGTTCGCTCCGCTCACTCGCCCTCTTCCATTTTAAAGACGAGCTCGTTCGCTTCGCTCACTCGCCAAGCTGACAGACGCTGCACTTTGGAATAATTTTCTTAAACTACAGGTTAAAGATGTAACACATTGGTTTATATCTACTATCAGCTGATTTTTGTTCAATTAATAAAATCTCCATAAGGATAACATGGAAACTTTGAAGGGCTCTAGCGCGAAAACCGGGTTTTTCCCAGATATGGGACCAACGCCATTCGACTCCTGGTGGCCAAAACCCCCATATTCAATAACAAAATCAAAAATCCTTGGAGCGAAAAAAAACTTTGCCCGGACAAACGGAGCTTGTTTTAGAGTATAAGATAAGATAAGATATCAGGGTATACTGTTTGGATATTTTTAATTGGGTGGTTTAGTTTATTGTATAGTAATTATAAGAGTTACAAGTATAATTAACGTAATACAGAAGAGATATAACTCAACTTTATATGTAGTGTTTTAATGAGGTCTAATATAGTTGACAACAACGTATTTTCTTATCACTGCATCTAAACGAAAAAGTATGACGAGAAATCTTATACAGATTTGGTGTCTGATAATTTTTTATTATAAGCATAAGGCTATATTCTATACAATTATGTCGGCCTCGGGTCGAAGTCCCACAGTACTAAGCTTCCAAAATTTTAAGTGGTCAAACTAGGACGACCAGTATCCAAACACCCCTCCTCCCAGGAGTAAATTGAACGGTAACGTGCACCGAGCGGCGAACCTCAGGTATAAAAGGGTCAAATAATATTTGCGTTGGATTAGGCCTACTCCCTTTGGAATTGAGGAACCTCCTGAGCCCAAAAGTATAAAGTTGTAAAACAATTAAATATAGACTATAGACTTTTACAAATACAATATAAATAGCCATATATAAGTATACATATCTTTTCTACTTATATTTAATTACATTATTTTTAAAACGAATTTTGGAGTATGAAAATATTTTCTAAGTGCACTGGATTGTATCATTGATTTTTTAACATCGTTACTACAATACTTTACTAACAATATCCACAAGTGCTCTGCAACAATCAGGCTTAAGACGTGGTGAACAACAAAATATTTAATAAATTCTCAAACACAAGTACGATACCACTTTATTAACTGTACTTATTACACTTTATATAATACGTAGCCTATAATACGAAAGCTTAGATTCGTATGCTTAATTTTACAATTGACACATCGCTATCCATAGACAGTAGGCCTATAAATTATACCGGGTGTCCCAGACCACCCGTAAATCCCTTTTAAAATCTACACAATTAATTTTTCACAAAACCAAATTGTGTCATTATAGGTAAACCGGTTGCGCTCTATCCATTGATGATAATTTCGGTACAGGGTGTACCAAAAGTACCCTACCTAGACCGGAAGTCACTATATAATTTAAAATAAAAAACCCAACTTTTTACGGTACTTTGGGTCCGGCTATACGACTGACCATCTTCACGACACGAGTATGTCCCCCGGGTCACATTCCTCCCTGTAGCCCGTGTAGCCGTACATCAGCCCTCCGTCGTACCGTAGTCGTACACTCGCCATTGTCGGCGCGGTACGGCACATTACACTTCCCAGAACCGCATTGTCCCATTGTTGGCCGGTGCACTCGCTCGCATGCACCTCCCCCCGCCCCGCCCTCCCTTCACTTAAACACCGTGATTTAGGTTGATTGCACGAGGGAATTGATTTGGAAGAGGCTCTGATCATAAGGTTGTGGGCGGTGTTTAAATGCGCTTTGTTGTTTATGAGGCTTTGACTTCAGATCGGCTAGTTGTGTGGCATTCGCGAGTTGACGCGCCAGCATTCTGTTCGTCCTTTATAAATCACTACGATTTAGTGTCTATTTCGTGTTCGATTATTTTAGGCTTCAGTATTTCTTAAAAAATATCGTTTCAAATTAAAACTATGTTATATAAATAAGTGGTTTAAAGTTTTGCTATTTCCCTGCGTGCAAAAAATGGAAAAATATTTATATTTTTTACCTAGTCAAGCTAAATGAATTAATAAGAAAAATCTAATTGGTTTTGTAGCTATTTTGCAGTAACATTATTTTGAAAATTAATAAAACGGTAAAAAGTGGCGATCTCATTGATTTGATGTCAAAAACCCCCCATTTCCATCATCCTGTTTTTTCGTATTTTGTGTCTATCTACGGCCATGACATTTTTAACGTTTTTATGGGAGACGGGGTCCAAACCTCAGTCTTGTTACTATGTAACTTCGACCAGTTGTTAGAGAGCATCATTAATTAATGGTCCAATGTCAAATGACAACTGGGCCCGGAATCTAACCTCTAAAAAACTCCTAACTTTCCTCAGGATCGAACCGGCAACCTTAGGATTCAAAGGCGAGCACTATAACCACTCAGCTAGAACTCCAGTTCGAGAACTAAATTGAAAGAAAATACATCTGTTTTTACACCTAAATACCAATTTCATTAGAATCTTTAGAGTGCGTTATGGCAGTCACGAACCTTTACACCAGCGACAGCATTCAAACTAACTCACTAATTCTAAATTAAACTAGCATTCACTAATGTCCCAAAACTGCCCAAAACAACTAAGTTAGTTGTTTGAAACTGTTCAATCTGATCAATCTGTACTGATCTCAATCTGATCAGTAAGCAAAAGAAAATCACCCCTACTTGCGAAGATTGTACCAAATACCGTTCACTTCGGGGAATGGGTTTCTTATCAAACAATTAAAAAAAAAACATCTCGATATTCTAACTGTATTTTTCCTTAAAAATAACTACTACCTTATCTTATTTATACATTTTGAAAATCACAAAATTATAGTACAGGAAATAAGTAAAAAGGTTATAACAATATGTTAGACATTTTCAACTCGTAAGTCTATTTGTGTTCGGTTTGTGGCCCATTCAGAGGATTGTGGCATCGTGCTCTGCTAATTTTATAACAAACTGCATGCAGTAAACTCTGGGAATCCTCTTTAGCTACCATAAACAATTCAAGACGGACTCATTTGTTGCACTCATTCGGCTCTAAATACTTGTTATGTGGTCTGCACTCCCCACCTACGTGACAACAGCCATTATCTACGAATCCAATGATATACTTCGACAGCCCTTATTTATTTTCGACTCCATAGAACTGTTATTATGTAAAAAACGGGCCAGACTTTATTATTTGATAAAAGCATAGAAATACCTATAATTTACCAATTAATATGTACATCACAGTTGAATGACCTTTTGTATACACAGTAAAAAATATCGAATATCATTCAACGACAAAAATCTTTTCCTCATTGAAAGCGACCTTTTGATGACGACTCGACTTAGAATAACAATTGAGGACGTGCGGTGGGAGTAAACAGTTGTGTGGGTTGTAGGTGGTGGTGGTGGTGGTATGATTGTCACAGGATCGGCGACTGTACGATCCCCGGAACCGCAACAATGGCCACGTGCCGTGCCGCCGCACAAAGCACAAATCACAAAGCACGAATAGCGATCACAATCACAATCGATCCCTTCATCGACTGTGTCTTCTTGAGTTTCCCGGATTATTTCGATTGTATATGCAACTCCGATTGTGAAAACCACGTTCGATCAGGGTTACTTGTAAGTGAATTGCGCACGACTGGATAAAGTAGTATTTGTACATCATGATACTGTTGTACTGGGAATTGAAATAATTATTTGATGGGTACTGGATTTGGTTATTTAATGGTAATGAAAAAGAATCCTTAAATCGTAAAGTATGGGCCTTAAGAGTGGTTTGTATTGGATTTTTTATAACATTGTAGTAAATTTCAGACTTGTAACTTATTACAACTACTGTTAGTTTTGTTATTAAAAAATGATGACCTTAAAGTGATGAAAATGTGTAGGGTATTTCTATCATTGCCATTATCGGCTTTATAATGCTGACTAAGGTCTTTAATCTATAAAACTAAACTGATCTTAATCTAGGTAGCCTATCTTAATCTAAACTGTTTGTTTTTATACTGGAGACGCTGAATTCAAACAAAAATATTAATTGGAGACGTGTAATGTAATTTCTAGACTGAATCAGTGCATAAAAACTGAAACAAATTAAGAGCAAATCAAACGGACAGATGTTGCTAGGTCGGACGTGCTGGGTAAAGCGTCAGCGGCTGGGCCGATATGCTGAGGTGGCGTCTAGCTGCTGATGGATAACCTGCGCTGATGGGGAGACGACCTTCACAGTCAACTGCACGGGTCAAACTGCGGGGCCGAGTGATACCATTGTTTACCAGCCAGAGAGGTGCATTCATTTGGCGAGAAAGGCTTAAGTCTGCATTACCCTCCATCTTGGATTTTTATTCCCATAAAATCATCTTTAATAAAAAGGAAATTTATTTGTAGGCCTATACCTAGGGCTCTATGAAATCAAGAGTTTTATATCATTGATTAAATAAACAATAAAATATTCTCAACATTTTTGTCCGAAAATGGACGCGTTCTTTCAGTAGTTAAAACTCATAAATCGCTCTATAATAGTGATTTTTATTGCAAAGTCCCCTAAATATTCAGATTTTGTTGAAATTACATAAAGATGAATCTTTTTTTATTTAACATTAGTCTCATTGGGAATAAAAATCCAAGGTGAGATACTGCAGATTCTTAATAGGCTTCTTCTTCCTTGTAAAATACTCTAAACCCATGACTAAGTACGGGTCTAACCCTCTTTTAAAACGGTTTTTTTTTTAATATTTATTGTTATAAATGCATTCTTTTAGAGAACCCAGATATATCAGTGAAAATAGATTTGTATTAGTAAAACAATTGTAAATGTAGACTACGGCCTAAGGGTATTGACTTCTATTTTCATGTCACTCAGAATAATATTTTCCAATTTTGAATTTTTAAGATGTAATGATTAATGTAACTATTAAACTAAATTATTTCTAGGTTTCAAGATAACTGGCTGAAAAATTGCGCCCGAAACAGGGGACTAATATACCATGTTTGCCAAAAAGCCCTGTAGGGTTTATGGAGTCCTGTAGTTGTCAAAGAAGGGAAAAAGACTCTGTAGGTACTTTAAAATAGTATATTTCGTCACAAGGGCCGAAAGTGGCGTTTTGCCGGCCCCGAGATCGTGTTTCAAGTTCGAGACGAAGTCGAGAACTTGAAACGATCGAGGGTTGGCAAAACGCTTTCGGCCCGAGTTACGAACGATATTTTTCATTACACTACACAATGCAATAAATATTATACTAATGAAAAAATATTTTATTCAGAGCCAAACAACTAAGCCAAGCATAACTACTAACCTAATCTAGCGGGATGCAATGTGTTTCCGGTTGCTAGGCAACCAATTCATTTCATTGTTGCAGTCACATGTTTTTGTGATACAACGTGTTGTGAATGTTTTTATGTAAGGTCTAGGCCAGCTGATTTTGCAGGCCTAGGCCGGAAAATTTTGCCGGCCTAGGCCGGCAAAACAGGTGTTTCGACGGTAGAAACGAGGGTCGAAAACAGGTGATATCGATGTGGTGTGATGAAAAATTAATTTCTGAATAATATTTAAGGGACGGAAAATTATCTGTGCAATTACACATTAGAAACAATCGCTTGAACAGAATTGAAATCTTACATGAGAAAATGTAGGCCTATAGTAAAAATAATGTGACAATTTATTTGAAAACTCACTGATTCTGCATTTCTTGCAGTAAAAAATAATTTCTATTCCTAATTTAAACCTCCTTGTTAAAGAACGACATCTACTTTCCGTTAATTCGTTAATCAATAATTTAGTAATATTTTTGAATCAATCTCTAATTTAACATTTCTTGGGGTTGATGTGAGTGTAAATATGTAATATCAAAAGAAAAATAACAAAAAATAGTTGAGTCTTCAAGATTAGTGTATATTTATAGTTGTGGTAAGTGTTTTAAACCAAATTAATTTGACTTCAGTCCCAATACATTATTATTCTAAGGATGATCATATATCTATACTCGAAATTCAGCAGGAAAACCTCACTGTGAACTCTTAAACATTTAAATTCACCAACGGACATTTTTTACGTTAGTCATAAAACCAAGGCATTGCATCGGGTCACTGCCATGCAGCTGGTCAGCGGGTTTGAATAAAAATATGACAGCGGGCTCAAACGAGACGGGACTTTTATGGTGCGGCCCATCGTAAAGCATTGCTCGAGTTCAATTCAACAAATTCCTCCCCGTGCGTTTACGATGCGTAGTATGACATCCTGGATCGTAAACTGAGTAATTTGTGACGTCTGATGATCCTCGAAGGGGTTGCCACTGATAAACAAGAGGAGAGATTGCTATAAACAACAATGGGCCGGGGATCGGCCCTTGCTGGACACCCTGTATATTAGCATAGCGCCCCGCCCGGCCACTGTCTCTTTTTTCAGGGTCTTTAATGTACTTTGCATATGAAAAGCGTGTATTTTGTCACCTTGCGATTTTGGTTTTGACATTTATTAGCGCCTCTTTGTCCGGCCGCTTTTGTCCATTTGGTCCGCTTTTTGCGAGTGGACAAAGACGTTTTTTAAGATACGTGTGAAAAATGTTTCGGTCATTTGGCTCTTTTAGACACGCCTTAGGATTTGATGTTGGTCATATTTAATTCTAATTTCAGAAGAATGAAGATTTAAAAATTCAAATTTAACCATCGTAAAAATAGACTAAAGCACAACCTAGGTAGATTAGGCATATCAATATTCACCTATTAATTTTTTTTAAGATGCGCATTCAAACACAAAATAGAACTAAAATTAAAACATAGTTTTAAATATAAAGCATTTCCGTAATACATTACGGAAATATCCAATAGGCTATCTATAATTTCAGGTCAAATTAATAATAAAATAAATGTTTTTCAACCAACTGTTAGAGTAAATCTAATTAAGTTGGGCTTTATATTGAAAATAATATTATTAACTCGTGGACCAGTGGACAATGAATGAATCTATGACCTAGAGATTTTTGAAGGGTGTTGCTGAGACTAACTTGTTTACTGCAGTCATAAACTATTCAATCAAAATGAAAATTATTTATGGAAATTTTGTATTGAATTTTCTATTCAACAATACCGTTTTCTTATTAAATTTTCAAATTAAAAATAAACATTTGTTGTTGTAACCTAAGTCGAAGACATTGATGTACCATTACATGTACTATGAACTATGAACTGAATAACAATGCTAGCGAAACCTTGGAAGAACTGTAGTAGCAAAAATACTGTACAAGGAATCCATTTAAACATTCGTATCTGTAGAACACCTTAAAAAGCTGACGATGCATTCAGGTCTGTGTGGCCTTGTGTCGGGGAATACCCAGGACTGATAGGCCTAAGCAGTGATAAGGAGCGGCGTAAACAAGGTGACGTCACGAAGGCTGGGTCTTCAACCTGCGCGGCGCGGGGTCGCGCGGGGGTGATAGGGTGATAAGGTAACGGGCTGATAGCGGGGGAACATAAGTGAATATGTTGGAAATGAATGAGGGTCGGTTACCTCTGAGGGTCACTGCCTCCTGGATATGACGTAAAAGTGAAACGTTTCTGTCTGTAGAAGAGATGAGTCAAAATAAACACAACAGTATAGAGCTAATTAGTTTAAGCATGCTGCAATTATTATATTTACTTGAAGTAATGTTCACGAAAAATGTCCGATGAGCGTTGATGCATTGTTGCCAAATCTCTATCTACTATATATTTGTCAAATACCACTCACTCACGTATCAGAGTATCTCAATGACCATAGGGTATAGAGGGTTGAAATTTTGCATGGACGTTCCACTTTGCTCAAAAATGCTCACTAAGAAACAGTTTTGCAAAATTCCTTCAGGTCTCCGCCCCACAGGACTTCAAAATTTCCATCTAATGTTAATCTTATGGCCAATTTTTAATACAAATCAAAGCAACAACGAATTTGAAAATTTATGGGACCTAGAATGTTAAAATTTAGCACGGGTGTTCTTCTTTGCTCATAGGTGCTCACTAAGAAACGGTTTTGCAAAATTCGATCAGGGCTCTGCCACACAAGACTTAAAAATTTCTATCTAATGTTATCCTTATGGCCAATTTTTTACACAAATCTAGGAAACAACGAATATAGAAAAGTATAAGACCTACGATGTTAAAATTTGGCATGGACGTTCTGCTTTGCTCATAGGTGCTCACTAAGAAACGGTTTTGCAAAATTCCATCAGGGCTCTGCCACACAGTACTTCAAAATTTCTATCTAATGTTATCCTTATGGCCAATGTTTTATACAAATCTAGGAAACAACGAATACAGAAAACTATAAGACCTACGATGTTGAAATTTGGCATGGACGTTCTGCTTTGCTCATAGGTGCTCACTAAGAAACGGTTTTGCAAAATTCCATCAGGGCTCCGCCACACAGGACTTCAAAATTTGTAATGTTATGCTTATGGCCAATTTTTAATATGAATCTATTAAAATCATATCTACAAAACCATATGACCTAAGAGAATTATTTGGAACATTTTCAATGGGAGATCCACTTTGCCCATCGGTGCTCACTAAGAAACGCATCTTCGGTGCTCTTGGAAAGCATCTTCAGGGCTCCGCCCCTCGGGTCTATTAAATTGGTCTATGGCCAATGGGGTTGAAATTTGGCATGGACATTTCTCTTTGTTCAAAGGTATTCACTAAGAAACGGTTTTGCAAATATAGTTTTGGAAGTCCTTTAGGGCTCCGCCCCACTGGACTTCAAAATCACTCAAGAGCATATGGGGTTGAAATTTGACGTAGACATTCCTCTTTACTCATTTGTACTCACTAAGAAACGTTTTATAAATATAGTTTTTTATGTCCTTTAGGGCTCCGCCCCACAGGACTTCATGATTACTATAAAGCCTACAGGGTTGAAATTCTACGTGGACGTTCCTCTTAACTCATGTGTACTCATGAAGAAACAGTTATGCAAGTCCTTTAGTTTTTGAAGTCCTTTAGGGCTCCGCCCCACTGGACTTAAAAATCACTCTAGAGCCAATTGGTTTCAAATTTAGTATTTGTGTTCCTTTTTGCTTATAAGTATTCACTAAGAAACGGTTTTCCAAGTATAGTTTTTGAAGTCCTTTAGGGCTCCACCCCAATGGACTTCTAAAATACTCTTGGGCATACAGGGTTGAAACATGACTTGGACGTTCTTTTTTACTCATATGTACTCACTAAAAACGGTTTTACAAAATAAAGTCTTTGAAGTCCTTTAGGGCTCCGCCCCACTGGACTTCAAAATTAAAATATAGCCTACAGGGTTGAAATTTGACCTTTTTACTTGTTATGTTGCCTACAAAATAAAAAATGGTTTTGCAAAAATAGTTTTTGAAGTCCTTTAGAGCTCCCTACGTAAGGTCTATAGGGTTTGAAATTTGACATATTCGTTCCTCTTTGCTCATATGTGCTCATTAAGAAAATTTTTTGCAAAATTCAATGCTCTGCTTACACAATTCTTAAGAAAGAAGATTTCGTTGCTCTTTAAAGAGATATTATTACATGTAAAATGAATTTAATCACGGGCGAAGCCGTGACGGGCAACAGCTAGTCTATCCATAAACATAATTTTATTCTATTTTACACATGGTAAACATAATCAAAAGTGAAACATTGCAGAACGAGAACTGGCGAGGGGGTCACGGTTGTTAAAATTTCCAACAGTTCTATGTTCCTGAACCTTACTATAGTTACATTTTCAAACTGTTCGATTTGCTATCAATAATCTCGTAATGATTTACAACAAAAATCTGTGACTCATTCCCTACTAAATATCATTCGATCCTTTTCTCAAGCATATCCTGTAGTACAATAAGAATAATGTATATAAAATTTAAAAGAATATACTTATTTTACAGATGTGATTTATTTTGCAAAACAGTTGTAGACCTAGAATGTCAAAAATGATACCAAGCCTAACAGAAAAACTAACAGGTGGTATTGAAAATGCCATTTTTGCGGTTTATCACTGCCTAAGAGAAGCGTTAATGTAACTTAATTTATTATATTTATTTAAACATTTTAGTCTAATGAGTGTGAGATTGAACACAGTTTCAATTTATTACCCACAACAATGATAATTTGAATAATATAAAACTAAAGATTTAGTTTTATATTATGACTATGATTTTATTTATCATTCGTAGGTTAAAATTAGAATACTAATATTTATAACACAACGATAAGTGCATTAGGTTTCTGTTTAAATATAAATATGCGTTATGTTGTTTTACAATACAGGATATTATTAAAAATATTATATTTTTTAAAAATAAAAATAAATAATTTTAGTCAGTTTCAATTTATTACCCACAACAATGATAATTTGAATAATATAAAACTAAAGATTTAGTTTTATATTAACTAAAAATTAACGATAAGCGCATTAACAATGTGCTATAACATTCTTCAGTGAGCAAAGCACCTTTCTATAAGCGATAACTTAATTTATTATATTTATTTAAAAATTTTAGTCTGATGAGTGTGAGATTGAACACAGTTTCAATTTATTACCCACAACAATGATAATTTGAATAATATAAAACTAAAGATTTAGTTTTATATTATGACTATGATTTTATTTATCATTCGTAGGTTAAAATTGGAATACTAATATTTATAACACAACGATAAGTGCATTAGGTTTCTGTTTAAATATAAATATGCGTTATGTTGTTTTACGATACAGGAGATTATTAAAAATACGCGCCCAATCGTACATTAAAGCCTACCACCGCGTTGTACGTTGTACGACACACTCAGCAAGTGATGGTGGTGTTTGTTGGTAAACAAAGCAGCGTGGGAGGTTACGCAGTGGCGCCAGCGAGCGTACCCGCCTACATGTGGGGAGACACGGGGAAAAACCGTGAGACAACCGCGCACGCACAGATGCGACGCGACAAAAACACGGTGATGCAACACGGGCGCTGGGGCATCTGCACTGGAGCTGCGGAGTCGGCAACTAGCAGCGCGAGGAGCCTATGCCTAGGGGATTTAAACTGCTAACTTTTATAATTTACTTCCAGGAAAATTGTAGGAAATTGGAAACAACAATGATCCTTTTTAGATATACATACAGTAATCAACATAAATCTGAGTTTGTGTGACATAAGCCTTAAATTGGCTAATATAACTAGCATAAATTATATGTCTGCTTGATGTTAGTATGACTCATATTTTAATTTTAATTATAATGACATAGAGCTATAAAGTACTATTCATACTATGGACACGTAGGCCTACTTATCGTTTCAAAACATAGAAAAGGAACAAAACCAAAACAAACGTTTTTTTTCAACAATGGCCTTTGTCTTTTTTTTTATTTCTACATTCCTCTATCCTTGATTACTGATTGCTGGCTTCTCCTTCAAACTGAATCCCTTTATGTCGATCAGTTAAAAATATTGTGCCGAGGATTTAATGTTAGACCCTAGCTTAGTGTTTAATTTATAAATTTCTTTGTAATTGATATAAATGTTATATTTTGTTTGGGTTATCAATTTCCTACATTAATAATTTATTTTCCATATAAACTTAATATTTATGGATTCGTAGAAGTTGTGCATACATATATGAGTTAAATTTTAACCAATTACTGTAATTGAATAATAACCATAAACAGAACGCAATATTGGTTTTGACCAGTGCCGTCTTCCTTCAGCTGGACACTACAGCACATTCCGGTTTGGCATGAAACATATACGCGAAACACTCAGGCGTAGGCTATCCATCGCTATAACATTCTTCAGTGAACAAAGCACCTTTCTATAAGCGATGCAGTTTTAATTTTCTTAGGGTAGGTTTACACGTGAGAGTTTTTCACTCTCGGAGAGTAGTTAGTTACTCTCATAAAAATCTCAGACAGCTGTTGATAGTACTCGCAGAAAACTGTCTGGGATTAACAGTCTTGGAAAATTCGCTAGTTGTGTAAACACCTCTGCGAGTACCTGCTGAGAGTACGAAACTCTCTGAGAGTGAAAAACTCTCACGTGTAGGCCTAAACCTACCTTTAGTATTCTTTGTCCTTTAAAATAAACCTTGAACTCAACGTTACTAAGATTACTCAATTTAAGATTCAAACAAACCAAAAGAAACCATGTACACATTTTTTAGCATAATTTCCCAAATTATGGAATTTCTTCGCAAACGAATTTTCACAACTCAACCGGACCACAACAGAGCCTGAAGAACTCTCCACTTGAGAAAACATATTGAGGCGTTTCGAGACAGAAGGCCGGCATAAATATAGGCTAGATCAGGAGTCAGAGTCATTGTGGCGCGAGACTCTCGTCACATAAATCACCGTGATCGAGTTGATGCACGCTCAGACCTCAGACGGGGATCAAAGCTGGCAACATCGTAGCTGATTTACCCACCAATCTGGCGGCCTATTTCACTTATCTTCTATGTTAGAGCGGCAAATAAATAATTCAACTCGCGCCGGTTCGGTTTTGTCTCTGTTCCTCTTAAAATACGGCCTGCTGAATTTTGATGAGCTCCAGTATTCTCGCGCTCCAGTAAATGGTGATCGATTGTTATTTTGATGCTAAACTTGTGTTAGCTTAATTTAACTGGAAAACATTCTTATATTTTATTGTTCTGAAAGTTAATTTTTAGAACTCAAGACCTAGACCTATATAAGGGCATTGGAAGAGGACAAATAATCTGTTGGACCTTTTTTAGACCCTATAGCTAACTGAATCTTTAGTTTTCATGTAAGTAAAAAAAAGGTTGATTAAAAAGGACTTTCGGTGTGTTAATGTAGTTTTTGTTCGTATTACCGATGTCACACTTAGATCACAATTAAAAAAGGATCAAAAACGGAATAAAGTTATATTAAAGAGGGTTTTAATAGTAGGGTCGTAGAATTCATTTTCTCCATCATAACAGTTTTCAGCTTATTAAATATACGGGCCAGATATCTAATATAAACTGGTTAGACTAGTTCATCGTTACTATTAAAATTATTCGATGAAATACAATATTTATTTTTTAACCAACACAGAAAAAACAATGCATGTACTATCTCTTTTACCAACTAATGTTTACAATCAGACTCAAACCAGACGAGTAACTGCAACAAGAGAGCGAAAACCCCATAAAGGAACGCGACTTCAAAAATTACCCATTAAAAGTGCGAGCACGTTCCGCCATGATATACACCTAAACACGCCTGTCGCGATTGATATCTGTAACCAGACACCTAGCGGGTGGGGGGGGAGGTACATTTCAGCGGTCTTTGCATCAAAACAACAGCCACAAATCAGCTGTGTTGTTTTGGAGGTCTTTGGGGGGAGATAAAACTAGCGCGTGTTCAGCCTAGGAAGGCGCTCCTCCCATTTCAACTTTTGGGCCACATTTTATCAGCGATATCAGAAGAAATTGTTAATTCCCATTCGGTCCAGAAAGTGAGTTTGTTTAGCCGGAAGAAGAGAGGCACAACTTTGCGGAACAAGGTTGGAATTCTAGTGGGTTTGTTGACGTTGATGTTGTCTTGAGGTTTTTGTGTAGTGTTTGTTTGGAGAAAACATTTTTTCAGACAGACTATCTCATTTTCGCGGATTTACATATGGTGTATACATTATTTAAATCTTACTTTGTTTTGATGATTGTTAAATGTGTACAGGGGCGGTCCCAGCCTTTAGTTAGGGGAGGAGGGGGAGGGACACCATCATGTGTTTTTTATCTTGTATAGGGGGAGGATTTGTAGCTAGTGCAAAATTTATATATAGTTCTATAACATGTCAAAGAACTCCTAACTTAAATCCCAAGCATTATGTTTAAGCGACATCGTTAGTAAAAAAATACAACAGTTATTAAAAATTGAATTATACAAGATGGGGGAGGGGTGGGAGTGACGACCCCCTTGCCCCCCCCCCCCCTTACGGGAGCGTACTTCACTGTGTGTTCGTGTTGTTGGGCAGGTTATAATATTTTTCTCTTTTAGTAAGAGGATAATAATTAATTATTTATATAAATACGGTCCACTTAGAAAAGAGACAAGGTCTGTTTATTAAAATACATAAATATGAAGTAGTACATTGGTAGTACTGTACTATACCTACCAACAGGGAGTTCTCTAACCATTACGTTATTCTTGACTCGGAAGCACAAGATACAACAACACTCGGTGAGTTCATTTGTATGCCCAACATCATGTAAGTGGTAAGTTACTCAAAAGTTAAAGTAGCTAATGCGTATATCCATAAATTGAACACAATCTCATTTATATATAGGCCTAAGAGGAAGTCGTGTTAGTTACACTACTTTTATGTCGAAAACGGCTGAACTGATTTGTCTGAAGATTGCTGGGGAGGTAGCTTAGAACTAGAAAGAATGTATAGGATATTTTTTATCCAGATTCCTCTATAGGGCTCCGCCCCACACGTCTTCAAAGTTACCATGTTATTCTTTCAAGGAAGTAGCATTTTTGTATTGGAACACAATATGTTCCAGTATATTGTGATTTAAGAGTCTTCATCACCCCTGCAAAAAACGTCGAAAACATGCGTTCGTAGTCCCCTGTTTCGGACGACATTTTTGAACCGATTTTATTGACAGTGGTCTTAAACTGTTCAGAAAGAGTGCCCGCGTGTCTCTATTACCTCATAATAATAAAAAACGTACATTGAGGTACCTAAAAATACAGTTAAAAAAGGAAAAAATTACTTAATTTTCAACAATTTTTTAAAGTAATTTTAAGAAACCATATCGATTTAACGAGGTACAAGAGACACGCAGGCACTCTTTCTGAACAGTTTAAGGCCACTCTCATTCAAATCGGTTAAAAAATGCCGTCCGAAATAGGGGACTACGAACGCATGTTTTGAGCAAAAACGGGGTCTGCGAATTTGCCCGTTCGAGGCGCTACTAGCCTTTTCGCAAACGTCGTCTTTCTCACTAACACAAGCACACACACACAAACATTATCGCATTATAAATCACTCAGTGATGTTGTGGGACACATTCCTCGTATTTTTTTGAATGCTTCTTTATCCATCTAAATTACTCGTACAATTCAATTTTAGAACACGTGTGTTTATACATCCAGCACAATGGTAGAAGAGATGAGTCAAAATAAACACAACAGTATAGAGCTAATTAGTTTAAGCATGCTGCAATTATTATATTTACTTGAAGTAATGTTCACGAAAAATGTCCGATGAAAAATGTCACACTTAGATCACAATTAAAAAAGGATCAAAAACGGAATAAAGTTATATTAAAGAGGGTTTTAATAGTAGGGTCGTAGAATTCATTTTCTCCATCATAACAGTTTTCAGCTTATTAAATATACGGGCCAGATATCTAATATAAACTGGTTAGACTAGTTCATCGTTACTATTAAAATTATTCGATGAAATACAATATTTATTTTTTAACCAACACAGAAAAAACAATGCATGTACTATCTCTTTTACCAACTAATGTTTACAATCAGACTCAAACCAGACGAGTAACTGCAACAAGAGAGCGAAAACCCCATAAAGGAACGCGACTTCAAAAATTACCCATTAAAAGTGCGAGCACGTTCCGCCATGATATACACCTAAACACGCCTGTCGCGATTGATATCTGTAACCAGACACCTAGCGGGTGGGGGGGAGGTACATTTCAGCGGTCTTTGCATCAAAACAACAGCCACAAATCAGCTGTGTTGTTTTGGAGGTCTTTGGGGGGAGATAAAACTAGCGCGTGTTCAGCCTAGGAAGGCGCTCCTCCCATTTCAACTTTTGGGCCACATTTTATCAGCGATATCAGAAGAAATTGTTAATTCCCATTCGGTCCAGAAAGTGAGTTTGTTTAGCCGGAAGAAGAGAGGCACAACTTTGCGGAACAAGGTTGGAATTCTAGTGGGTTTGTTGACGTTGATGTTGTCTTGAGGTTTTTGTGTAGTGTTTGTTTGGAGAAAACATTTTTTCAGACAGACTATCTCATTTTCGCGGATTTACATATGGTGTATACATTATTTAAATCTTACTTTGTTTTGATGATTGTTAAATGTGTACAGGGGCGGTCCCAGCCTTTAGTTAGGGGAGGAGGGGGAGGGACACCATCATGTGTTTTTTATCTTGTATAGGGGGAGGATTTGTAGCTAGTGCAAAATTTATATATAGTTCTATAACATGTCAAAGAACTCCTAACTTAAATCCCAAGCATTATGTTTAAGCGACATCGTTAGTAAAAAAATACAACAGTTATTAAAAATTGAATTATACAAGATGGGGGAGGGGTGGGAGTGACAACCCCCTTGCCCCCCCCCCCCCTTACGGGAGCGTACTTCACTGTGTGTTCGTGTTGTTGGGCAGGTTATAATATTTTTCTCTTTTAGTAAGAGGATAATAATTAATTATTTATATAAATACGGTCCACTTAGAAAAGAGACAAGGTCTGTTTATTAAAATACATAAATATGAAGTAGTACATTGGTAGTACTGTACTATACCTACCAACAGGGAGTTCTCTAACCATTACGTTATTCTTGACTCGGAAGCACAAGATACAACAACACTCGGTGAGTTCATTTGTATGCCCAACATCATGTAAGTGGTAAGTTACTCAAAAGTTAAAGTAGCTAATGCGTATATCCATAAATTGAACACAATCTCATTTATATATAGGCCTAAGAGGAAGTCGTGTTAGTTACACTACTTTTATGTCGAAAACGGCTGAACTGATTTGGCTGAAGATTGCTGGGGAGGTAGCTTAGAACTAGAAAGAATGTATAGGATATTTTTTTATCCAGATTCCTCCATAGGGCTCCGCCCCACACGTCTTCAAAGTTACCATGTTATTCTTTCAAGGAAGTAGCATTTTTGTATTGGAACACAATATGTTCCAGTATATTGTGATTTAAGAGTCTTCATCACCCCTGCAAAAAACGTCGAAAACATGCGTTCGTAGTCCCCTGTTTCGGACGACATTTTTGAACCGATTTTATTGACAGTGGTCTTAAACTGTTCAGAAAGAGTGCCCGCGTGTCTCTATCACCTCATAATAATAAAAAACGTACATTGAGGTACCTAAAAATACAGTTAAAAAAGGAAAAAATTACTTAATTTTCAACAATTTTTTAAAGTAATTTTAAGAAACCATATCGATTTAACGAGGTACAAGAGACACGCAGGCACTCTTTCTGAACAGTTTAAGGCCACTCTCATTCAAATCGGTTAAAAAATGCCGTCCGAAACAGGGGACTACGAACGCATGTTTTGAGCAAAAACGGGGTCTGCGAATTTGCCCGTTCGAGGCGCTACTAGCCTTTTCGCAAACGTCGTCTTTCTCACTAACACAAGCACACACACACAAACATTATCGCATTATAAATCACTCAGTGATGTTGTGGGACACATTCCTCGTATTTTTTTGAATGCTTCTTTATCCATCTAAATTACTCGTACAATTCAATTTTAGAACACGTGTGTTTATACATCCAGCACAATGGTTCATTGGCGATATTTTTTTTTTTATGTACTCAAGACGAGCAGTACATTATTTGCACTATAATGGTTTTTACACTACATAATACAGACAACTAGTAATGTGTAAGTGTATTTTCAACCCATCACAGATGAGATTCAAAGCCTAAACCGTTCATAAATTTTTCTAATGACAGTGTTTACAAATACTGTAACACCGGAAGTGCGCGAAATACGATTTCGCTTGATACCACCTGAAGTGAAGGAAATTCCTTTTTATAAGGCCGGCGACACACTACCGGACTTTCCATCGGACCGTATATCGGACCAAGCATCGTACCGAACATTACATCGTAAAGGGACGTAAATTTACTCCGAACATTTCGCCGAGCAAGACATCGGACAGAGCATCGTACCGGACAAATCCACCAAGCGAGGTGAAGGAAGTTTAGAGAGATATAGGGAGCGTAAGTCATAGGGCGCTAGACGATGGGGTGGAGAAGGGAGGGGCTTTCCATCCCGGGCGTTCGGGGCCACGCTCGGTACGGAGCAAAATTTACCTAGACAGACTACCGTACATCGAACCGTACACCTGTCCAATCTTTTCTTTGATGTTTCGCCAGAAAACCACCTCCAGAGCGCTCGGCCCGATGTACGGACCCCTGCTGACACACTTCCGGACTTGCTGTTTGTTTTTGCTCGGTACAATGCTCTGTGCGGTGCTCGGTCCGGTGAAAAGTCAGGTAGTGAGTCGCCGCCTTAAAAGACAAATCTCTCACTAGTTCATCACTAGCCTAATCCTCCAATTTTTTCGTTACGCAAGAGAGTTGAAATTTGGTAGGGCCTACACTGATTTGTTCAGTTTTCAATAGGATAACGTGATGATGAAGCAATTAAAATGCAAATAAATCTTAGGCAGTTCTGTTAATAATTTTAGGAGGGAAATATTATCTCATCTGGGGAAATTTCATCATCATCCGAAATATTTTGTTATAGTTGTTCTAATAAAAATACCGACATTTGCGTTTGAATTTTCAAAATTATTATGATCGGCTGATCATATTTAATTACTTTAATTATGTATTTTGTTCTTAGACTCTGGGCCAGAGTCTCATTGACCAATATTTAATTTTCATCATATCATTGCGATAAACGTTGTTTTCGGAACGGTCAGCTGTGATCGAAACTAGTTGATTCCCGGTGGGTTGGATAAACGTGTTGGTAAACAAAGTTTTCGGGACTAGTCCTCGAAACAGTGGTTTTCGGGACTAGGCCGGAAAAAAACTTCCAATGTTTGACACCTCTAGCGCTGCTATTCAGCTTACAGTAACTTAAACCTCGTTGACTCCAATATATAAATGTCAAACAGCTGATTGTTTAGTTGTACATAGTTCAAATACAAGATAAACAAATAACAACGTAAGAGGGGGTATATAGGTTAAAATTTATTAATTTTTATCCAAACTGTATATTTATTAAAGGTGGTATGATGAAAAGTACTGTTCGTAACTCGTCCGAAAGTGGTATATCGGTGCTCGATCGAATTCAAGTACTCGGCTTCGCCTCGTACTTGAAACTCGATCTTGCACCGATAACGACCACTTTCCGGACTAGTGACGAAATATACTATAGAGCCTTCCATGGTCTGAGAGAAAAGCGGTACGTTCGCATATTATTCAAATTACAATTATTTTATACTGCTTTACAGAAAAAACTTAAAAGTAAAATCTAGTGAAGCCACTATATGCTTTACAAATTTAACGTACTATTGTAAAAGAGCGGCACCGAAAACCACAGCTAGATGTTTCGACTTTCAAACACTGGGACTAGAAAAATAAATGAAAACAACTTAATGGTTCCAAGCAATTAGTAAACAAAATTGTAATTTTAATTAGGCTATTTAATGAAATATATTTACTAGTTATAAGTATACGAGTGTAACTCGTTTAACTCTTTCATAATTCGGTTAATTCGAATAAAATTATCAATATAGGCCCTATACGCAATTTAGCATACATTACAAGAGGTTGATTATGTCCTTTGTTAGTGGGTGTCAACTAATTGTTTTTGGTGTGCGAGGGTTGCCTCTATACGTTGCGTCAGATTATTCCAAAGAAAATAATTGCTTTAGTCCCATCATTTTAAAATTATTTATTTTGTTTCGTTACTGTATTGTCTGATCATTCTGGTTCGCGAACTCATTCAAGTAGATACTGCCTTACACCCCTGACATAAATTAAATCTAAATCGGAGGTTCCGTTCAAACGCTATCACTAATATAATAATTGAAAACCATTAATTAATTGTAATCGCTGTAAAATTTTAATCGGCTGTATTGAAATGGAAAAGTTTGAGCCTAGTATTAATAATAATTTAAAATACTCTTCAAATGTAGACAGGACGACGCTACAGCAGCATCGGACTGGCCGAACTCTCATTGTAGCTAGTCTGCGCGTGCGTTTGTTGGACGTCGCAGTCCGATGTTTTTAGAAATGTACCCGCGCCTCACCCCTCGCCCTAGTTGGGCGCACCTGACTGTACTAGGACAGTTGTAATGGAAATCAGAGTGTACGAAGGATATTTTGCCAAAGGTGATGAAGACTCTTAATAAAAGAATCTCTTATATTAATACGTGAGGGCTGTTTTTTGTGAACAAAACTCCTCCGTTATTTCTGGACCGATTTTAACGTTTAAGGTGTCAAAAGAATGGTCTCAGTTTGTAGTTTTGTATAAAGGTTTTAGATTTTTAATATTTTAATTCTGAAGCCTACGGGAAGCCCTTAAAGTTGTTTTTTTATCCATAAGATTAACATGGGGAACAATTTGTATTGAATTGCAAAATAAAACAGCTGTTGATTGTAAATTAAACAAACACATGTTATAAAAACTAGCTGAATAGAAGTAATTGGGCTACTCTGGTACTGAAATATCAAAACTATTTCCTACTTTAATACACGGAGTGTCTATTGTGTGAAAAAATTGTGTGTTTTACCTTTTTCCTCAACGTGGAAGACTTTATTGCTTGAACTTTGTATTTAAGTGTATTTGGGCACAAAAATAAGTTTAGTAACTAAACCCCAGAAAATTCATTTTCCTGTACAAAAACAGGTTTGGAAATTCAAATTTTTGAAATTCTTATGGGTTGTCGGATTGGTATTGAAACAACAACGAAAGTTAAAAAAAATTAAAATAGAACACTAAGTGTTTGCGCATGGGTTTTCAAACTGCCGTGGACTAGGAAAAGGGATGGTTGTTGGTGTAGATTTAAAAACCGGTTTTCTGTGAGTAGTGTGAAATTGGGGATGCTGGGCCAGTTCAAGGTCACCTGAGGGATGACGTCATCGAGGTCAATGACCTCACCGATGACGTCATCGATGACGCAATCGATGACGTCATCACTAATGACGTCATTTCTATGACGTCACACCCATGACGTCACAGAAATGACGTGCTGATGACGTCATCACCCCTTACGTCATCAAAATGACGTCACCGACGCCACTAAGGTCAAGGTCAAGCCGAAACTTAAATTTTTTTGGCACTTTTGCCGTTTCTCGCACTACGCTCCGAGTTTCAGTCCGAGTCCTCGTGACCTTGACCACTTGGAGCGAATATTCGACGAGAAACGGCAAAAGTGCCAAGTTAAACCTGAGTTTCTGACATGACTCTGCCTAAATGGGCAATCGGTAATCCCTCAGGTGACCTTGAACTAGCACAACACCCCCAATTTCATATTACTGTGACCTTGAAAACCTAACAACGGAGCGCCGACACCGATGCGCACCCCACGACAGCCACCGAGTGACTGACTGTCAGGCTCCGTGTACTCTAGGTATATGGGGAAGTGGAGGGGGAAATCTCAAGGTCATCCAAATGGAGTTTTAAAAAAGTTGAAGAGTAGAAAGACTACTCTTGTGCTTCCTGGGCGACTTCATCAATTTCCAACGGATCTGTAAACCAATCCGATCTGTAGCGGCAGGAGTCCAGAAAACAGGTGCACCACCCATCAGGTTGTCCGTAGCACTTCCGACAATTGGTAAGATTGGAGAAATGAAATTTAATACACCGCTGCGGACAACAAGTGTAAAAGTAGTTGGATTTGTAGATTTTGAAAGTGTGTAGTACCGGTGGTGGCAGCTGTTGGTTCTTGCATCTACACCTGCAACATCCGAAGCATTCACATTGCCGGCAGGCCAGCCCGTCCACTTGCCATCTTGGTAGTAGGAAACACTTGCCCTCGCAGCAATAGGTTGTCCCTGTCTCTTCCTCCCAAAGCTTCTTTGCACAATGGATGACGCCTTGTATCTCCAAACACTTACGCTCGCAACATGAGACACGCTTAGTTTCCATACTTGATGTTGCTTCGGCGAGGGAGCAAGATGAAGTGATGCCGTGGTCAGCGGGAATGGAGCTTATATAAACTAAGGTGAGTGGAGGGGGAAAGGTCAAGGCCATCCAAACGGAGTTTTAAAAAAAGTTAAAGAGTAGAAAGACTACTCTTGTGAGTCTATAGCGATTTCATTGATAGTGAGTGCTTCTGTATGCCAAGTTGATCTGTACTGACACGCTTCTAAATAATGTTTGCAAAAACCTGCAAAATGATTGTTGCACATTCTGCAGCCAGTTAGCTGTCTTAGTGTGAATTCCATGCAACGTTCAGGGCAACAAGTGTACTTATGCCCTCTCATCTGGTACACATGGAATGTCTTCAACTCTGGTTTGGGCTTCTTCCAAGACTTGCACTTGCACATGCACTGACCAAAAGCTTCACATTTTCTACACGCCAGGCCATCCACCACATCAATGTCATTTGGCCATGAAAAACATTTCTGTTCGCAACAGTAGTTGAGTTGACTCTCCATGTTGCTGTGATGAAGGTGTGCGATGAAATGATGCTGCAGTCATTGAGAGTGCACCTTAAATAAACTCAGTGGAGGGGGAAAGGTCAAGGCTATTCAAACGGAGTTTTAAAAAAGATGACTAGTCATCCTCCTCCTCCTCCTCGTCCGTTGTACTTGGAGAGCTGTCAGACGAAGAGCCCCGCGCAGGTGCTCCCCAGATGAAAAACATATCAATTTTAAAACGAATACCTGGATCTTGCATCATCAACTCCTTTAATTTATCACATACTAAGTCAACCTTGTGTAAGGTGTCAACAATAAGCTTCCAATTTGTTGGCTCAATATAACTTGTAGTTGAATCAGCCTCGCTAATAACCACATCCTCCGGCCGTATTGGAGTGTAAAGATGTGTAAAATCCCTTGGTTGAAGCTGAGGCTCAAGCTGGCTGGAAGTGGAAGGTTGAGTGTGGACCCCTGTTGCATCGAAATCCATAGTCATCCTACATTCAATGCTAGGGTTTTCGTTTAAAACATATACCAATTTTTCATGCAACATATCCACTTCTGCTGAATCTTGCAGATGAACATTCCAAGAAAATGGCCATTCTTCATCCGTAGTTGAGTCAACTTGAGAAAGAGTGCTGTCCGCCATGATAGCTAAGTAAGGAATGAGGTGAGCTACAGACCGTGGTAATAGTATTGAAAAGTAGAGGGGGTAAACCAAAAGTATGTGGAGGGGGTATTCTCAAGGTCATTTAATTTGGGTTTTAAAAAAAGGAAATAGTGGAGGGGGAATTCTCAAGGTCATCCAATTTGGGTTTTAAAAAAAAGGAATGAAGGTTACTCCTCTTCAGCCTCGCTGTCTCCCACATCTTCATGAGCCTCGTCCCCCACATCTTCTTCAACATCAGACTCACCGTAAGGATAGATTGGCGACATAGGCGAATATTGTGGAGAGTGTTGACCGTTGTTGTCGTCCCCTTGCATTCTAACTTGGGACCAATCATATTGTAAATTCATTTGAATTATCATCCCAGGGTTGTCCCGCAGTATTTCTTTCAACCGTTCACAAATGGTTTCCAAATAGTGAACACTGTCGATGGAAAGTGTCCAACCTGTACTTGTTTCAACATCAGTAGTTGAGTCAGCTTGGCTGATGGTGTTGTCTGCCATGGTTGCTTGTCGGACAAGGAATGACGGTTGATGTGATGCTCATGCAGGAACATGGCGAAGTGGTGGGAGGCTTGGTGGAGTAGTGGGGGAAGTTTCAAGGTCATCCAAACGGAGTTTTTTTAAAAAAAGGAAAACTTACAAAGTAACATTGAAACCTTCCAATTGATGGTGGCGGGCGTTTTCTTCCGCAACCTTGCCGACACATGTAATTATACCGTACAGGATGAACAGTACAACCATAATAAGTCCAAACAATAAAAGATAGCCGTTCACTATCATAATATTTTCTGAGTGGATCTGCTTTCTTCTTATCGCCCTCTCCTGCATCCTCTTCTCCAACTCGTGGACGAAGTCACAACATGCGTGAGGACATCTTTCATCTGTTGGTAGGTTGTCCATTGTTGATGTTGTCGGTTTGGCTGTTGAAGATGGAATGAGGTTTCCAAGTGTGATGTGCCATGTACATTAATAGTCAAGTGGTGGGGGTAGCAAAGCAGTGGAGGGGGGAAGTTTCAAGGTCATCCAAATTGTTTTTTAAAAAAACCTATCTTGTTACTGAGCTTATAAGTCAGTAACAAGATAGGTGTTTTTGTTCTTTTACTTCTTTAATATAATGAAAAAATATACATATTCTATTATTGTAAGAACAAGGAAGACAACTGCTAGTCAGCTGAAGTAGTCCAAGTTGTCTGGCTCGGTCTTCATCGACGCCGGTGAGGAAGCTGTCGAGGAGTGTCCAGGCTCTTCCTTTGGCTGCCGGGTGTTCCGTATATTGCAAGCGTAAACCTGCACGTTTATACGGTAGCCTCGTGCCACCATCAGCTGCAACTCCTTGTACAAGTCGTTTAGCTCCTGCTGAGTCTTGATGCTCACCTCCTCGTAACTTGCGCAACTGACGTTCAGAGACATCTTGATGTTGCTAGGTTGGCTGCTGGAGTAGAAATGAAGCCGAGGCACAGCGCTTGGAGGTACATGAAAAAGTGGTGGGGGGTAATAGTGGTGGGGGTATGGAAGATCCAATTAAACAGTTCTAAACTTTTTCCATCGATACAATGGAATGGAACAAATAGCGCAGGTGTCCTTGTAATTTTCAAATCGAAACAGTGGTGCTAGAAATCCGAATTGTTTTATACCACCATCCTGTACGAATCGCCGAAGGTCTCTGACGGCGGCCTCGCCACAAGGCCTACAAAACTTTTCCCCATCGTGGAACTTATACCAGGAGTATTCCGAATACCCTGTATTTTCCCTCCTGTAGCGTTTGACATCTTCTTTTATTGTTAGTGGGATATTGTCTTGTAAACATGTTGGGAACAAGTCTTTGTGAGTTATAACTCGTTGTATGCAAAGCTCGTACAAGGTGCTCATTGTTTGCTAGTTGGCAACAGACTGACCGTTTTTCGCATCCAAGCAGGTTTGAATCCTAGTGCGGTAGTGGGGGTAATTACAGTAGTGGGGGTAATTGTGAAATGCAAAGGTCAAAGGTCAAGGTCACCCGCGAAGTTTAAAAAAAATGCAACATATCAATACGTGAAGTCTGTCACATATTGATATGTTGCATTTTTTTGTTTTTTTATTTTTTTGTCTTTTATGATTCGTTTATTTATAAAACATTACAACAACAAAATATGTACAACATTAAAACTTAAATCTAACACTGCTGCTTGTCAGCGATGTGGATGGTCAACTCTGTAGAATTGCTACCCGTGCAGCCGTGGGACACCAGGTATAGACACCCGGGTTGAATAGAGCGAAGATCCTCGTTTTGTAGAAGATGGACGAATCTCTTGGGCAGGTACACCTGGAACTTTGGTTCATCCCCCGGAGTAAACGGTGCCTCGCTGAGACTGCAGCAGATGGCCTCCCCAACTGTAGTCTCCATCTTCTTCATAGCATGGATTATGTAGTGCTTCTCGTCTTTTAGTTCCGAGCACTTCTTTACAGGTAATATTGTTGACTTGGAGTGAGCATTGAACTGCTCGACCAAAGTCTGAAGGAACTGGTGAGACGCCATGGTCAGGTTACAGATCGTCTTCTTGCTCGGAGATGTTGTCGTCTCGGAATCTCGAGTAATACTCATGCCAGGTCCCAGTCTGCTCCCCACTTATATACTCTCCGTTACCCCCACCACTCCCCACTTCCCCATTTTGAAGGTAAGAGGCGAGTTTATAGGCATTTTTCAAAGCGCAATGTCTATCTTTATCATGTTCAGGGCTTTTTGTACAAATACATATGGTTTCCAGCATGTATTGATAATTCTTATCCAATTCCACATCATTAACCGGAACATGAGTAAATCCTTCGATCCATCTTTTCTTTTCCAACCCCTTTGTGTAAATATTGGTAAACTTGTCTGAAAAGTGATGCATAATGTGATACAAGTCCGTGTAACTTGTAAAACCATCATACCAATCGATATGATGGAAGTGTTTTGAAATCCATCTGTTGGTAGTAGCGGCTTTACTAGTTAAAGACGAATAAGAACATGGTGGTTTAAATAAAAACGAATAAGGAACACTTGTATTCATGTCCAAAAACACAAGTTCTTTTATAATGAATCTATCATCATTACCACGAAACGCTTGAAACTCAATAATACCAGGCTTGGACTTTACTTGTTCTTCTTCTCCCTTGTCCATTTCGAAGGTCACACGTCTGCTCATTACGAAGTCAGGAGGTCAACTGATTTCCACACCACGGTAGGTACTACTTTTATACCAGGCCGTACAGTTGTTGGCGCGTTGGTGTATATTTAACGTGGGCACCGTCCCCAATAGGCCTAACCCCACAAAAAGTTGGTTTTTGTTTTAAAAACTAACCATTGTCATTTAAGTTTCCATCTTTATATTTTCCTTGTTTTCGTTTTCATCACTAACACTTGATTCTTCTCCTCCATCTTCCTCTTCTTCCTGTTTTACTGATTTCTTATGTAGTTGAGCGTACTTTTCCAATTGTCTCCACATTTGTACTTCATGAGGAACTCTATTAAATATAGAAGTATCCACAGGTCCGTATATTATAGGTGCGTCCGGTTGTTTGTCCAAAGTGTCTTCCAGATAATCTTTAATAATCGAACTTGAAAACACCAGTTGTCTCAAGTATCTTGTTATAGGTTCAGTAGCACAAGTTAAAATGAAAAACTCCTCTCGATTAAGTTGAATTTTGTTATCATGTCTTGTTGTGTCTCTAAACCGCAGCTGATGATCACCACGTTGTTTAATAATATCGATTTCCACATTTGAATCCAAATCCCTACTCTTGTCTTTCTTCCAAACATGTTACTACTTAAATAGCATTCTAGCAGATGCAAGTGTTTCATAAACGATTCCCAAGCACTGTCCGTAAACAAAATCATTTTGGGTCCGTGAGTTAAAATTACAGTAGGGGAATAATCTGTCGATTTCATAACACCGATTAAAACACTTTTGTCCAAACTGGAAGAGATTGGGTAAAATATTCGCAAAAATACCTTACTCAATATGTTTGGAGAAATATTATCTTCAATATCCCTTTTTCTCTTTTGTATAGTCTTTCTTCTTTTACCTTTTTCTTCAACATTATTACTGGCGTGAAGTTGTCCGCAAACGTTTTGTTCACCTCCCTCCTGGTGACCTTGAGGATCTAAAAACTCAGATATCTCCTTCTCAATATCTACCACATTTTCAGGTGTACCACTAGGAGAAGCCATATTGAATACGATGCTACCCATACAACAGTAGGCAACAAACTGATGAGGAGCGGCCTGTACGCTCTGCTTTTATACTCGCGGAATGAAACAAAACCGGTTTTTACAGTACATTCTTAACAATTCCAGTTAAAGGTGTGTATGTTACAATTTTGTCATGTAGAATTAAACAGTATGCAGTTGTATTAGGCGGTATAGCCGCGTTGAATTCCATTTCTATTTTTATATCCACACTTGATGATTTTACTGATTCATTTTGTTTAGAACAATCAATTACAACTATTGGGTAGGCATCGAAATATTTTGAAGGTGATAATAAAGGTGTATTTGCTTTACCGTAATATGAACTTTGGAATCTTGCGTACATATCGTACAATATACTGTATTTCTTCTTAGTGAATGACACATTTAAATTGTCGTATGGAAAGAATTGTGAATTTAAATAAACTTTAATATTTTTCAAGTCACAATGATCAAATTGTCCTGCATGTTTAGTGATGTCGTCTCTTCTACCTGTTTGTAAACCAAATATAATATACCTGGCTCGTTCTACATAATTTGATGTTTTAACAGTCCAAGTGTGTCGATCCGTAGTAGGTAAACTGGGATGCTCATGGAATTCCCAACTTCTAAATGGAATAACAATATCACGATCGGCTTTTAATTTTCTTAAAAGTAGCATTCTATGCTCGTCAGCTAATTTAACATGTGGAACTCTCCATACAATTTTGTCTAATTTTAATTTCCATTCTAAAGTCGCATCAGTCGTATTATCTGCAGCTTTAATAATGTCTTTATCGTTAGAAGACCTCAACAAAACTAATTCTTGTTTAACGTTTAATATTATTTTCCTATAATCCTCAGCAAAACCAAGCAACAAACGTAATGGAATATGAAAATCAAAATATCCATCTGAATTTGGAGTGATCGTGTCAATTGTAGGTAATACCCATCCGGCAGGTTTAAGTAAATTGGTTTCATTGGGTGTTATAGATGTTAGTCCTTTTAAAGTCGTTGTAATACCTACTTTTTTAGTAGAATCAACTGTTACACCTGATATTTCATATCTAATTTCATCAAACAGGAAAGCCATAGGATTATTTATAAATGGAACTGTTGTACCAGCAGTAGTACCGTCCTTTTTAGTAACTTTTCCTTCAATATACAAGTAACTTTCACATGGTAGTGTGTAAATGTCTTGATGTTGTATGGGAATACGAATTTCATCGTTATTGTTTAATTTCGATGAAGTGTAAGGGTTGTGGGTGTGATATTCTTTTTCCCATAGGGTTTCGTCGAATGTTGGACCCTGCGCTATATCCAGTATATCCATAATCGGTTAATTTTAATCCAACTCTCTCTAAGAAACGAATGTTCTCGCGTGTTAACTCCTCCACAGCTGAAGAGCTACTAATGCGGTTTCCCGTAGGTTGTTCGCTTTTAAATGTTAAACCCATGGTTTTGTATTAAAGTGTCGATTTTAAATGTAATCTAATCGTAATAGGCTCTTCTCTGAAGTCTACCAAGTTACCGTCTTGATCCAATACGCTCAACACGATGTCTGAAATGAAAGTGGTGTTCAACGGTAGATATACCAGGTTTTGTGGCTTTTCAACAATTTTAAATCCAGGTGGTACACTTGGGTAAAATGTATGTATGATATGGGTGTTAGCCCCATACCTGTAAGCTCATTGTATAATGTTACAAGTTATGTCTATACTATTGACTTTTAATATTGTTACTGTTTTCTTACCGGAATGTGTTACATCTGGTTCTAAAACAGGCTCATCGTTGGAAAATCCTAATAAATCACCAATTGAGTTTGGTTGAGTAAAATCTATATAATATTTGGAAGTAATTTCAGCTTTCATCGTATTATTATTACCTTTTAATGTTATATTGTCTTTTCCCATTTTAGTTTGCAAAAATTCATTTATATGATCAATTTCATAAGAACCTGTGGGTAACCTGCACTCTTGTAAGTCTGTAAATTTCCCACTGGCATCTTTTCCCTTATAATAATGCAATACGTTATTTTTACCTTCCGTAACATTGGGAATAGAGTTGTAAGTTGTAAAATCCAATAGTGCCGCCTCCCAAAACCTTCCTTTTTGCAAGCGTAACGCTGGAAAAAGGATACTTCGTAAAGTGGACGATTTTCCTGTTAATGATACCGTATAGGAAGACATCTCAATAGTGACTGATACTTTTAGCTAGAAATTCCAAACATAAATGGCCGCATATTGAAGTATTATCAGGTTGTTCTCTTTTATAGTTATAATATATGTTTTTAGCAGATTTAAAGTAATTTTGAAGTTCTTTTGGTGGTGGCAAATTACGGAAACTATCAAAATAATATACATTGTTATTTAGTTTCTTATAACAAACCCAATGGGTGCCAGGCCCTTCAGTATTATCCAAATTTACAATTCCAGTCTCATTTTGCCACATTTTCTTTGGTAAACTGTCTTTCATAAACACACCGCGGAAAAATGGTATTTTTAAACAGGAAATATATTTAAATAATTCAATATTGGTTAATGCTTTATGTGGTATGACCAATTGATTTTTTTCATTTAATATGCACGATAAGGTCTTAGGTAAAGACCTGCCCCGTTTTTTACCATTGACCACACGGTGGGCTTCTTCCTGCCTTTTCTGCTAGATCGTCGTCTTCTTATATTTCCTCCATGTTTTCTTGTGGTTGACTTCCTTTTTACCCTTCTTCTCCTCCTTTTTCCACCTCCTACTGCTGTTTTAGCCTTCATACCTGCTGTTACTGCTAAAGCTGCTGCTTTTTCTGCTATGCTAGCGTCACTTGATTTTACTCGTTGCCAAGCTATGTCCGCAAGCTTTCTGTCTGCTATCGATCTATTTTTTAATCAGCAAACGTGGAATATGCGATATCGTGTTCTTTACAAGCCTGATCTAACTTGTTTATGCCTGGATCACCTCTTTCCAGTCGTTTTTTCAATTTAGTTCCTGGTCCGCAATACTGATAACCTCCCGGTATATGAAATTCGTATGGTAAAGCGTCTATTGCTCTATTTACGATAGATCCTACTGGAATACGATTTAAAGCTTTACTTAACAGAGAAACCGCTGTGGACGTAATACCACCTCCTTTCCTTACAGTGTCTCGATATGGACTGATGTACTGGAATGTCATTATTGTCCTTTTATAACCGCAATGTACAACTTATGTGTTAACTCTATGACGAGTTGGACATAAATGAAGTAGTTTATTGCGTTGTTATATTAAATATCAATATCACCCCAATCTGATGATCTAAACTTTTGCGTATTAGGGTTAATAAAGTATTTATTAAAAATTTCCTTTTTAATCCAATTACCTCTCTCGGATTCAGACATCCAATTACCCCAACGTGTACGGGTTGCAATAATATTGAACATATCAAATAATGCATTTCCTAAAACTTTAATAAGAAAATTAACAGTAACAGCATTATCCACATGTTGAGGGTCTTTAAGTTCTGTAATACGTTTATTATTACAAGTATATACTTTATGGTCGTTTAATGAAGTTGTTATAGCCTGTCCTACAGTTGCAGCATCATTTGGATCACTTCCTTGTTTTAAATTACCTATTTTCTTATCATCTGCATTAAAAATATCACCAGTTGGTTTATCTAATATCAAAGATTGACTAACTACAACACAATCGAAGTCGTTGATACCAGGAGATACGTTACGTATTTTTTTAAACCTACATATGTAAGGTTCATCATTATATGGATTAGAACATATAGTTTGTGCTACAACTGGAACATCAAAGAATTCTGTACCCATACCTATATATGATAATTTCTTTCCTTTACCATCCCAAGCATTATTCTTTTCTTCAAGTAATGTAAACTTTTCATTTCCCTGCACAAATACATCCCCTTTCCGCGATACTACTTGGTCTTGTTTTACAAATCCAGATGTTTCTTGTTTTAAGGTTTCCATCATTTGACCCACTGTTGCACCATCTGATGGCGCCGAACCATCTTTAACATTTGCTAAACAATTATTAAAACAATCTATAACCCCTACATCACGTATGATACAATGATCTTTTATATATTTGAGGTTTACAGCATCATTTTCATTTTTTGGATAACCTATATCGTTAATAACAAATTTATAAAAAGAAAATCCATCTTTTGTCTTTTCAGGTATCAAGGAATGTAAATAGCGTCTATTTACGCTGTCTTTTGCATCTTTAGGGTCATCTACGTTGGATATACGTTTATTGTTGGCACTATACGTTTTCCCATTGAATTTTAACGTATTTTTTAATTCAGATGACAAATAACCTTTGTTTATCGCATCACCGTTTTGATTTGGTTTACCAACGTTGATGATTCTATGATCTTCTGCGTCATATGTGTTATTTTGTAGTCTTAATGTTGGCGATATCTTTTCCTTTAATATTTTTAAATTTATTGCATCGTTTTCATCCGTAGGATCTTTTATGTTTTTTAACCTTTTATTACTCATATCATAATCTCCATCAGGTGTTTGTGGTAAACCAGCACTTCTTTTTAAACTATTGGCATAATATAACCCATCCGAGGAGTAACGTCCGAACTTGTCAACACTCATGGTGCAACTGAATAGTATTCTAGGGAGTAACGCATTTTTATGAGATTACCCCACGGTTTCGGAGTTCATCCACTAAAGCCACCCATTCGTTTTCCAATCCAGTATGACCCGCTTCTTTAGCTTCATGTATTAGTTTCATTCTATCCACCAATTTATTGATATTATTGTAATAAATCACATTTGTGTTATATAGTTTCTTCATTAAACCTGTACCTGTAACAGACTTACTTCTTTTTCTTCGTTCCTGAGCACTTACATCCAAAGTGGATGCCATAAATCTTCGTTTTACAGGTTTTCTTTGTGTTAACGGCATTGTTTATCTTCTAGTTGGTATTAACTTAGATACAAATTCTTTATATCTTAAAGACTTAGATCTAAAAGGAGGCTGGTCAGGTAAATACTTTCTCCTATATGCATTTGTCTGTTCCAAAATATTTTTATATGCTTCCATGTCTTTTTCTTTCACTAACGATACTGAAGGCTTATTTTCAAATAATAATTCAAATAATCCTTTTGTGCCCTTATACCTTTGATCACCAATGACAATATTATCATGTTCGTCAACGTTTAACGGGCTATTACCTATCATTAAACCATCTTCTGTTAATCTCGCTCCATAACTATGGTAATTCTTATTAGGAATTGTTCCGAGTAACATTTTTACCATGTATTTCCTTCCTAAAGGTCCTTTGTTATGAATGTTTTCACCCAACAAGCTTATGTTTGACGGTCCTTCTCTTGCCTCTTCTCTTTTTTCCTCTTCACTAGCAGTTGGTGCTTCTTCAGGCCCCCTTTCACTATATCCTGGTGATTCTAGCTCTCTTTCAGATTCTGCTCCGGTAAAGCCGCTGTATGTAGAGGATTCCGGGTCTTCATCACTAAAACCTTCATATTTTACACTTTCTCTTTCAAACTTTGTGATAGGTGCAATCGCATCTCCTTCCAATACAGGTTTCGCGAATTTTTTGTTTAATTGTTTCAAGGGTTCAGTAATGGGTTTAAAAGTAGATTCAAGGAATTTCTCCCTCTCGCTAATACCTAGTTTCAATGCTCTGTTTTTAGCCCGAATAGAATCACTAAGTGATTTTATTTCTTTTACTAATTTTTCTTGGTTAACCATGTTTGTAGCAAGACGTGTTGTACAACAATGAATGTTTTATACCACGTTCAATGTATTAATATAAATTTATCAAATCCTATCCTGTATCGACCATTGTTTAGCGGTTGTTCCTTCATAATTGTTAGGAACCCATACTTTTCAGCCCAAGCCTTTCCACATAACTCTTTAAGTAGTTATTAAATCCTCTACTTCTAGGTAACATTTGTCTAGTTAGCAAATAAAAGCGTGGACTATGCCTGCTTGGACTGCAAGGTGACCCGCCGTCTGGGTCGTGCCGGCCGGCGCGGCGGCTGGGTTGAGTAATTGCGTGCAATCAACTGCGATTACGGGCGTCGGTGTTGTAACACAACTTGTCTCGAGTAGGTCTTGGGGTTTCGGGACCAGGACACATGCAATCGACCTAGTAACATTTGCAAGTGACTGGGACCCAGTAACATTGAAGTGCAAATTGGGTGTAACGATGTATAAAAGGACCTCGTATGCAGTTGTTAGGCATCAGTATGACTCGCTTCGTTGTGTTGTTCAACTTCAAAAGTGAACGCGAAGGTAGGGAGGCTTTAGAGCACATCAGGAAGAGGTATAAATGCGAGGAGAGTAGGAGCTTTGAGATCTTTGAAGCTGTGAATACGGCGGTCAGTCCAGGTAAGAAATCAAACTATTATTCAGAACATTTATGTTTTATTTATTCAAAGTTACACCTGGAAGATCGCCACGTTAGGCGACTTGCCAGTTACACCAGTACATTTTATTCTATAATTCCCAGACTTGAAGAGTTCAACTTCACCCGGTGTTAAATTTTGGCTGAATCTTTTCGGTAAGAAAATAATATGGGGTTGATTGTTAATCACAATATCCAGGATAACTGATGTCCCGTATTCGCGGTGCTGGTGAAATCTGGCAGAAGTAATTTCGTATCCTGCGGGGTCCGTAAGATCGGTGATATTCGCTCGAGGTGGACCTTTCGAGACTTCCAGGCTGTCCAACTTCGCACGAAATTCCGCCATCCAAAAAAAAATACATGTTTGAAATAATAGTGAAAGATAGACCACGTTCATGGGTTATCCAAAGCTATGTGTAAGTAAAACAAATACTTTCTTAACCGTTATTCGATTATCCCATGATTCATATGTAGTGTGGAAGTGTTCCCTAAAAATATTCAATGTACTGTTAAAACTAAATCGTGTGACAGTGTGTACTGGTACGGGGTATTAGTTATTTAAAGCTTTAAAATTTCATGCGTGTCACGTAAGTAAAACAAATACTTTCTTAACCGTTGTAATATTCTATTATCCTATGACCCATATGTAATGTCCCTCAAAAATATTCAATGTATTGTTAAAACTAAATCGTGTGATAGTGTTACCACGTTTACGGTTTATTCTAAGTTTACAAATTTGCGTGTGTCACGTAAAACAACTTTTATTACTTTTTAACCGTTGACATATTCGATTATCCCATGACTCATATGTAGTGTGGAAGTGTCCCTTAAAAATATTCAATGTACTTATTGTTAAAACTAAATCGTGTGATAGTGTTTACTGGTACGGGGTATTAGTTATTTAAAGCTTAAAATTCACGTCTGTCACGTAAAACAAATACTTCCTTAACCATTGCCACATTTGATTATCCCATGACGTAGTGTGGAAGTGTTCCTTAAAAATATTCAATGTACTTATTGTTAAAACTAAATCGTGTGACAGTGTGTACTGGTACGGGGTATTAGTTATTTAAAGCTTAAAATTTCATGCGTGTCACGTAAGTAAAACAAATACTTTCTTAACCGCTGTAATATTCTATTATCCCATGACCCATATGTAGTGTCCCTCAAAAATATTCAATGTATTGTTAAAACTAAATTGTGTGATAGTGTTACCACGTTTTTGGTTTATTAGTTATTCTAAGTTTAAAATTCGCGTGTGTCACGTAAAACACTTTTTTATTATTTCTTTACCGATGTCGATTATCTTATGACTATTACGTAGTGTGGAAGTGTCCCTTAAAAATATTCAATGTACGTAGTAGTGAAACTAAAGTGTACACTATTATACTTTTTTGTTTGTCCGCTAACGTTTCCTGCAAGAACCGAACTTAAAAAGTCAAATTAAACTTTAAACTCCATTTAAACAATTTTGGGAAAAACCGTGCAAACACACGTTGAGTGAGTCTATTAAAATATTGAGTAAAGCGATACCGATGTGAACACAAAACCGCTTGACACTACCTGGTAAACATGCTGTGGGAAGCGCGTTTTACAACTTTATCTTTATAATTTAAAAACCAACGATTTTTATAAAAGTTGTAGTCGAAGAAATCGTATCATCTAAATAGCATTGGGATTGAACAAACCGTGCAAACACACGTATGGAGTGAGTACAAATCGGATGCCATCGATTAGATTTGAACGAAAAATTAACTGTTTAATTTCGATACACAACAATACCAGCAAACCTGCAACGGTGAAACAATAAATGCATTTGAATGTGGAAACATATTTCTTACACGCTCGTCTACTGTTACAGCGACTCTGATGGCCGCCGTATTCAAAAACGAAATAACACAACGGTACGAGGTCCGGGGAGAGAAGAGGGGTCCTCCGATCGGCATCGTTGAACCGACAATTAAAAGAGCGAGAACCGCCTCCGACCAGCCTCGCGCCTCGCCGTCTCCCCCCGCCTCCCCCCAGCCCCGCGCCTCGCCGTCTCCCCCCGCCTCCCCCCAGCCTCCAAATTCGCCGCAGCCCGGCCCATCCGGCACATCCGTGCATCCCGCATCACCGTCGCCGCCGCCACCGATCGAAATTAGCAGTGATGAAGAAGAAAACGACCTATTAGGACTTGATGAATTGTTTTTAAATCACTCCTCATCGTCCGGGTACCATTCTCTGGACGATGAGGAGCTATTTAATTTATTTAATTAAAATTATACATAAAAAATGTCTACTTCATCTGTACCCGTCTAACCTGGTAAAAAATATACTTTTGGAAATAATAACACTAATGGGTAAAAAGTCGGGCTACAAGCCAAGTTCTAAACATACTAATGTGCTAGAAAAGTGAGTAGAAGGTTTTGAACACAACTGGTTCAGTCCAATCCTATCGATTTGTCAATGATAAAACACTGAATCACTTATGTTTTATTCAATCCCAATGTTATCTGAAAGTAGGAGAGTGGCGCCTTTATTTCTCAATTTTTGACGAAAAAAAATCCGATTGAGTTTCCAACGGAAAACCCATAGCACATTAAACACACCAGAGCTCTGTGTACAAAACATATATCTTTGGGGTTGTGTACATAGTGTAAGCAAGATGGTCTAAACCATAACAAACTTGAAAAAAAAAGTTTACCTGATGCGTGTAGCTGCGCTGAGTTCTCGAAGCAAACTGTGTGATCCAGTCAGTTGTCCTGCGAACTTATAAGCACCAGTGTAGGACAAGGACGATAATGAAAGGTGTCCTGTTAACCCACATTGTTAAGCTTGTCAAGGGGGTAACAAAAGTATGTCGGTAAAAGTATGTCAAAGAAGTAGCTCATGGAAATGACGATTAGAAAGTATGTCAGTGAACGGATGTCAAGGGAGCTTAAGTATGTCATGGTTTCAAAAGTATGTCAGTAAAAGGATGTCAAGGGAGTTTAAGTGTGTCATGGCTTCAAAAGTATGTCGGTAAAAGTATGTCAAGGGAGTTTAAAGTAGGTAAGTGTGTCATGGCTAGGGATTTCAAAAGTATGTCAGTAAAAGTATGTCAAGGGAGTCATGACTCCAAAAGTATGTCGGTAAAAGGATGTCAAGGGGTACCCACGAGGTCACCGTGTGTGGATAAAAGAGCGACGCAGCTCTCGTCAGACATCACAGTTCACCGGATCCGCGGAGTGGTAACAACAACCACAACTATGGACTTTATAAAGTGTACAATTTGCGATGAATGTTATTTTATTAGTGAAAAAGCATTAGTTCGTCACCAACAGTTGTGTCTTGCTACCAAAACCTACTCGAAACGCTTTCGCAGGAAACACTTGTCTTCCTCCTCTTCCGACGAATCTCCTCCACGACGAGGAAAGAAGATCCGGCAACGCAGTCCCAGGTCACCACCCGCAGCAGAGCCTCGAGAGAAGACTCGCAAGTCATCAACCACATCATCGATCAAATCAGCAGCAGCAGAACCTCGAGAGAAGATCCGCAAGTCATCAACCACATCATCGATCAAAACAGCAGTAGCAGAACCTCGAGAGAAGATCCGCAAAACCACATCATCGATCGAGACAGCAGCAGCAGAACCACGAGAGAAGACTCGCAAGTCATCAACCCCATCACCGACACCACCTGCAGCAGCAGAACCTAGTGATCCACCACCCGCATCATCGTCAACATCACCGACAGAGCGACCGCCAAGACTTAAATTCTTCACAAAACGAGGATTGTTAAGTAGCAAAGATTACACGATCGAGAATCCCAATTCGTACTATAAAGACACAAAACCCTTTTTGACCGTCGCACTTTCGGTCGTGGAGAGGCCTCTACGAGAAGAACTACAAACGACTGGCGCTCTAAAATTCAACATGGTCCTCCTTTCAATATTTAACCATCAACATGAAAACATCCAAGAAGAATTCAACTTCAAGACTTTGACAAAAACCGTCTACTCCGGAGGCGACGACCTACCAGAAACCCTCGCTCAAGACGCCGTCAAGCTTCTCGCCGAACAGGAAGACTTCGAATCAAAAGGCAGTGGATGGAGTCTAGATCACCCGTCAACATTGACTGTACGTGTAAGTAGATTTAGTTTTAAAAAACCGACTGGGAAAGCCTATACCCCTTTACCCAAACGCATAACTCAAAGGAAAGCAACTATAAATGTTCACAACACTGATTCGAAATGTTTTATGTACGCAGTTCTCTGTAAACACCTACCCCATATTGACGTGAACTCGGTTTTAACTGAAAACGATTTTTTAAACTATCAGAACGTATACGATTTCAGTGGACTCACGTTTCCCGTCACAGTGTCGGCCATATCAAAATTCGAATCGAACAATCCGGGCACGTCAATCAATGTATTCGAGTCGTCGCCGGGTTGCGACATAACACCATCGCGTGTCGTCGACGAGAAGGAAGACCACATAGATCTGTTGTTATACCGTGAGTCTGGTGAGAAGGCGCACTACGTATACATTACGGACTTTGCAAAGCTGATTCGACCGCAAGTGGCTGCCGGGCACAATCAAATAGTAATCTGCAAGAGGTGCTCAACACATCGCGAAGTTCGGCGATGCGGCGACCCTAAGGCGTGGCTTGAAGAGCACTTACGATTATGTAAAAACTTTAAGCTGGCCAACACACGCCTCCCGAAACCGGGCGAAAACCTCCTCCGGTTCGAAGAGTTCGAATACAAAATCCCTGTCCCGGTGATCGTTGTAGCCGATTTTGAAGCCACTCTCGTTCCGATCGTAGGTTCCGACGGATCGTACCAGTGTCACGAGCCGAACTCGTACTGTACACTCGTGAAATCCGTGCTACCCGATGAAAAACTACGCGAGGTAGGAATAAGTACAGAGCCGACAGTCTATATTGGACCTAACGCCGCCCAATCTTTTATAAACCACATCCAACAATTAGCCACTTCCGTTGAACAACTGTACACTTTCCATGAACCACTGCACCCTTTGTCCGACGAGGAGAACGCTCGTGTCGAGGCCACCACAGCTTGTGAGCTATGCAGTAGACCGTTTAACGATAACACGTGTATCAAGGTGGTCGATCATTGTCACATTACAGGCGCTATGCGGTACGTTTTGTGCAGCAAATGTAACTTGCGCTGCTCCACAGTGAACTTTATCCCCGTTTACTGTCACAACATGTCAAACTATGACGGAAATTTCATCATAAAAAGTCTTTCGACCCTAGCGGACTGCGAGGTGAAAGTTGTGCCGTGTACATACGACAAGTACATCGCGATATCCGTCAAAGTGGGAAGGGTATGGCTTCGTTTTCTTGATTCGTTTCGTCTGATGTCCTCTAGCTTAGCCAAACTCGCCGGTACACTGTCAGAAAGCGAATTCACCGAGTCGTCAAAACTTGTTCCAAAAGAACATTTCAACCTGATACGACGTAAAGGCGTGTATCCTTATGACTTTGTCACCTCTGCGGCGGTGTTTGACCAAACAAAATTACCGAACCGTGATGCGTTCTTCGACAGACTAAACAATGAACAGTGTTCTGAAGAAGACTATGCTTTTGCGCAGGAAGTTTGGGAAAAGTTAAATATGAAAACCTTTGCTAATTACCATGAATTCTATCTAAAGTTAGATGTCTGTCTCCTTGCGGATGTACTGACATCCTTTAGAAAACTGTGTTTAGAGTTTTACAACATAGACTGTTGTCACATGTACACAGCGCCGGGTCTCGCTTATAACGCGATGCTGCGAATGACGCGAGTCACTCTTGAACTACTAACGGATCCCGACATGCTGTTGATGATAGAGTCCGGTATAAGAGGAGGACTTGTGCAATGTGTGACGCGATATGCCAAGGCGAACAACCAGTACCTTCCGCCGTCGGACTACGATCCGAAGGAACCTAAAAGTTGGCTTTTATTATTAGACGCATGCAATCTTTACGGTTTCGCTCAGAGTAGCTACTTGCCGACGGGAAACTTTCGGTTTGTCGAATCACCAGACACGTTGGACTGGTCGACCGTTCCGTTGGATTCTCCGACTGGATACATATTGGAAGCGGACGTGCAAGTTCCGGAAAGCGTACACGATAAGTTGCAAAACCTCCCGCTCCTACCCGAACTGGAAGCGCCTCCGGGAAGTAAAGTGAAAAAGTTGCTCGCCACACTTAAAGACAAGTCAAAATATGTAGCTCACTACTCCGTTTTCCAACAAGCTGTCAAGTTAGGTTTGATCGTGACCAAAGTCCACCGAGCCATATCGTTTTCCCAATCCCCCTTTATGAGAAAGTTTATCGATTTCAATGCTGAAAAAAGATCACAGTCAACTAACGAGTTCTACCGCAATATTTTCAAACTGATGAACAACGCCAACTACGGCCGCCTGTTAATGAACAAACGCAATCACCGTGACGTGAGAATTGTAACTAAAGACAGTCTGTTGCAAAAGCTAGTTCGTAACCCTCAGTTTGTCGAACACGTGATTATCGATAGAAACGTTGTGCTTGTGTATATGCAAAGAAAAACTGTCACTCTGAATGCCCCGATATACGCCGGAATGTGTGTTCTGGACATAGCCAAAGTACACATGAACACGTTCTACCACGACGTTCTATGTAAACATTTCACAGCCACCGAAATGCGCCTTCTTTATACGGATACCGACTCGTATTTCCTTCACGTAACCACACAGCGTGATTACTTCGAAATCCTGAAACAACCGTCGTTCAGTTCACACATGGACATGTCAGTGTATCCCGCCGGTCATCCTCTCAAAGACGACACAAACAAGGGAGTCATCGGTAAATTCAAAGACGAAGCTCGCGATGGAAAACAAATTCAGGAGTTTGTCGGTCTACGTGCTAAGATGTACGTGTACAGGTACGGTTCTGAGGAAAGCGAGTTGACAGCCAAAAAAGCAAAAGGAATCAAAACGTCATACGTAAAACGACACCTTTCTTTTGATGATTACAAGAAAACACTATTCGAGGGGTTCGAACCGGAGAGAGCGCAATTCAATTTAATTCAAAGCCGCTTTTTTAGAGTAACAACAAAAACAGTAACAAAGAAGACCCTGTCCGCAACGGACGACAAGAGAGTAGTATGTCCCGATGGCGTCAACACTCTCCCTTATGGTCATTACAGTTTGAACACAGTTGAGGAGGACGACTGCACAAACTCGTCGTCATGACCCTTTTCGATATAGCTCTGACAGCCACTTGCTTAGCTATCGACAGTCCACCGAGTCGTAACGTAGATGATGTGGAAGAGTTTGAACTACTAAAACAACTACCAATTTCGTTAAGACGTGAAATTTGTAAACGACTCAAGCGAATTTGGATGAAAAATACCCGACCACCATTCAGCCGCAGACGCTTTGAATATCGATATTTGAATTTTGATCAACTTGATAAGTATGAATTCATCATGTTAACCCATCACCCCAGTAGAGTTTTCCCAGAATTCTGGCCAGGCTACTCGGAAACGGCACACATATACTTTGAGTATTACGAATTTACAGCGGGTGAAGACAGGTACGTTATTTGCGACAAGTGTTTCAATAAAACATGTTATCCTTTGAACTTTCAATACGACTACGATTTCAGTTTTACAGACTATTGGAAGTCGTTGAATTGGAAATTTTATAAGATCACCAATCATTTTGGTATAACTCCCAGTCGGTTTGTTAACGTCGTCCTCAAAGCCGACACAAGTTGGTGTGATTTTTGCGTACTGTCGCCGTTGTTTCATTTGTACTCTTTGGAGTCGTGCACAGAGTACACCAGAGTACACGAATGGGACAACGAGGGCGACAGTGACGAATCAATCACATACACTTATGATCGAGCTGAGGTCGACAGTCCATAGTTTGTTGTTGTTGTCACCACTCCGCGGATCAAAAATTGTAAACTTTTAAAGTATGTATTCTTTTTGTTACTAAAGTGATATATTTTTCTGTTCTATGTCTTTTATTATTTTTTTATTAAAATAATTAAAACGACATTCGAAATGTAATGCCTTTTATTATTTTTTAACTTAAATAATAAAATGGCGATTTGTTTTACACTAAGGGGAACATACGTTTGTCTTGAGTAGGTATAACATTTAACTGTAGACAACTGAGTAGTGTTATTTTGTGATCAAACTTTTAGCCTCAAATATTGTAATCTATTATAGTCATACGTATATAATGTTTTCCAGTGTCTGTACAACCCTTTAAGTATTTTTTTCTTTACGTTTAGACATATTCTTTTGACAATTGATTATATATGATAGATTTGCATCTAACACGTAGCTTACCAAGAGTGTATAGTTCTTTTTTGTAGCCTTAAATACAACGAATTCAAGTGTAATATTTTTTTATCACATGTATGTTATTTCATCTATTATATCAGGACTGTAGTCAATGTATTGTTATCAAATTTTATTGTTAATACATAGCCTATATTGTGACATTGTACTAAAATAACCAATGGTAGTTTGAAATGTTGTTTCATGGTACTCTATTGTATTTTGCTAACCTTAAATAAACCATGTTAACCAAAAGATTTCTTTTTGTCTTTCCCTTATCTCGACTAGGTTAGAAAAAAACACACAGTTTTTACTAAAATATTTATTTAAACACACTCACCATTTACAAATATCGTACTTTAACTCAACAAAAATATTTTCACATATAGTAGAAACACAATAACGTCTCACTTCTGAGTCGATAAAAGGTAGTAAACCGTCTTGAAGGGGTGTGGGCTGGAACCAACCGTCCTGATGGAACGGGAGTCGTCTCTCGTTGAAATCCGCGAGAAACACTGGTAGGTCTTTGATGATGTGATGTTCAACCTCTGATGGTAGTTTCAATGCAGTGGTGTTGTGTTTGGCGGCCGCCATCAACGTCGAAGTCCTGTAGTGTTTGGTAAAATATCTGGTATATCTTTCTACGAGACTCTGTACCATGGGAAAACACTCGTCGCAAATGCGATAGTACTTTTCAATACAATCCAGAGTTCTTTTTAAGGCGGTCCACCCAGTCGCCTGCATCACCAACGAAGAAGTTTGACATAATATGGTTTCAGCAGTGTCTACCGTTTGACTGTGATGCGGTGGTAATCGTCTCACTTGATAGTTGGCAATTGAAATATTCGCACCGCCGTCGCCGGACTTGATGAGCACAGTATCAAAGTAGAAGGGTGTAAAGTTCGTTTCATTGTTGAAAAACCTGTCCACTGTATTGATCACGCTAACATTTCTCAAGCTAAGTAAATCTTCAATAGTGAACTTGACACACGTTCTAGTATTAACCAGATATATGGACGGATTAAAACCACCCGAAGATTCTAAACCGATAACCGCATCCGCTTGATTTGACAGTTTATACATTTGTCGTAGTAACAACTTCGGCTGTTGCGCTGTTTGTTCGGGTTGATATGTTTCATGCTGCTGCTGCTGCTGCTGCTGCTGGTGGTGCTGGGGCTGCTGTTGCTGCTGCTGATGTTGCGGTAGGGCGTAGGTGTAGTAGTGAACTTGAGTCTTGGGTTGATCAAAAGTTTCTAAATCGGCCAGTATAGCTTCGAGATTCATACTAGCCTGTTGGTCTTCACGACATCGTTTACTTGCTGCGGCCGACACTGATTGCGCACGTTTACGTTTCAATTTGTTAATGTCCTTGCGAGGCGCGGGTACAATCGGCGCGGGTACACTTGGCGCGGCGGCTTCCATCGCTACACTGAGTGTCCGCGCGGTGGGGAGGGAGGAGCGGTCCAGCCGTCCTTGAACAAGTCTGAACGCGCTCAAGGAACAAGGTCAATATTCCCATTAGAATCCCATTTCAATCGTCTGCCCTGGTAGTCGTATATTCCTTTATTTCGTTCGAAAAACCTCAACGAAGTAGTGGGGACAAACTCTTTATCCGTACCGTACAAGTAAAATACGTTATTGTTATCCGGTGTTACTCCAGCTACTAAAACCGGTGCATTTGCACTGTTCTCGACTAGATTAAATGTACGCGTTCCACATCTGAAATTACCGACAGATTCGTCATATTGACATGACTGAGACAGATTGCAGGCATCGTTTAGTTCTATTGCGGGTCCCAGATTCACTATTCTAAATCCTTTAGCGTCCCATACAGGGTTCGATTGATGTGTGTCCAGTTGCAGACAAGTCAGTCTCAACTCATTCACTCGATCCTCAAGCTTTTTCACCTGTTTTTCTAAATCTTTTATCGAGTGAGTTAGTCGTGTCTCGAGTGCTGCTACCTGGTTTTCCAAATTCGTGGTTTTCAAAACACATTTACCTTCCAAATCTGTTATCGATTGAGTTACTCGTGTCTCGAGTGCTGCTACCTGATTTTCCAATTGACTTAAAGTGGCCTTAGATACACAATTACTTTTTAAATCTGTTATCGATTGAGTTACCCGTGTCTCGAGACTTGCCACCTGATTTTCCAAATTTGTGGCTTTCGATAGACATTTCCTTTCTAAATCTGTTATCGATTGAGTTACTCCTGTCTCGAGTGCTGCTACCTGATTTTCCAATGGACTTAAAGTGGCTTTCGATATACAATTACTTTTTAAATCTGTTATCGATTGAGTTACTCGTGTCTCGAGACTTGCCACCTGATTTTCCAAATTTGTGGCTTTCGATATACATTTCCTTTCTAAATCTGTTATCGATTGAATTACTCGTGTCTCGAGATTTACCACCTGATTTTCCAATTGACTTAAAGTGGCCTTCGATACACATTTACGTTCTAAATCTGTTATCGATTGAGTTACTCGTGTCAGGAGACTTGCCACCTGGTTTTCCAATTGACTTAAAGTGTCTTTCGATACACATTTACTTTCAAAGTCAGTTTGTAGAACATAATTGTTTTCAAGGTCTGACTTTAAGACAAAATTATTCTCCAACCCCGCTTTTAGAAACACAATTTTAGTATCGAAATCTACTTTCGAAACATAGTTATCCTCAACATATCTCTTGTTAACACTGTCGTGTGGCTCTTCTGGTTCGGCGACGTATCTTAATCTTTTGTTGCGTACGTCGTAATGACTACCATCCAAAGCGAGTTTTAGCTGCTCTTCCCCCACGTCGCCGAGTCTGCGTTGCGTAACAAAGAGTACGCGTCCAAACTTGTCTATCGGATGTCGCTTCATCGTCAAACTGACATGCTCTGTGCGATCGCACTTGCCTTTATATCCAAGAGTTCTGCTTCATACCGAGCCATTTGACGTAAACCCTGTTACCCTTCCTTTTCAACACCTTTTCCACCAGATACGTGTCTGGATACTGGGTTTTTTGAAGTTCAGCCTCGTAAAACGCACCACGAATGGCTTTACCGTTCATGTCGCGTAGCATGTATACGTGCGGTACAGTGTTGCGTACCTTGTCCACGACAAATAATTCCGTTATCCAAGACGGTGTAAAACCCTTTTCGAATAAGGTTTTCCATTTGGAAATCCTCACGATATCGTTGACCTTGTAACGAGGTTTCCTGTTGACCGCCACGCGATCGTTTAACTTTTTCACCAACACTTGTTCATGCTTACGCTTTACATCCTTCGGTTTCATGCCTATCGTTCGGTGTATTCGCGCGTTGTACTTTAACAACAGTTTGTCTAAAAGTCCATTTTTACTCCACACATATGTTCCTTGCACGCCGAACGCTTTGTACATCCACGTCTTTATAGTGCGATTGAAACGTTCCACCACTGAGGCTTTCAACGGGCTGAACGTGCTATAGTGGTTTATATTGTATTTTTTCATCAAAGAGGAAAATTGTTTGTTGAAAAACTCCTTTCCATCGTCAGACTGAATATTTTTAGGAACACGTGGTTTACTTTTTAACAAGATATTTTTCATTGCAGTTGTCACTGAGCTAGCTGACTTGTCACGTAGCCCTGCAGCCCAAGCGTATTTTGATAACACGTCGATTACTGTCAATATGTATTTGTGTCCCCCGTTTACTTTGGCGTGTTTTTGCATGTCAATCAAATCGATTTGCCACAAGTCGTCAAATCCTTTCACATAGACATTTCGCCGTGGAAATCGTTTTCTCGCCTGTTTGTAAAGTTCATCAACGATTTTTTCTTTTACATCTACCATCTTACAGTATGACCTTGTACAATCGCAAGAGATCGACTATTTCAGCAAACTCTTTAGAGTGTCCCGTGTGACCGGCGTTTTCCGACATCACCAGTAATCTAAGTCGATTCACCAATGTGTTCACATTTTTAACGTTATCCATCCCACTGCCCACAGAGGTGGTGGCGGCGGTGGATTCCACCGCGGGTTGATCATCCGAAAATAAACTTTGAATTACATATGTATATTTTTTCCCTCTGTTGGCGTTGATAGGCTTCTCGGCAGAGTACATTTGTTTGTGTGCATTGGTCGTTAAAAGCATCCTTTTATAAATTTCCACATCTCTGCGTTCTATAGAGTCTTTATCGGGTACTCGCATGAAAAGCAATTCCATTAGTCCTGGTGTAACGTCAAATCGTTTATCTTTCAATATCACTTTTGATCTGCTAAACGAAATTGCGCTATCACCCAAAACCGTGCCACCTTTGCCGTCGGGTCTAACACCGTAAGTTGTGTCCAACTTGCTGCGTTCAGACGGAGTCGACAGTTTCCTTAAATAAGTCTCAACCAAATTGGCCTCGGTTTGAGTCGACATATCTGCTGTTCTGTTGAGTTCATCCTCACTCTCACTATCGCCTCCAGTCGCTGTACTCTTTTGTTCTTTTTTAACTATTTCCTGTTTAACTGGTAGCGATTGTTTGATGCTTTCAGCCGATTGTTTGATGCTTTCTGCCACAGATTTCTGTAGCGGACTGACCAAAGGCTTAGTGGAAGCTTCAAAATATCGCTCGACATCTTGTACGTTCCTTTGTAGGTCGCGATATTTGTTGCGAACACTTTTAGTAAGTCTGATTATTTCCCTTTTCACGGCTAATGCGTCTCCAATGCTTTGCCTCCTGCGTTTTATTTTCTTTCCTCTCCTGTCCATAGTGCTGAACGATCGTCAGTGAACTATACGCTACTTTATGGTGTTTCTTCATTTATATCTGTTATAAAGGTGTCCAGACCGCATCTGTAGCGACCCTTATTTAATTCATGGTCCTTGCTGATCACCACAAAACCATGTCGATTCCTATTCCAACACTCGTGACAAAGCTCTTTGAATTGATTAAAGGACATGTCAGCTACGTGGTCTTCGTATACGTGCTTGAGATTTAAGTCATCCTGTCTAAATAAGATTATTAAATTGGCGTTATCCCTGAGAAGGTGTTTTGGTATTCGGGTGTACGACTGTGCGAGATAAAAACAATCCACACCTTTGTGTCGACCCATGCTAAAGTAAGCTCTCATATGATTCTGACTGTCACACGCAACATCGTCAAACACAAATACAGAGTTTGGTTTTGCCTCACTGGGGCTTTGCACTTCGTCACCGTTTTCATACGTGTAGTAACCAATCTGCGGGATGTTACCAATTATTCGAGACAACAATGTGTACTTTGGTTGATTCAACGATTTACTGAAGACATACAAGTTTGCAAATTTCAAACCGTTCGGCTCTGTAAGCAGGGTGAACATCAACTGAGTTTTACCACAGTTCGAAGGACCACTGATGATTCCTCTTATCGAGTCTGGCAGCAACGGACCGTGTTTTTTCGCTGCCGCATCGCTGACAGCCAAACCGTCCAGAGTTTCGTTAACTGTAAACGTTTCCCGCTGTTTCTCAAACTTCATTGTTTGAATTGTTGTCGTCGACTGGGTGACATAAAAGGGAGTTCGCATTTATAGGCGATCATCAGTACAAAGACAGTCGTCGGCGGAGACGGTCGCAATGGCGTCGAAAAAGAGGAAGAACGTTAGACGAGCTGGAATCACTCTGGGTGATGCGATTAGACATGCTCGTAAGGCCATCAGGGGTCAAGGTATCAAGTCGTCAAAGAATCTGGATAAGCGGAAACTGCGTAGTGCGACTGTGGCGGCGTTGAAGGCTGTGAGAAAATTCAAGAAGGGCAAATCGGTGGGCAGCAGTGGTACACGAGTCTTGCCACTACCAAAGTCCGGCGGAGTCTTACCTCTGTTACCAATATTCGCCGGACTGAGCGCTTTGGGCAGCTTGGCAGGAGGCGCTGCCGGAGTGGCGAAAGCCATAAACGAAACGAGGGATGCGAAGAAGAAATTGGCGGAGATGCAAAGACACAACGAAACTATGGAGGCCATCGCGTTGCGCAAAGGCAGGGGTCTTTATCTGAGGCCGCACAAAAGAGGCGGATTGGGACTGTACATGCAACCGTATTCGCAATACGCAAAAAACTGCTAGAGCGCCTGCCCAAGCGGGCGCTGTACGACGTCGATATTGTGAAACTGGCACGAGAACTACGGATACCGCATTTTAGAGGTGTGTTCATGCGCGACGCGTTACCGAAGCGGCCGAGACACAAGGAGTCGGTTGTCGTGAATTTGGACAACAGCAGTGGTCGCGGCACTCACTGGGTTTGTTTTAGAAAGACTGGTAAACTTGTAGAGTACTTTGACAGCTATGGTAACCTGAAACCTTGCAAGATTCAACGCTACCTCAAAGGAAACTACATCTCTCACAATACCACTGCTTATCAATTTGTCAACACCAATAGTGAAAATTGTGGGCAACTGTGTTTGGCGTTTCTGTCGATGGTCAATAAATACACATAAAATACAGTGTGTTTTGTTTTTACATCCAGTCATGTCTTTGACGTTTACCTTTACAGGTACAGAGTCCACTCTGTCCGCTGACTTTTTCCCTCCAGTGGAACTCGATCAGAACCACATTTGGGAAATAGGCTTGCTCAATTTTGAGTCTTACAATTCGATACCGAACGTGGACAAGACTAACAACACTTTTCATTACAACAATGGTTCGACAATTGAAATCCTGACGGGTACGTACGAGGTGACGGACATTGCGGAATACTTGCAACAGATGCTCTGGAAAGTGGACAAATCTCTCTTTATAAAGTTGACTACGAACAACAATACGTTGCACACCACTATCAAGTGCAATTTCCCCGTCGACTTTACGCCTGCGAATTCAATTGGTAGATTGTTCGGGTTCAAGGAGGAAAAGATTGACGCCAATCGCAAAGTCAGCGCACCCTTGATAACCGACATATTTAAAGTGAATTCCATTTTTGTGAATTGCAGCATCGTGACAGGTTCCTATATAAACGGACGTCCGGCCCACACTCTTTTTCAGTTTTACCCGAGTGTAAGTCCAGGGTTCAAGTTGATAGAAGAACCATCACCCGTGGTATATCTACCCGTGATACAAAACACCATCGACAACATCACATTACAACTGGTAGATCAAGAGGGACGGTTAGTGAGTTTCCAAGGTGAACGAATCACTGTACGTCTGCACTTGAGACAACGACCCACTTAACTCATGGGGTTTGTGTACATTTGGTCCAAGAGACCCTCTTCCTATTTATTGCCAAAGACAAAGGTTCGCGGTATTAGTAGTCGTTTGACTGCCGCTCGATTAACAACGAGAAATAAGAGATTTTTACGCTCTCTTGGCTTCACGCTGTTACAATGATGAACGTTCAAGATATTCTGTTGAGTACTCCGTTCGACGATACGGTCACCCACATGGAATGGCATACCCACCTGCCGTACGCTTCGATGACACTCAACAATAGTGATGAAATAAGAATACCCATACAACAACAGGACATTTGCGTGGTGCCGTCAATGAGTTACATTTATGTCGAAGGTAAACTTTTAAAGGAGGACGGCAGTGCCGCTCCTAGCAGGACAAAGTTTGTCAACAACGCCTTTGCACATCTGTTTGACGAATTACGATACGAATTGAATGGCGTTGAGGTGGATAAGGTCAGACACCCGGGTATTTCTACTACACTCAAGGGTTACGCTTCTTTTGATAATGACACTCTCAGGTGTATGGGAAACTCGAGTTGGGTCGACTCGTATGACGACATCGGCTCGAGACTTGCGGATCACGTGATCGACGGCAATGGGAATTTCAGTTTTTGCGTGCGGTTGAGCTGCCTTCTCGGCTTCGCCGAAGATTACACTAAGATGATCGTCAACGCGCGTCACGAATTGGTTCTTGTCAGGTCGGCAAGTGATAAGAACGCCGTACAGTGGCAGCCGGGCCCTGCTACGGGCAATCCCGCTGTCCCGGACACTAATGTCGAAAATATCAAGGTCACATTGGATAAACTTTGCTGGCGGATACCATACGTTACGCTCAGTGATGAACAGAGAGTCGCTCTGCTTAAGCAACTCAACCGCGGCACGAGTATACCCGTGGAGTACAGGAGTTGGGAGTTGTACGAATACCCGGCGCTTCCTAGAACGGGTAAACAATCGTGGGTGGTGAAGACAGCCAGCCAATTAAATAAACCTCGTTACGTTATTGTGGCTTTTCAAACCAACAAGAAAGCGAATATCAAGGAAAACGCTTCTCATTTCGATCACTGCAAACTGACAAATTTGAAACTTCACCTCAATTCAATCAGCTATCCGTACGATGACCTGAAACTAGACTATAGCAAAAATCGTTTCGCTCTGCTTTACGACATGTACACTAGGTTTCAAGACTCGTATTACAATGCCGCACCGCGTCCCTTGTTGACGAAAAAACTCTTTAAAGATTACGCTCCAATTGCTGTTATCGACTGTTCAAAACAAAACGAGTCGATCAAGTCTGCACCTGTAGACATACGATTGGAATTCGAGGCTGCCGAGGACTTTCCAGAACATACGGCCGCCTACTGCCTCATTATTCATGACAAGGCGTTCACGTACAACCCGTCGACCAATCTGGTCAGACTCAACAACTAAGCCCCGCCCACCGGCTATAAGAGCGGCGCAGCTCGGCTCGTGTTCATTCGTGCTCCGGGACCCGCACTGTTCGGCCACACCATGAAAGCCGTTATCGATTTCAGTGCTTTTGTTGGTAAAAACAAAGATGTCATCATAAAAGAGTTAACCGTGGTGGACATCGATTCGGGATCGGCGCAGCATTGGATATTCAAACCACCTAAGGATTTAGATAATTATTATAACGGCTTGTGCAACATCGATCGTCACAACAATTGGCTGAGCAGACACTATCACGGACTAGATTTTGCACTGGATTCAGTCAGTATGAAGATCTACTATCGACACTGAACAACATTTGTTCCCCCTTTCAACTTCTTTTCGCGCCGGATTTGGAAAAGGCTACAGTACTGGAAAACATATTCAAAGCTAGACGGTTAGTGTTCAGTCTGGAGGAGCTCGGTTGCCCACCGGTCACTAGGAAGCCACTCTTTCCTGCTTTGCCAAAACTAGACGAATACGGCGAACCGTGCGATGAAGTTGACGCCGTGCCTGATCAAGGAACACGACAATGTCTTTATCATCACTTGAACGCACCAGGTTTCATTTGCACTCTCGACCATGCGACCCAACTGGCCAACTGGTGCGCGGAAAATCTGGATCTACTCGACATGCACAAACCGGCAGTGAGGGAGAAGACTTTCTTTGACTGGAGTCAGCAGTCTCCCACCAGCAAGGATCTCGCCGATGCAGGGTTCGTACGCGTGCATTCCACTGTTGACGCCACAAAATGCGTCTATTGCGGTGTAGTGCTTTGCAAGTGGGAAGAGGATGACAATCCAATGGCAGACCATGACTACAATTCACCTTTCTGCAAATTCATCCGCTTCAATATGCAAATCAAGAGGGACCAACAGTTGAAGGAAAACAAAAACAACAAAGCCAAAAACTGTGATACCACCAAGGAAGAAGACCATTTTTACATGCGATTCGGAAATACACCCGATATTTACGAAACTGATCTGATCAAATGTTGTCATGCTTAATAAATACGCTTACGTGTACATTTTTCTTTTCATTTCAACATGAACAACGTCACCTTCTCCAATCCTTTGCTTACCACCTACTACTTCAATGATCATAATGAGGACAGGAGACCTAACACCGACAATTTTCACTTTCAACGGAGAGTACGTGAAATGGGGAGTCTACTAGAACGTTGTCTACTCGACAAGATTCGTCATGCAACGACTTGTACTCTATCAGACCATAGCAGTTGTAAAATAACAACGTCGGGAACTTCTCAGTCGTGACGTCTTGCAATGGACTGTTGCAATAAACAATGTTATACCTCGAAGGGTATGCAACTTTACTGTCGTAAAACGTTTTTAGCAAAATAAAACAGTCGTACACGCAAATCTTTTTGTTTAATCATTCCAAACCCAAAAGACGACGCTCACCCACGCTCCAGACCTGACAAACGCTTTTATCTGCTAACTAGACGAATGTTACCTTCAAGTGGAGGATTTAGTATCTACTTCTTTAAATCGTTCAAATGTCATATCCGCATTTACATGATCAAAATATATATGTTTTAGGTTGGTTTCATCCTGTTTAAATACAATTAACATGTTTGCATTGTCTCTAATGAGTTGTTTTGGTATTTTGCTGTAAGTTTGACCAATATAAATGCTATCTATGTTGTTATGTCGACCCATAGCGAAGTAATTTCTTATTTTGTTTTGGTTTTCACAAGATACATCGTCGAATATGAACACGGAGAATGGTTTAGCTTCTTGTGGTTGCATGACACTCTCACTTGCATTAAACTTTAAATATTTAACTTCAGGCACATTAGTCAGTATCTTTTCCAATAATTGATACTTTGGTTGTTGTAGTGATTTTGAAAATACATATAGATTGTTAAAACGTAATCCTTTAGGGTTTGTAATCAAATTGAATACTACATTAGTTTTTCCACAGTTGGAAGGTCCGGTAACCAGACAACGAACGGTGTTTGGTAACAAATTGCCATGTTTCCCACTATTGAATTCTGAATTATCCACTGTGAGTTCATCTATATTATTAATAGTAAAACTCTCTTTTTGTGGTACTATCTCCATCCTTTGTAATGGTTCAACCTAAAATGATTCTCTATCGTTATATCAAATCCTTTTTAGGTATCCAAGAATCTTCCGTCTTATTAAATCCTAACCATCGTACTTTGACCTTATCTTTTTTCCGTTGCAACACCTTTTCAACTAGATATACATCGCCTACTGTTGATTTTAACATTTCATGTCCATAGAACCCTCCTTCAAGCAATTGTCCTTTATTATCTTTTAAAATATATGTCTCAGGTACTGTAGGTTGTACTTTGAATACAGTAAAAACCTCATTGGTCCAGTTTGGCAGATATCTTTTACTGAATACACCTTTATATTTACTTATTCGTACTTTATCACCCACATTAAATTTTTTAGGCTTTAGTTTTTCAACTTTTGGTTTAGTATTCGTTTTTATACGTTTTAATACAAGGTTTTCATTTTTACTAGTTACTTGGTTTGGTTTCATCCCGATAGTCCTATGAAATTTGTTATTGTAATCGTTTATAAGTTTTGGTAACATATCAATCCATATGTGCGATCCTCTGTTGGAAAACATTTTATACATTGCACTTTTTAAGGTTCTGTTGAATCTTTCAATTATTGAGGCTTTTACCTCTGAATTGGTTGAATAATGGTTTATATTGTGTTTTTTCATTAAATTTGCAAATTCCTTATTAAAATATTCTTTTCCATCATCTGTTTGTAAATGTTTAATAGTATGTTTGTCTCTTTGTATAGCTATTTCCATTGCTTTTGTAACACTTTTGCCGCTTTTATCTTTTAGCGGTAAAGCATCAGCCATTTTTGAAAAACAGTTAATAACAGTCAATATGTATTTATATCCTTTATTTTGTTTGCTATAAGGAATCATTTCGATTAAATCCGCTTGATATAAATCATTAATTCTTTTTATCACCGTATTTCTTCGTGGAAACTTTCTTCTTGCAGGTTTATGAAGTTCGTTGACAATTTGTTGCTTCAAGTCCTTCATATTGCAAGTTTCAATGTTTGTTGTGCCACATGTATAATCACAATGAATGTTGTTTTAAATATTCACATCATTTATATGGGTCAAGGTCATCCAAATTTGTGTAAAAAATGGGGAACACGGCGTTGGACTTGCCGTGTTCCCCATTTTTTTTACGGAAGGAGAAAGGAATAAGGTTGAAGTTGTAGAAGGACGAAGAATAGGTTACTAGTTGATAGTGTTTAGAGAGTAATGGCCAAAAGGAAGAGTGTGGATTTTGTCGGGCATAATATGTCTTTTATCATCCCGAGCTGACAGCGCTTTTTTAATTTCGGTGACACTGTAGACTTGATGCTTGAAGCTTCGGATATTGTTGAATGTTGCTGATATTGTAGTATCTTCAAACAAACAAGTCTTGTAGTGGTCAAATGTTACGTGTTTTTTCAAATAAGACGTCTTCACTCCTTTTGCTTTATTGGCTGTCGGTGTGTTGTTCTCGTGGTACATCTTAAATGAATACAATTTCGCCATCAGCGCCACAATTTCTTCTAAAGGCATTCCATTTGCTTCATCTTTAAATTTTCCGATTACTTTTTTATTTTTTTTCATTAAAATTTGGATGGTTCTTCGGATAGTCAGAAAAGTCAAAATCTTCTTTGTATGGAAATGTCCTTAGGTCTTCATACATGTCCAAAGTCTTTATCCAGTAGATAAACGCGTCCGTATCCATGTATGCGACTCCAATGTTTTCCCTTCCGTAGTGTTTAACCATTTTGTTATAATGGAAATCATACATCAGGGTTTTACTTATGTCCAAAATCGACATACCTATGTATAACGGACGGTCCATGACTATTGTTGTTTTCTTCATACTGACAGCGACTAGATTTTCGTTTATAATCATGGATGTTCCAAAATTTGGTTTTTGCACTAATTTTTCCAATTTTCTAGGATCACTCACTAATTTTACATTTTTATGTTTTCTTTTGTTCTCCAAGGTCTTCCCAAAGATGGCATTGTTCATTAATTTATAAAAGTCCTTTTCAAATGCTGTTGTCGCTGCAGCTCTTCTTGTAGTGTTGGAATCAATGTATGGTTTCAACCAACAGGTCTGGGTGAATTCAATTGCTCTATGAATTCTCACTATACGTAGACCCAATTCAAGAGCCTGTTGAACTACCCAGTAGTGAGCCACATAGCGATCTTTATTCTCCAAGGTCATCATCAATTTTGGCCATCTTCCTGTCGGTGAAACTTCAGTCTTGGCTAGGAGAGGCAAGTCGTAGTGATGGTCATGAAGGTGCTCCGGGTATTCAAAATCACAGTCCAAAATATAGCCTTTTGGACCATCTTTTGGAATCTGTGAGATGTCTCCGATGGTGGCCGGGTCGATCCACTTGAAGTCAGCGTAGGGAAGCGGATTTGACATTGCCCAACCATAAAGGTTGTTTGCATCAAAGTAGCCAAGGTAGACCGATGGTTGTTGCTCGTCGAAGCCGGGGATGTACTTGTTGTTGGCTTTGACATGACGTGTTACAGCTTGTGTCAAACCGCCCCGTACACCAGATTCCATCATGAGCACCATATCAATATCCGTTAGAAGTTCCAGTCGACAGTTGGCTGACTTTAGCATAGCTTGCCATGCTAATCCTGGAGATGTGTACGAGTGTAGAGGGTCCAGTCCATAGGCGGAGAAGCAGGTGTTTCTGAATTCTTCCATCACATCGCACAGCAGAGTTACGTCCAATTTTATATAAAAGTCAGAATATTCCCCTAAGGTTTGAATGTTTAGTTGGTTCCAAACATTACAAGCATGATTGTAGTCTTCAACGGAGATTTCACTTTCGTTTAATTTGCTGTTGAAGGCTTCAATAGGTGGTAGACTGGTTTCTTCAAATTTTTCTGTAGAAGTTATGTAATCGTAGGGGAACACTCCTTTACGTAATACTAAGTCCAATTTATCTTCAGGTACAATCTTGCTGGTTTCTTTTAGGTCTTCTCTTCGTAGATTCTCAGACAATCTGCTCAAACTAGATGCCATAAATCTATAAGAGTCTACAAAGTGAAGTTTAATTTTACCTACTGTTTTTGAGAAACTGATATACTTTTCCAATGTTGTAGCAAGAACATCAATTCTACCATTATCTCTTCCTAACTCTGGAATAATGAAGTGGGAGTCGTAGCCGCTAAGATTGTGTAACACGACAGGGATAAAGTGGGGCAGTTTGTAATTTATATTGCATGAATTACAAGCAGCTCCTCTGTATAAACCTGTCAGGTGATCGTGATCTCTTACTTTTGGATTTTCTTCACTGAAGCTCTTCTCGCATAGATAACATCTTGATGTCAGATTATATTCTTCTTGTTGATTCTCATTCAAAGGTTCCATAGGTACGACATTACCATACAAGCGTTGTACCTTTTCAGCAATGTCATACAACTGGTCTACGAAATACTTAGCGGCTTCTTCACCACGGTAGAGTATTGGAGTGGATGTTAAACCATAGTCTTGCAATTGGTTTTCAGACAAGGTTGATTTCACTAGTAGACAAAAACTGTTGGGTTGATGCAACTGATATTTTGTTCTTCTAGTCACTTCACCGTCCGGCAGCTCCTGTGGTACTAACGTAGATTCAAAATCTGCGTAGATGACTACTGGAATCCGATATTGGTGAACTGTCTTGTTAAATTGGATACACGCTCGAGATGGTGGTGGCAGACTAATCTTTACTTCATAATTTTCGTTACAAAGTCTTTTGTGTTCAATCAACCATTCTGATCCTACACGTCTTAGTTCTTTATATGTGAAGCAGAAACATCTTTTACACACTGTTAACCTACTTTTATGTTTTGATAACTGATTCCATACCAAGGCTACAAAGTCCTTTATCCATACATAATGGGAAATTTCACCCTTCGTTATCAATAGCAAATCCGTGTGGTTTCTTTGCTCATCTTTTACTACCCGCAAAGGATAAACGTTGTTCGAATCATCCAGACCAAAAACATTGACTGAAACGCCAGGATTTTTCTTTTCAAATTTGTCAATGTCTTTCAAGGTAACTGGGTAGGTGAGACCTTGAAAGTTGTAGCGATGTTCATTCTCATAATATTCTCTACCAACTCTACAAGGATGATCTTTAACATATTTGGTTATCATTGCATATTTAAAACATTCATTACCTTCATTTTGCACATTCCTACACGAGTTGGTGTTTTGGATTTTCTTTGGTAGAGGAATAAAACTACTACCCCTTAAACCATATCCATGCTTATGAACCCTTACATCCATACCTTCAATTGATGACAAAGTCCATCCAGATCCTCTTCCTTCATGTTCTTGAAGTTTGGTTATAAGTTCCTCCAAGCATTCTTCAATAATATCATCGATGTTGGAGGTGAAGGTAAGGGTTCGGTTTTTGGTAATGAACGCTCTTAATGCTGTTTCACCATCAGTATTTTTAAACATAGCCTCTAACACCATTCCAAATTTAATAAAATTTAATCTTTGTAATTCTTTCCTCAAGGTTCCACCAACAAGTTCCTTAGCCTGGGTTATAAATGTTTCCAGTTCCAATTGAACATTATTGATTTTGAAGTGTGTTACAACTCGTCCTGGCAAGGCCGTGGTGCGCAGTTGTTTCACATCTTCTAGTTCTTCTTTAGTGTCCTCTTCTTCAGTGTCTTCTTCTTGCATATAATTTTCTTCTTCAAAAGGTCTTCTAGCAGTAGATGGTCCCGCACCAGCAAATTGGATCACACTAGGTCTTCTTCTTTGCATTTGCTGTAGATAGCTGTCCCAGTAGTCCGTCTGCTTCTGGTGCTCTTCCAAAAACCGGTCAATTGAGTCTAAGTCTATTTCATCCATGGTAATATCTTCTTTTCTATCTTCGTCTTCATGTAATTCTCTGTGTATGGTGAAAAGATCTTCGTCTTGAAAGATTTCCCCACAAATGTCGCAAAGAGCCATTTCAAACAGTTTGGCTTTGAATGCACACTCTGTGAATGTCCACGCAGTAATGAGCAGCGCGCTCCACCGGGACCCTTTATATCCGAGGCAGATAGGTGGGGAAAGTGACGTCATATAGAAACAGGTTATCACTCATGTGCTAAATTTAGCCTTTACACAACCGTTTGTAATACATTTATCAGTAGGCTTGATAAATTGATGATATTTGGTCTAGATTCAATAATTTGTACAAGTTTTTTCAAAGACGTCTGTTTGAGCAAGTTTATGTAGGTCAAGGCCATTTGGAATTATTATTTTGAGCGGGGGATAGAGCACTAAGCAGCATCATTTACTACAAAGTGCTCTATCCCCCGCTCACATTCTTTTTTTAACTTTTTGTTTAAACTTTTTACAAGGGTGAAACATCACCATCAGAGTCGGAATCATCCTCATCACGGAATAGGCAGCGATGACAATACATAATTCTTCTGGCAACTAACATCCTATCCATTGGACGATGGGGAGTGTCTTGTTCTTGTTCTTCTTCTTCAATTTCCAATTGGAATTCCATTTCCGACTCAGATGACGACTCTAATGTTTCGTAGGCGTGCAAGTCCACTTCATTGTCCGTTGAACCAGCTTCGTCAGAGTCCGTTTCAATATCCATTATTTCTTCCTCCTCCTCTTCCTGATCAACCGCAGGTAGTTGGTCCTCTGCTTCTATAACTTCTACAGGTATTACCTCCAGAATTGAAAGAATTCTGTCGCGATGGAACACGGTGTTGTCAAGTGGAGCCATGGTATGAAAGTGGTGCATCTATCCAATTGGTTTGCCCTTTTTATACCCCCACCAACTATACAATTTATGTGGGTCAAGGTCACGTAAAAATACCCTTTGAGCGGGGGATAGACCACTAAGCAGCATGCTAGTCCATTGCCGCAAAGTGATCTATCCCCCGCTCTGTTCTACACAACCTCAATCAAGTCCAAGTTCGAGTCCTGTTTAACACATTTTATTCTAATTCCATATCCAATTTAAAAATTTCAATTTCACAAGGTTTACATTCCTGATGTATCAAACACTCCAGCTCCCTAAACATATCGTCCAGTTCGTCCAAATTATGATGTCCTACTTTTAACACATGGAGGTGGTTCATGCTTTGCATTGTAGCATGGCCATCAACAAACAAGTTTCTTTTCCACGCTAACATAAATTCGCAGTTTTCTTGAAAAATCCTTCTCACCAAACACTCATACACAGCCGTCAACATGTCTCTACAGTTTTCATAATGCACCATCACAGTATACCTGTCCAAGTTAGCACCAAGAAGAGATCCACTCATTTTTATAGCGTTCTACTGGAAAGTCCAAAGCAGAATGAAGTCGTAATGTACAGACCCCCTCTTTTATACCAGTTAACCGGTTGTCCTTCGTTTAAAGTGGGTCAAGGTCATTCAAAAGTACCCTTTGAGCGGGGGATAGACCACTAAGCAGCATGCTAGTCCATTGCCGCAAAGTAGTCTATCCCCCGCTCTGTATTCTACACACACACACATGTCCCTGTCTTTTCATTACGTACCTAATATATATTCACTACCTTCATCGTCACTATCACTCATCACCGTTTCTACAAACTCCACCGGATTAAAGTTAAATTGTTTCAATTGTTCTTTTAAGTTTTCAATTTGTTGGTCCTTTACTTCTAAAACACTGTGAAGGTGTGATATATAGTCCGCTGCCTCGTTGATGCTTGCTACTCTGGGATCGCCTAACTTCAAGCTGGGAACTACACCCTGCAGCCTGAAGTACGCCATACGCCTTTCTTGCTCCTGCCGTTGACCAGGACTGAGCAAGCCTTGCCCGTCTTGGCTCACCTCCAGCAAGGTCCGTAGCATCGGTGCTTTGCAAGCGTTTGCCCGAGCAACAGTTATGCTATGGAATGGTCGAGCAGGTCCACGAGTAGCAGGCAGGACGTTGGCAGCATGCCTTCTTGAAGAAGAAGCCCGAGAAGTTTTGCAGTTGGAAGCCATGTTGAAGTGCGGTATTCAGCTAAGCGATACAAAGCAGAATAACCAAACTGCACATCAATACCCGTATATATACACTTATCAGTGGTGGGGGTACTAGCTAACCTTGGTAAAGTGGGTCAAGGCCATCCAAAAACATTACCAGAACGGGGGATAGATCACTAAGTGGCATGTTAGTCCATTGCCACAGAGTGATCTATCCCCCGCTCTGTATTCCGCATTCACGCACACATTCATACAAACACACACAAGTCCCAGTCCGAGTCTTTACCCACTCTCATCCTCACTATCCTCACTATCATCTAACAATTTGTCACACTTCATAATTAGTTTTTCCCATTCTTTCCGGATCAAACGTATTTCACTGTGTGCACTCTCCAACAACCTGTTCTTTTCCTCTATTATTACGTTACAACTTTTAATGTATCTTATAGCAGCTCTAACAGTGTCTTCCTGTGAAGATGCACCAACCACTACACCTGGCACGACCTGCTGGAGCTCTTCATACAAGTTCGATTCTCTTCTGGAGGCTCCACTGCTGCACAACTCCGTCTTGCTCGGAGTGAATCCGAAGAACCGGACGTGACTCCTTGACAGGCGGTCCCGCCGGATCGCTCCGGAGCTCGAGCCGGAGTTGGAGGCGGTCGGGGCAGAGGTAGAGGCTGGAACGTTCATGGCAGACATGGAAATGTTCGGCTTAACAGTGTAAAGCAGAATGAGAGGACGGTTGATCACCACTCCTATATATACCTATTTGTGGTGGTAGGGGGCGGGGTGGGGGAGGGGGTGGGTAAGATGGGGGGGGGAGGGATAGCTTAAGGACTTCCACTGAATTTCCCTTAGTCTTCGCGGTCATCAGTTTTACATACCTTTAGCACACCCATCATTTTGGTTTCTTCAATAACTTTACACACCTCAAAAGCCCAAGCAAACAGCTTATTTATGTTGTTATAATTAATTTTTGTCCAGTGTTCATACTTATGAGTTTGGTTGTTTATAATACATAAATAAAATGTAGACCCATCTCGTCTTATACAACACTCAACTTCCATTCTATGCCTGTTTAGCACTTCCCAAGCATTGTGTTGATCTATCAAGAAGTCACCACCTTTGTAATTGTACCGTAACATGTTTATTACAAAGCACAGGAACAGACTGAAGCAAATGAACGGCTCATACAAGCTTGGTAAGAGCGTTAGAGTGGGGGTATCACGTGATACACAACATTAGTTGTAAGGTTAGCACTTTATTTTAAACAGTAATTTATGTGGGTCAAGGTCATTCAAACTTTGAAAAATTTTTACCTCCAAACACTTGTAGCAAGCTACAAGTGTTTGGAGGTAGGTTTTAATTTGTTAAAGATTTTTGTAACTTAGTCTTCACCCTCAAGGACACGGTTTGAGATTGTCCCAGTGACTTTACATCACCGCCAGGTTAAAGTATTATACAAGTCAAGTATTTTTTTTTATTAGTTGACTTTATAATACTCCTCTCCCTTACTTTAAGAGGGTTAGGACTAAATTTGGAAAAAATAATTTGGAAGAAGAATTTTTGTTTTTTAAATATCGTCCAACACAACCTAACAATTTAGAATTTCTTTTGGTAGGCCTACATCCTAATCCATTTCCCACACAGATTGGCATCCTTCCCTTCGTATTAGATAGCCTTTTTTATGGATGAAAAATTGTCTTTGTACCATCCGAACGGGTACTTTCATTGTATGAAGGCTGCCATCACCTTTTACAATGATTTTTACTTTGGCATCAAAAGCTCCATAAGTTTGAACAATAAAATAATATTTTTCATCCACTTTAAGTCTTCTAATATCAAGCGGTTGCGGACTGTGGGGATGTCTGGGTTGGGATGTTTTAGACCTAATGTTGTTAAGACTGTAGGGTCTTACTCTCGGAAGATTGATATTTTTGTTCAAGTGCGTTTGGCAACGGTCTTTATCTAAAACAGCAAACTTCTGACAGCAAAGAACCCCAAAGTCTTTTGACATCCACACGTAATCGCATTTATTACCCTTGCCAGCAGGGAGTTTAACACGCTTACGTTTTTGTGTTGGACGCTTTACTGGAGTGTTTTGGAGCTCTTCCGGTTTAGGCTGGCTAGAAGGGATGGAGGTGGGAGGTGAAGGTTTAAGAAGGTCAAAAGGTTGGCTGCAGACAATTTTGGGTGGGGTAGGTGAACGGGTTAGGTCGATTGAGGGAAGTTCGGGGGAGAAGATTGATTTACGGGGTGGTTTGGTTGGTGTAGGTGGCATGGGGGATATGGGTGAGGGACATTGGGATTTGGTGTAGGATAGGATTTTCTTAGTTCGACTGTAGGGGGTTATCCTCGACCTTGACGCCTCTTCGAACACCGCAGACTCCGATCCCGAGTCCGATAGCAGAGAGAGTGCTGGAGAGGCTATCAGGACTCGTCCGCGGGGGTTTTTTGAAGATGCCGCGGGTGCGCCAGCCTCTTCCGAAGCCGCAGGTGCGCCAACCTCTTCCAATGTTGGTGGCAATGGTGACAGGCTGGGAATCGAGGCAGGCTGCGGTGGCGGTGGCGGCGGCGGCGGCATCGTCAGGAAGCTCAGAATCTGTGATGTCATCAGGTATTCCAGGATCGGAGCGGAGGACGATGAGGGCTGAGGCGTGTTGGCCGAGGTTGAAGCTGATGGGTAGTTCTTCAGCTTAAGTCCCATTTTACCCATTGTAATGAATGGAATAAATGAAAGGAATAAAAAATGTGAAGAAAGAAGTAAGTTATAAAAGATCTCAAGTGCAAGAGAGAACCTGTCCGTATGGGAGCTTGGACCGGAATGAGAAGTGCGTGCAGCCCGGCCGCCTTATATCCCCACCGGGCCTGCCACGCCCAGGATATCAGGGGTGGGGGTGGGGGTGGGGGTGGGGGGGGGGGCTCGCACTTTTTGTCGGGGGGGGGGGGCTCGCACTTTTTGTCGGGGGGGGGGGGTTCAATTTAAAACAATAAGCCTCACTTAAGGCGTTTATGTTAACATCGCTGAAGCCTCCAAAAAGACACACTTATAGACGAGTCAAACCTTGTGTGTTACTTGACTTGTACATTTTTTTAAAAGAGCTTAATATATTTACCGTGTTAATAAGACCTGACTGTTAAAGAATTTTGAAAACTTTTATATATTTAGGTCAAGGTCACGGAAAACTTTAAAAAAATTAAGCCCCACACCCCCGATGGGGGTGTGGGGCACTTGGGTTGTCATCGCTGTAGCCTCCGAAGAGACCCAACTATGACAACAAGGCAACATCCAATGTCGTGTTCCCTTCGCCACGCAAGACTTGTAAACATTTACTGCATTGTCTTTTCAATAGCTAACAAAACATTTACTTAATTTTGAGAGAGGTTGAGGACAGCCCTAGTGGCTTACGTCCTCGGTCCGAGTGCAGAGGCCGCCGCAAATTGGCCACAGCTGTGGTCTGCATGCCAGCGTACAAACGGACCGGTTCCCAACCCAGCCGCAATATTGCATGCCTGAGAGGACCCATGCTAAAATTGGTTTAAAATTGCTTTACACGGGGGTCTACTCCCGTACCCTACCTTTAATATTTAACTTTATCAATGCAGTAAATTTTTATAAATCTTTGTGGGTCAAGGCCACACGGACATTAAAAAATTTCGGCCCCCGTACATCCATGGCGAACCACGAATGTTCGGGGGCCTTGGGGACTAAAAAACACAAATAGCTAATAAAGATTCATTTACATAATTTTGAGTTTCCAGAAGGGAAACAAGAGGTTGAAGACAGCCCTAGTGGCTTACGCCCTCGGTCCGAGTGCAGAGGCCACCGCAAATTGGCCACAGCTTTGGTCTGCATGTCAGCGTACAAACGGACCGAGTCCCAAACCCAGCCGCAATATTGCATGCCTGAGAGGACCCATGCTAACGTTGGTATAAAATGCTTTTACACGGGGGCCTACTCCCGTTCCCTGTCTTTACAATTTACTTTGAGCATTGCAAAAGCTCAAGGAGGGGATTGCTAAAACAAGCGTATACACTTTAGAAAGATATAACACACTTACAACACAAAATTGAGCTCAACGTAGTCAATGCTGGAACAAGCACATACACATTAAACACATATAACAAACAAGACACAAAGGATAGAAGACACACAGGAGACATAGGGTACAAGTAAAACACTGTCATATAAAACAATTCGCAATACCCAAACGCAAGCGCAATATCTTACAACTAATACAAGTCTTAAAGTTAGAGTAGACTTCGCTAAACACTGAAGGCGCCATTCAATGTTTAGTGATGTCTATGGCGGTCCGTCCCGATCGTTCACGTTCAACGCGCGGGAGCGGACTGCGAGCCGGCTCTGGCCGGGCCCCCTTATATCCCCACCGGGGCTGCCACGCCCAGGATATCAGGGGTGGGGGAGGGGGTGGGGGTGGAGGGGGGGGCTCGAACTTTTTGTCGGGGGGGGGGGGCTCGCACTTTTTGTCGGGGGGGGGGGGGTCGAGGTAAGTTAAGTGGGTCAAGGTCACCCACAACACTTGTACTCTAAGTGTTGGCTATACCCCCACCACAACTGGGTCCCTAGGCTGCACAACACCGCTTCGCCAGTATGTCTCCGGCTTCCATGCGGTGCGTCTCGCTGTTCTCTAGCTCTCTATATGTAAGTAATTTTACAAGTTCTGAATGTAGGTCACTACACTTTAACTCTGGGACGATATCGACTTGTAGTATTTCAGTGTTTTGACTCAAGGTCATCACACTTTAACTCTAGCACATCGGTTATCGTACCAGAGGTGCTTAATAACCTAGCTTGTAATGTTTAGGGTGGCGTTTGCACGCCACGTAGTATCGCCATGAGTGTCCAGTCCAAGTTATAAGTTAAATTAATTTTACTGTAATCTTTTCCATTTCCACTTCGTTTTGCCAAAGTATAAGGTGTCGCTTAATAAAGTGGTATTTTTCTAAAGTTATAGGGGATTGCAGGGATACAATTAGTTTATTTAGGAGACTCTTCATCTTGGAGTTTAACACAATTTCCACTTTGACTTTGCTTCCTCGGCTCTCACAGCCTAAGCTGTACAGAAATGTTTCTTCTAGTACCAACTCGGGCCAAGAGAACAGTGTGTTCACTGTAGGACAGCTCATGGTGAAGTGATGCGATACTCCAGCGTACCACCTCACCTTCCCCCACCACTGTGACCTTCCCCCACTCCTGCTGTTTCCCCCACCTCTTTTCCCTTCATTCATGCGCTACAAGCAGTCTCTCAGTATTGTGCGGACTTTTGTGAGGAGAAGCCATGTCGCGGGACACTTTAGGTAAGAAACTTAGCCGTGTTAAGGCTTTATTAGTTGCTCACTGTCCACCACTCAAAGTTAAGAGAGTTTTGACTTTAGCTAAGTGGCGCAAACTGTTGCGCGGACACCCTAAGTTTTATACAAAACAGACTAATGTCAGTTTTACTGATGAGGATTTGTTTAAAATATTGGATGAAATGACTTTTTCTTGCAAAATGCAGTTAGTTACTCCCATTCCTGACAGTTTAGAGTCTTAGTCTCTCAAGCCGATATACCTAGAGTACACTGAAGCTGACAGTCAGTCACTCGGTGGCTGTCGTGGGGTGCGCATCGGTGTCAGCGCTCCGTTGTTAGGTTTTCAAGGTCACGGTAATATGAAATTGGGGGTGTTGTGCTAGTTCAAGGTCACCTGAGGGATTACCGATTGCCCATTTAGGCAGAGTCATGTCAGAAACTCAGGTTTAACTTGGCACTTTTGCCGTTTCTCGTCGAATATTCGCTCCAAGTGGTCAAGGTCACGAGGACTCGGACTGAAACTCGGAGCGTAGTGCGAGAAACGGCAAAAGTGCCAAAAAAATTTTAAGTTTCGGCTTGACCTTGACCTTAGTGGCGTCGGTGACGTCATTTTGATGGACGTAAGGGGTGATGACGTCATCAGCACGTCATTTCTGTGACGTCATGGGTGTGACGTCATGGAAGTGACGTCATTGGTGATGACGTCATCGATGACGCAATCGATGACGTCATCGATGACGTCATCGGTGAGGTCATTGACCTCGATGACGTCATCCCTCAGGTGACCTTGAACTGGCCCAGCATCCCCAATTTCACACTACTACTGTGATAGCCTACTATAACAAATATATTTGAGAATGCTACAGATGTTAAAACACTTGTTTAAAAAAAGGCGATATTTAAAAGTTTTTTACCTCCAGTATAGATGCCAAGTTTATTGCAAAAGTGGTTTGTGTAAGGAGAAATTTTAACTAAAATGAGAATGCTACATCAAACCAAAATAAACCAACAAAGATGTAGATTTTCTTAATTTTTAATTTGTTTGTTTAAATTCTGTAATGCCATGGAAATTTAAGTTAAAGAGGATTTAGTCCGTTATAAATAGTAACTTGGTGGCCCGGTCGCAAATTGCGCATTTTATGATTCTGAATGAGATAAACTAACCTAAATGTTGGTTATGAAGTGACACAAAATCTATTTTTGTTATCAATCTGACTTAATAATTCGTCTAAAAGTAATCATCTGTTAAGTTACAATTCACATTTATAAACATCGTACAATGAAAGTTGGTCAACATTTTAAAGCCCCCTCTAGAAATAAATCAAAGGCGAGAGGGGCGAAGCCCGAAACGATATGACCTTTTTAATTACGATTCGCCTATACGCTATATCCTAAGCTTTAAAATGACACCTCAATCTTAAAAATCGGTTCTGTAGGTCGAGAGAAAAAGGGACGTAACAGACGAATCCATTATTTTAATAAGAAGATAGATAGTGTAATAGCTAATTCACTATGGCGCCTACTAACTCATACATTACTAGAAAAAAGAACAGCAGCAGTGAGAGCTGCTGGCTGCATAGCTCATACAGGACCGGGGAGTTGTAATTAACAATTGATTTTTCTGTTGATTTTTCTTTACGTTTTTTGTTTGATGAACTATCTAGATCCAACATCTGTTATCTTATTCTAAATTTTATAGGAGTTTTTAGGCAGAGGCTCTAAGACAAATCGGCATAAGAACCATTACTTATAATTCTAGCTACTTTGGACCTAAAATAACAACCAACAAATCTCAACACTATCGCATTGGGAAATTGAAAAATTATTGATGAAGATTGATTGATGAAACACCAATATGGTGTAATCTGATTTTCACAACAATTTAATTTTCGTTCAAAGTAACTCTGTAAATTACCATGGAGCAAGGTTTGATCACCAGGTCCTCTTGACAAATGCAGCGCATTGCGCTGCAAGGGCCCCCTAGTATTCTTTAAACAGCTGTCCTCATTTAAATTATTAAGAAAAGATTGTTAGTAAAAAACTAAAGTATTTTATAAACTTGCGGCGAAAGAGCGTAGCGAACGAGCTAAACCTGACGGGAGTGAGGGCAGCGAACGAGCTTAAGGGTGAAAATTTCTCAATTTGGCATTGCAAAGCATGCCGGGTAAGCTAGAGGTGGATAAAAAGACATTTGATATTTCATCAGGCATTTGTTTATTATACTCGAAAATATTTTTTTCCTTAATAAATGACTAATAAAACAAAAAGACAAAAACCTATTGATGTAGCTTATAGATTAACCCCATTGAATATTTTTACATATACCCCAATGTAGATGAAATGATTGTTGCATTATGTACTGGGGTTTATAAAGTTTATTTATATTTCTACCTGAATTTTATATTTACGAAAAATTAAAAGCGCCACACCTTAAATTCACATTACCTGCGATGGTCTATAAGGACTATCATATTTTCATAAAGTGGTAGGATTATTTTTTACAGTTTGTTATATTGATCGATCTAATATAATGTTTTTCGCGAGCAGCGCTCCCTCCACGCCTCCACCAGATTGGTATTCACATTCTCGGTCCACCTGCACACCGTTTGGCCATCGCATCGGTCAGCCACTGCGCCGCCGTATGTCTTGTGGAGGCACGCGCCCGGTCCGAACCCCAGATGCCACATTCGCAATCTGTTCCCTAATAACTATAATCAGGATAGTTTCATTAAATCAGTCCTCCCGCGACTGTCAGCTGCTCGCCGCAGCCTCATCTGTTAAGTGGTGGCCGATTATCCAGCGGAGGGAGTGCTTTTTGTCCCCTTCAGTGGTTCCAATCGTTTGTTTTATCGCGAATAAATGATTGTCGAAATCACAGAGCTAAAAGGTTTTTTTACAGTCAGAATTGTTGTTGAAAGGTTTTTACATATAACGGCAGTACCATATTTTTACTGCATTTAAAAGAAAAAAGTCACCAATAACTTCAATAATTTTGCGACAATTGTTTGGAAATACATAATAGTCAATGTTTTATGATGCTTTTAGTTAACATTTTATCACCATTTCTATAACAAATAAATTAAAACTCAGGATATAAGTTAATAAACATAACAGTAGACACATCATAGTTTTACATGATTCGTGTATTCCACCGTAGAGTTAAGGGTCCCTTTTTTTGGAAAATTCGTCTAGAGTCAATATGCCTATTAATTCAACAAAAAATTTAACACTCCGAACATATATTTGTAATTAGAAAGAAAAACACATGTTAAATGTTGATTCATCTAGACTTTCCGTTTCAAGTCTAAGTTTTATGGCGGGAAAATTAGAAATTACAAATTTTAGAGTTTTTACAAAGATAATTATAACTGATATTTGTCATTTTTAAACTATGAAATACCTGTAAGTTGCAACGCTTGGGAATATTTATAACTTTAAAGTAATGAAGACAACGATGTAACGCCACAATGTTTCCTGTAGATAAAAAACACGTGTCACTACGACATGTTAATCAAACGTTTCTATTAATCACTACATAGTTGAAACATTTTGAGGCGATGAAATGTTTAGAAATTTACCATATACACTTTTCCCCCCTCCTCCTTGTTCACAACCCCCCTGCCCCCGGCAAGTGTATTGTCAGCGCCCCATCTGCGTTGTACAAGCTGGTAATATAAGCGGGACGGCTTGATGGCGATGTGAGATGCAGGAGACAAGACAAGGTGCTTTCAAACGTCAGTTCCCCCCCCCCCCTCACACCCCCTCCCCTCCACCCTCTCGTATCCTCTCAGTGGACCTGGAGTGCGGGGGAATTTATAATCTAGTGCTGGAAAATGGATCACTCCTCCCTGTCTTGTCAAGGCAAGACGGATTTTTCTCGCTCAGGTTTTGAGATTATTGCGGAATTAACATGACGTCCATTCAACTTGGCGTTGTTACGATTTTGTATATTTTTCACAATCTTTTAAATTTAAAACAAGTGAAATTTAAACACTCTTGAATTGTCAGTTAGAATACGTTGTATATGCCTTTGCCAGTATGCCATATTGTCAAAATGAATCTAGTAAAAAAATTGTGTTACTATATAAAAAAGAAATAAACTCAATGCACATTATTTTCCATAGTTGGTTCGCTCAAACCGTGTTTGTTTTTTGATAGATGGTTATACATTTTATAATATTTTTTATTTAGACCATTTGTTTAAATTTTCTTGATTCTATATTGCCTTGAAAAATGTTGGTAACTTTTAAATTTTTAGGTATTTTGTATTAAAAATAGTAAATAGTAGTAGATTAAAATACCTTACATAAGTAATATATCGAAATGTGAGTATGTGAATTTTAGATCAGCTGCTATTCTTCACTGGAGTGAGTTAGAGACCTATAACATTCGAAATTATTTTTAATGCTTCTCACGCTTTAAAATGAATCACTCCTTAAGTGGGTTATAACAAAATGTTTACTGAATAAAAATTTAAAGTTGCCACCCCTCTTCTCTATTTTAATTTTAAATTTTTATTCAGTAAACATTCATTCAGTAAAAATTTTACTCAGTAAACTTGGCCACCCCTCTTCTATATTTTAAAGTTAAGAGGGGTTGAAAATGTTGACACATCAAACGTTTTCTCTTTTGGCCACTAAGTCTCCCCCATAGAAGATATTAAAATATCCCTTCTTTTCTGTATTAGTTAAAAACTAGCAAGCGTAGCGGACTTTTGGGACAACCGGAATTTTATAGGTATACTATTTTAGTTTACTCAAACTTACAAAATGTATCTCTTGCCAAATATCCTAATTTACACAAATGTTCGTGGTGAAAGAGTTTCTGTCAAAATAATCAAATAATTTAACAATAGGCCTATGTATTATTTTATAATAAAGTATACAAATTTAAAGTGCTGTTACTCACACCAATGATAATAAAGAAATTTTTGTTTTGCATTAGAACCACAGTTAAAGTAATAAAATAATTCCACAGGTATTAAATATAGCACAAGAATAGTGTATTATACGTTGTTATTTTATAAAATACAAATCTGTTTAAAATCCAAGTTAAAATTATAAATATTACATTGTCAGCTGAGAGGGTGTGAGTGACGGAGACCAGTGATTAAGGGTCTGATAAGAGACTCAGCCAGCGACAAGCTGCGAGACAAACGAGTGACAGAGATGAAGCGGCTCTCCGCTCTCCGCGAGAAATATACCGGGAGTCCTGGACCAACCTACACCGCTTTCAAAATTTAAATAATTAATTTTCACAAGAACAAATTGTACAGTTATAGGTAAACCGGATACGCTCAAACGATTGACACTAATTTCAATGAAGAGGGTGGACCAGAAGTAGCATATATCCAGACCGGTAGTTGCATTTTGGATCCTACACGTATTTTAAGACAACTTTACAGTTTAATTTGTATCCCTAATTGTTTAGGCTGTTGAAATTGAGTTTTTCCCCATAAGAAAAACATGGGGAAAATTCACATCCATTATCTCTAAACATTTTACGTTAAGCAGAACTGTCCAAGCAAGAAAATGTCTTAGAACCACATTTTAAATAGTATTCTATCGGAAAATATCGATTATCACATAATTCGTTTTATTTTTCCAACATTTTTTGCCAAAATAAAACTTTAACCAAACTTTAACCAAAATAAAATAATTCATGACAAAAACTAATAATTTATGATGGAAATATATTTAAAAGAAGAATCCAAAACATTTTTTGCTGGGACATGTTTGTTTAACCGATTTTTTTTAGAGATAATGGAGTTGAATATTTGTTCTATATTATTCTCATAGGAATTAGATTATTCATTTATCTAATTAAATTTAGATTAATTTCAATCGCCATTATTTCCTAAACCGTTAGGATTATGGGTACAAGTTAAATGTGAAGTTGATTAAACGTGTAAAATCTAAAAATGTAAAATTGGGGGCTTTTTTTTAAAATCAGTGACTCACGGTCTGGAAAGGTGACTTCTATTACAACCTGTACACTGAAATTACTGTCAATCGATAGAGCATGATAGGTTTACGATTAATGACAGAATTGTTGAAAATTAATTCTGTAAATTTTAAAAGGGGTGTACGGTCTGGGACAATCGGTATAGAAACGAAATGACGCGCGTATGTGGTTAGTAGTATATTAGTACTAAATAAATTCCTGTTAATTAAAATTCTAAATTTATAACAACAATCTCTCATTAATTTCAGATAAAATATAATTAACTTTATAAAACCTGTGTTAAATAATTTATTGATTTTACTATAGCGTTTAGTAAACAAGTATAGTCAGCAAATAAATGGGTCATGATGTCTATAAGTTCACATGAATGTTTATATATTAATATGTATGTTGTTTTATGTATGATAAAAGCCAAAACAGTATGTTGATTTTGTTTTGTACCATGGCTTCAATAAGATGGTCAGAATAAGATGGTAAAATATAAGACCACCGAAATACATTTTAATTTTATTATATGACTTAAGTGGAAAATATTGAATTGGGGCCGTCCATAAATTACGGCATCGCTTTTTGGCCATTTTTGGACCCCCCCCCCTTCCCTAAAATCATTCTACCATCATAATTTGTCTGACCCCCCACCCTCTCGGAAAAATGATGTCATTTTTAACAAACCTCCGTTGTAAGTAAAAATAATGCTTTTTAAACGCTACATGATAAACTAAAAAAATAGACCAATCAAATTTGAATTTACCTTCAGAAATAAAGCCAAAATGACTTTCTCAGTGGAAAGATAAACTATAGAACAACGCCTTAAAATAGTCTAATGTATTTTATAGATAATTATTTTATAATAATTGAGTTGTGTTAGAATTTATCATTGTTTTACTGTTAAAATTTTGTATAAAACATTATATTTAAAGTGACGTCATATCAAAGCGGACCCCCCCTTGCACATCACCTGACCGTCATTTTCAATCTGGACCCTCCCCCCTATTTCCAGATGACGTAATTTATGGACGACCCCATTCGTATAAAAATTATACCTGAGTAAAATAACAATTTTAAATATTTACATTTATAATTTATAATAAAATAATGATTCAAAAACAAATTTACATAAAATTTATAGATTTACTGAAACGAAATTAATAATCTATTCGTAAATCATTGAATGCCTCAGATTAAATCTCTTGATAAATTAATTACAGCTAATTTCTCGCAGTAGCCTGAAAGCGTAAGTTGAAACAGCAAATCGCGAATTTGGTTGCTTATTAGTCAGTGTCATAACCGTTGTGGTTTCGTAGCATCATGTACATGGCACACAGTAGGGGGAAGTTAAACGGTTATGTAGCGAAATGTGTTTAAATTACATCCAAACGCCGCTACAGATTGATCCTGAGTCGAATCTTCGACCTCGTATTTTATTTTTATTATTAATTCACTCCGAAAATATCTCGGTTATGTACTCTCCCACAATGATTCGTCTGCTCGCACAAGAAGCTTCCCTTAGTAAAATCTAATTACATACTGTACTTATTAGAAATAAAATAAAGTATTTAGATTTTTGGCATCCATACCTTAATCATGCAGAATTTGTTATCCTCTTAATTCGCAGTTCACTTGTTAACTATACTTAATAAACGCACAATTACCAATTACAATAATGATTGGAATTGTAAAATAGGCATATAAGAAATAATCAAACAGTTTGGCTTACATAAACATTTCTCGAGTAATTAGGTAGACTAATGGAAGGTAATGGGAAGGTGGACAGATGTGTTTAAAGAAACTAAAGAAGAACATAGAACAATGGACTCCACATGTTTTGCAATAAAATTTTTTATAAATTTTAATGGAAACCTGTATTTTAACTTGGTACACTGTAGTAAATTACAATTCAGTCAAAATCTGCCCTGTAGCCATAATAGAAAACCTTACACAAACTATCACTCTATTAAAACACACAATAATGTGGCTGTTTATAAAGTTAGAAATTCCCTAAAATAGTTAATAATACCAGATTTTCATTAACGGATGAAATGTCAAATCTATGATTGACTGATCTAATGACTTTTTTATCAACAGGAATCATAAATGTGTTGATAATTAATACTTAAAAACTTTTAATATAAGACGAACTTAGTTATAGATCCAACTCGTGATTTTTACAATAGAAATATTCAATGATTATTTTCACCGGTAGTTGAGTTTAAATTCTCGCAACCCGTATATCTGTAAAAAACTATATCAATTTGTTTTATAACTGATTTCACAAAAACCCACTATGTTTAAATCAAACATTATCGTGTTTAATTACTGGAATCTAGAAGTGAATTATTTCTCGAAATAAAAGCGAAGGAATAAAAAACGCAAGATAAAGTTTACGGTACGGGCGTAACAGTGACGCTCGTAAAGCGTCCGAGCGGAACGCTTCTTGATTATACATCTTCTGGGTGCGAGCTAAACATACGCTACGAAGAATATAGATTGACGTAATGTGAATGTTATACCATGTTATAGTGTAATAAATTAAATATGTTTTCAACTGAGATTTCGTTTATTATAACTGTGATCAGTACAAT